>CAMZMU010000052.1:128886627-129542465 GCA_947311845.1 Poa pratensis | reverse complement strand
CCTCTCCTGCCCTGCGGCGAGGAGCCATCACCGCGCACCCGTATGGCCGTGGGCCTGCACGCCGCGCTCCGGGCCTGCACGCGCAACCGTGCCATGTGCTCTTCGGCAGGTCTCTTAGCCGTGCTCCTTGAGTCTGCAGAGAAGCTGTTTGTTGGAACAGGTCGGAGCAGTACCAGTAGCTGGGATGCGACGCCACTGCTTCAGTGCATTCAGCTCTTGGGTGGGCACTCGCTTGGTGTGAAGGACCTCCATTCCTGGCTTGGCTTGGTTAAGAAGGCGGTCGGGACGAGCTGGACCACACCACTGATGCTGGCGCTGGAGAAAGCTATGGGTAGCGAGGAAGCAAGAGGTCCTGCTGCGACGTTTGAGTTTGATGGGGAGAGCTCTGGTCTGCTTGGTCCTGGCGATAGCAGGTGGCCCTTCTCGAATGGCTACGGATTCGCTACTTGGATTTATATAGAATCCTTCTCGGACACACTTAGCACAGCGACAGCTGCAGCTGCCATCGCTGCTGCTGCAGCGGCAACATCTGGAAAATCATCAGCAATGTCAGCAGCTGCAGCAGCCAGCGCCCTTGCAGGAGAAGGCACAACACACATGCCACGGCTTTTCAGTTTTCTCGCTTCGGATAACCAGGGTGTGGAGGCCTACTTCCATGGCCAATTCTTGGTGGTAGAGAGTGAGGGTGGGAGAGGTAAGAAGGCTTCTCTGCACTTCACTTACGCATTCAAGCCTCAGCGCTGGTACTTTGTTGGGCTAGAGCACACAAACAAGCAGGGTTTGCTTGGGAAGGGAGACAGTGAATTGAGGTTGTATGTCGATGGTAGTCTGCATGAGAGCCGTGCTTTTGATTTCCCGCGCATATCGAAACCGCTGGCGTTTTGCTGCATTGGGACGAATCCACCACCAACTATTGCCGGCCTGCAGAGGCGCCGGCGGCAATGCCCGTTGTTTGCTGAAATGGGTCCCGTCTACATCTTCCGGGAGCCAATAGGGCCAGACAGAATGAGTCGTCTGGCATTCCGGGGCGGAGATATACTTCCCAGTTTTGGAAATGGTGCGGGTTTTCCATGGAAGGCAACAAATGACCATATGAAGAACATGGCCGAAGAGAGCTTTGCACTGAATCATGAGATTGGAGGCTGCTTGCATCTTCTTTATCACCCTAGTCTTCTCAGTGGCCGGTTTTGTCCAGATGCTTCCCCTTCTGGTTCAGCAGGTCCGTTATTTCCCCCTTTTCTTTATTAACTTAACTATGACCCTTTTCCTTTATAAACATTGCATATTATATTTCTTGAGAATTAAACTGTGGTCTATTTGCCCAAGTGGAATAGCTATGCAGATAGAGAAAACACTTTGTAACTTAGAAACTGATGCCTGCAATTATGCTAAACCTCAGTCATGTTCTTAGTCCTTTGGATCAACATCCAACTATCCTCATCTCTACTCACTCCATGTATAAGTGTATAACCTAAAGCCTAAAAACACAGTTAAATTTTTGTAAAATTGCACATTTTCAGAACCACAATTTTTGGTAAATGTTGTGCAATTTTAGGCGACTGAGATTATTACGAAAAATTCAGGTGACTGAGAATCAGCAGAAGTGCAAGGTTTTTTCTTGAGAAAAGCATGTTATTACATTCTATCAATATAAAGAGGTGGCCTCAATCATTTGCACAAGGGAGAGTTACTATTTTAACCCATCAATTTTGGGCTCTGGTATTTCGTAGGACTTTGTTTGAGGGAAAAACTTTAGGGGAGGCCCTTTTAAATGTCCTATCGTGGTCCAGCAACTTTCTCATTTTGGTCCTATAATAGTATCCTTTTAAAGTTTAGTGGTGTACAAACTGTAGTCTGAAATTGAAGCACCCAAAATAAGATTTTTCCCATAGCAATACAGAAGAAGTGTCATCGAAAACAAGTGAAAAGCTGATAATATCTACTCCCTCCGTTCACAAAAGGATGTCTCAACTAACTTCAAATTTGGATGTATCTACACACTAAATTATGTCTAGATACATCCAAATTTGGAGTTGGTTGAGACATCCTTTTGTGAACGGAGGGAGTATTAGCAAGGCTTTCAGTGTCCAAGGAAATCAGTAATTTACTCACGAGTCAGTATTTCAATACTAACCTTGCTACAAACTCTTCACAAATACCGAGGCAGGATCACGCTGTCTCGAGTCATCTATATCATTCTCATTGCGCAATGGAAAGCTATTCGATGATCATTTCCCACTAGGCCACTATTTGATTGCTTATATGATGTCAGATTGTCAACCTTTTTGTTGTAAGAATGATGCTGGGATAGTTTAATATTGAAATTTTCAGTTACCTCTGAACTTACTGAGTGATGTGCTGTTATATATTTGAGATGCTCTCTTCTGTTGAAATTTTAGGCACACAACGAAGGCCTGCAGAGGTTCTTGGGTTGGTTCATGTTTCATCTCGTGTGCGGCCTGCCGAATCTTTGTGGGCCTTAGCATATGGCGGTCCAATGGCTTTACTTCCATTGACTATAAGCAGTGTTCAGACAGATACTCTTGAACCTGCACTTGGTGAATTGTCGCTGTCATTTGGCACTGCTTCCCTTTCTGCCCCAGTTTTCAGGATTATTTCCCTCGCTATTCAACATCCTGGCAACAATGAAGAATTATGCAGGACATGTGCACCTGAGCTTTTGTCACGTGTTTTACACTATCTGTTGCAAACACTTTCAAAGCTGGGAAGTGGAGAAAAAAAGGTGGTGACTAATGAGGAGCTAGTTGCCGCCATTGTATCTTTGTGCCAGTCTCAAAGAAACAATCATGAGCTTAAAGTGCAGCTTTTCAGCACTTTGCTGTTGGACTTGAAGATGTGGAGCTCATGCAACTACGGTTTACAGAAGAAGCTTCTGTCCTCACTTGCAGACATGGTATTTACAGAGTCTGTTTGTATGCGAGATGCAAATGCATTGCAAATGCTTCTTGATGGCTGCAGAAGATGTTACTGGGCAATTCGGGAACCAGATTCAATCGATAATTTACCACTTACCGGAACAAAGAGATCCTTGGGTGAAGTGAATGCTCTGATTGATGAACTTTTGGTTGTTATTGAACTTCTTCTGGGAGCAGCATCTTCCAGTGTGGCATCAGATGATGTTCGCTCTTTAATTGGATTTATTGTTGACTGCCCACAGCCTAATCAGGTAAATGGCGTGTAGCATTACTTAAATCTTTTCATCAGTTGTCTTGTTTGTTGTTGAGGTATATGTTTCAAGTTTCAACTTTACATATCATATATGCAAATTTTTATTGAATTAATTATTCATAATGGAAGGTATCCAGTGATGCACACACATATTAATAATGCATATGTTCTCATACAAAATAAAGTGGAGCGGACCTCACCATATTAATAATGAGTTGTGGCAAATTAGGCGGCACATTGGCTGTTGGCTCTTAAAGGTTGCCTGGTTGGGCAATACTGTTCTTTTGTGATATGTTATAACTACCTCTAATCCAAAATGTAGGTCCTTGTAGCATTTTTCCCAGTCAAATATTTCTAGGTTTGGCCATCCATCTATGAGTATCAGCATTCAAAACGTCAAATTGATATTACCAAGTTTATCATGAAATATGCTTTTATAACGTATGATTATTAAGGCAACATATCTGCACAGAAATTGATGGTCAAAGTATCACCTTGAAGACTGTGTCAATGTCCCAAAAGACCTACATTTTGGATCAGAGGAAGTATGATCTTATAGGATCACCTTATCTGTAGCTTAACTGACAATCTACTATGAAGCTGTTTCTTATGATCCTATTGATGTGTTTGTTGGGCAGGTAGCAAGGTTGCTTCACCTCATCTATAGGCTGATTGTGCAGCCGAACATTTCTAGAGCCAACATGTTTGCCCAGTCATTCATATCTGGTGGTGGTGTAGAAGCACTTCTCGTTCTTTTACAGCGCGAAGGTAAAGCTGGTAATAACCATATTTTGGACAACCCTGGTGCAACTTTAAGTGAAAGTGATGTACCGAGTAATGGGGATTCTGACACAAAAGCCACAAGTGGTGAAGTATATCACCAGGCTGATGAAATTGAGTTAGCTGAACAACATGAATCCATTGTTCATGAAGAAGCAGCTGAACATGAAGCTACAAACTCAAACAGTGCTTCTTTTAAGATGTTGAGAGCAAACATAGGAAGAAATATTTCCAACTCTGAGAATCAGCTACTAAAGAATTTGGGTGGCATCAACTTCTCAATTACTGCTGATAACGTCCGGAATAATGTATACAATGTTGACAAAGGTGATGGAATTGTTGTTGGAATCATTCACATTCTGGGTGCTCTAGTTGCATCAGGTCACCTAAAATTTGCCTCTAGTGTTTCAAATGCAAATTTTCCTGGTGATCTTCTGACGACAGTTCATGAAGAAGGAAATACTATGTTAGAAGACAGAGTATCGCTGCTACTCTTTGCATTGCAGAAAGCATTCCAAGCAGCCCCAAGGAGGCTTATGACTCCAAATGTCTATATGGCTTTAATTTCTGCTGCGGTATGATGCTTGCTAATTGTCTAGATAATTGGATATGTTTTTGACTCGGCTTAAATGGATTTATGTGATCAATTGACTTAATTATCTGCTGATTCTCTTTATCACCTTTCTTTCTGATAGACCATTTTCCTTGTTGTTATTTGTCTTGAATGCAGATTAATGTTTCTTCAACTGATGAAAATTTGAACCTGTATGATTGTGGCCACCGTTTTGAACACATTCAACTTTTGCTAGTGCTGCTCCGCACACTTCCATATGCATCAAGGTCATTCCAAGCTCGTGCTATACAGGTGTGTTTTGTTATTTCATGGTCGAAGTTAGCTTATACTATATAGATTCTGGCTGTTTTCCTTTGTGACAGTTTTGGACTGCATTTTTACAGTAAAAGATTGATCAGGTTTGCCTTATAATTTTGTGATGTCATTAAGAGAATAAGAGTGCCCAAATTGCATTGAACACGTTCTCTTTTCATCTCAATGAACAAAGTAACGCTGCTGCTTTGTAGGGATTAAAGTTCTTTTCAGAACAAGTGCTATAGTTTAAATAGTTCCCTGCAGTAGGTGTGCAGTTACTTGTGAGCTGTAAGTATTAATTAGATTGGATTCCAGGTTGCTCTGCCGATGTGAGCAACTGAAGAGTGTTTGTATATTTTTCTGTTTATTGGGAGAATAGTTAGCTATGTCTTCCCTGCCTTAGTCAGTATAAACACAATATTTTTTTGCTTCCGGTCTGTAGTCCGCCTTTGTGCTGTCATCATACAATACTTTATGTTTCCCTCATCTTAACAGAAACTAACAATTACTTACGTAGTTTTTTAGTCCAGAATTTATAGTCATGTGTTACTCCTTATTTCTCTACTGGAATTGTGATATATATTGGGATTGCTAAATTTCTTACTCTTTCCACGACGTAGTGCTGTACTGCTGTTACCATCCTGTTCGCAGTATTTGTAGAGCCGCACTATCTATCATCTTGGCTACTTAAATGACTCGTGGTGGTAGAGATTGATCTTGTGTGCTGTGGTAATGACAAGTTGGGTGATGGGTGGTATTAAGGCACAACACATTGAAATGAACTTGGAAAGTTGTTGCTTAATTAAAGGCTTGGTTGGCTCCGTTGATAGGCCAAGAAATTGCAATATAGCGCCTTGCAACTTTGCAAGGCTATGTGCTTGTTAGACGTCAAAAACCTTCTTTGCGGAGCACATTGCCCATATAGGCAAAGAAAAACTTACCGAGTGAGGAGACTCAGTTGGTTCCATCTTGTGGGAAAACCATTCTCAGTCAAACCACATGCATGTGTGGCTTATATCTGAATGCCTATACATATCCATGAGATCCATAACCAGCAGTTGTCAAGGTCATCAGGACAAGTCAGCGAAGAACCCAAAAGAGCAATCGACATATATCTGTTCTATTTGCATAGGGTAGGTACATCGATGATGTCCAAGGATTAAGTGTCGCTCGACAAGTCGCGACAAGTCGCACGACTTGTCTACTTGTCGGTACCCCAGCGACAAGTTCAAAACCTCGACAAGTTGCGACAAGTTGCGACAAGTCACGACTTGTCGCGCGACTTGTCTACTTGTCGGTACCCGAGCGACAAGTTGCGACAGGTCGACTCGTAATCCTTGATGATGTCATGTCACCAAACACCCCACATGTAGTTGTGTTAATTTTGTTTGCTCTAATCTAATCTAATCCGTTCTTGCTTTTTCTGTAGCCTTGTTTGCCAACTTACCTGCTTAATTTCTTGTGGTGTAAAAAATTCCTTTATATTGTTTCAGGATATTCTGTTTTTGGCTTGCAGTCATCCTGAGAATAGAACCACAATGACCTCAATTGCAGAATGGCCAGAATGGATTTTAGAGGTTTTGATTTATAATCATGAAGTAAGTACTGCAAGCTTTCTAACAGCGGAACACATTGGAATGTGAATTATATAGGATGCACTAGTTTCAGCGGCTCATTTTGTGCTGTGCTACCCATTGCTCTAATTCTGAAGTTTCTAACTACAGATGGGTAGTAAAAATAATGTCGATGGTGTAAGCATGGGTGAGATTGAAGACCTAGTACACAATTTCCTGATTATCATGTTGGAGCATTCAATGCGACAAAAAGATGGGTGGAGGGTAAGATAACTTCGGCAGATCATTTTATTTGAAAACCTTTTGCTTTAGAGTCATGCAACCTTCTTTCTGAGTGTGTTTGGGCTGGTTGTATCACTAGCCCGCTCTCCCTTGTAACTTGAATGTTTTTGCTATTGCTGTGACAATGTAGGATGTGGAGGCTACTATTCATTGTGCAGAGTGGCTTTCAATGGTTGGAGGATCTAGCACTGGAGACAAAAGGATCAGGTATTTTCTCTCTGTTTGTGTGTATATGGACGTAGTTGAAGTAGCCAATTGGCTAGCTAGTCAAAGAATTTATTTTCTCTGCTCCACCTACCGCTTGCGCTTCATTTTTTTGTCGTCTACATGTTCATTTTTAACAATCGGCTCATTTTGTTCTTTTAAGGCGTGAAGAGTCATTACCAATTTTCAGAAGGAGATTATTAAGCGACCTGCTTGATTTCTCTGCCAGGGAGCTTCAAGTTCAGGTAGACAAGATTTTCTTTGCATTGTACTCCCTCCGTTCCTAAATATAAGATGTTTTAGGTGTTTCACATGTTGACTAGATGCGGACCAAAATGAGTGAACATACATGCTAAAATGTGTCTAGATACATGTGAATCTGGAAAAAGGCTAAAACATCTACTCCAATATTTAGGAACGGAGGGAGTATGTCTTATGTGTATGCGCAATTTCTTGTTTCTTACATCCTTTGTTGTTACTACTTTCTGTAGTTCATTTTTTCTTTGCTGTGTGTTGGAATTTATTTGGTTCTGTTCCCACTTTAGGCCCTTTTTGTATCACAGAAATAAAGAACACAATAATAGAAAAAACACAATATCAGTAAACACAGGAAAATAGCAGGAATATTCGTTTGGATAGAACACGAAAAAGGGCCTCAAAACTACACAAATCAGTGGAAACATGAGGTTGTAGTGGATGTGAAAATGCCTATGTAATATCAGGATAAACTGGGTAGCATTTTCCTCTGATTTAAAGTGTTTTAGATTTTGACAAGTTGTGTGAAAAGGTCAGGTTAACGAATTATGGGGACACGTAAGGTTGAAGTAGTAAAACACTACAACTGGTAGCTTGACATTTCCATTACTTTTGAACAAGAAAACACCACTTTAACTACCATACTATTATTGTTACTTTGACCGGTGTCCATACATGATGCTAGTTCTTGCAGTTTGACCTTTGTTTTACCAGGAGACTGTTTTATACCTTTATCTCTCTCTTATCTATAGTTACCTTTGTTTGTGTCTACAACAGACTGAAGTAATTGCAGCGGCTGCTGCTGGTGTTGCGGCTGAGGGCTTGTCGCCTGAAGAAGCAAAAGTACAAGCAGAAAATGCTGCTCATCTCTCAGTAGCACTAGCTGAAAATGCAATTGTTATCCTCATGCTTGTAGAAGATCATCTGAGGTTACAAGGTCAACATTTTTGCACGTCCCGTGTACTCAGTAGTGTTTTATCTTCTTCCTCCATGGCTTCGTCTGCTCCCAGTCGGACAACTTCTTTGGACAGAACCGGTAGTGAACATGTGGATGCTGGGCTCTCGAGGCGGTCATCCTTGTCCAGTGATGCTGGAGGCCTTCCACTAGATGTAAGAACTAAGAAAATCGTTATTGGCATGATTCTGATAAAATGTAATCTTGTTTCTAAAAGGGCTTACAATTTGAGTAGTTCTACATTTATGCATGATAGTCATCTTGCATATATATCTTTCCTAAAATATGTTGTGCCAGGCTGCTGCAGAATCATGATTATTTAACCTAGGTTTAGAATTTTAGGTTGATTTCATACTTGTACCATGTTCCAGGAATCCTGGCATATCATTATAGATATTTCACAAATGCATTTTTACCGTCGTCACCTTGCCCACCTTGTCCTGCATTGGTAGTTAATCATAGTGACAGGAGCAATTAATTGCATGGTAAATGCTATGGTCTTTTTCATAAAACATATTGATAATGTTTGCTTTATTGTAAATACGATGAAGAAAAATGTAGAGTTGTAAGTTGTTTGTTAAACATATTAGAGATAATAAGATACATTCCACTTTATTGGATAGGAGTTCTGCTAGAAAGCTCTGAAGAGGTTGTACCATAGGATATATAGGAAATTATGTCTACTTCTCTTGCAGTCTGCCCACTGCTGTGCACAAGCATGCACATGTGGTGAAGTAATAAGCACTACTGGAAGTTCTATTCCTTATTTTAGATTTACCATCAATTTTGGTATTTGCCTAGTTACCTAATGACCCTGCATACAAACCGGTGTTCCTTCATGGCTTATGCTTAGTCTTCGAAATTGCTGGCAGAGTGGCAGATTAGTTGTCTAATTTTTTTATTCACATGAATGCTGCATTTTGTTATTGATTACTGGGTGACCAAAGCAGGTGCTTACTTCTATGGCTGATGCAAATGGACAAATTTCTGCTGCCGTGATGGAGCGCCTTACAGCAGCAGCAGCAGCTGAGCCATATGAATCTGTGAAGCATGCGTTTGTGTCTTATGGGAGCTGCATTGCAGATCTTGCAGAAAGCTGGAAGTACAGAAGCCGCTTATGGTACGGTGTAGGCATTCAATCCAAATCTGATTTGTTTGGCGGTGGTGGAAGTGATTTGGAATCTTGGAGATCTGCTCTAGAGAAGGACTCAAATGGGAATTGGGTTGAGCTTCCACTTGTGAAGAAATCACTCGAAGTGCTGCAGGCACTCTTGTTAGATGATTCAGGACTTGGTGGTGGTCTTGGTATTGGAGGGGGGTCTGGCCCTGGTATGGGGGTTATGGCTGCACTTTATCAATTGCTAGATAGTGACCAGCCATTTCTTTGCATGCTCAGAATGACTCTTGTTTCGATGAGGGAGGATGACAATAATGAAGGTGATGCTCTTTTGAAGAACACTAGCATAAAAGATGTCATATCAGAAGGGACTGGCCATCAGGCTGGAAGCCTGATGCTATTTGATGGCAATAATTACTCATCTCCAAGAAAACCCCGGCCTGCACTTCTTTGGAGGTACGCACTATGCTCCATCAAGTATCAAACTATCAAAATTAGATCTAGTACATTTTCAACTGCTGGAAAAATGGGATTTACAAACTATGCTTTTCCTTGACCTACTGCAGTATATTTTGAGAGGAAAACGTTAACAAAATTGTAGGGGAAAGTCCATTTAGCATAGCAGAATCCTGTGTTAATGATTTCTGATAGGAGCTGAACATATTTGTATACAAAATGCATTGAAAGTCTTTCATGTCAATTTTTTCAGATGCACATTTCTCAACTTGAAAAAGAAATTCTTCTTCGTACTGCGTTTCCATTAGTTAACTATAACTAGATCTTTGATGGAAGAATAGTTGTCTCAGTATATTACAATATAAGTGGTCAAGCCAGTCTATTATGGACTATGTCAATTGTTATTTCATTGGAACTCTTATAAACTGTACAGTGTGCTTGGCCCCATCCTAAATATGCCAATTACTGAGTCGAAGAGACAGAGGGTGTTGGTTGCTTCCTCTATTCTCTATTCAGAGGTGAGTTTGTAACTTCGCTTCGCATTCTGCACTTAAGCATGCCATACCCTAATTCTGAGGTCAACTTTGACTTCCATGCTCTACTTTGCCTATGACTCTGATTCCAAACAATAAGTTGTCTGTTCGAATTTGTAAAGCTACTATGATTTATGATCTGTGATAACTTAGTAAATAAATGACACTTTTACTTTGGGACTGTTGGTACTGATTTATTTATTAGGGAGAGTAAAATTCATATATGGTTCGTGCTATCTTGCTCATGATGCAGGTATGGCATGCTATTGGTAGGGACAGAAGCCCCTAAGGAAACAATATATTGAGCTAATTTTACCACCATTTATAGCCATCCTACGAAGGTGGCGGCCACTTTTGGCTGGTGTTCATGAGCTTACTTCTTATGATGGTCGGAATCCACTGATTGCTGATGACCGTGCTTTGGCAGCTGATGCACTGCCCATTGAGGTACTTCCTGACTCTTGGTAAAATCAACCTTGGTTCGTCAGTGAATTAACATGATGTTAATGCTGAATTCTGCATCAGTGACATATTGCACTGCTATAATACATGCTGTAAATCCTGGATGGTGATCTCTGTTATGCTTGTTTTACTCGTATTCCCTATCTCTCAAAGCTGGGAAAAAGCAATCCAGCAGACTATGTCGACTTTTTGCTTACCTTAGGCTCATTTTGCGGTTGCTGGTTTATTTCATAATCCGCTGTGGAAAAATAGCCACAAATACAGAGAAAAGTTGGTGGAAAAATAGGCAAAAGCTGGTTGGAAATGATGGATTATCACAATCCACCTCAATGCGGAACGCAGCCTTAGTCTGTAAGTGAAAGGCTGGATTGTGTCCAATCATCCATAAACTCACCATAAGCTGATAATCTTAACATAATATAATACTCCCTCCGTTCCACAATATAAGATGTTTTAGCCTTTTCCCACATTCACATGTGTACACATGTATCTAGACATGTTTAGTGTATATGTACACTTAGTTTGGTATGAATCTAGACAATATGTGTAACACCTAAAACATCTTATATTTTGGAACGGAGGGAGTATGATTCTATCCAGGTTCACCTAATCCGATAACCTTGACTCTTAGTTAATGTTTGACAAACCCAGAAGCTGGCAGTAACTAGCTGATTTACACCTGTTGACGCTTGCCCTAAGTTCTGATCCTGTTATTAGTTTCTCGGTGTAGCTATTGTCTGCTTGATTTTTTTTTCTTATTTGACAAGCTAACTATCAGATGTTGTCGTAGCTTTTCCTTCAAAGGAAACCAATTTATGGGTCTTTTTCCACTTTTTTCTTGGGCTCAGGCTGCTCTTTCAATGATATCGCCTGGATGGGCGGCTGCTTTTGCCTCGCCACCGGTTGCAATGGCATTAGCCATGATGGCTGCTGGTGCCTCCGGGACAGAAATAGTAACACCTCGAAGGAATACCTTGAGTCGGCATGACACGTCTTTGCCTGAGCGTAAAGCAGCAGCAAGACTGCAAACCTTCTCAAGTTTCCAGAAGCCTGTTGAAACTACGGCCAACAAGCCTGGGTCCACCCCAAAGGACAAAGCAGGAGCTAAAGCTGCGGCATTAGTTGCTACACGTGACCTCGAGCGGACAGCTAAGATTGGTTCAGGAAGGGGTCTTAGTGCCGTAGCAATGGCAACATCGGGACAGAGGAGGAGTGCAAGTGATATAGAGCGTGCAAAGAGGTGGAATACATCGGAAGCCATGAGTGCTGCTTGGATGGAGTGCCTGCAATCAGCTGATTCGAAGCCTGTTTCAGGAAGAGATTTTTCAGCCTTTCATACAAATATGTTGCAATTCTTGTTTCTGGTTTGGCCTTAGCACGAAATTTACAGCGACTTGAGGTAAATCCACTTGGAACATTTTCATCTCTGGTGCTTATAATTTATCATACATCCTATAAACTTCGGATCATGCAGATGGAGAGGCAAACACAAGCTGATGTGTTGAATCGGCATCGTGCATCAACTGGAGTTCGAGCATGGCGGCATCTTCTTCACTGCCTGACAGAGATGGGAAGACTATATGGACCTTTTGATGAACCCCTGTGTTCTCCTGACCGTGTATGTACACTTACTAATTTATTTGTTTTATCTCCTTTTTCCTGCCCTCTTTCTTTCTTCCTTTCTTCTTTATCAAGGCACACACTTTGTTTACCAGTACTTTGGGCATAGTGAGTTGTTTTCATGCAACTATCTTCACATCTGCATGAGAAAGCACTCTGTCAAAAGAGAGAAAAAAAACACTCTAGGACATATCCTGAGATCTCTTTTCACTTCTGCATTTTGCAGATTTTCTGGAAATTAGATTTTACTGAAAGTTCTTCAAGAATGAGAAGATTTATGAAAAGGAACTACAAGGGATCTGATCATGTGGGCGCAGCTGCCGATTATGATGATCGGAAGCTTCTTAATTCTGTTGTGCAATCAAATGAAGGCAACGTCGAGGGTGCAGATTCTTCACTAACAGACAGTATTCCATCAACTGCATCAGTAATAATGGCTGAGGCAATGTCAATGGATGAAAGAAATGAGGACAACGAGCAGTTAGAATCTGACGGTACTCACAGCAGTGTTGATCAACTTCAGCATTCCTCGTCAGTGGATCAACAATCCATGAAAGGCTCAGTAGATTCAAGAAGTTCTGGCATTTCCGCGGATCGTAATTTGGTTCGATCCACAGTTGTTGCACCTGGATATGTGCCGACTGAAGCTGATGAGAGAATTATCGTTGAATTTCCATCGTTGATGGTGCGGCCATTGAAAGTTGTGCGTGGAACTTTCCAAGTAAGCACTGTTTCATGGAACTACTTGCCAGTAACAAGTTCTTACGGCATGAGCAGTCATGAAAATGCGAAACTGAGCTTTGATGTTAGATTTAACTTATCTTATGCGCATCTTTAATCTATTGCGTTCTCATCAAGAACTCAGAATTTCAACTTTTAGGTTTTTCATTGTCTTAAATTAGCTAATTAACGATTTAGCTACAGCATAGACCATGCATACTGCAGTTGTTACCAATATATGTTGCACTGATCTAACATGATGTTTTGCCATACTGTTTTATTTCTGTACATCAGCGATTTTGAAAGTAGTGTACTCTTTCAGTTAACTAGTGCAACAAAATGACTTATGTCTTCAATTGCATGACATCCTAGTATTAGCAATTCCAATATTCTTCTTCTGTCTAAACACCTAAGTGAAATATATTCGTAGGATTCCATATAGCGATTAGCAAATACAAGGCGCTTGGTAGGCTACAAACGGTTGACACTTCTGTTCGGATGGATGCTATTGAGAATTTGAGGAACCTCATTATTAGCAATGATTAAAATTACTTCCTGTTTCTTCTGATTTATGTTGTTTTCTTGATGAATCAGCTATCCCCCTGCCATGATAATGTTGTGCTAATATTACTATTGTTTGAATCCTGCACTACTGCACTCCTTGTGTGTTCGAGTAAATGTGTACATGAAAAACAAAATCTAAAAAAACTTTTGATAGAAAATATGATATAAATAGGAGTAGGGGTGCACCAAATCTACTCTATGCTTAACTACATGTCTTTCATATCAGACTATGTTGATGGACAAGGGTCTGTACGATCGAATATTCTCCTGTTTTTTCAATTCCTACTTTATCTGCTGATATCGTTTGCTCCTGTAATTTCGTTTCCAGGTGACATCAAAGAGGATTAACTTTATAATTGATGAGCATGCAAGTGACAGTAACATGGATGATCATGCATCCACAGTGGTCAATGTTATCAGCAAGATAAGGATAGGAGCTGGTTGATCTCTTCTCTACATCAGATATATAGCAGGCGGTAAATATTTATTTTCAAATCTGGTTCTATAGTTAGAAGTGATTTCATATACACTCCTATAATGCATATTTCTTGTTCTGTTGGAACCAAAGGTGTCTATTTTGTGCTTTTCGAGCGAATAACTGCACACAGCTTTTGTGAATCACCACCATATAGTTTAGCTTTTATTTTCCATTTTACTCATTTGGTGATTTGGATGACTTGTTGCAGGTACTTGTTACGACGAAGTGCTTTGGAATTATTTATGGTAGATAGGTCAAATTTCTTTTTTGATTTCGGGGTACGAACTTTATGAAACCCTACCCTCGTAGCTTTAAGTCATGCATAATAGAGCTGAATAACTTTCTTAAATTTATGTGTCTGAAATTCTGATACTTGATCTAGGATATGGAAGCACGCAAAAATGCTTATCGGGCAATCATTCACACCAAACCACCTAATTTGAGTGACATTTTTCTAGCTACTCAGGTTAGTGTAAAGTGTTTCTATCCTAATTTCCAGAATTATGAACATGACACGATAATTGAAAGTAATCTATAATATTTCATTCAGAGAGCTGAGCAAATCCTTAAAAGAACTCAGTTGATGGAGCGCTGGGCTAACTGGGAGGTACACAAACACTAAATATGTTCCTTTTTATTTTATTTTATTTTGGTTGATAGTTTCAAGATTTAAGTATGTCCCTTTGCTTCAGATTAGCAATTTTGAGTACTTGATGGAACTGAACACTCTTGCTGGACGCAGTTATAATGACATAACTCAGGTTAGTTTAATTCACAAAATGCATTTCGAGTCTTCATGTCTAATAAAGTCGACCTATCATTCAAGTAATCTTATATGCTTGTGCAGTATCCTGTTTTCCCCTGGATAGTAGCTGATTACCAGTCCAAAGTGTTGAATCTGAATGATCCTTCTACTTACCGCGACCTTTCAAAGGTTGATCTTCATCCTGTTTTGCTTCTGTCTTGTCACCAATTGTTTAAACTGCTAACCGTAGTGGATATTACTTATTGCAGCCAGTTGGGGCACTGAACCCAGAACGGCTAAAGAAATTCCAAGAACGGTACTCACGTTTGATGATCCAATCATCCCTAAGTTTCATTATGGTTCACATTACTCCAGTGCTGGCACGGTATATCTTCTTTGTAAAGCTGAACCAAATGTTTACCTATAATGTCAGCTAGTCACTATTTTGTAAAGGATTTTCGAACAAATTCAACTCTGGGTCTCTGCACAGTGAACAGGGTTCTCAATATATTTTAGCTCGATTATTTCGCAATAGGCGTAAGATGATATCTGAATTACCATAGAAGAGCCTACATGTTATCTTGCAACTCTTGTGCATGCTTATGCCTGGATCAGTGAAAACTTTGCATGTGTATGGTATTAGTATTACGATATGATTGTTAACAGGTTCACCCTCCTGTATAATTTTGGTTGTCTGCGCGTTCTGCTTTTGTTGATATTGTTCATATGGTTGAAGACATAACCTCCAATACTTGATTAATGGTGGCCTATAATTTTTAGTCTGTAGCTCAATGCATTTTTGGTGCAAAAACATTTGATTTTCTTGTACTGATCACTTATATTCATTGCAGGTCTTGTATTACCTTTTCAGAATGGAGCCTTTTACCACACTCTCTATACAGCTGCAAGGTGGCAAATTTGATCATGCTGATCGCATGTTTTCGGACCTTTCTGGCACTTGGGATAGTGTTCTGGAAGACATGAGTGATGTAAAAGAGCTAGTAAGTTACTAGTGTCTTCAGTATGTTTTCCCAGATGTTGTTTGGATGATACCAAAATCCATTCAAGGTCTTTGATGCAATGTTATTATATGATGATATTTATGTAGGTCCCAGAGATGTTTTACCTCCCCGAGGTATTTAACAACATAAATTCTATTGACTTTGGGACCACTCAACTTGGAGGAAAGCTAGGTAAATCCATTTTCCCTATGTAAAGTATGTAACAAAATACATAAACGCAGAGTTATGTAATTCTGAACGACATTGCAGATTCTGTAGAATTACCTCCTTGGGCTGAGAACCCTGTTGATTTTGTTCACAAACACCGGAAGGCTCTTGAGAGTGAGCATGTCTCCAGTCATCTGCATGAGTGGATTGATCTAATATTTGGGTACACTCTCTTCTGTTATAGTATATTTCTACTACCTTTGTAACTTTTTCGTGATGTAATGTTTGTCTGCGGCACGCGCGCACACACACAATAATTTGGGAGAGGCTGTTATATGTAATATATGTACGTATGTAGGATGAACCGTGCTTATATGGTCATCTAGTAGGTTTGGTCTTTCTGACCCGTAACTCTCTTTTGTATCTCTCTTGCTAATGGACTAAGAAGCACATCTCGATATAGTGCTTGTACCTTTGACGGCTTCCCCTTTCTTTTTCAAGCATTAAGTTTTTGTCACCATTAGGTCTCTTTTCCAATCAATATTGCTTGACCTTATAATGATCGTTAAAACACAAAACCCTCTGGATGGAAGTATGCTGTTATTAGTTAGGAAAAAGATTTATGTAATGTAGCAAGGTGAAGGATTTGCATTTTCAGTGTTGGCAAAGTTCGGCCTTCATGTTTTTATGCTTGTGTTTTACTTAGAACAATCATGTTACATATGAAGTAATATGTAAGTTTCTTGACATCCATGAATGAGGTAGGGCATCTGGTTAGTTGCTTTATGAATCTCCTCATGTTTTTTCGCACAATGTCTATGCACCACCGTTTTATCATGGAAACTTCCTTTTGCAGATATAAACAGAGAGGCAAAGAAGCGGTAATGGCCAACAATGTGTTCTTCTACATCACATATGAGGGAACTGTTGATATTGACAAAATTACAGATCCAGTAAGTATTATGCATTTAATTTATTATGCATTTATTTGTAGCACTTCCATTTGGCTGCTGATATTCTACTGAAAATGCTGAAGGTGCAACGGCGAGCCATGCAAGATCAGATAGCCTACTTTGGACAAACACCATCTCAATTGCTGACTGTCCCACACATCAAGAGAAAACCATTGACAGATGTCTTACAGCTACAGGTACTTCATATTAGCTGATTCATGACTCATGGGGTCAAGAATTTGCTGTTTTATTACAATTAGTTATGTGGGTTTGTGTAGACAACTGCCTTTTGCCTTTTTCCCATGCTGGAACTGGATATGCATTGCCAAACAAAGAACTACTATAAAAAGGTCTAGTATAGTTCTTGATTCGAGAAATCTAGGTGTTTTTGACATTACTGTTCTCTCCATTTTGTTTATCATGCTTGATAGACAAGCACTCCATCGCTGGAAATTAATAATACAATAGACAATCACTCTTAATAGCTCTTGTTCTGCTTTAGTAAGTTAAATGTGTTATGAATATACAATACATAGTTTTCCATTCTATGATTGGTAATGACATGTCTTGGCTTTTTACATGACCTGACCCCGTGATGTACTGTGCAGACTATATTCCGGAATCCAAGTGAACTTAAATCTTATGTACTGCCTAATCCAGATCGCTGCAATGTCCCTGCAAGTACAATGTTTGTATCAAATGATTCTATTGTAGTTGTTGATGTAAATGTGCCAGCGGCTCATGTGGCACTTCACCATTGGCAACCAAATACTCCAGATGGCCAAGGGACACCTTTCCTTTTTCATCATGGTAGAAATGCTGCGAGTTCAACAAGTGGTGCATTCATGCGCATGTTTAAAGCATCCACTAGTTCCGGAGAAGATAATGAGTTTCCAAGAGCTATAGCATTTGCTGCTTCTGCAATCCGTAGTTCAGCTATCGTTGCTGTCACATGTGACAAAGACATTATCACTGGTGATTATTTTTCTCACTATTTCCCCTTAGATTTCCTTTTGTATACTTGTTGAACACATTAACTAATACTATTCTTACGACATCTAAAATTCAGACTCACCTACAGAAAATGCAAAAGAAAAGATCCAGGATTAACTCTGGCTTCTTTATCTGTTTTGGCGTCTCAAAATTGGTTTACTTTATATC
Source organism: Poa pratensis (assembly GCA_947311845.1). Taxonomy (NCBI): domain Eukaryota; kingdom Viridiplantae; phylum Streptophyta; class Magnoliopsida; order Poales; family Poaceae; genus Poa; species Poa pratensis. The sequence continues at coordinate 129,524,380 of CAMZMU010000052.1, read as the reverse complement.
TGCTGTAGACTGTGTGTTTGGAACTGAATCTTTTTTGTAGTGTGACGTAGAATACCACTCCCTCTATGGAACCGGGGCGAGGCTCCTGTTATTCTAAAAAAATACCACTCCCTCTATCTAAATTAATATAAGGATTTTTTGGGATTTTTAGGCCAGAGTGCACTAACCCCTAATAGCGGCATTCCTTATATTTCTTAATCAAGTCTGCGATGGTACTTTTAAGCCGCTTCTAGTAGTATTTTGTGTTATTTCCATGAAGCTGCTTGTGCTATTTCTAATACCATTTTGTTCAACAATAGGTGGGCATGCGGATGGATCAGTGAAGTTGATATCCCCGGATGGAGCAAAGACAATTGAAAGTGCTTCTGGGCATCTTGCTCCTGTGACCTGCCTTGCACTTTCCCCTGATAGCAACTACCTTGTGACAGGGTCTCGAGATAGCACAGTTATACTCTGGAGGATTCATCAGCCAGGTTCCATACATAAGAAAAATCCTCCTGAACCTCCACCGTCAACACCAAGGACACCACGCAGCCCTCTTCCCAGCAATCCTAGTAGCATAAGCAACCTCTTGGAAACCAGGAAGTGTCGAATCGAAGGTCCTATGCACGTGTTAAGAGGACACCTTGGAGAAGTAATTAGCTGTTCAGTAAGTCCAGATTTGGGACTTGTTGTATCTTTGTCAAGCATATCAGGTGTGCTGCTACATTCTTTGCGGACAGGTCGGCTGGTAAGGAAGGTTCATGTAGATGAGGCACATGTTGTATCCTTATCTTCTCAGGGAATCATTTTGGTTTGGAGTGAATCAAAGAAAAGATTATCTAGCTTCACTGTCAATGGACTCCCTATTGCTACCTCAGTCCTATCACCTTTTCTGGGCGAGTTAGTTGCATTGAGATTTCTATGGATGGTCATTTGCGCTAATTGGGACTAGTTCGTCCAGCAATTACAAGTGTGAGGACAATACTGATTCAGCAGACCATGGGACCGACAAACCAAGTGGCAAGGATTATATGTCTGAACAAATTGAAACCGAGCAACTGTTCACGTGCCTTCTATCTGCTTTGTTGATCTGCATAAACTTAAGGTAAACAGACGAAAGAAACTAAAAACGAAGTTGTGGATTTACCTTGTTTTTCATTTTGTGGAACTCTTACAGAGACATTTTCTTGTTAGGTACTTCATACGCTGGAGTTGGGAAAGGGCCAAGACATCACAGCAATTGCTCTAAACAAAGAGAACACAAATCTTCTTGTTTCTACTGCTGATAAGCATCTAATGGTCTTCACTGATCCTGCTGTAAGTATCCTATATCAGTACAATTTTTTGGATAAACGCAATCCAATTTCACCATCTCCTTACGCGAGTACATAACCAAATAGAATGTTACCAGCTGAATGAAAGTTTGACAGTTTTGTGTTCCTTTGAACCTTCTTCTGATAGAGTTTGTAATTTGCAGTTGAGCCTGAAGGTAGTGGATCAGATGCTGCGCCTTGGTTGGGAAGGTGATGGACTTCTTCAGTCATGAGGGAAACATTGATGATAAGGCATTACTGTACTTGCTTAAATATTGGCTATGCCCATTCGTTAGCATAGGTAGGAGCAGGGCAATGAAGCAATTTTGGCGTGGAATGTGCCATCTGTACAAAATGGAAACAGTAATAGGCATTGCGAGTTAGGATAGGTCGTATACTGTATCCAACAGGTCATCTAGTCAGAGATAAAGGATGTAACTAGCAGACTTGCTGAGGAACAAGACAATCCCGTTTTTTTTGCATCAGTTTTGCCTTGTATAGTCTACGTTGTTTTCGTAGAGTTGGTGAGTAGTTATTTGGCATCTCTGGCAATGTAATTTTGGTTGCTCGCTTCATACAATTCTGATACGATGATCAAACATATTTATTTATGAATTTGATGTTGCGAGGTCTGTAGAGATTACTTACTCCTGGTGTCTAGCGATCTCTTTGTTTTAAAAAATAAAATCAAAAATCATATTTATAAATTTTAAAAAATCTGAAACAAATCCTACATAAACGTGCAAAAACTTGATTTGAAATACTTTATATTCTCGTCTACACAAATATGACAAATGTGTGTATCTAAATGTACACACTTTCAAATCTATAAAATTTACTGTAAGGTGGTCCCTTGGTTGCAAATTATAAACATGTGCGATAGTTGTTAAATCGTCGTCCGCGTTGCGCTGCCTCGTGGAACCAGGACGTCGACCGGGCCACGTCTGGTGCACGATTGGCACACGCTGAGGGTCCAATATGAGCAGTGTGTGTACCTAGCGCGTGCGTGATTCATCGGGTCGACCTCGACGCGATCCACCACCACATCAGCAATCGGTCGATATCATTGCAGCGCGGTGTGAGTCGAGTGTCCGTCCACTCCCGGATGAATATTCACGAAGCCTGGGGAGCCGTGCCGTGATAGACCTACCGCGATTATCCTTTTATTTTCGGATTATTAAGATATCGTTTTAGCCTTTGACACGTCGATCTTATTTGGAGGACCGGAGACAACGATCTCAGAGCTGTACTAGTTTCCTCTTTGCTAGCAGCAGTTCCGAATAGTGCCAGTGCTATTTCTTTCTTCTTTTAGTCCCTTTTCAGAAACTCGACGGCTACAGTTTCCTCCTAAATAGGCGGAAGGTTTCTTCTTCCTCCTGGTTTTGTCCGTCGCTGGAGCTCCGGGACTGGTTATCGACGAACCCAGGTACCTATCTATCTGTCTCTGTTCATCTCCGGTAGATCCTTCTCATCCTATTCCCTCTGTCTCACGTGAAGACACAACTGCTCCGATCCTCCTTCAGGCATCAACATTCAACAGTCAAAGCTCCTTTTGAGGCCATCAAAACAAGGTTCGTTTCCATAGTCTGTTCAGCGAAATCATCAACATGCATTATTACATTACACAAACTTTTTCGAAAGCTACATTACACAATTGTTACATAACAGTTGGTTGGTTAGCACATTCAACAGTTTTTGTCTTTTGAACCCACAGCAGAACAAGTTTAAACCGCGGTTAGCATGTGACAGTAAAACAAAAACAAAACGCGGCGTGACGTGACGTGAGGCACCAGATCTGCGTCCGCAGGGGGGCCCTACAGTTGTTGGGATCCCGTACGAGGCATAATTTTAGCTCCACGAATATCCGGCTCCAGAACGAATATCCACTCCCAATATTCCCTTTTAATTCTCTATATCTATTCTTAGCGTCTCGTCTCAGCCCAGCCGGCTGCAGCAAATCCGCGGACCTGGGGAACCTTTTCTTTTCTTTTCTTTGGTTCTTTGCGTGGCGAGCCGGGAAACGTAGGTGTGTATGTATGTGTGTGTGCTCACCTCCGGTATGAACAAGGAGACCTCCATCTTGCATGTCCGTTCAGTTTTGGAGTAGATTTAGATAGCTCACGAAAATACACATTTAAAACCAGATGCATCGAAATAAGCAATTCAAGTGCCATTTTTTTTAATCCAGACATTTTAAATGTTTTTAGAGAACATCGAGTACGACGCAAACACATGTTGAAGATTGGATTCACATAGCTTCAACATTGACAAAAAAGGAAGTCAATTATTGGGTTTGATCTCTAGTAGGGAGGTACTATGCACGTTCGTAGTCACTCGACCGCATATTGGTTTTCGACACTCTAATTTTTAAATTGTTATCATTGCAATCTCATGCTGAATTTTTTTCTGAAATGGAAGATAAACCCTGGCATATGCAGAAATTTCTGCAACCATATATTCTAACATGATAGCTGGACGATTCTACTGAATCTTTGAATGTCTCCTCTATTTTACAACGCAAGTTAGTCAACAAAAAAGTATTCCTCACCGCATAAAAAAGACAATAAAATCTACTAAGCGAAAGAATCAAACAAACAATAGAAATTTTCCTACTCCACGATGAAATGAAAGCCCTTGTCGTTAAATGCTTAGTGGCGAGTTAACTAGGAATTAGGCATCACGAGAAGACCGTAAGTGCGAGTGTCACCTCAGCGGGGAAAGAGCCGATCCAGCGGCAGCCCACGGACACCACGAGCGGCCAAAAGAAAAGAAACGCTGTCTGTAAACCTGTATAAAAGACGAGCAACTCCTCGGAAGCCACGGCCGAGGCGCCTCACAAAGCTGACCTCCACAGTTCCAAGGTCTGCGCTCCTCACGAGCACCTCCCCCAGGTCACACCGCACCGCCACAGACGACCTGACTCGCCAACAGCCGGGGAGGAAGAAGAAGAACAGCCTCTGTTTCGACCAGCAAGCACCTCCCCTCTCCGCAGCCGCAGGTAATCTCGTCGCCTCCTCATCTTGCTTGCAGTTCCCCTTCTTTTGCGGATGCTGGTCAGTTAACGGATCGCCCATCTTCTACGCGCTCGTCTTGCAGCAAGTTGCAAGCTCTGGGCAGCGTTATCCCTGCTCTGCTCTGCTTTCCTTTTCTGAAGAAGAGTGTGATCTGTTGCGTTGGTTCGGTTGCTTCTGTTTGGGGGCTCCCTTGCCTTGCTTGCAAGATTGGCCTTGGCTTGCTTGCTTACCCTTTATATTCATGCCGTCGAGCTTATAGGAGGGGGTAGTTCGTTCGTACGCATCTCTCTGTACTTTACCTGACCTTCTCTTCTCCCCATTGCTGAATTGGACTTGGAGGTGAGAGATGCTTTGCTGTAGTCGACGGGTAATTTGTTTCCTCTGCCATTATTTCAGCTGATCGAGAGAAGTTCAATTCCAGTTCTTGATTTGGTAGTAGTCATTTGATGGCACCCCCTTTTGTGTAACGGTTTTGCCAATTCATTTGAAGTTAATGCTACCTGTATCAAGATACTGATTGTTTCCTGTACTCAAAATAAGGTGGTGTATCTGAGATGATTCTGCTGAAAAGTACTTACTTCTAGTCGTGCTGATTTAAATGGCCGCACAAATAGATGAATCGGATAATTGAAATGTTCTGCAAATCGTATCATCCTACCGAATCTATCTAAAGAAACCCCACCTAATCAAATGGATATTTGTTTAAGGCAGTGGAAAGATTTCACTGAATCACATGGAAATGCAGAGCAGGAGAATTTTATATGCTATTCATTACCTCAAAGAGTTTCCTATGATATTCATTTTTCTACAGGAACCAACTAGTCCTTTGCCTCCAATAATTCATCCAAATACTGCTATATGATTATTACTTCTTGTTGCAAAATATTCATTTGTCTGTACCTGTCACTGTCATTTTCTTCGCTGGAAGTTTCCCTTTTATGTCAAGTTATCAGCTCTTCACGTCTCTTCATCTCATGGATGATATTCTGATGTTTGCTCTATTTTTGGCATTTTCAGATAAGCCAATAATACCAGCCGGTCTCCTTTCCGGCTACAGTTACAGTTGCGGTGAAACCGAATTCAGGTTCACTCGTGGGCTCCTCGAGTGAACCCAGAAGCAAAATGGGTAGCATAAAGCCCTTGGGGATTCAGCTCTTGGAGTGTGTCCGGGGTGGTCCTCTCTCCTTCAGATCATCGAGGGCTCTTGTATTGGTACTGACATTCCTATCCTACGCTAGCTATCATGCCACAAGGAAAACTACAAGCATTGTCAAGAGCGTTCTTGATCCCAAGACGGCAAACCTTGGCACGTTGCACTGGCCCAGCCAGCTGTACCTTCAAGAACTAAAAGGCCCGGCGAACAACACGGCTCTCACCAGTGGCTGGGCTCCATTCAATGGCGACGGTGGCACCGCGTTGCTCGGCGAGATCGATTTAGCCTTCCTTGGGGTTTATGCAATTGGCATGTTCTTTGCTGGCCATTTGGGTGACCGGGTGGACCTGAGGATCCTTCTGACCATCGGAATGGTAGGAACCGGGCTGTTCACCGCTGCTTTCGGAGCTGGATACTGGCTCAACATACACAGCTTCTACTACTTTCTGGGCGTCCAGATGGTCGCCGGCCTGTTCCAGTCGACCGGCTGGCCTTCCGTGGTGGCGGTGGTCGGCAATTGGTTCGGGAAGAGCAAGAGGGGGCTGATCATGGGAATCTGGAACGCCCACACGTCTGTGGGAAACATATCTGGCTCTCTGATCGCGGCCGCAATGCTGAAATTTGGATGGAGCTGGTCGTTCGCAGTGCCTGGAGCCATGATCGCGTTGGTTGGGCTCGCCGTGTTCCTGTTCTTGCCTGTTAGTCCTGAGGTGATCGGGGTTGAGGACGATCGCCATGTGAAGGATTATGAGAAGAATGACACGGATGTGCCTCTCTTGGTAGGACGATCAGATTCAAGAGATGAGGCAGTGGGGTTCATTCAGGCATGGAGGATTCCTGGCGTTGCTCCCTTCGCTCTTTGCCTCTTCTTCTGCAAGCTTGTCGCCTACACTTTCCTCTACTGGCTTCCATTTTATCTCAGCCACACAGGTGCGTTAGTTCTATATATTATACTACTCCGTATGTTATATGCTCGTAAGAAATAATCTTTTAGAGCCCAGCTGCACATGGAGAGAATGAGAAAAAAAAGAATGTTGTACCTGACCACCGTTTTGTGCCCACATTTTCAGAGATCGGAGGAGAATACCTGTCAGACTCTGCAGCTGGTGTACTGTCGACTCTGTTCGACGTGGGGGGCGTCGTGGGCGGCATCCTCGCTGGTCACATCTCCGATCGCCTCAACGCGCGAGCGCTGACGGCGGCGAGCTTCATGTTCTCCGCGATACCGGCCCTCTTCTTGTACCGCATCTACGGGAGCATCTCACTGACCTGGAACGCGGCGCTCATGTTCCTCACTGGCATTCTCGTGAACGGGCCGTACGCGCTCATCACCACAGCCGTCTCTGCCGACCTCGGCACGCACAGCTCGCTGAACGGTAACTCCCGCGCGCTGGCAACCGTGACAGCGATCATCGACGGGACGGGGTCCATCGGCGCCGCGGTCGGCCCGCTGCTGACAGGGTACATCTCCGCCAGGAGCTGGACCGGCGTGTTCACGATGCTGATGGCGTCGGCGCTCATCGCCGGCTTGCTGCTGTCGAGGCTGGTCGTGGCGGAGATCTCCGCGAAGATGGCGTCACGGAGGTCTGATGATCAAGCTGGCGATCTGCCCGTGTACTCCTTGGAGGAACCGTAGGCGCCGCCGGAGATGGTTGAATGTACAGGGATAGGTCAAGACAATGGACGGGCCGGAAATTTGGGACATGGTGTGGCGGGAAGAACCAGCGCCCCTCCGATTTTATGACCGAGGTTTAGGTGATCTTCCGGTATCAGGGTTGTAGTGTCTTGTTGCCTCTGAATGCCAGTGTGTCGTGTTGTGCATATGTGAGTGACTTTTACGGTGAATTCCATGGGAGGAGGTGTGGATAATTGTAGTATCATTGGGAGTGAAAGATCAGGAAGAAGATGACCGGAACTGCACTTGATATGTAGCGTCCCGTAGCCGGCGCGAATCAAGAGCGGAGCAATCCGCCGTTGAGGCGTGTGGCAATGCTGGCGGGCGTGATGGCTCGGTGAGTTTGTGCAGGGCCGGCTCATAGGCCGGACAAGAAGAGAAGGACCCTGAGAAGAGAAGGATCTAAAATGGTAAATTGTATAATAACAAATATGCTATTATCTATTACACAAATCAAACTATTTAACAATCACTGTGAAAAAAAAACACGAATGGTTTTTTCTGATCAATAATCCACAACTTTAACTATATTTTCACTTATGAAGCAAATACACACCACTGCCATCTTTGGACATAACAATAAACCAATTTAATCGGCGACATCAAGTTTAAATAAAAAATACTATGATCTTTTTGGTAAAAGTACTGCAGGTTTTTCAGAATCTATGTTACTAGATTTTCATGTTTAATTCCGTGCAACACATTTTTATTTCAGAAATAGTGAGACTTGTGCACACCAGATGATAAAAAATATAATGCATAAGAACATACCAAATAATAAAATTCAATATGCAAAATATTAGAATACAAACTTATTGGTGATTCATTTAACAACTGTTTTTTTCAATACCAAGTATAGAGCATGCAGACTTCTTTTAAATCGCAGGTGCTAGAAAAATTGAACCACAAAAAAGTAGTTTCATTAGTTATGTTCATAATCTACAAGTTTCTATAAATCTGAATACCTAATCATACACTAGAAACGTTATTGACATATTTATTAGATTGTAGTTTTTGGAGATCTTTACATAAATAACTATAAATCATATAGATTATGGATTATAGGAAAAAATAATCTATACCATACTTTTGTTACACAATATTCATTACAAACACCTCATAATGTTTATTAATAATCTAATTATGTGGTTAAACTATGCAAGCAAACATAAATTATACTTGTAAGACTGTACATGCTAAAAGTAAAATCTCAAGAAGTATAAAAATTTGGTACACATTATATTTATTTTAAGCTGTCATTGGACTGTAACTCAGACTGCGCATATGTGTACAGAGCCTAGGGCAAATCAAAATAAACATAATTCACCATAGAGCGCCCTATTATAGCTCCATTGCTCCTCCGATGGATGTGCATAAAACATAATACATGCCGAAATCAGTACATCGTACTTTTGCATTGTTGTCCCTGTCGTTTATTGGAATCAACCCATACTCCACAACAACCCCACATAAAGGAAGGGGGTATATCATGTTGTCCTAACTTTCCGACGTTTACAGCAAAAAATGCAATTGTGGTGATTTAGCTCTAGTATTGCAACAAAATCTCGAGTATTATAAAAAAGTTGCTTGCCCCATGAACAAAAAATATATATTATTGCAACAATTTTTAAAAAGTATTATTACCAAACGTGGGTGACCAACAATTTTTGTTTGCTGATGATTGCTTTGCAACAAAAATCAAAAACAATTTCAACAATGACCTGAATCATCTTAACAAATGAACAATTTTCAAATTCATCATATTTTGAAAGAAAATAATCCGTAAATGTTTGTCCACCATTTTTTGAGCCTGCTAAACTGTTTTTTTAAATGAACATTTTATTATTAGTCATGACCAAATTTTCATGGTTTTAAAATAGCATTCACCTATGATAAGTAAAATGTTTGTGTAGGTTTAAACCTTAGGTATTTTATTTTTCCTAAAAATAGCAGAATAGTTTTTTCGAACTAACATGTGAAGTTGTGAACATCTACTCCCGCTGATTCTAAAAGTGTCGGTAGTATAGCTAGAAACTAGAAAGTTGTACGTCCTATGTGTATTTCTCCCGACACAAATGGATCGGAGGGAGTATTCGATTTCATAAGTATTTTTTTCCATAACTTGTGAATAATTTTTTGAATGTGTGAACTTTTTAACCCCATAAACTTTAAAAAAACATTGAAACATTTGTTTTTTAAATCGAGAACTTTTTTAAACTACTGAACATTTTTGTACAATAGTGTAGGAAGCTTGAATATTTTTAGTAACATGAACATTTTGTGGGAATATAAGATAAACTAAAAATATTTTTCAACATATAATATTTTGAAATGTTTCCTAAACAGAGGAAAAAGGAGACAAAAAGTAAAAAAAATCCGAAAAGAAAGCGTACTGTGCTGGGGCTGATATTGATTTCTTTATGTGGCTCGCTGGTTTTTTTTTTTTTTTGGTTTTTTTAGTGAATCACCCCTCGCTCGCTTTTTGTTCTAGTTTTTTGACAATGCGCTCTAGTTTTTTGACAATGCTCTCTAGTTGATCTGTGCATGTACTCAGCGATGGCCCAGGCCCATTTAGGGCAAACAATGTTACCAAGGCGATCCGCTCGCTTGAAGGGATCCGTAGAGCCTTATTCCTCGAGAAATTTGACTTTTTGTTGTTAAGTTACCGTGACTTTTTTTTTGAATTTTCCACATATATTAAACCAGCAAAGAGTACACGATTACATCGATTACAAAAACAAACCTAAAAGGGACTAGCAAATCTATGAGATCTTCAAGCCCTTTCTTCATCCATGACACGATCTTGTACTTTTCTGAAGGCAGCCGTAGAACAACGCCAACACCACCAAACCACAGACCTGTGAATACCACCGAAGGTTCTCCCTTTTTAAATTTGAGCCGCAATGCCAAGGCTTTGTGCACGCACGCAACCATTAAATTAATCAAGCAACATCGGCAAGAGCACCACCACTGATATTCCAGGGACAAATAACCGAACCACTTTGTCGACGTCGTTGGGAGCCGAGAGAACGAATCACCATTGTCGAAGACGTAGTAGCCGGGATAGATATTGCGAGGACAAACCTCCTCGCGGCAACCATGAGAAACAATCCAAGATTGATCTGGCGAAGCAAGATCTGAAAAACCATATCTAGACAGACTTAATCTTCCAAAGCCACCATTGACGTCGGGAAGGATTTCTAGCCGTCGAACAAAGCGTGGAAGATCACTTATTGCAGACGATACCATCTCCATTAACGAAGAAGATGACGACCAAAACCAAACTCTACCATTAAGGACCTTCGAAAAGCGCCGTGCGCAGGTCTGAGTTTCCCACCCCTCCTAGTGCCAGAACGGCACCTAGAGGAGGCGAGGACCCGTCGAATCTTTGCCGGTGCCAACAATGAAGCTGCAGATATCCCCGGCGGCGGCGGCGGCTAGGGTTGAAACCCTAGGCTGCCACCACGATCGCCTGCAGCCTTTCTTTCTTTGTTTCGCGTACAAGCGTTATGAAGACTTTGATTATGTGTACAGAGTTGATTCGGCTGTGATTAAATCTCCAGCGGGACTGGTTTGTGAAAAAAAGAATTACAAGGTCCTTGGGAATACCCACACACGTTCCAGACTCCTAGACAGTTATACAACCAGATTTGATCGTGCGATCGGTAGTCTCTTCGCCCCTGTCTCTCGTGCTAGCTCCGTCCAGTAGACGACCTCTTCTGCTCATCCCCTTCGTCAGCTTGCCGCCGCCGCCGTCTTTCCCTCGTACACGTCGCGCCCGAGGCGAGCGATCTAGCGACCGTCGGCGAGTGCAACCGAGCATGAGGGAGTGCCAGGTCACCCAATCTCCTCTCTCATTTTCTCGGCTTTTTTTTTCCTATACACCACAATTGATTTGAATAAATCAGTTGAACCTAGGTCTGTGACATGATTTTTTTGTGAAATTGAGAGAAAAAAAATTCACAAAAAAAATCATGTCACGGCAACCTAGGTCCGTGACATGATTTTTTTTGTGAAGTTGAGAGACATCAAGGAGTAGGGGAGTGAATATGGAATCGATTACTAGGTAATTCACAACTAGTTGACCACACCCCAAAGCGTCGCCCTCCCTTTCCTCTCCCCGATACAGATCTGAGAGGCGATTTTGAGAGTCCACCGTCGGTCCACCTCTTCCGCCGGTGAGGCGTGGGTTCCCTCCCCTCCGGCGGCTGCTCCGGCGGCGGGAGGGTGGGGGAAGCCCGTCTCACGGCGTGTATTCATGGTAGGGCTTGGCAGGTGTCCGGCCGGCGGCGCTTCGGAGGCGGAGGTGCTGTTGGTTCGTCTGTTGTCCGCGCAGATCCCCTCCGGCGGTGGCGTTCCCTGGGGCTTCACCGACCTGCGCGCGATTTTCCCTGCACCACGGCCAGATCCAGGTATGCGGTGGATCTGGATGCAGTTCAATAAGAGGATGATACAGAGGTTCTTCGCGGCGGCGCCGGCGTTCCCGGCAGTAGTCACTTCGGAGGCGGTGCTCGGTGACTTCCCGTCTGCGGTGTGGTGGGCTCCGGTGATCCAATGTTTGGGGAGCTTCAGCAGCGGCGCGCCATCGTCAGCTCCGGCTCGTCGTCGTCGGGATCCAGAGGGCTTCCTTGTAATTTTTCCTTTGTTTCTGGACCTTTCTGTAAGTTCGGAGAATTAATATATCATCCCTTTCGCAAAAAAAAAGAAGATTACTAGGTAATTCACTAATTTACTTCTTGTGCTATTTCGTTTTTTGTGCTATTGGTCTGCATTACACGTGAGTGCTAGCCAGGTGACTTTTTTTTACATTCGTATCAGGGGCAAGACGCCAAGACGGGTCTGTTTGGAGGCTAAGTACATTCGTATTTGTAAAATAGTCCTCAAAAGATAATTTATCAAGCCATACAACCAACTTTTCTTCTTTTTATCAAAGATAGATGAACTTTGTATCTCACCACTATAATGGGAGGACAAATTCTCGGCCTGAGAGACGCCCACGCTACTGTAGCTAGCTACAGTTCTTACCGTAGATTTCAACAGTACTACAGTAGCGTGTGGGTCCCGCTCATCAGCCTCACAGCGGGCCGCGGATTTTTGCGGGGAAGCACGCGGGGGGGGGGGCGGAAATTAGATGTTCTTCTCAGAAAATTCCGCTCCAGGGACCTGTTTGCAAATTCGCTAAACGCTGGGTTCTTTTCTGTAAAAAGACCACATCCCCGCAAAATCCTCCTCCTCTCTCGCGACCGACGCCGAGCTCGCCGCGGACGCCGACGCCTGGCGCCGCCGCGGCACGTCCCCGCGCTCCAATCGAAGGCCACGGCGCGGTCCGCCGTCCCCGCCGCTCCGTCCTGGCCAAGCGCTGCTTCCCGGGACGCCTCAGCGGCGACGGAATCGCCGGTGCCGTCCCGAAGTTCCTCCGCCGCTTCCGCCGCGGTTCCACGCCGCCGCGGCCGCCCCGGCGACCAAAACGGGGCGGCGCCGCCACCTCCAGCTTGCTCGCATCCGCGTGACTCGAACGCGCTCAGCCGCGCGGCCCAGGACGCGCCGTAGCGCCGCCGGCGACCTCACTGCCGCCGCGGCAACTTCAGCCGCCGTGCACGTCACCGTGACGTGTCGGCATTGCTGGGCTAGCCGGATGGGCCGCTTCGTGGGCCGTTCCTGGGCTGCGTCGGCCCTTTTTTTTTTACAATTTCCTTTTCTGTTTTACCTTTCTGTTTTCTATTTTTTTTCTAGCTTTACAAATACATCGAGTATATAAAAATGTGACAAACGTGTCGGCACTAACATGAACAGAAAACAACGGCTAAGTTCACATTTAGAAATAATGTAACATTTAAAAAAAATCGACTAGATGAATATTCTGAGAAAATGTAAATTTATTTCCTTTTACTACGTCTTAATTTTAAAGTGAATTTAATAAATTATCATACAGCGTATTTCTTTCGATTATTAAGTTAGATTAAATATTTAACACAAAACACAAACATATCATAGCGATTCGAATTACAATTGATATTCACAAATAATATCACTACATTCCCTCTAATTATGCAGAAATATTTGAAAGTAATATGCACTCCCTCTAATTATATGAAATTCAATTGAATAAGTGTGCACTACCCACATATGGACTTCAACTAACTGCTGACAAAAATATTTAACACAAAACACAAACATATCATAGCGATTCGAATTACAGTTGATATTCACAAATAATATCACTAAATTCCCTCTAATTATGAAGAAATATTTGAAAGTAATATGCACTCCCTCTAATTATATGAAATTCAATTGAATAAGTGTGCATTACCCACGTATGGACTTCAACTAACTGCTAATAAAAAAAATAGAAACATTTTCCAACTATTCCGATTTTAGGTACTTCAACTAACTACTGACCAAATGAAATTCTTCGAACTTTTAACAAGTTATAATCAACATTTCAGAAACTTTGGTAAAAAAAAAACTTCAACATTCAATTTAACAACCTAAAATCACCATATTTATACAACTTACATAAATAAAATCTTCAATATTCCTTTTCCAAAAAACTTTTTTTTATTATTCCCAAGAACATCTGCAATTTCAAGACACGAATTTAAATCAGACCAAATGAAATTCTTCGAACTTTTAGCAAGTTAAAATCAACAATTCAGAAACTTTGGTACAATTTTTTTTTCAATGTTCAACTTTAGCAAGCTAAAATCAACATATTTATACAACTTACATAAATAAAATCTTCAATATTGAATTTTCAAAAATCCGAGCAATTTCTAAGCACAGATTATCTTTGCATTTCAAAAACTTTCATCTCTCTGCAATTTTTAAATACCACTATTTTGAAATTTTATTTTGATACCAAGGTTAAAATTAACATTTCAGAAACTTTGATTAAAAAAAAACTTCAATATTCAACTTTAGCAACCTAAAAATCAGCTTATTTATACAACTTACATAAATAAAATCTTCAATACTGAATTTTCAAAAATCCAAGCAATTTATAAACACAGATTATCTTTGCATTTCAAAAACTTCCATCTCTCTGCAATTTTTAAATACCACTATTTCAAAATTTTATTTTCAACCACACATACGCGCCATTAAAATATAAAATACATATCCAAATACTCAAATTATATATTCGTTTAACTAAATGCTCTTATAATGCACACCTCCTAATTGCAAAGCAGATAAAAAAACAAAATAGTAATGCTATCATATAAACATAACCAAACATTTAAATTAACTAGCTATTCAAAGATACCCTACCATTTTCGGGAACAAAAAAAAAGGTACCATTCAGGTATAATTTAAACACATTGTCTTCATTTACATTTAAAAATTCATACCAACATACAAACGTATTTCAATATCTTTAGAACCTGCTCATTTTACTAACGCAATTCATTTTAATCTTAAAAACACCCCAACTTCAACAATTTCAGAAAACTAATCAATTTTAGCTGCAATCTTCTTTCAATTTCTGTAATAAAAGAGTAGAACCAACAGGAAAAAAAAATACTATAGATACCCATCGCCAAAACATAAAAAAATATATGAAAATAGTAGAGGGAAAAAAAGGATCACCTATTTTCCACAAAAGACAAATAAATTCGAACAATTCAAATTGCCCTACATATGCACAATTTTATGAAAAAAGCAATCATATTTCACCATTCCAACTCAAATTACAAATATAAATATTTTCATAGTATCATATGACTTCCAAGTCTCCTGATTCCGCAACCACTACAACTTGAAAATATGGACATTTCCAAAAATTGAAATTCACCACATTTCCCCTGATTTTTTTTTCACCCGAAAAACTTTCATACCTTCCGAAATACAGCTTCAACAGTTTTCAGATCCGCACAGCTTCAAAATGTAGATATTTTCAACATTCAATTCCACCACATAACCACAACAAACAAATTTGAAAATTCCAAAAAAATCGAATCCTTCCAAACACATAATGCATTTCCTCTAATTATGTAACTACATTAGATATCTATGGCAAAATACAGCCACATTTAAACATTCGAATTTGGAAAATATTCCAAGATAATTCGAATGCATTTTCTCTAATTACATTTAAACATTCATAACGCAATACAAATATGTTTAAACATTCCAACTTGCTAAATATTTTTTTATTTTTTTAAAAAACTATTAAAAAAACAAAAATACTAACTACTTATGGTAAAATACAAACATATTTGAACATTCCAATTTTGGTTAATATTTGGATGCAATATAGATAGATTTTCCCTAATTGTAGAATCAAATCCAAAAAATGTGCATTCCCACTAATTACATACTTACGGGGAAAAAAACCATAGTTAGCCATTTCCTCTAATTATGTCTTGATTTAAAATTGAAAATAATAAGCGCTCAAACAATTTATTCCCTCCAATTATTGAGTTCAATTTAATATTTAACACATAACACAGCCATATCATACCAACTCAACTAAATTAATATTTGCAACTAATATTACTGAACTTCCTTCAATTATACAGTTCGATTTAATAAATGTTAAACTTGAACTTAACTCTCTCTAATTATGTGGTCAAATTTAAATAATGTTCATTCCATTCACATTTAAAGAAATCAAAAATTTGTTTCCTCTAAAGATTGATTCAATTTAATAGATGTTAACACAACATATTTCCTCTAACCAACAAGCTAAATCACATATTTACGGCGAAATAGACACATAATATTTAAACATAACCAGAATATATTATCTCTAATTATGCTGGTTCGTATGAAAATAATGGCAAAATAAAACCATATTGAACCATTCAAATTTACTTAACATATTTGCAAGTAATACAACTTAAATCCCTCTAATTATGTAGTTACATTTAAAAAAAAAATCTTTACATGAATATTTTCAGAAAATACAAACACGTCTACTCTAATTATGGATTGCTTCCAAATTGAATTCCACCTAACTACATTATACAAATTAAAACAACCACATTCCCTTACAATATATATACCGCAAATAGAAAAACAAACAAATTATTACAGCATATCCTCAGCAAAGGCGCGTCGTGTCACCACGCTAAATTCAACTATCCAAATATTTGAATATTCTACAAAATATATAAAAAATGTTCAAACTAATTACTATCTATTCATAACAAAATAAAAAAACATGTTTGCAAATTGTAATTTTGCCAGCATTTTAGCGACTTTTCCTGATATTCCACAAAATATGACAAGAATGCTCCCAAAAAATAACAGCAACATACTTATAGCGAATTACAAATATATTTCAACATTTCAATTTCGCCAACATTTCTGACATCATCCAAACAAAATCACAAAAAACTCACAAAATATGACAAGAATACTCATAAAAAATGCTACCTATTCATGACAAAATAAAAAATGTTCCAACATACCAATTTAGCTAACATTTTGGTTACATAAAAATATATGGGATTGACTATGTGTAAGGCGCCTTATATTTGGCATAACCGTAAGGCAATAGAATTTTTTTGTTAATCACCTAACCCCCGCATGCATGTGCATGACCGGTACATCTCTCATGCATGTACGCTACCTCTCTCATGCATGCACTAGAAAGCAAAACTGCTGACATCACCACGCATTAAATGCGAAATTTGAAAATTCAAAAATTTTTGTAGCTCAGACCGTTTATCCGATTTATGATCCGTTTTCACCGTTGGACTAGTCGCGTCGAGATCTTCGAAACTAGATCCCATGTTGATATGTTCCGACAATTTTTTTTCGGACCCAAAAGTTACCACCCCCGTAACATATAAGTTACCCAGACTTGAACACATAATTTACCCACCGTGATTAGTTCCGGTACGGTACCTCTCTCATGCATGCACTAGAAAACGAAACTGCTGACATCACCACGCATTAAATGTGAAATTTGAAAATTCAAAAAATTTTGTAGCTCAGACCGTTTAACTGATTTATGATCCGTTTTCACCGTTGGACTAGTCGCGTCGAGATCTTCGAAACTAGATCCCATGTTGATATGTTCCGACAACTTTTTTTCGGAACCAAAAGTTACCACCCCCATAACATATAAGTTACCCAAGCTTGAATACATAAGTTAGCCACCGTATTAGCGATTAGTTTTCGGGTTGAAATAGAACCATATTTTGTTGTTCTTGTAGAATTTTACGAGGTTTAAAGTTACCACACCTAGATTTCATAAGTGAATATCACTTTGAGATGGTAAAAATTATCGTGCATAAGTATTAGTATGATAACTGTTGATTTCATAGTGACAACTACATCATAAAAAAGATGGCATTATATTCGTAACTATTATTTAGAGGACATGATAACTATATCGATTTCGTGGTGGATAACTATATCATGAACACATGGATAACTTCATAAGTACTGAGTAGGTAACTCCAACAGCATTTTTTGATGGACAACTTTATCAGTATTAGGTGGATAACTATTACGAGTAGATTAGGGGTAACAATATCGTTTTCGTGGTAGACAACTATATCATCAACACATGGTTAACTCTAGCAGTACTGGGTGGATAAATTTATCAGTGATATGTTGGTAACTTTATCAGTACATAGTGGGTAACTCTATCAGCACTGGGTGGATAACTACATCGATATTGGGTGGGTAATTTTATCAGTACTACATTGGTAACTCTATCAGTACTGGGTTGGTAACTTTATCAGTACTGGGTCGGTAACTTTATGCGTACGTCGTGGGTAACTTCATCAGTATTAGGTGGGTAACTACATCAATACCCGGTTAGTAAATTTATAAGTAATACTTGGTAACTTTATCAGTAACTGGCGGATAACTTTATAAGTGTTCATTCGATAACTTTATCAGTAATTGACGCACAGACGGAGCTTGCCGGATTGGGATCGGACGACCAGCAGGGGAGAAGCAGGCGGCCGGGGCGGCGCCGCACGCGTGAGACAGTGTGGTTGGGGGAGACGCGCGAGACAGAGAATAGAGGGCCGCCGGCGGCGGAAGGCTAGGTCGTCCTCCTTGTCGACCTAGCTGGCGTAGTTTGCCTCGGCGGGGCGCCTCCAGACGACGAGAATGAAGCGTGGAAAGGGAGAGAAAAGGGGGATCGGGTTAACGCGTATTGGGTCATGGGCAAGTCGACGAAGCGGACAGATCTTGAACGATACGACGCGAAATCGACGGCGCGGACAGCCGTCTCCCGTTTGGCTAACCAGCAGGCGCGAGTATATAAGCAGCAGCTAGATAAAACATCAACCGTGGTAACACTAGCTAGATAGCTCAACAACAACAACAATCACTGACAGTGCATATCAAGCAGACGGACAAGCTGGACAAGCTATTCGACTGTATTTGCTAGCAGCAGCAAGAACTGATCAACAGCCGGACGAGCTCAGCTTCCATCCCAATACTGATCCCAAATGATGGTGTTTGCCAGACCAGAACCTGATGGACGAGCTCAGCAACAACTGATCACTGACAGTAGATATCAAGCAGAAGGACGCACGGAACGGAGCTTGCCGGACCAGAACCTGATGGCGCGGCGCGCCCACCTCCCATCCCCTCGTCGTCGCGCGCTCGATTCCGGTCGCCCCGAGCCCCACCGAGGCTAGCACTAGGTCCGCCATGAGCCGTGTTTCCTCCCCGTCGAGTATCGTGTGCCGAAACGCCGTGAATCGACGGGATCGAGGCATCTTCCCAAACCCTGGCCGTGACCTTCCCCTCCAGCTCCCGTCCTCTTCGGCCTCTCTGACCATACCATCGCCTTCAGGGTGAGCGCAGAACGGGAGTCTTCGAAGGACCTAGGGTTGGGGGAAAAGTGGCAGTGCACGCACAGCCATGGATGAGCTTGGTGGATCGGGAGGTGCCGGAGGACAAGGCCGACGGGCAGGTTGCGGGTGCAGCGTCGACCACGATGCCGCAGCCAGTGGCGCCGCCGCCGACCACCAGCACGTCGAGGGGCTCCGCAGCCGTGGACCCGGCCAGCGCCGCCTGCTGCGCGGAGCGGGGCGGAGGGCTCACGCCCGGCTGGGCGACAAGCTGCCGCGCGGCCTCGAGGGCCATGGGGGAGGAGTCGGAGGCGGACGCCGTCGACGGCTAGGCGGAGGCTGCGGCCGCGGCGAGGGCGGTGCCGGCGCTGCGAAGACTCCAGCCGTGTGATCCCACGCCACCAGCCGTCGAGGAGTTGGGATGTGAGGATGTCCCATTGTCGTCCCGTCGGTGGTGGCTCCGGCTTTGGAGAGAAGAAGTCAACGCGACGGATGAACGAATCTCGCCCGTTCGTTCGCGAATCGACGGCTCATAGAGCTGCGTCGCGTTTTGCCAAATATCAGGCGTCTGCTGATTAGATTTGCCGAAAATATATATATACTGCAAAAAAAGAAACATCAAGGGCGTGCCGCCACTAGTATATTATCAAAGTCCCACCAACTTAGGAGCTCGGCGGCAGCGCGCGGTCGGCGGTCACCGTGGTGCGGCGGCGTCGGTGGGAGCTGGGCCTCTTGGACTGGTTTGTAATTTCCTAATTTTCTGAGGTTGTACTGCTAGTTTGGTTTTCATCTCTGTATTCCCATGTACTCAAAAAAAAAGTCCCACCAACTTAGTTACATATAATCAAATTCCTCTTCCTCCTCGTTCTCCCACTCGAAGAGAAAAAACTAGTCCGAGTTCGCCTACGATTTGGCTTTAGGCTCCCAGTCCCCATTAATTCCAGCGTTTCCCCTTCTCCAGCCATCTCTGTTCGCGACTCGCAATCCAAGTCGAACTCCACTCCCAGATTGATCGTGTTGCCTCCGATAGCCCTAGCTCGCGTGTCCGGCACCCGGCGGGGACTCGCTTCCCGCGTCCGATCGATGGCGAACGGTGCCCAGCCCGCCGCCGGCGGACACTGGGCAGCGGCGGCACCTCCGGACTTCCGCGCCCGAGTGATCCAGAATATGTAAGTGAGCTCGTACTTTTCATCCATGCCCGCCGCGCCCTCCCTTCCCTCCCGATTGATTGCTCTGCTTCCCCAAACTTTTCTCCCTAATTTGTTTGTTTGTAGCTTACTAGGAATTGACGTATTAACTGAGTGAGCAAAGATGGGCGTAGCCTAGGAATTGGTTTCTTGTGCGAGGATTGTCACATCTGGTCCATTATGGTATTTAATGTTTCTTGATTTCCGGCAAGCAAGAATGAATCGGTCTATTTGAAATTGATGTACTTCAGAAGTTCAGAGTCCAGCCTCACCAGTAATGACAGTTTTGGTTAATCGGATGATCTCCTGCATTGTACGTCTGACTGAATGATTGATCAATGTTTTTTGAGCGGCTATAGATAGATTCTTATATTGCCGGGTGAAGATTCTTCTGAAGATCTATCATGAACATGTTTCTTCTGTTCTTCTCTAGCTTATGAACCCTCTAAATTTTTTTCATCTTTTTTTAGATAAACAGGGATTAGATCCCCGGTTCCATTGAATGAAACCACCGCACCAGATCCAGGTTTACAACCAGCAGAAAATAAGGACTACATCTAGCGAAAGGACAACTAGAGGTCTAACAGCTACAAGGTTTTAGCACTTATTACAGCACTTTTAGGCTTAGTGCGAACACAGCAATATCATAACTAGGAAAAGGAACCAGGCACGCCGGCCCGAGAGGATCAGAACACACCAACATGCTCTGTCTTGGCAGCAGCCTCTGACGGCTTCAGCTTCTTGAGAGGGGTGTCCCCCAGCGTCGGCGACCAGCAGTCCAGGTCCAGGGGGGAAGCAGGGCTCAGCAGCAACTGCTTCTTGGCGTCAGGGTCCTTGTTTCTCACAGGTGATGCAGGGAGGAGGTCAGTGGAGTCTGACAGCTTCAGCGAGCCAAGCATGAAACTTGCTGCCCAGTCTCCCAGCGGATCTCTTGGTTGAGCACTTTCTAGGTGGTCACTCAGCCACTGATTGTGAGCGGAGTTCTCAGCTTTTGTGAAAGGAACCGACAGAAATCTTTCATTCTGTCCAGAGCCTCTCCCTTGCAAAGGATACTCCAGTTTCTCAAAGTCCTCAGCAGCATAGACCAGACCTGCTTAATATCCAACCAAATTGCGTTATTAAACACAATATCATTCCTACTTTTCCATAGACACCATAAGGTAGCTGAAGAAACAGAATTTAAAGCAGAGTTCTTATTATTTGACACCCAAAATCTGGCAATAGATTCATAGCTGTGTCCTATATCTCTACCAAAGAATTCTGACAATAATTTCCAAGTGTTTTCAGCTATGACACATCCAAACATTAAGTGTTGGACTGATTCTAATTCATTACAGAAGACACAGTCCTCTGGTCCAATGATTTGTCTCTTTTTCAAATTGTCTCTAGTCATAATTTTGTTATGCGCCATTAACCAAAGGAAGATATGAATCTTCGATGGCACACAGAGGTTCCAGATGGAAGGGATAAAAACTGGACAGACCCCTCTAAAATTAATAACATGGTAAAGCGAACTAGTTGTGTAAACTCTTTTGTTTTCTAATTGCCAGATCAGTGCATCCGTGTCATCCGACAAGGAGATACTTTTACTGATCTGTTCTAATTCATACCATTTCTCCATCATCCTAGGTTGGAAAACTCTTCTAAAAGTTAGTTTGATAACTTCACCATCCCAGACCTGAGCGATGGTGGTGTTCTGCTCATTGCAGATCTGGTAAATATCCCAGTACTGAACCGCTAGAGGGGAGGTACCAAACCAGGTATCCTCCCAGAATTTGATTTTTTCACCATTCCCTACGGTCCATCTAAAACCAAATTTTATAGATTTAACTACGGACATGAGGCCTTTCCAAAATCTCGAGCAACCCAAAGTGTTACTACTGAAGATGTGTGGTCTGTTTGTATTATATTTATGGTTCACCATATCTTTCCAAAGCTTATCTTCCTGGGAAAGATATCGTTTGATCCAGGATCCTAAGAGACAAAAATTAATTTCCCGTAAATTGGGGATTTCTAAACCCCCAAATTCTTTCTTCATACAAACTAGGCGCCAATTGGCCAGGTGAAGTTTTCTATGTCCTTCAAAGTCATTCCAGAGACAGTGTGCCATCTGGGTATTTATCATCTCAATTGCCCATTTAGGGAATTTGAAGAAAGACAGCAGGTAAATGGGAATGCTTGCAAGGCACGACTTGATTAAAACAAGCCTACCTGCATAGGACAGAAGCTTGCCTCTCCATCCTGCAATCCTACTAAGGATCTTATCAATTAAAGGTTGGATGTCTTCTCTCCTTAATTTGTCGTAATGTAAGGGAATGCCTAGTTATTTAATTGGGAAAGATCCTTCTTGGCAACCAAAAATATCCAAGTAGGTAGCGCTTTCCTCTTCATCCATATTAATAGGGATCAGCTCACTTTTACTATAATTAATTTTCATGCCTGAAACTTTTTCAAAACATGAAAGAATGATCTTAAGGTTTCTAGATTTTTCTACTTCAGGAGAAGAAAAGAGTATCGTATCGTCCGCGTATTGGAGGCAGATAACACCCCCAGGACAAGCGTCAGGGCAAAGCCCTTTAAAGAGATCCCTAGAAGCTGCTTTGACAAGCATTTTAGTTAGTACATCTACTACTGAGTTGAAAAGCAAAGGAGATAACGGATCTCCTTGCCGGAGCCCTTTACCGGTAGTGAAAAAGTTACCCTCTACGTTATTAATTTTAACACCTATCGATCCTCCATGAGTGGCCTGAATAATCCATCTAACCCAAGTAGGACTAAAACCTCTTAGAACTAGTAATTCTATTAGAAAATCTAGGTTTACTTTGTCAAAAGCTTTTTCATAATCTAATGTAAGCACCAGACCTTTCTTATGAGAACTATGCACTGAATGGAGGATTTCATGTGCAGTAACTACACTTTCTAGGATATATCTACCTTTGACAAAGGCTGACTGATTGGTGGGAGCAATCAGTCGGTGAAGAATTTGTGCTAATCTGTTCGTCAGAACTTTAGTGAAGATTTTAAAACTACAATTTAACAAACTAATGGGTCTAAACTTCTTCATAGAAGTAGCATCCGGCTCCTTCGGGATTAAAGTAACAATAGCAAAATTAAGTCTATATATATCTAATTCTCCTCTATGGAAATCAGCAAACAGGGCTAACAGATCATCTTTAATTAAATCCCAGAATTGCTGGTAAAATAAAAGGGATGCCATCCGGCCCTAGAGCTCCATCAGAGTAAGACTCGAAAACGGCCTTTCAAGCATATCATTCTCTGCACTAGTAACTTTCTCGTCCTCCGTAAAGAAGTCAGGCTGGAGACTATTTTTTTCATCTGTCTCTATGTTGTGTCAGAATGAAGATTCTTCCCCAAGTCCTCCAAGGGCGTCGGGTCGACGACCTCCGGCGCCACGCAGTTGCTTCCCAGGAAGAGGCCAAGGTATTCAGCGAGTCCGACAATTGGGAAGATTATCTCAAGAAAATAAGTAGGAAGCTGATGGATGCTCAGCAGAAACGGCAAGCGGCTGTGCAGGCCGCCCCAGACCACCAGCTGCAGGCACACATGGGGCACCAAATGCGGCCTCTCAATGCAGTTCCAGTTAACTCTCCGGCCGCAGCTTTGCCGCGGACAACGTCAACAGTTCCTCTTCCTTAAAGGCCACCTCAAGTGCAGAACATGCAATTCAACGTTCAGCAGTCACACCCATCAAATTTGCCCCCAGCGGCACCGGTTGTCCAGCTCCACGCTCGTCGTCCGGCAGTAACTCAAACTCAGAATCAGTGCCCGGCCGTGCACAATGGCATCTATACACAGCAGCCGCATCCCCAGCAGCGAGATCTGAGCGTGAACCAATGGCCGAGTTACCATACTCACGATGGACACCATACCAATGTTGCTATTATGCAGACTGGGCATCCTGACGGACAGAACAACCAGCAGTCCGCGGCAGAAGTGGATTGGAGGGAGGACATTTTTCAGAAGATCACATCCCACAAGGATGCTCACTTGTCGGAGCTCCTGGATTTCGAGCGAGCAATGCGAGCACACATCCCTCGGAGCATAACTAACGAACTGCTCAAGTCATTACCTGAAGAGCAAGCGGACAAATACAGGAAGGCGACATGTATCATGGCAACGATCAGAAGCGTGTTAAGCATCCTGCAGCTAGAGAAAAGCAACATACCCGAGCTCGCCAACGATCAGTTCGACAAGTGGCAAAGCTCCATATATAGTTTGCTGAAATACTACAGGGCAAACAAAGCTCGTAATCCGAGCAAGAACGCCGGGCTTCAGTCGCAGAACTGTCATGAGGTACCTCAAGTCGGAGATGTCACTGATGCCACAGATAATAGGAAAAATGCAGTTCCACTAGTATGTTGGCCCCAAAGGACTATCTCTACCGTCCATTCGTTGCGATCCGACGGCAGCATGTTGGTCAAGATTTTGGACGCGTTTTTTGCAGATCAGTCCATACCTTTTCAACCCTTTCACAAATTCGATCAAAGTTTTTTTACGCAGAGTCGCACCGCACATTCCCTCCCCCCTGCCTTCAACATCGGATCCCCGTTGCTTAGTTTTTCAAAGAATATATCTTCCCAGAAAATATTCAACAATATGATTTTTTTTTGTTTTTTCAAGAATATTCACCAAATTTTAGAAAGTTTCAAATAATGTTTCATAGTATAAGATTTTCGTTGGAGCTTTTTTTAATGAATATTTTCCCCAAAAAAATATTCAATAATATTAAAATATTGTTTTTTAAGAATATTCAACAATATTCAGAAAAGTTCAAATATATTTCATACAAGTTTCTCTGCTTTTCTTTTCCAGACAGGCTGATTAAACAGACCTCTTCCGGGAAGATGCGCCGCTCTCGAGATACGCACCATCAATAATTTCTGCGCCTGATTACCATACGAAGAACGATAAATTCGAAAACTTTCATGTGTTCATACCGTAAAATCTCGATGTGTTCATACGACTCAACCTGTGAGCTGTTCACACTCATATACAACCACTATATAAACCACATAACACACCGAACGTCCTCACAGTCGATCCACCCGGAAAAACAAACAGACACATCCTATCTCCCTTCCAACCCCTCTCCCCCTTCCATTCCAATGGCGCGGACCGAAAACTCCCGGGGCTACCGCTTCGAAGAGCAAGACATGTACTTCAGCGTGACATTCACTCGCCGTGCAGCAAGAGTGGAGAAGTGGATCCGTCGCGTCAAAGAGATGTTCCTGGACAACGCACCGAAAAAGTATGTTGGCCTGGACTGCGAGTACACCACTGCCCCGAAGAATGTCAGGCAGAAGTATCTCCCAGCGGAGCAGCGGCAACGTGCCGCTGTCCTTCAACTCTCAGTGGCGTACGCAGTTTTAGTCTTTCAGATAAGCAAGGCCGATGGAATACCTGATATCCTCAGGGAATTTCTCAGGGATAAGGAAATCGTCTTCTGCGGCGCAGCCATCAACAACGATGTGGCTATGCTGAAATGGTACCGGATTGACATTGGCAACACGCGCGACCTCCAGAGAGACATCCGGAACCCAACATGCAAATCTCCTCCGGGTCTCTATGATCTCGCCAATGTTTACATTGGGACAAACCTTTCGAAGAAGGATGCAGAGATAGCGGCCATCAGACAAGGAGGCTGGGACGAAGTACCACTAAGCGTCGAACAAATAAGGTATGCTGCTCTAGATGCTCGCCTAGGGTTTGAGATTGCTAGGAAGTATTGGAAATTAACTGGGTATAATAGTCATCAAGATCGTCTCAATGTAGTTTGAGCAACCTAGTAACCATCAAAATCTCATATCGGCGGATGCTTGCTGCAAGATCACATGCACTTCAAATTTCTAGAGGTCGTGTATGTAGTTTCAAAGGGTTGATCTGTTCTGGATCCACCCCAATTGTCCTCCCCAATTTTGTGTAAGTGTTTATGTACTGATTATCTTCCACATGAATGATAAGAAATGCATCATTGGAAAGTGTCTTTTACCCAACCACCAAGTAAACCCATCTGCAAAAAACAATTATGCACCACATTTTCCAACCAACAACGGTATCGACGCGAACGGTTACCCTAAGCGAACATGTTCCTTCTTTCATAACGACAAGGAACACCTGCCGGCTTAAAACGGAAACGTCATCACGATCTTGTTTCCTCCCCGAATCTTACACAGCGGGAGTGACAGAGATTTTAAGATAAAGGCAGAGAGTACAAAATTTGTACTTGACTCAAAACATTCCGACTCTATTCAAAAGCCGTGATAAAAAATGTGAAAAAACAATTAACAGTACTGTTATAGCAGGCCTACGCGTGTCTCAAATTCATCAAAGTATATACTCGTATACTTACTAAGGAAGGAACTTCCCTCCAAGGCTTCGCAATGAAGGAACGCGGTACCAGGTTTCGAAGCTAGTCCGTCAAGGATTGACCAGCCCTCGATGGGCCCTACACGGTAATTATTACGACCAGAAACCGATAGGATATTCCACCCCTCCACATCACGGGGTCTCGCCGGCTCCATCGAGCCGGCTTCAACATCGTGTAGTTCCAGGTAACGTGTTTACCCCTTGTGTCAGACCTCTGACCACCCAAAGCGCAGTTGGCAAAGTAGGTGACGCCGAAGGGACGCGTCGACAACTATCAGGATAAACCGCCAATCATAGGGATGTTATCTTTAGTTTTTGGTAGGTGTGTGGGAAGACCTCTTCCATACAACCGGCCGGGTCAGCTTAATCGGTCAGACTTAATTAACTGACGTCCTTTTCTTGTGTGCAAGTCAATTCCTTCATGCGTAACATATGCATGTGGACTTTGGAAATATTGTTAGTGCGTGCAAAGACGTGTGTCCCTTTGTTTCGAAACTGTGTGAGAGAACTTCTTCCCTACAACCGGCCAAGCCGGCTTAATCGGTTCGACCTAATTGACTGACACCTTTCTCTATCAATCTTTACAATGGAAGACTCGGTCTGTTTAATGCTGTACCCTCTGTACTGGCGCGTGGGAGGTCGTGGTGTCGTGATGACGTTCGTTCCTTCCCGAGGCGCATGCGGCTAGGGTCCATGTTAGTCCCATCAATTTAATCGGTTGGTCTCGCCGGCACAGACTTGAGACAACAGTCTAAAAAAACACGGAGAAGTTGCATTTGACCGGCGATGCGCGGCTACTTGGTGCTGTTAAACAATTCAATGATCTTGAACAGCCACCGTAACGATGGGGAAGACGTGGTTTGGTCGATGACCTGTTTGTATTGTTGTGTGATGCTTTCTACGTCATCGATATGGTCATCTCTGTTTAATGCACTACCTAACCGTACCAGTTCCCTGTAGTCGGCATACCGAGCGTCCCTGGTCCTTGATCTTAACAACATCCGGCCTCGCTACCTGGTCCTGCTTCAACTCTCCGCCTGCATTGCCAACATAGTCATGATCGACAATGTCGTCAACTACATGGGCAAGCAAGCGTTACTGCAGGTTGGTACGCTCAATAACGTTGTCAATAGCTATTAAGGACGAAACTTGGAGTCGGCCGTATCGAGTGAAGTCGGCCACATCGGGTGGATTAGTCGGACGCATCAAGTCGGTCGTATCGAGTGAAGTCAGCCACAGTGGGTGGATTAGTCGGACGCATCAAGTCGGCCGTATCGAGTGAAGTCGGCCGCAGCGGGTGGATTAGTCAGACGCATCAAGTCGGCCGTATCGAGTGAAGTCGGCCGCATCGGGTGGATTAGTCGGCCGCATGATAGGCCATGAAAACCTAGAATGGTAAATGTGTGTATGTTGTTGTTTGTTGTTCATGTTGCTAAGTACATTGATTATGTTCACATTTAACGTGTTATAGTAGCATCTTGCTGTTGAATATATAATTTGGCTACTACATATTTTAAGCCAAATTAAATTAAATGATTGTGATCAGATTATTGATTGACATGTGTATTTGGACTTTGTGCTTAGTTCGAAATGCAGATTTGGTGAAAGTTCAGTACAGATACTTCGGCCACGTATCAGGCGTGTGAAGAATTTATTCAAGACAGATTTGTGAGACTTTGGACGGATTAGCGAGAATAAAGGACGAGTCCTTGTGGATTCTGAGAAATAATGAGCCGAACTGCCGCTGCTTAGGACATGTCCTACTGGGCTTCGGGTTTCAAGATGTTATGTGCGTGGAGTACAATGGCCGAAGAAAATCACGTAAGGAAGGAAGCGTTTCAAACTGGGATAAAAAGATTAGGTGCATGGCTGGATCGGTTAAGGATTGGAAATATTGTATTCGGCTTGGAAGCCAAGAAAACGTTTTGTTTCCTACTCGTGTACGTCAAAGACCAGACATGCCCATATATAGCTGGGTATTACGGCCGATTGAAACCCCCAACCAATCGATACACCAAAAAACCAATCTACTTTTTTACGTACTATTTTCTATTTCGTTTCTCTCCTGCCGAGCCTTGGTTCATCTAGGTTTAGCGATCTTTGCCGTTTTGCGCTGAAAAGCGGCCGTTTCTCCTCTTCGAAATTGAGAAATTCTTTGTTGCTTTGCTCGTAAAGCAATCGGTTCGTCGTCACGAAAGTACGACGGTTATCGTGTTGTTGCGCAATTTTGCGTGGCAACACAATTGGCGACTCCGCTGGGGACGAAGAAGAACAAGAACATGCACGCGATGGACGCCGCCGCCGCCAAAAACGGTAGCGACTTCGACACCGACAACATCATCGCCGTCACACTTGATGAGCTATCTGACGATGATCGGCGCGAGTTGGAACGGGTGCTTGATGAAGAGAGAGCTGAGAAGATGAAACTGATGCTTGCTGGATTCCAGAAGACAAGGAACGGCATCGTCAAAAAGGTAGCTACGCCGAGTCCTTCGGATCTACTCGGCGCTGAGGTAAAAAGGCCAACTGATGAAATTGCTCATTTTATTGATGTGTCCGTAGCTAGTAAATATGGTTCGGACATAGCAGAGATGTCACGCACGATTAGAGCTGTAGCTAGTAAATTTGAGCAATTTGAAGATAGTATACCTCGACATGTGCGTTCGGTAGTGCTACAAATTAACGACGAAAATTCAGCTAAGATGCCGATGCCTTCTGAAAGTAGCAGATTATTTAATCTTTCTAGTCATACGCATACACCAGGTGCATCGTGTAGTGCTGCACAGCATGCTGCTCACGTTTCTACGAATGACAATCTAAGTTGCCAGAAGAACTATGCTAGCAGTTCGGCCAATAGTTTTATTCCTAGTGCTGCTCCTCCTATTGTTTCAACTTCGGTTGCACAAAATTATAGCAACAATAACCGAAGTATGGTTTTAAATCCTAATTTGCAGCAACCTTTTTATCAAACAGTAGCATATAATACGCCACCGCTGCAGCCTGTCGGTACCGGCGTTCCGTATGAGCCGGTACCCAATTCATATTTCAGTGGACCTCCGTTGCACACATTACAAAATTCTTTGCCGGAATATCCACCACGTGCTTGCGTTACAACTGCTCCTCAAATCAATTCTCCACAACCCGCTGATAATTTTAAGGATCAACTTGCCGGTATACTTAGAGAATTTGGTTTAGAACCTAAGGGTAGAGCACGTGCATACCAAAAACCGTACCCTGATTATTTTGATTCAACACCATATCCTCGTGGTTTTAGAATTCCCGATTTTGTTAAATTTACAGGAGAGGATGGTAGAACAACTTTTGAGCACATAGGTCAATTTTTAGCACAATGCAGTGACGTTAGCACATCGGATGTTTATAGAGTTAAACTATTTCCTTTATCTTTGTCCGGTACTGCATTTACATGGTTTACATCGCTTGCTCCTAATTCTATTTCCACATGGGCACAATTGGAGCAAAAATTTCATGAATACTTTTATAGTGGTGAAACTGAACTTCGACTTTCGGATTTAACTATGGTTAGACAGAAACATAATGAGCATGTTCATGATTATATTAGAAGGTTTAGAGATGTGAAAAACCGATGTTTTAGCTTGACCATAGCCGAAAAGGATTTAGCTGATCTTGCTTTTTCGGGGCTGCTCACTCATATTAAAGATAAGTTAGAAGGGCAAGAGTTTTTGGATGTTAATCAAGTTTTGCAAAAGGCTTTGGCACAAGAAAATCGGGCTAAGGAAATTAAACAATATAGCCGGTTTAAAGATAACAGGACTAAAGATAAAGATAATCATGTGGTTAATGCTTTAGATTTTGATAGTGATTCGGCTAGTGAGGACGATATTGATATATGTGCAGCCGAATGGGTTCAAGCGCCAAAGTCAAAACCTTTTGCATGTTCTGCTTTGAAACCTACACCTGCTAAAAGAGAAGAAATTAAGTATACTTTTGATGTTAGCAAGTGTGATAAGATTTTTGATATGCTACTGCAAGGAAAATTAATTAGGTTGAGAGAAGGTCATGTGTCTTATGAGAGAAGGTCATGTTATTCCATCTCCAGGAGAATTGGGTAAAAGATCTTATTGTAAATATCACAATGCCTTTTCTCATTCTACTAATGATTGTAATGTGTTTCGACGACAGGTTCAATCGGCCATTAACGAAGGACGATTGACATTTACAGAGGATGCTAAGATGAAACTCGATAGTGATCCTTTTCCTATTAATATGATCGAGTTTGAGAACAAGAAAATGCTTATTCGGTCACATCAGACCGAATCCGCCAAAGGGAAAAATCTGGTCATTGATAATAATGCTGCGCCGAGGATGATCAAGCCAAAAAATCCTGAAGTAGGAGTGTGGAAGGTGAATGGAGGAAGGAGACAAGCTCCAAAAATAAAGCCAACAGTTAGTATGTTGCTGGAAAAATATACATCACGCAGAGCCGGTAATGTGTTTAATCGGCTTGGAGGCGTTAAGCGTCCTAGGTCTCCATCCGGACCAGGGAGTCATGAGCGTTGGCAAGGAAATTACTATGATCAGCAGCCACATGTTGCAATGCAGCCAATGTATTGGGGCTGTGCACCTCCTATGTACCCACAATTTCCACCGTGGGGTTTTAATCCTTGGGCACCATACCCTACAGGGCCAGCAGGTTTTATTCATCCACAATGGGCTTCTTCAGGTCCTATGTACAGGGGACCATGGCAGGGAAAAAGAGCTCGGTTTGATCACGGATATAGGTCACGGGATGCCGTTGTGATCCATGGTAATGGCGAGAGGTCAGCACCGGGAAGTTCAAATCCGCGCGGGAGACACAACGCAGATGACATAATGCATAGAAGTGGTCGGAAGCTTGCATGGGTGCCGGTGAGGACTGGTCCTAAGGCTAGTTGTGACATAGTGAATCATCCTACAACAAGTTCAGATGGGGCTGCTGGTGATCATGGTGTCAAACCGAGTGGGCAAAAAATAGTTGATGCAGGCAGCAGTGGCGCACAACAGCAGCAACGGGGGCCTGGCCTGCTTCAGAAGGAGGTTAATCTGGAGCTTAATGTGCAGAATGGTGGAGACAAAACACCTCACGTGTCTTCTAGTCCTAGTCAAAAGGTGGATTCAGGTAGCACACGTACAATTTCAGCTATAGGAAATACCAGCTCACGTACATTTGCTGGTTGTTCTCCGATTGTGTTTGGCTCGTTTGATCACTATGGAAGTCCTAGTACTAGTGGAAGCCAGAAAGTTGGAGCAGGCAGTGTGTTTGACCAGCAGAGGAGTGTTTCGGCCAAGGTTGTCCCAGGGACGATAGCATGTCAATACAGGCCGAAAAACTCGGGGGGCAGCAAAAGTCAGTCAGTCGCTCCAGGGACTAAACCGGGACCTAGGTGGTGCCCGACGGGACTCACACACACTCAGAAACGGCGTGTACAGCGGCTGCGAGCACTGGAGATCAGGGAAGAAATAGCCGAGAAGAAGCGCGACGAATTGTTCAATCGCGAAAGACCAATGGTGCCTGCAATGATTTGGAAGGAGAAGCGCATCGTGGCGGAGGAGAAGCAAGCGGAAGATGAAGTGATTGAAGACCTCGCCGATGACACGGCTGATGACCTTGTAGATGACACGGCCGATGAGTTCGTGGAGGATACGGCTAATGATACATCAAACAACAAGGCTGAAGATCCCATAGATGACACGGCCATGATTCTGTAGATGACTTGGGTGATGACTTTGCGGATGACATAGTTGATGATGAGGCTGCTGAAAGTGGCGATGATGTACTTAGTGATATGGATATTAATATGGTGTTTGCATTACCCGCTGAATTTCGGGCGCCCGAGGCTCAAGTTGCTGAGTTGGTTCTTGGTCCAAAAAATGCTACATTTGAGAAGCCGGAGAAGCCCGAGCAGCACTTGAAGCCGTTGTTCATCAGGGGTCACATTGATGGTAAGCCTATAGGTCGCATGCTTGTTGACGGTGGTGCTGGAGTTAATATTATGCCATTTTCGGTTTTTTCTAAATTGGGCCGAAAAGAGAGTGAGTTAATGAAGACCAACATGGGACTTAGTGGGTTTTCTGGAGACATGTCTGAAGCTAAAGGTATTATTTCTATGGAGCTCACAGTAGGTAGCAAAACATTGCCGACTGCATTTTTTGTTGTTGAAGTCAAAGGTCGGTATAATATTCTGTTGGGGCGTGATTGGATTCACGCTAATTGCTGCATCCCTTCCACTTTACATCAGTGTTTGATTCAGTGGGTTCAGGACGATGTGGAGGTGATTGGGGCGGATAATTCAGCTTGCATTGCTTTGACAGACATGCCGGTTGATTGGCAACACGGTGAGATGCGGTGTTTGACCGGAAGGGATTTATCAGACTATGATTATATAAGCATTGGTAAAGATGGTTTTGTTCCTATAAATGCACAGCCGGCTAGCATAGCTCGGCTTAATGATCTATCTTTATATAAATGACGAATAAAGAAGATAGTATTAAGTGGCTGCAACAACGCACCGAGGAATATCGTTCTGGTAAGAGCGATATGCATGAGGCAATTGAAGATTTTGATGATATGGAGAAGCTTGGAAGGGATTCTCATCGGTTGATCCACTTGAAGAAATAGATATTGGTGATGGAAGCATTCCAAGGCCTACATTTATTAATGGTAACTTGACAGCCGATCAGAAAAGCAAGGTATGTGTTTTACTTAAAGAATTTGTAGATTGC
Source organism: Poa pratensis (assembly GCA_947311845.1). Classification (NCBI taxonomy): domain Eukaryota; kingdom Viridiplantae; phylum Streptophyta; class Magnoliopsida; order Poales; family Poaceae; genus Poa; species Poa pratensis. The sequence continues at coordinate 129,491,163 of CAMZMU010000052.1, read as the reverse complement.
TTTGCTTGGAATTATACCGAGATGCCAGGTTTGAGTAGAGATTTAGTTGAACATAGATTACCTATTAAATCTGGTTTTAGGCCGCATAAACAACCTCGCAGAAATTTTAATCCTAATATGTATGACCGCATCAAAGCAGAAGTTGATCGGTTATTAAAAGCTGGGTTTATTCGGCCGTGTAGGTATGCAGAATGGATTTCTAATATTGTGCCGGTTGAAAAGAAAAATACCGATAAACTTAGAATATGTACTGATTTCAGAGATTTAAATAAGGCTACTCCGAAAGATGAGTATCCTATGCCTATTGCCGACATACTTATTAATGATGCTTCAGGACATAAAATAATTAGCTTTTTAGACGGCAATGCTGGTTATAATCAAATATTTATGGCCGAAAAGGATACATCTAAAACTGCTTTTCGTTGCCCAGGTTTTGTCGGTATATTTGAGTGGGTTGTCATGACTTTTGGTTTGAAAAATGCCGGCGCTACATACCAGCGCGCTATGAATTTAATTTTTCATGATCTCCTAGGCATTGTACTAGAAATATATATTGATGATGTGGTTGTTAAATCGGATGGATTTGATCATCATTTAGCCGATTTACGTTTAGCTTTAGAAAGGATGCGCCGGTATGGGTTAAAAATGAATCCACTAAAATGTGCTTTCGGTGTGTCAGCCGGAAAGTTTTTAGGTTTCATAATCCATGAGCATGGCGTAGAGATTGATCCTGCAAAGGTAGAGTCAATAAGAAAGTTGCAGGAACCTACATGTAAAAAGGATGTGCAAAAGTTGTTAGGAAAAGTTAATTACTTGAGACGATTCATATCTAACCTTGCAGGCAAAATTGAATCGTTTGTTCCATTACTTCGGCTAAAGAGTGACGCCGAATTTACTTGGGGGGCAGAACAACAGGAGGCTTTTAATAATATAAAGATATATTTGTCGAGTCCTCCTGTATTGCGAGCACCCAAGTCTGGTGCGCCGTTCAGGTTGTACATTGCTGCACAAGATACAGTGATCGGCGCGGTGTTGGTGCAAGAAGACGGCGACAAGGAGTACGTTATTGCATATTTAAGTCGTCGTTTGATTGACGCCGAAACTCGGTACGTGTTTATTGAAAAATTATGCTTATCTTTATATTATGCATGTACCAAATTTCGGCCTTATTTACTGTCCAGTACATGTGTAGTAGCTTGTCAAGCCGACGTGATTAAATACATGTTGCGAAAACCGATTCTTAGTGGTAGGATTGGAAAATGGGCTTATGCACTAATAGAATATGATTTAGCATATGAATCGTTGCGTGCTATGAGAGGTCAAGTTATCGCCGATTTTATTGTTGATCATAGAATTAAGGATGAAGAAGATATTAATTATGTTAGCGTATGCCCATGGAAACTTTATTTTGATGGATCGGTTTGTAGTGAGGGACAAGGTGTCGGCAATGTTTTAGTTTCACCTAATAATGTTATGTATGAAACATCGGTCCGTTTAGAATATTCTTGCACTAATAATCAAGCTGAGTATGAAGCTTTATTATTTGGCTTACAGAGTTTAGTAGATATGGGTGTAAAGGATATAGATGCCTTTGGGGATTCGCTTTTGGTAGTAAGACAAATTACAGGCGAATTTCAGTGTTTTGATGGAATACTGAATAGTTATTTAGACCGATGTTTAGATATAGTAAAAACTCTATATACTTTCACGATTAATCATATACCTAGGGAGGAAAATTCTGTAGCTAATTGTTTAGCACAGCAGGCATCTGGTTACAATATTAGCAGAGGAAAGTTTCTTATATTAGAAAGGCCGATGCATGTTGTTGAAAAAAGTAACACCGGCATGTCATTTGTTAATTCAGTGCATGGTGGTGGGATTGTGCTTGACTCGGTCCAGCAGAAAACATTACAGGGGGCAGCAAAAGTCAGTCAGTCGCTCCAGGGACTAAACCGGGACCTAGGTGGTGCCCGACGGGACTCACACACACTCAGAAACAGCGTGTACAGCGGCTGCGAGCACTGGAGATCAGGGAAGAAATAGCCGAGAAGAAGCGCGACGAATTGTTCAATCGCGAAAGACCAATGGTGCCTGCAATGATTTGGAAGGAGAAGCGCATCGTGGCGGAGGAGAAGCAAGTGGAAGATGAAGTGATTGAAGACCTCGCCTAATTCAGTGCATGATTCACGCTAATTGCTGCATCCCTTCCACTTTACATCAGTGTTTGATTCAGTGGGTTCAGGACGATGTGGAGGTGATTGGGGCGGATAATTCAGCTTGCATTGCTTTGACAAACACGCCGGTTGATTGGCAACACGGTGAGATGCAGTGTTTGACCGGAAGGGATTTATCAGACTATGATTATATAAGCATTGGTAAAGATGGTTTTGTTCCTATAAATGCACAGCCGGCTAGCATAGCTCGGCTTAATGATCTATCTTTATATAAATGACGAATAAAGAAGATAGTATTAAGTGGCTGCAACAACGCACCGAGGAATATCGTTCTGGTAAGAGCGATATGCATGAGGCAATTGAAGATTTTGATGATATGGAGAAGCTTGGACAGGGATTCTCATCGGTTGATCCACTTGAAGAAATAGATATTGGTGATGGAAGCATTCCAAGGCCTACATTTATTAATGGTAACTTGACAGCCGATCAGAAAAGCAAGGTATGTGTTTTACTTAAAGAATTTGTAGATTGCTTTGCTTGGAATTATACCGAGATGCCAGGTTTGAGTAGAGATTTAGTTGAACATAGATTACCTATTAAATCTGGTTTTAGGCCGCATAAACAACCTCGCAGAAATTTTAATCCTAATATGTATGACCGCATCAAAGCAGAAGTTGATTGGTTATTAAAAGCTGGGTTTATTCGGCCGTGTAGGTATGCAGAATGGATTTCTAATATTGTGCCGGTTGAAAAGAAAAATACCGATAAACTTAGAATATGTACTGATTTCAGAGATTTAAATAAGGCTACTCCGAAAGATGAGTATCCTATGCCTATTGCCGACATACTTATTAATGATGCTTCAGGACATAAAATAATTAGCTTTTTAGACGGCAATGCTGGTTATAATCAAATATTTATGGCCGAAAAGGATACATCTAAAACTGCTTTTCGTTGCCCAGGTTTTGTCGGTATATTTGAGTGGGTTGTCATGACTTTTGGTTTGAAAAATGCCGGCACTACATACCAGCGTGCTATGAATTTAATTTTTCATGATCTCCTAGGCATTGTACTAGAAATATATATTGATGATGTGGTTGTTAAATCGGATGGATTTGATCATCATTTAGCCGATTTACGTTTAGCTTTAGAAAGGATGCGCCGGTATGGGTTAAAAATGAATCCACTAAAATATGCTTTCGGTGTGTCAGCCGGAAAGTTTTTAGGTTTCATAATCCATGAGCATGGCGTAGAGATTGATCCTGCAAAGGTAAAGTCAATAAGAAAGTTGCAGGAACCTACATGTAAAAAGGATGTGCAAAAGTTGTTAGGAAAAGTTAATTACTTGAGACGATTCATATCTAACCTTGCAGGCAAAATTGAATCATTTGTTCCATTACTTCGGCTAAAGAGTGACGCCGAATTTACTTGGGGGCAGAACAACAGGATGCTTTTAATAATATAAAGATATATTTGTCGAGTCCTCCTGTATTGCGAGCACCCAAGTCTGGTGCGCCGTTCAGGTTGTACATTGCTGCACAAGATACAGTGATCGGCGCGTTGTTGGTGCAAGAAGACGGCGACAAGGAGTACATTATTGCATATTTAAGTCGTCGTTTGATTGACGCCGAAACTCGGTACGTGTTTATTGAAAAAATTATGCTTATCTTTATATTATGCATGTACCAAATTTCGGCCTTATTTACTGTCCAGTACATGTGTAGTAGCTTGTCAAGCCGACGTGATTAAATACATGTTGCGAAAACCGATTCTTAGTGGTAGGATTGGAAAATGGGCTTATGCACTAATAGAATATGATTTAGCATATGAATCGTTGCGTGCTATGAGAGGTCAAGTTATCGCCGATTTTATTGTTGATCATAGAATTAAGGATGAAGAAGATATTAATTATGTTAGCGTATGCCCATGGAAACTTTATTTTGATGGATCGGTGTGACACCCCTCCCTGGCACATATCACCAGAGAGGCAGTCGTCCCGTGCGCCATCCCAAGATAACTGGCCGCACGTCACAACGGTGTAACATAATGGACATCATTACACAATCAGGCACATCAGTGCTACAAATGGTTTACAAGGCCATCAAGGAATGACGAAATATCAATCCCAGCATGGCACGATACAGAGTTTTTTAACTGGCAGCGGAAGACATATGAGAGGCTACGGCTTGGAGTGGCTCCACTCCACAGGTTCTGGCTGGGCTACTGATCCTAGCACACTCTTGCTCCATCTCCTTGCTAAAGTAGAAGATGAATCCTCGACAAAACCTGGCCACAATCACAAGGCCCGTGAGTACATTGATATGCACTCAGCAAGAATCGCCACTCACCACAAACAATCCAACAATCATGCAGCAAGATATACATAGAAAATAAAATGCTACAACATGGCAAGTATCTACTCTAGGCAGATCAATACAATAACATAAAGGTATCATGGCATCACAAGCAAAACATGGCATAAGCAAACAACGGGGTATCACCAGTGCAGAGTCCAAGCCAGGTGGGGTTGGATCGTGCACCGGCAATCATACAAAGGACTTACCTGTGACGAGAAAACGGGTGTACCAAGTGGGTACCAAATAATACACAACAGCGCCTGTGATCACTGCTAGGCCCACTGACCTCATCATTTCATTCTGGGGACGCACGGTTGATGTGGGCTCTGGCCTATCTATAGGCTCCCCAACGCATCACACCGCCATCCCTAAACCTGGTTCACAATCACATCTCAAGTAGCATTCCCTGCATCAACTTATTGTTCATTTAATGAAGTCAGGTTGTTCATCTTTCTTTCAAACAGAACTTATGTTTAACCTCCCGACACGACGAGGACACACAATGTGACCGACACTGAACTGTTGTTCCATATCCTAGGAACGAGGCTAGCTTGCTAGGTTGACGCTCTCGAGAGTTTGCTTTCCCACCTATCAGAATGCACCCCACTCAGCCGACACTTCAGGTTTGTCACGCCCAAAGTCGTACTAAGCAGAATACACTCACATGACGGTCCACTTGCTAAGACACTCTCCTGCACCACCCTATGCTCGTGGCACAACGGGCAAGTAAATCTGGCACATCCCCCGGCGCTACCGGGTATGCCTAGCTCCGGACTCCCTATCACAGTCGAGCCCGTGCCTGTCGACCTCTACCCTCGGACAGCACAACCGAACGACTGCGTCCAATGGATGGCACAAAAGGGGCTCAACAACCTACTAGGTCACGGTCCTCCATAAGACGACGATGGTTCTGTGTTCAAAGTTCAGATTAGTGGCACCGTGGACTGACCCTATCGTTGTTTGGAGGGGTGTTTCATTTAATCAAGTTTCATCACAACAAGTTCCAAAACAGAGGATTAGTCTAGTATAATAATCACGACATCAACATCATATATCAACAACAACCAGGCATTAGCAACATAATGCTTGCACGTATAGATATCAACATAACAATAATACCCGGGTGACTGTGGCGGGAGACCCGGCCGGTGTCATTCGGGGGTTAGTGTTCACAGAATAATCGCATAATGTTTCAAATGGATGACGGTGGCGGGAGACCCGGCCGGTGTCACCGTAAAAGAATGAACCGAAAAGCACTCATAAAAATGAGAGAGCATCCATTCCACTCGAGGGTTACCCCGACGTGGTGTCAGCAACCTCGGCAATAAGAACCAAATGGAAAGTCAGCTCCCAAGCGTCGCAGTCCGGGTGGTCTATGCCAACCATATTTGACGGAGGGACAAGGCAAATAACTCTTTTGGCAAATGCCCCCAACTCCGAGGATCATAAGACGACATTCGTCCGCTCCTCACCTCGGCGAAGAGGAAAAAGCAAACAAAGCCCCGCAAGCGCGAGACGCACAGTTGTAATAATTCCCCCATTCCTTTGACTGAGGCGGTACCACCGGCCATTGTCTCGGGAATGTGAGTGATGCACAGATAAGCAGTTATAAAGTAGTGCAATAATTAAAATGCAACACTATATATATACAACAATACAAGGCTCATATAAAATATGGACAACATACAGACATGCAACGATAATAGCAGACAGACATAACAATCTTAACAGTAGACAGACATAAACACCCGGCATGGTATTAAGCAATCAAACAAACAAGCAGGATTTGATGTCTACTACGCCGTAGCTTCCGCTGATATTTTTGTTTGGCCCATGAAGGCACCTATGTAAGACTTGGTCTAAATGACCATTTATGTAAGACTTTTAATTCGGTATTGTAATGGATGTAAACTTTGGTATTCAATTCGGATTATGTGCAACGACAGACTGATCACGGATCGTTGTGTTAAGCATAATCGGGTATTTCGGACAGCTAGTCCGGGGTCCCCACAGCCTCGCGAAGATCCTTCAAGCGCCTCACCACGGGGCCAAGTGATGCGTGCTTGAGCGCCTTGGAAGACCAGCTCGCCCTCTTCGTCGGAGGCGCTTCAGGCAGTTCGAAGAAAGGACTCTGGCGACGCCCAAGATCGATCCTGTGGAGCGGAACGGTCTTGTCGGTAGGCTTGGGGATGTCTGGAGACGTGAAGAGGGTCTCCATGATGCTGTGTACTTCCTTCTGCGTGAAGAGGATAGCGCTCAGGCGCATCTTGTCCCTCTGGTTGGAGTACAGCCACATCGCATCCGCATGCCTCTGGAGTGGAGCGATGCGACGCCTCACGAAATCCTTGGCCACCATCTGCCCGGTGAGGCCTGCCTCGCGGAGATTCTTCAAGCGCCTCACCACGGGGCCAAGTGCTGCGCTCTTGAGTGCCTTGGAAAACCAGCTCGCCCTCTTCGTCGGAGGCGCTTCAGGCAGTTCGAAGAAAGGACTCTCGCTCCCGAACTTCATGAGGAACCAGCGCTTGTGGAAGTCCTCCACCTTCTTCGCCATGCTGGTCACGATGTTCTCGCCATTCCGCGTAATGGGGATGTAGACGCCTCCCATGCCATCGGTGATGCGGAAGGACACGCACCCCGACCGCTCCTTGTTCGCCGTGAACCGGAGCGTGTAGAAGCTGCGGAAGAGGTCCACCGAGGGCGGAATGCCAATGTACGCCTCGCAGAGATAGGCGAAGATGGCAAGGACGAGGATGGAGTTGGGGTGGAGGTGAAGAACCTAGATCTGGTAACGCTCCAGAACCGCCAAGAAGAAGTTGGAGAAAGGAGGCACGAGCCCGGCGTAGAGGGTGTGCATGAACATGGGGTAGAGGTCGCCGCTGGGGTTGTCCGCCGGCTTGAGCACCGTAGCGCCGTTCTCGTTGGTCTCCAAGGCCGCCATGTGGCGCACCTTGTCCAGCTGCGCCTCCTTGAAGTGGAAGCCGGTCAGAGCTAGCTCGAAGTCGCCGTCCTCGCGCATCACGGTAGGCTCACTCTCCTGCACCACAGCCTTGCCCTTCTTGGACGCGGCGGCCTTCTTGGGTGCCATTGCAGCAGGATTGCGAAGGAGAAGCTTGGGGATTGAGCGCCGGGAAGAAGGAAGCAAAAGGGGAACGAGTCGAGTAATGGCCGCCTGCGCCGAGCTCTCTGCCTTTTATCGGCTCATCGAGCCGTTACCAAGATGTGGTGGGTCCCACCACTACGCCGTTACTTCAGAGGAGATCGTGGGATCGTGTCCGGCCGCGACGCTTCACGTGTCTCGGGCTACGCAGGCTTCTTTGGGCCCACGACGATTCGCCTCCGCCTGAGGAACTCCAGCGTGCCCATCGCGGGCCCGGGGGCTACTGTCGGCCCAGTGGAAACCGGGGTATCATGGGCCGGCCTGCCACAGCCCTCGACCCTCCGTGGGAGATTCTACTAAGGACCAGGCGTTAAGCCTGGCGAGCCTCGTGAGGGACTTTTCCCTGCCGAGATGCTCTGCTAAGGACCAGACACTCGGCCCAATGGGGCCTCTAGAGGGAGTTCTACCTCAGGAGGGCCTCTCCTGCACAGGAAACCATCAAGTCCTGGCGCATTTCCGCGCCACCCTCGCGAGGCGTCATGTACTGCAGAACCTCGGCGAGGCTCCGGGCCCTCGCGGGGTTCCTTCAAGTGGAAGCAAGCTCCTGCACGCGCTGCAGAGCGCACATGGGCTCTGCGCCCGCCGCAGAGTGACGCGCGCGCCTGCGCGCGATGACGACGACGCCGCAGTTGCCATTCTCGTGTATAAAGCAGTCAACAAGGCTGGGGCAAGCAAAGCGGACTCCCAGGTTTTCCGTTTTGGTGATAAAGCGGCCGGCTGCCGCTACGCTTCAAGCGCGACGTCACCGTGGGGCACGCCACCAGATTCTGCAGCGCCAGCCCACCGTCCTGGATGGACGGTGGCTTTTTCTGCCAAGACGACGTGCTCTCTGCCATGGACCGCGTCCATGGACAACCCCGACGCCGTGCGCTATGCTCCATCTTAGCGGCAATGTGGTATCCCTTCCCGCCGGAGGTTTTCGGGGAAGAGGACCGAGTCCAGTATATAAGGAGCCAGTGTACGACCAAGGAGGGGGATCCCGCATTTCGCCAACTCATTCCACACTCAAGCAGCTACGTCTGAAGGAGAAGGCGGAGCTCATTCCACCATAGTCCACCATAGCCATAACTGTGCCCTCGACAAGCACCTTGTACTGTGAACCTCTCCAAGCAGTGCAATACATCTTAGCAGGATGTAGGGTCTTTACACCTCCTCGGTGGGCCTGAACCTGGGTAGCGGCTCGTGTACCATCTCTGTCGTGATGTTCCTCACCGAGCTCGATGAGCACCATCGCCGAGGTTGTTGAGGATTTGTTTGACGTTGTGTTCAGCCCCTTACTCGATTCCTGGCTTTGAGAGACACCCCCTAGTTCCCGGGACTAGTCTCCGACACTTGTATTGTGCGCTAGACGTGTCTTTAAACTGCTACCCGTTAGTGTAGGATGGATGGGCCAGATTGCAAGTCGTTTAGCTTTACGACTGTTCATCGCTTTCTTTAGCACTCGCTCGCTCAAGACTTTTGTGTCACCGTCATACACAGGTCCCTCTTTGTTCCATTTTCCTCTTCCTCCCTCCTCTAGAGATCGATCCTGTCCGATGGCGGAACATGAGGATCAGATCGTGGTAGACCTCGCTGAGGACAGTAGTAGGTTCAAGCGGTTCCGTTACGAGTCTCCATCGAGTAACTGCACTGACGGCCTTCGTACCCTAGGATCCATTTCAACGATTCAGCCAATCCAGGTTTATTCTGCTTCTTCTAATTATTATTTTCTTCCTCTTCTTCTCTCTGATGTGTACAGTACTGATCGTTATGTCGTGCAGTTTCGTCTCAGGAGAATATCGGAGCTTGCGAATATTTTTTCGTTAAGCAACTCGCACTTCATGGCTGAGTTGGCAAAAGAGTTATCTTTTCTTCGGCCTGAGTTGGCGGTCAGGATGGAGGACATGGCCCAGATGCAAGATCGGTGTCGTCGTTTCGAAGCTAAGTTGGTGGCGAATATGGACAAGCTGTCCAGTGTTCGCGCGGAGCGCAATAAGATGAAGGACGAGGTCGCCCGACTGTCGAAGCTGCAGGAAGAGTGTTTTCGTCTCCAAGATAATTTGAATGCAACAACGGAGGAGCGCGATGACTTGCAGATGCAGTGTCATTACCTCATAGATGATGAGGAGAACGCTCGATTTGACGCGAATGATGCCGATGTGCGCAACAAAAAGTTGTGCTTGGAGAAGGCGAATCTAGAGAGGGAGGTCGGGGTTCTTTTGGAGAAGGTTGGTTCGTACGCGCGACAGGCTGCAGCCAAGGGTTGGCACTGTGTACCGTGGCTGGAGAAGGATGATGATCATGCGTCTCACAAGTAACATTTTTTTTTTCAATTGGATGTTTAAAGTACGTGTTGTTATTGTGCTGTTGTGCTTTTTATGATATTGCCTGGTTCCCATAATTTGTTGTCTTTGTTTATTCTATGTTGTTTTTCTCTGTCTTTGAACATTAGCGCTTGTCTTCTATTGTTTTCCCGTGTTCAACCATGTATGTGTGTCATTAATTAGATTTGTCAGATTAATTCCTCAACTGTAATGCGTTGTGGCTTGTCTTGCTGTTTTGCAGAAATTTGTCGGTCATCTGAAGTTTAGTTTCGATTTTGTACATCAGCCTAAAAAAATCACTGGTGGGAGCATACACGTGTTAGCTGCCGACTCCATTCATAAGCCGGCAGAAGGAGCCTGCGTATTAATGCGATTCGCAGGGTTGAAACATAATTTTGTATTTTCTTTTCCGTTCGGGAAGTGTTCACGATCGTCACCAGGTTTTTCAATATAATGGGACGTGATGGACCTTGACTCATGATCTTGCTGTTTTGCAGAAATTTGTCCGTCATCTGAGGTTTAGTTTGGATTTTCTACATCAGCCTAAAAAAATCACATGTGGGAACATACACAGGTTAGGTTGCCGACTCTGTTCATAAGCCGTCTGAAGGAGCCTGCGTACTAATGCGATTCACAGTGATGAAACATAAATTTTTTATTTTCTTTTTCCTTCGGCAAGTGTTCACAATCGTCACGCAAGATGGCAGTGACTGGCGACGCGTCGTCATATCTCTGCTGATGTCATGTCGCGCCATCTTATCGTGTCGGCTTACCTAAGTTAGCCGACTAGCTATTTAATATATCGACGTAGGTCGTGCCATTTAAAATGGACATACCTTTCCGTCACATCATATGGTGTCGCCGCTCCTCTTTCCTTGTCTGACACAGCGATAAACCCTGATATAAAATAGAGTAGATAACTAGGCTTTCAGATGCTTGATCTCTTGCAAGAGAGCTTTCTTATGCTTCAAACCATCTGCTCTGTGTTCTCGCTGATGAGATAGTTGCAGACGGAGGTTAGCCTCCTGTTTTCGGCTTGCAGTCCCTCGACCTAAACCATCTTACATTTATAAAATGTAGGGAGTACTAAACAAGTTGAATGCAAATGATATTAAAAACATGTGGAATGTTAACTATATATATTAAAAGGAAGAGGGGGTTCCATGGCAGGGCCAACAGTCCTTCGTTGGATTAATCTTCTAGGTGGCATGGTGGGGAGGATAGGAGATGCTGATGGATTAGTAGAGCGAAACTGCGAACGTGTAGAGACGAAGAAGAGGACAGTAAACATAATGGAGTGGTTGTTTTTATAGCCAGTTCTTCGTTCTTTCATTTGCATAAATTAATTCAATCCGTCCGTTGAGGCTAGACGGGCGGCAATATGGACCAATGCACCAAAAGTACGATAGTAGCATACGATGGGAAATAATGGTTTGACCGATCATCTGCTTGACTGTTTGAAAGAAGAGCCTGTAGTCAAGTGGATTAATGACCTTCCCTGTTTTACGAGATGGTTTGTAGTTTTTCCATGGCCGTCGTGTCGTCTCCCCAAGCGTTGTTGTTATTTATTGTGAAGGCACATCGTTTGCAGACGATCGCTCTCCATCTCGCATTCGCTCCGGTCTTCTTCCCCTTCCAAACCATTCGGAGGACATACAGTGATGACGACAGCCACAGCCTTCCCACCATCGAGGCGTGGCTGTTCGAGAGGTACGACCTCTATGTGTCGGTCGACTATAGCCTCCCGGATCATTGGCAGCTGAGCCCGGCCGGTCGTGCTGTTCCGCCGCTGCCACGCGTTGGTGACTGGGAGTTTAGACACCGCATTATGGAGCGGCAGTTGAATATGACATCCGAGGAGCGGCGCCATCCCGACAACGCCGCCATCAACTACGACTCATGGTTCAGCCGGTTTAAGCGAGAGAGGAAGGCCGCTCTCGACCGCTGGGACGGCACGGAGCGTTACGCGATAGAGCGTCGGAAGGAATGGTGGCGCGGCCGGACGTTGGGGTGCGCCGGCCTGCCGCCGGAGCCACCATGTCAGGCTGATGGACAGGCTGGTCCGCTCAGTGCCGGGTCGCGGACATCCGAAGAGATCCCTGATACGTCTCAAACGTATCTATAATTTTTGATGTTCCATGTTGATATTATGCCTATTGCTACATGTTTTATAAACACCTCATAGCATTTTTATATATTTTCTGGGGCTAACCTATTAACAAGATGCCACAATGCCAGTTCCTATTTTCTGCTGTTTTTCCTTTTCAGAAAACTTGTTAAGGAAAAATTCTCGGAATTGGACGAAAATCAACGGAGGTCCCTATTTCACCGACACGTCCACGGAGTCCAAAGGGGAGACGGAGACGAGCTAGAGGGCAGCCGTACCACGGCTCGGTGCGGCCCCCTGCCAACCATGTCGAGGGGTGGTGCGGCCCCCTTGGTTGCCCTCCGACGCCGCCCCTTCGCCTATTTGTTCCTCCTGCCCCGAAAACCCTAGACACCCGAGCCATATTCCACGAAAAGTTCCAGAGCCGCCGCCGTCGTCAACCCTAGCTTGGGAGGGTTCTGAAACCCTTCCCGGCACTCTGCCGGAGGGGAGATCATCACCGGAGGGCTCTATATCGCCATGCCTGCCTCCGGAGTGATGCGTGAGTAGTTCATCCTTCGACTACGGGTCCATAGCAGTAGCTAGATGGTTGTCTCTCCACTTTATGCTATCATGTTTAGATCTTGTGAGCTTCCTATCATGATCAAGATCATCTTATTGTAATGCTACATGTTGTGTTTGCTGGGATCCAATGAATATTGATACTATGATCAAGTTGATTATCAATCTATCTTTATATGTTGTTTATGATCTTGCATGCTCTCCATTATTAGTAGATGCTTTGACCAAGTAGATGCTTTTAACTCCAAGAGGGAGTATTTATGCTGGGTAGTGGGTTCAAGCCTCCAGTAATCTGGGTGAGTGACAGAAACATCTAAGGTTGTGGATATGCTGTTGCCACTAGGGATAAAACAACAATGCTATGTCTACGTTCATTTGTATTGTTTACATTACACACTTTGCTTAATGCAATTATCTGTTGCTTGCAACTTAATACCAACGGGGACACGAATGTTAACCTGACGGTGGATTATTAGTCATAGATGCTGTTGGATAACAGTCTATGTATCTTCATGTAATGCCCAATTAAATATCATAGTAATCATCTTGTCATATATATGCATTGTCATGCGCTCACTATTTGTCAATTGCCCAGCTGTAATTTGTTTACCCAACATGTTAGTTATCTTTTATGGAGAGACACCACTAGTGAAATGTGGACCCCGGTCCATTCTTTTACACTGATAAAATCACCAACTGCAAACATCTGTTCTCTTTTACTTTCTACAATTAATACTATTTTCCACACCATACGTTTAATCCTTTGTTTTTAGCAAGCCGGGAAGATTGACAACCTTCATGTTTCGTTGGGGCAAAGTAGTTTGATTGTGTTGTGTGCAGGTTCCACGTCAGTGATCGGGTAACGGCGCCGCTGATAACCTTCTGAGCACTTCTGACTCCTACTGGATTGATAACCACGGTTTCATACTGAGGAAAATTTGCTGCTGCACTACATCATACCTTCCTCTCGGGGTCTCCCAACGAACGTGTGTTTTCACGTCATCAATCACATTTTCTGGCGCCGTTGCCGAGGATTTAGGAGAGCTTCAGCAGACTGCAACAATTTAATTCCCCCTCAACACGCCACATTTTATGTCGCCGTTGCCGGGGAATTAGAGGAGCTTCTGCAAGGGGAGTCTCATGCTTCCAATCTCATTACTTTGTTTTTGTCTTGCTTAGTTTATTTTATTTTATCTTGTTTGCTTTTAAATATCAAAAACACAAAAAATCCTGCATTTAGTGTATTTCGGTTCGTTATTATGTCTAGTTGTTTACTTGATATCAATGGCTTCTCTCTTTGAAACAAAATCTTATTGGCTAAGTGGGTTCACGGAGGAACAACAAAATTATTATAAGGAATACCGCTTGTCTAAAAAAGGGGTACATTTATGGGAACAAATAAATAGATTGAATTATTTTGCTAAAAACTTGTGCTCTACTTATGATGAATCCTACTGCTTTAATGAATCATTTTGTTGTAGAAGGCATAAACACCTCCCTTTCCAATGTGATTATAATGATAATGAAACCTTGGCTGCTTATGCTAAAGGAAACTATGACTTTGGAAATCTTGAACAAACTGAAGAATTTGTTTTTTTAAGGGTGCCTATGAAATTGTTGGTTTTATTCAAGATGATGATTCTCCTTATAAATCTGAGAATTTTGCTATACTTGGTTATTGCCTTGAATATTACAATGATAATCCTTATATTACTGAATTTCTTGAGAAAACTTATTCTCAGAACTTTTGCCTTTCAGGAACCTATGGAAGAAGAAATTGCTGAAACTATGATCTCATTGGATGAAAAAGAGGAGGAGAGTGAAGGACAAAAGGAGGATCCACCTTCTAATGATAGTAACTCTTTAACTCTTACATTATATGATTACCCTCCATGCCTACCTAAGGAGGAAGAACGCTATATTGTTAAATGTCATGATTCTATTGAAATATCTCCTTTTGATAAATTTGAAGTAAACAAATTCCTTGACTCAATAAAAGAAGAAATAACAGGAAATAAATGGTGCTCCCTACTGTTATATATGATAATTCTCTTGATGATGGTCCTATATTGCCTGATGATATTAATTATTCTACTATTGTCAAAAGTGGGTTATTAACCCCACTGTTTTTTAGCTTAATAAAAATTATGTGTTTGTAGATCATGAAAAGCATGCTTTATGTGATAGTTATATTGTTGAGTTTGTTCATGATGCTACTGAAAGTTATTATGAGAGAGGAAAATATGGTTATAAAAGTTTTCAAGTCACTAAAACACCTCTCTTTATGTTGAAAGTTTTGAAGTTACATTTGTTTCATCTTTCTATGCTAGTTGCTTTATGCTTCAATAATTTATTTTGTTATAAGATTCCTTTGCATAGAAAGTGGGTTAGACTTAAATGTGTTTGATATTTGCCTCTTGATGCTCTCTTTTGTTTTTCAACTCTTATTCTTATGAGAGCATCATTAAAATCTTCTAGCCTAGCTAAAAGGCATTAAAGAAAGCGTTTTGGGAGGCAACCCATTATATTTTGTTTTCAGTTTTAGTCAAGGAGCTTGTTTACTTCTGTAGCAACTCCTTTGTATCTTTACTTTATCGTATTGTGGTGCCAAGAAAAGTCTCTAATGATAAGATGATGCTAAATTGGGATTACTGCGCAGGAACGATTTCTGATGTTCACTGTACGCAATTCCTAAAATTATAGAAACGTGATTTAAATCTGCAATTTTTTGTGCATACTCTTGATATATTTACGCATCTTTCATTAGTTCAACGTTTTTTGATCTGAGTATCGTAAGTGCCTCGGAAAATTCGTCTTTATGGACTGTTCTGATTTGGATAGATTCTGTCTTTTTTTTGCATTCTCTCTTTTACAAGTGTTAGGTGAAATTCTTTAAGGGTGGAATAGCTTCACATAAGGCTAGTAACAGTAGCTAATGTTTAAAATGATGGTCATGTTTGCGTCTTTACAAAACATGGTAGTTTTTATTTGATGCACTAACCCTCTAATGAGAATTATGTTGAGTTTGGGGTGAAGGAAGTTTTCAAATGTCAAGAGAGAAGGGTGATATAATAAGATCAAGAAGAGTGAAGAGCTTAAGGTTGGGGAGGCTCCCATGGATTTCCCAGCATATTTCAAGAAGACTCAAGCGTCTAATCTTGGGGATGCCCAAGGCATCCTTCTTCATCGACAAAGTATCAGGTCATCTCTAGTGAGACTATATTTTAATTCCTTCATATCATATGTGTTGTTCTTGGAGCGTCTATGTGCTTTTATTTTCAGTTTGTTTTTATTTATTTTCTGATCACAACTTGTTGGATCCTAGCACTCTTGTTTGGGAGAGAGACACGCTCCGCTTTTTCATTAGAATACTCCTATTCTTCACTTATACTTGTTGAGTATTCCCATCTAGCGCTGTTAAGCTTTTAGCTCATGTTTTCATGTATCTCTTGTCAGAGTTATTAGTTCTTTTAAAGAAAGTACTCTCTTGCTTCACTTATATTTGTTTGGAGAGTTGTTTAAATAAGTTGATTGTGTTTGGTTGGAACATAAAATGTTGCATGTGGTAATGGTATAATGGAAAACGCTTACATACTCTTGTAGATCACTATCTTCGATAATTTGATACTTGTCAATTGTTTTGAGTTACTAAGTAGGTCATGTTTAAGCTTTTGTATCATGTAAGTAAAGCCCATTAGTGGAGAACTGCCGTAAAGCTTGTTGAAATTCGGTTTGTATAAGTGGTAATTCCAAGGTCTAGATATTTTCTAGTAAAAGGGTTTGGTTAACAAGGAAGACAGTGTGGAGTCTTATAATGTTTCTAATATGTTGACATATAAGTTTTTGGCATAC
This sequence comes from Poa pratensis, assembly GCA_947311845.1. NCBI lineage: Eukaryota > Viridiplantae > Streptophyta > Magnoliopsida > Poales > Poaceae > Poa > Poa pratensis. The sequence continues at coordinate 129,474,652 of CAMZMU010000052.1, read as the reverse complement.
CGGTTGATAGTCTGTGTTTGGTTAAATAACCTTGCTAGCCTAAACTCTGTACTAAGCGGGAATGCTGCTTGTGCATCCAAATCCTTGAGCTAAAATCCATACCATCTGTGTCCACCATACCTACCTATATGTGGTATTTTCCTGCCACTCCAAGTAAATTTTTCATGTGCTGCCTTTAAACTATTCAAAATTGTTACTACTCTTTTTGTGTCACTGTTTACCAAGCTCATGAGGATGTGGTAGATGTCTTTATTTCACATGTCAATCGGGCTTTTACCTCTAGACTAGCGGCATACACATCCGCTTATCTATTAATTTTGCAAAAAGAGCTGGGAATGGGGTGCCCAGTCCCAATTAATTACAATTTTAACAACTTAATCTCTTCACATTTTGTCAACTGAGCATTCAGTGTAACATCTGCATGTGTAAACAAAAGAGAAAAGAGGGATGATCTGCCTTGCTAGTAAAATAACGTCCTTCATGGGAGCCGCTCTTAAAAAGTCTGGTTGGCAAGGGTTATATCGTACTGTCTACTACTGATTCGTTGACAATTAACATACACCTCTCAAAACTTTATTTTTACTCTCTATATGATTTCAAAAACTAAAAAGCTCTAGCACATGATTTAATCCCTGCTTCCCTCTGTGAAGGGCCTTTCTTTTACTTTTATGTTGAGTCAGTTTTCCTACTTCTTTCTATCTCCACAAGCAAACACTAGTGTCAACTTTGGTACAACAATTGTTATATGCTAGCGTATTTGACTGATTATATTGCTTTGTATTGACAATATCCACGAGATAAATATGTTGAGGTTGAAGCAATTGCTGAAACTAAAATCTTTCTTTGTGTTGGTCAAATACCTTTTACTTTGATATTATTGCTTTGTGAGTTAACTCCTATGCAAAACTTATGGATCTAATGTCTCCAAAGTACTATTCATGAAAAGTTTTGCTCATATGTGTGGCGCCACGACCCGACTGCTATACAGTGATGCTGAGTGTCACCGGTTAAGCGATACAACCGGAGGTTACAGGTCTACCAATCCCCGGCCAAAACCTTTGGCAGGCGTTGCTCGGAATTGATCATCGGCAACGCAACACCCCGATTGATGCCTTAACACAGGCTCAACTACCAATGCATAATAGAGAGATCAAGACTTGTGGAACAACTGGCACATCACAGACTCTACGACACAAATCATATAGTTCAACTCTTATAATAGAGAAAGATAGCAAATGACAACCAGAGGTCACAGACCCAACATTACAACATGCAGAAGCAAATTAGGTTGTTCTAAACAACAAGAACCAAATTATGGCCTAAGAGGCCTGCAGATAAACATCCAACGCCAGCTGTTCCGGGATGTCCCAAGCTGCCACCTGGGAACCCCAGACTACTCGTCGACGTCCACAAAGAACCCACCTTCGAGGTCGGTGAAGTCCTCTCCTGAAAATAAGCAAACGACGTTGAGTTCGACGAACTCGCAAGATTAAGAGCTAATATATGCTCGATGATTGGCTTTCAAGGTTTTATGGCTGTTTTGCATAAAGCTGATTTTATTTTAAAAAGACATAACTCCATGGCATCGACTAATCAGATTATTTCGAAAAGGGATAAGAAGTAACCTCTTTTCTGGTAACCATTTCCATCATAACCATCACCATTCTCATCACCTATCTACTAGGCACCTCACCGAATCACCCTCGAGGAAGACAACCTTGGTTATCAGTAGTACCTTTAGTACTCAAATTTTTAATCATTCCGTTCCAGTTATTCTATGATCATCGTCCATTCCCAAGTCGTCCATAACCATGGACACGGCTTTTCGAAAAGATTTAACCCTGCAGGGGTGTACAAAGTGGAAGTCCCCGGAGTCCCGAGGGGCCCCAGCTCCTTCGCCACGCGTACCGTCCGGCCCATTGCCTGTACAATTAGCTCTCTTCCTTGGAAAGCCGACTGGGTGGGAGCGGTGTCGACTTCTCCCTCATTAAGGACTTTCTAGGATCATCAGTGGCGGCAGGACAGCCAGTGCCTGCAACACCCGCCCCACGGCCACTTATTTTCCTAACACCACAATCCTCATCTCAGTTCAACCCACCATCATCACACACGCGCAAATGGAAGCCCGAACTAGAGGACCCTGGCTAGCCCCGCTCGAGTTATTTAGTCTATGAGGGTTCCTGCAATTGCATAGGCCTCACGCATGGTTGCACGCTCGTCTTGGTTCAAGAGGTACAGAACTCGCACCTAGGCGGCGAGAACGAGACAAAGCACCACAACCACAGTGGCCTCTCATCCCCACCTTTAGCATCTTATTACCTGTCACCACAATTCTCCACATCATCTGAACATTTCACACCTGTTTCCAACATGAAATATCCATCGGACGGATAACAATTGCCTAAGCATGGCTAAGCATCAACATAGCATAGTTTAGTATCTCAGGCCAACAATACAAACCTATGGATAATAGGAGGGAAACAGGTATTGGCATCGGAAACTTAATGCAACTATAGGATACTCTAATCCAACAAAATTGACATTTAGAACCGCATGCAATAGTATAGTGGAGAAAATATTTGCGGAAACATAGGATAAGATATGCTCAGAGGGGGGAGGGGTTACGCTTGCCTGGCTCAACGTGCTGGTAGTACGGATCCTCGGGGTATTGTGGAGTAACCCCGGCTGCTGGATCTATCGTAGCACAAAACACGGAAGATCAATCAATCACCACACATGCCTCAACAGATGCATTGCGCAAACACATGATGTCATGACAATTTAAATCCTCGGAGAGGGATGATTCAATCTATTCAAATTAAACGGAGTTCAGATGCTTAGAGGGGTGCATCTCGAATATTCCGTGGATTTAATCAATATAGCATATTTACTTGTTGATTTGGATAGTTGAAACCCTAGGGTTAACTTGCCGATGAAATGACATGATCAGGTGATGGAATGTCGGGTTTGGTGATTAAGTATGCATCATATTTATTTTAAAGGGTAGCTCACAATTTTCTGGACATTTTGGTATAATACACTCATTTTTCTGAATCACCGATAACAAGTTATCACAATTACAAATTCCCTCTTTTAAATAAACCGTGGTGAAGAGTTAAACCAAACACAGAGCAATTAAATTAAACCAAAAAGAAAGAAGGAAAACTGGAACAGTGGACATTTCGGAATTCTGTCGGAATTCCGACGCATCCAGAATTTTCCGAGATGGTTCCGAACCGAATCCGGAATACGCAATTTCAGTACTGGACTCGATCGGATTGAGGTTGTTAGATACCCGTATTTTTATGATCGTCCGGAATTCCGAGAACATTCCGGATTCATTCCGAGCGAGGGAGAAGGATTTGTACTCGACGAATCCAGGCAATGGCGACGGAAGCTCCGGCGACGGCGCGACGGCCACGGGGACTTCGGCGAGGCTAGGGCATGGGGGAGGGCAAGGGAAAAGGGTGCCACGGCACGGAAGCTCACCACAGACGCGTTGGGGTGGTCGGCGACTGCGGTGGTGCAATGGTGGCGACGGATTTGCTCACGGCGGAGCTCGAGCGGCAGCGGCGGTGTCGGGGATGGCGCGGCCGATTCTCGGATTTTCGGCACGATTCCTTGGGCGTGAAGGAGCAGCACGGCGAGGCGGATGTCTTGGTGGTGCGTGATTCGCTCGGGGGAGTCTCAAACGACGGCGACGAGCACGGCGGCCTCGGCGGCCATGGCGGCTCGGTGGGGGAACAGAGGGAGAGCGAGATGCGGGAATGGGGTGGGGTGAGCAGGGGTGGCCTCGTGGCTTGGTCTCCTCGAAGTGAAGCAGAGGGGAGGGGCCCGGTGCGAGGCGCACGGTGGTGCGGCGCAACCCCGAGCTGCACGCACGGTCGCTACAGAGGAAGCTAGAAGAAGACGATTTTACAATTTACCCCCTGGCAGTTTTGAGTTCATCACAGTTTGGTCCTTCCCAGTTATTTTCTAATTACAGCAGCATTTCCTGAATTTTATTAGGGCACCAAAACATTTTATAAAAATTTAAGAAAAAAAATTTGGGGAGCCTCCCCATATTGAGTAGAAGCTACACAAAAATTGGTGCCTCAAAATAAAATGCTTTGTACCACTTTTGTTCATAGGGTTCGTTTGAGGCATTTTTGCTAAATTCAAAATATTGCTCCTTTGGAAATTCCTAGCACTTGCAAAATATATTTTTAGAACTCTTGGAACTTCCTTGACAAATATAACATGTCAAAGTAATTTTGCTTTAAAAGTTGAGTGCCTTCCTTGATTTGGGATTTTGTTTAAACAAGTTTAGCATTTTGTTTTCCAATGTTGTCAAACCCAATTTGTGTGTGGTTTAGCAACTTAGCATGGATGCCATGATGCAATGCAACACAAAAGCGAAAATTTTACTCGGGTTTTTAGGTTTCCGAACTTTGGGCTGTTACAACTCTACCCTCCTTACTGGAATCTCGTCCCGAGATTCTTAGAGTAGGAAAGAGGGAAAGGTTACGACGGTCTTCAACGGTCCTCTCGGTGTAGATTGATTCAGCGCCTCCTGAAGATCTTCATCGGCCTCACTTCGGGTTCATCATCCACGTACACCATAGGAAAGGAGGAACCTCACCGGAAGGATGGATCTTGGTAAAGGTACAACGATCGAGTACCTCCTAGTAGAACTTAGGAAGAGACTTCGAGCATCCCTTGGATTGACAGTTAGGAGACACATGCGGGTGACGGAAGATTGATAGGGAGTTTCCGGTTGGCAGACAACTGTTTTCTCAAAAGATTGAGAATATGAACTTTGCACAAGGCCTTAAAATTCTGAGGGAGAGTGTTGAAACAAGATTCCAACAGATGAGGAGGCAAACTTCTACCAAACAGCTTGAGTGGAACTTTCCTCACGGAGGAGCATTCCAGATCACAGGAGAAGGATCATGGAGATGGACTGAGAGAACTTTAGAAACTCCGAGAAGGTAGTATCGGAAGAACTCCTTGAATTTCCAGACATCGGGAACAAGCTTCCTGAGGATCACCAACTATCGCTTCTGATTGAGATTTAGATCTGGTCCGGTGTAGAGATACTTCAGATTCCACAGGTATGAATAGGGAATCTTTGCAACGCATACCAACGGATTACAAGTGCTAGGACCCCAAGAGTTGGACTACAAGGTCTAACTCCAAAGGAGGAACGAGATTGCGGAACTCAAGTATTAGTAACTTGTCAGAAGACAGCTGCCCTACTTGATTTACTTGCAACGAGACACGATTAGTTCTTGATGGAAAACACCATAGAAGACGAATAAGTTCTCAAACTTCCTCTCTTTCTGGAACAATTCAATCAGTGGCTTGGATGCATAGATGAAATTCTCATCGAATGGAGGTAACAACATACCATTCTACGAATCTTTTGCATATGCATGATTGACTGGGGATGACTCCAAGGGAACTAGACAATTTACTCAGATCCACGGCGACATCTCTCAGCAATTGCACGTGAACCGAGGGAAGTCACTTCTAACTCCAGAACACATACCTTGTGAAGACACAAAGTTAGTTCCAACAATTTTCCAATGCTAACGCCCAATATCCAATATGAATCTCCTCAAACATGGAGAAGATAAGAAGGTAGTTGATTGGCTCAACAACAAACTTATCCATATACTCCAAAACGGTAGACTCATATGTCGTAGGAACGGGGCATGAGTATTGGTCAGACTAACACATTCAGGTAGGTCGGCCTGAGTTTGATTTGACGATAGCCCAATTCAAATCAAAAGACTTAGAGGGTAGCATATCCAAAGAGGAGATACTACCTCGCTTCAACACGGACAGACTAGACATCCCTTTGAAAAGGAACTATGTCGGGATAGAGCTCTTGTCTTTCAACTCTCCAAGTTGTTTAAGCTCAACCGAATAATTCTGGACATCCAGCACGATTTTCTTGGAGAAGTGAGTTGTTCAGAGAACCAGCTTACTCATAAGCTCAACATCACGGTCAGGTGACAACCTGGCAATACTTCTGGAAAGACCTCCAGAATATCACGATCCACATCTAGGATATCATGACATACCGGTGGATCTTGAGTTCAAGAGAGGATCATGCCTTTCAAGTCACAACTAGGTGGTCTTGGGAGCTTCGGCACGAACCTAGCTCTTTGACCGAGGGAGTGCATCAGAGCCAACTGAGTTGGTAGCACTGTCAAACTCAACTTATTGATTGGTTAACCAATCATGCTAAGGAGGACAATAAATGTCCTTGGATTTTTTTTACGCAGTAAGAACTGCTGAGAATATCCGATAGTTACATTATTACTCACGTCTCATCACTCTGGAGTAATAAGTCACTCGGAGATTGGAGAGTAACAAAGTGTAATAGCATCACTTCATCAAGAGGATCATGATACTTAGCTCTGATACCAACTTGTGGCGCCCCGACCCGACTGCTATACAGTGATGCTGAGTGTCACCGGTTAAGCGATACAACCGGAGGTTACGAGCCTACCAATCCCCGGCCAAAACCTTTGGCAGGCGTTGCTCGGAATTGATCATCGGCAACGCAACACCCCGATTAATGCCTTAACACAGGCTCAACTACCAATGCATAATAGAGAGATCAAGACTTGTGGAACAACTGGCACATCACAGACTCTACGACACAAATCATATAGTTCAACTCTTATAATAGAGAAAGATAGCAAATGACAACCAGAGGTCACAGACCCAACATTACAACATGCGGAAGCAAATTAGGTTGTTCTAAATAACAAGAACCAAATTATGGCCTAAGAGGCCTGCATATAAACATTCAGCGCCAGCTGTTCCGGGATGTCCCAAGCTGCCACCTGGGAACCCCAGACTACTCGTCAACGTCCACAAAGAACCCACCTTCGAGGTCGGTGAAGTCCTCTCCTGAAAATAAGCAAACGACGTTGAGTTCGACGAACTCGCAAGATTAAGAGCTAATATATGCTCGATGATTGGCTTTCAAGGTTTTATGGCTGTTTTGCATAAAGCTGATTTTATTTTAAAAAGACATAACTCCATGGCATCGACTAATCAGATTATTTTGAAAAGGGATAAGAAGTAACCTCTTTTCTGGTAACCATTTCCATCATAACCATCACCATTCTCATCACCTATCTACTAGGCACCTCCCCGAATCACCCTCGAGGAAGACAACCTTGGTTATCAGTAGTACCTTTAGTACTCAAATTTTTAATCATCCCGTTCCAGTTATTCTATGATCATCGTCCATTCCCAAGTCGTCCATAACCGTGGACACGGCTTTTCGAAAAGATTTAACCCTGCAGGGGTGTACAAAGTGGAAGCCCCGGAGTCCCGAGGGGCCCCAGCTCCTTCGCCACGCGTACTGTCCGGCCCATTGCCTGTACAATTAGCTCTTATCCTTGGAAAGCCGGCTGGGTGGGAGCGGTGTCGACTTCTCCCTCATCAAGGACTTTCCAGGATCATCAGTGGCGGTAGGACAGCCAGTGCCTGCAACACCCGCCCCACAGCCACTTATTTTCCTAACACCACAATCCTCATCTCAGTTCAACCCACCATCATCACACACGCCCAAATGGAAGCCCGAACTAGAGGACCCTGGCTAGCCCCGCTCGAGTTATTTAGTCTATGAGGGTTCCTGCAATTGCACAGGCCTCACGCATGGTTGCACGCTCGTTTTGGTTCAAAAGGTACAGAACTCGTACCTAGGCGGCGAGAACGAGACAAAGCACCACAACCACAGTGGGCTCTCATCCCCACCTTTAGCATCTTATTACCTGTCACCACAATTCTCCACATCATCTGAACATTTCACACCTGTTTCCAACATGAAATATCCATCGGACGGATAACAATTGCCTAAGCATGGCTAAGCATCAACATAGCATAGTTTAGTATCTCAGGCCAACAATACAAACATATGGATAATAGGAGGGAAACACGTATTGGCATCGGAAACTTAATGCAACTATAGGATCCTCTAATCCAACAAAATTGACATTTAGAACCGCATGCAATAGTATAGTGGAGAAAATATTTGCGGAAACATAGGATAAGATATGCTCAGAGGGGGGAGGGGTTACGCTTGCCTGGCTCAACGTGCTGGTAGTACGGATCCTCGGGGTATTGTGGAGTAACCCCGGCTGCTGGATCTATCGTAGCACAAAACACGGAAGATCAATCAATCACCACACATGCTTCAACAGATGCAATGCGCAAACTCATGATGTCATGACAATTTAAATCCTCGGAGAGGGGATGATTCAATCTATTCAAATTAAACGGAGTTCGGATGCTTAGAGGGGTGCATCTCGAATATTCCGTGGATTTAATCAGTATAGCATATTTACTTGTTGATTCGGATTGTTGAAACCCTAGGGTTAACTTGTCGATGAAATGACATGATCAGGTGATGGAATGTCGGGTTTGGTGATTAAGTATGCATCATATTTATTTTAAAGGGTAGCTCACAATTTTCTGGACATTTTGGTATAATACACTCATTTTTCTGAATCACCGATAACAAGTTATCACAATTACAAATTCCCTCTTTTAAATAAACCGTGGTGAAGAGTTAAACCAAACACAGAGCAATTAAATTAAACCAAAAAGAAAGAAGGAAAAACTGGAACAGTGGGCATTTCGGAATTCTGTCGGAATTCCGACGCATCCGGAATTTTCCGAGATGGTTCCGAACCAAATCCGGAATACACAATTTCGGTACTGGACTCGATCAGATTGAGGTTGTTAGATACCCAGATTTTTACGATCGTCCGGAATTCCGAGTTCATTCCGGATTCATTCCGAGCGAGGGAGAAGGATTTGTACTCGACGAATCCAGGCAATGGCGACGGAAGCTCCGGCGACGGCGCGACGGCCACGGGGACTACGGCGAGGCTAGGGCATGGGGGTGGGCAAGGGAAAAGGGTGCCACGGCACAGAAGCTCACCACGGACGTGTTGGGGTGGCCGGCGACGGCGGTGGTGCAACGGTGTCGACGGATTTGCTCGCGGCGGAGCTCGAGCGGCAGCGGCGGTGTCGGGGATGGCGCGGCCGATTCTCGGATTTTCGGCACGATTCCTTGGGCATGGAGGAGCAGCACGGTGAGGCGGACATCTTGGTGGTGCGCGATTCGCTCGGGGGAGTCTCAAACGACGGCGACGAGCACGGTGGCCTCGGCGGCCATGGCGGCTCGGTGGGGGAACAGAGGGAGAGCGAGATGCGGGAATGGGGTGGGGTGAGCAGGGGTGGCCTCGTGGCTTGGTCTCCTCGCAGTGAAGCAGAGGGGAGGGGCCCGGTGCGAGGAGCACGGTGGTGCGGCGCAACCCCGAGCTGCACGCACGGTCGCTACAGAGGAAGCTAGAAGAAGACGATTTTACAATTTACCCCCAGGCAGTTTTGAGTTCATCACAGTTTGGTCCTTCCCAGTTATTTTCTAATTACAGCAGCATTTCCTGAATTTTATTAGGGCACAAAAACATTTTATAAAAATTTAAGAAAACAAAATTTGGGGAGCCTCCCCATATTGAGTAGAAGCTACACAAAAATTGGTGCCTCAAAATAAAATGCTTTGTACCACTTTTGTTCATAGGGTTCGTTTGAGGCATTTTTGCTAAATTCAAAATATTGCTCCTTTGGAAATTCATAGCACTTGTAAAATATATTTTTAGAACTCTTGGAACTTCCTTGACAAATATAACATGTCAAAGTAATTTTGTTTTAAAAGTTGAGTGCCTTCCTTGATTTGGGATTTTGTTTAAACACATTTAGCATTTTGTTTTCCAATGTTGTCAAACCCAATGTGTGTGTGGTTTAGCAACTTAGCATGGATGCCATGATGCAATGCAACACAAAAGCGAAAATTTTACTCGGGTTTTTAGGTTTCCAAACTTTGGGCTGTTACAATATGATTCAGTTGTTTACTCATTGCTTATTTAGTAGCAAACTATAGACCATTGACTTGGATCACTTCATTCATTCACATGTGTTTACACTATTATTTGATCAAGATTGTGTGGTAGCATGTCACTTCAAAAATTATATTGTTTTATCGTTTACCTACTCGAGGATGAGTAGAAACTAAGCTTGGGGATGCTGATACGTCTAAAACATATCTATAATTTTTGATGTTCCATGTTGATATTATGTCTATTGCTACATGTTTTATATATACTTCATAGCATTTTTATACATTTTCTGGGACTAACCTATTAACAAGATGCCACAGTGCCAGTTCCTGTTTTTTGCTGTTTTTCCTTTTCAGAAAACTTGTTAAGGAAATATTCCCAGAATTGGACGAAAATCAACGGAGGTCCCTATTTGACCGACACGTCCACGGAGTCCAAAGGGGAGACGGAGACGATCCAGAGGGCAGCCGCACCACGGCTTGGCGCGGCCCCCTGCCAACCACACCGAGGGGTGGTGCGGCCCCCTCGGGTGCCCTCTGACGCTGCCCCTTCGCCTATTTATTCCTCCTGGCCCAAAAACCCTAGACACCCGAGCCATATTCCACGAAAAGTTCCAGAGCCGCCGCCGTCATCAACCCTAGCTCGGGAGGGTTCTGAAGCTCTTCCCGGCACTCTGCCGGAGGGGAGATCATCATCAGAGTGATCTACATCGCCATGCCTGCTGTCCTTCGTTGAATGCAAATGATATTAAAAACATGTGGAATGTTAACTATATATATTAAAAGGAAGAGGGGGTTCCATGGCAGGGCCAACAGTCCTTCGTTGGATTAATCTTCTAGGTGGCATGGTGGGGAGGATAGGAGATGCTGATGGATTAGTAGAGCGAAACTGCGAACGTGTAGAGACGAAGAAGAGGACAGTAAACATAATGGAGTGGTTGTTTTTATAGCCAGTTCTTCGTTCTTTCATTTGCATAAATTAATTCAATCCGTCCGTTGAGGCTAGACGGGCGGCAATATGGACCAATGCACCAAAAGTACGATAGTAGCATACGATGGGAAATAATGGTTTGACCGATCATCTGCTTGACTGTTTGAAAGAAGAGCCTGTAGTCAAGTGGATTAATGACCTTCCCTGTTTTACGAGATGGTTTGTAGTTTTTCCATGGCCGTCGTGTCGTCTCCCCAAGCGTTGTTGTTATTTATTGTGAAGGCACATCGTTTGCAGACGATCGCTCTCCATCTCGCATTCGCTCCGGTCTTCTTCCCCTTCCAAACCATTCGGAGGACATACAGTGATGACGACAGCCACAGCCTTCCCACCATCGAGGCGTGGCTGTTTGAGAGGTACGACCTCTATGTGTCGGTCGACTATAGCCTCCCGGATCATTGGCAGCTGAGCCCGGCCGGTCGTGCTGTTCCGCCGCTGCCACGTGTTGGTGACTGGGAGTTTAGACACCGCATTATGGAGCGGCAGTTGAATATGACATCCGAGGAGCGGCGCCATCCCGACAACGCCGCCATCAACTACGACTCATGGTTCAGCCGGTTTAAGCGAGAGAGGAAGGCCGCTCTCGACCGCTGGGACGGCACGGAGCGTTACGCGATAGAGCGTCGGAAGGAATGGTGGCGCGGCCGGACGTTGGGGTGCGCCGGCCTGCCGCCGGAGCCACCATGTCAGGCTGATGGACAGGCTGGTCCGCTCAGTGCCGGGTCGCGGACATCCGAAGAGATCCCTGATACGTCTCAAACGTATCTATAATTTTTGATGTTCCATGTTGATATTATGCCTATTGCTACATGTTTTATAAACACCTCATAGCATTTTTATATATTTTCTGGGGCTAACCTATTAACAAGATGCCACAATGCCAGTTCCTATTTTCTGCTGTTTTTCCTTTTCAGAAAACTTGTTAAGGAAAAATTCTCGGAATTGGACGAAAATCAACGGAGGTCCCTATTTCACCGACACGTCCACGGAGTCCAAAGGGGAGACGGAGACGAGCTAGAGGGCAGCCGTACCACGGCTCGGTGCGGCCCCCTGCCAACCATGTCGAGGGGTGGTGCGGCCCCCTTGGTTGCCCTCCGACGCCGCCCCTTCGCCTATTTGTTCCTCCTGCCCCGAAAACCCTAGACACCCGAGCCATATTCCACGAAAAGTTCCAGAGCCGCCGCCGTCGTCAACCCTAGCTCGGGAGGGTTCTGAAACCCTTCCCGGCACTCTGCCGGAGGGGAGATCATCACCGGAGGGCTCTATATCGCCATGCCTGCCTCCGGAGTGATGCGTGAGTAGTTCATCCTTGGACTACGGGTCCATAGCAGTAGCTAGATGGTTGTCTCTCCACTTTATGCTATCATGTTTAGATCTTGTGAGCTACCTATCATGATCAAGATCATCTTATTATCATGCTACATATTGTGTTTGCTGGGATCCGATGAATATTGATACTATGATCAAGTTGATTATCAATCTTTCTTTATATGTTGTTTATGATCTTGCATGCTCTCCGTTATTAGTAGATGATTTGGCCAAGTAGATGCTTTTAACTCCAAGAGGGAGTATTTATGCTCGATAGTGGGTTCATGTCTCCAGTAATCAAGGTGAGTGACAGAAACATCTAAGCTTGTGGATGTGATGTTGGCACTAGGGATAAAACAACAATGCTATGTCTACGGTCATTTGTATTGTTTACATTACACTTTGCTTAATGCAATTATTTGTTGCTTGCAACTTAATACCAACGGGGGACACGAATGTTAACCTGGCGGTAGATTATTAGTCATAGATACTGTTGGATAACGGTCTATGTATCTTGATGTAATGCCTAATTAAATATCATAGTAATCATCTTGTCATATATATGCATTGTGATGCGCTTACTATTTGTCAATTGCCCAGCTGTAATTTGTTTACCCAGCATGTTAGTTATCTTTTATGGAGAGACACCACTAGTGAACTGTGGACCCCGGTCCATTCTTTACACTGATAAAACCACCAACTGCATACATTTGTTCTCTTTTACTTTCTGCAATTAATACTATTTTCCACACCATACGTTTAATCTTTTGTTTTCAGCAAGTCGGAAAGATTGAGAACCTTCCTGTTTCGTTGGGGCAAAGTAGTTTGATTGTGTTGTGTGCAGGTTCCACGTCAGTGATCGGGTAACGACGCTGCTGACAACCTTCTGAGCACTTCTGACTCCTACTGGATTGATAACCTTGGTTTTGTACTGAGGGAAAATTGTTGCTGCACTACATCATACCTTTCTCTTGGGGTCTCCCAACGAACGTGTGTTTTCACGTCATCAATCCCCGTCGAATGGCCTGTCCCCTCACCCCTCCGAGACACCATCGGTGATGGGGACACGGCCGCCGGCAGAGCGTGCTTTCTCCTTTCGTAAGCCATCCCGTAACGGCGCCGCGATATCCACTCCTGTTGCGCGCGTCACTGGACTAGCATTTGATGACGCCTGTGGTATCACAGTGGCCTTTCGTGCTGGAGGAGGAGGAGGTGGGACAGTCGCAGTAGACGGCTCCCGAATGTGGCAGCTTCCTCTACGTCTTCAACGACGGGTATTGGCCGGGCACGGTTCGTGTAGTATGCGTATTTCGTTTAGGCTTTGCATAAAACCTTCGGACTACAGTAATATTTCTTAGTTAGTGATGTATCTTCGTTCCAGTTTAATCTCTGCGCTCGTGTGTTTTGGAATTTGGATAGCCTGTTTGGCAGACGCATTGATCTCCAACTTCTACCTGCGCATGAAGGCCGGCTTCCCAAAGGATCGACATGAGCACTGGGAGGACTCCCCACTTGAGGAAATCAACCCGCGATATGCAGCTGTGGATGGCTATGTCTCCTTCGAGCTGTACCGCCAGCTCAAGATCATCGAGAGGGGCCGAGTGCACCTCGTCCCAATTGCACCGCCACCACCACCACCAGCACCACAGCCTATAGCAACGTACTGTCCCAGTTTCTTAGAGAAGCAGGAAGAAGAAGAAGAAGAAAGGTCGAGGGATGCCAAGCGCGGTGAGCGGTGCATGCCTCCGCCTGGGAGCGAGGACAATGGGGCGCCAAGCGTGCTAGCTGGTGGCTCGGCTGATGCGGCTGATGCTGGCCGCTGGAAGAAGTAGGACGACGGCGCTGGTGGCTCGGCTGATGCTCGCTGGAAGAAGAAGAAGCAGGACGACGACGCTGCAGGTGGTTTGGCTGTCTTCCCCTGGAACATGCCAAAGGTTGATGAAAGGAGTTGGTGATCTTTAGCGTGCGCCGCCTGTCGACTGGACACAGCCGCCCTATATATATCATGATCCCAGCTGCCCCCGGCCGGCTGGTTTACTGTATTTTAGAAGGATTAATTAGCTAGAGCTGTTGATTTGCTTTCGAACAATATGCTATGTGTGTGCCTATGAATTTGTGGTAGCTAGGTTTAATTGCTACTCTCTTATCTGTACGCCTGTGAATTTATCTTATATATGTCTGTGTGCCTGTGATTTGTGTTATATCTGTACGGTTGCATATTTAAGTTAGTGCGGGTCAATTTTATTGGCCGTCTCAAAAATTACACAATTAGAAACGGCTCGTTTTCTTGGCCGTCTACAATACTTCTGCGTCGGGTACTTTTCCTGACCGTCTCCGATATGTATGAGATTTGAGACGCGCTTAAAAAAGAACCGTCGCAATTTACATTAGAGACGGACAGAATATTACGGCCGTTTGAGGTGGCTCTTCCCAGATGGCGGTTTTTATTTTCTATCTGACCGGCTCTGGTTTACGTCTTGCTTAGTCAAGTTTGTACTAGTGAAGTGTTTGCCGAGCCGGCTGACATTTTGTTTGACGATTTGATGCCTTGCCCTCTGTAATCGACGTGTCGATGGTCGGGGTGTCCTGATGATTCTGTTTCCTTCTCGAGGTTGCGTGATTTAAAGAGAGGTGTAGTATCCATTTCATCATACGACGCGTCATCACAAGTCCGTGGGTGTTTGCATGTCGCTTAGTTGCACGAATTGATTTTCTGTTTATTATTTGTCTAATTTGATTAACTCCGCCTATGTTGTCTCAACATAGCCGGTCCCAAGCCCGGATAAAGGAGGAGGGTTGTGATAGGCTTGGCAAGCCAACGGAAAAAACCCAGCCACTCTTATGGAGATGAAACCCAAAAACCAAATGGAAGGGACATAAGGCGAAGGAGGTGGAGGATACCGGCTTTAAGCTGTGGTACACGGGGACAACCTCAAACAAAAATGGGGTAGGCATCTTGATCAACAAGAGCCTCAAGGATGGAGTAGTGGACGTCAAGAGGCAAGGAGACCGGATTATCCTAGTCAAGCTGGTTGTTGGGAGTTAGTTCTCAATGTTATCAGCGCGTATGCCCCGCAAGTAGGCCACAACGAGAGCACCAAGAGAGAGTTCTGGGAAGGTCTCGAGGACTTGGTTAGGAGAGTACCTACTGGTGAGAAGCTCTTCATAGGACCCAATTCTGGTCGCCACTCAGGCGCGACCGACCCATGTAACATCTCTGGTTGCCACCTAGGCGCAACCGACCCAATTCTGGTCGCCACTCAGGCGCGACCGACCCATGTAACATCTCTGGTTGCCACCTAGGCGCAACCGACCCAATTCTGGTCGCCACTCAGGCGCGACCGACCCATGTAACATCTCTGGTTGCCACCTAGGCGCAACCGACCCAAGCATCACTTCTGGTCGCCACCTAGGCGCGACCGACCCTATGTATCATATAATGATTCTGAAATAAAGCATCTCAAACTACCAATTGAGCTGTGAGTCTTTTATTTTTTAATCATTGGTCCCTTGGGGGTGCGGCAGCTTTTTAGCGCGGCCTATTCCTTGGGATCGCCAAACAAGTGGCATTTATCGTGATTATACTCAACCTCTCTTGGATGCGACTTGCACTATGCGGCCAAAGTACTGGGGGTGCGGCGTCAATCGAGTTTGATTGCCTATCATGGCCGCTCTCGACCCTGAACACGCACTTTTTACCTGGGAAATACTGAGCCGCGCAAGGGCCTAAGTGAGGAAAAACCGAGACAAATCATAAGGACCAGCCTATTGGTCGAAACATGTACTGCCAAGAGTACTTAAGCAAACCATAATATTGTCTTATGACACATAAATTCTAACAATTATTACAGACCGCTAAGGGCCAAGATCATCAAACCATTGTTTTCTCTTCTTCACTTGTGCGCAGCTTTTGGCCGGTGGGAAGGAGGAACAGGCGGCTTACCAAGCTTGCCAGAAGGAGCAATCGCAGGCTCGCTGGAGGGCTCTTCAGTCGCGGGCTTGGGGGCTGCAGAGCTGGATACGCCTGGAGAGGGGTTCTTTTCCTGCGGAATCACCGCTGGATGACGGAGCGGGTAACTTCTCCCATCTGCTTCCATCTGCATTATACTTGCCCATATAGGTCGCAAGATCTATCCCCTCCACCAGTTCAGTCGCGTGGCCGCGCATATCCTTCCAAGTCATCGCATATTCTGAGGCCGTCAGTTCGGTGCCATCCACCTTCTTCGAGGGCCTACCTTTTGCAACCTTGGCAGCATCAAAGAAGGATAGTACGTCTTGGCCAAAGCAAGAACATGAGCCGCGCCGGTGCGAGCTGAGGACTCCTTCCAGTCCAAAAAGAACTGAGGCGCCCTAAGCAGTCTTTTCAGCAGCCCTTCAGAATCACCAGGGACTGGCTTGGTCGGCAGCAGGCACTTAGACAGTGATTTCATGGCGTCACAAGTCTTCGCGAAAAATCGCGGATATACTCCAGCTGCTCTTGAGTACTGCCGCGCTGCTCCTTGGCATCTTCACCTACATAGAGGCATGTCTCCGTCAGCTTACAACATAAGGCAAAGATAGTAGAAAAACAGATGCAGATGTGAGTCGCAACACATACCAGTTAATCTTGAGTCATGATGCACACTTTGGCGTGGACGAGGTTATGGGCATCAGAAACTTTCTTCAACTTTTTCTCAAGCTCGCCAATGGAAACAGCCTTAAGCCTTGCGTCCTCATTGACATCAGCAATGGCGTCTTTCTGAGCACTGACTTGGAGCTCCAGCTGCTGGACCCTCTCTTGGAACTTCTCTTCAACAGTTTTAAGCCGCAGCTCGGTGGCTTTGGCTTGCTCAGATAACTTGAAGCTTTCATCAGATAGCTCGCCCATCCTGGTTTCCCTTTTCTTCAGCTCAGCGTCACGCTGGCCAAGGAGCTCGCGCAGCCTCTCCAGTTCAGAGGGAGTATCCCCAGCTGCTTTTCCAAGGCAAGTTTGGCAGCGTTATGGAGCTTAGTTCCTCCTATGAAGGGTACATCAGTTAGTAAGTATATATCAACAGCTAAAAGAGAAGCATCAAGTCTCCCTTTACAGTCAAAGAAGAAACTTGATCCTTGGGGGCTAGAGACAGATAACTGGAGATAGAAGTTTACCTTATAAGCCGCAGACAGGTCAGATAGTGCCTTGCGGAGCTCCATGGCTTGCTTGTCATTTGAGGCAATGATAGCCTCTGACAGTCTCTCAGCGCGGCTTGTGGAGGAGGAAGAAGCAACCTCAGCATGCAGAATTGGCGACCGCAGGCTGTCCGCCACTGGCGACTCAACCACTGGCGTATCAGCATCCTTGGCCATTACATCTATGGAGGAGGGGTTGACCTTCTCCACGTCCTGGATCATAAGGGGATCCGTTCTATCCTCCAGAGCCACCTCTTGGGTGGCTGTGTCAAGAACAGGGACCGTGGCCAGGTCATCAGTGGTGGCCACGCCCTCTACCATGGCGGTATGAGCGCAGGTGATAAATGCGGCTCAACCGCGGTTCCAGGCTCAGTCGCGGGTTTAGCCGCACTTCTGAAAAAAGCAAGGGCATTGTGTGAAGAAGAAGCACATAAGCCAGAATAAAAGTATTATAAGCACAGGGAAAAGTTACTAACTCTGGAGCCATCTTCACAAAGGCCATAAGTTCACCGCTTGACGGTGAGGACAGGCCTTGGGTCCCAGAATCTACGAGCAGAAGTTTTGCGTGTCAGTAGAGAAAAAGAATAAGCATTCAAGATGACAAGACAACAGAAATTACCAGAGTGGGGACCCATGTCTTCTTCAGCAGAGGCGGTGGCTTTGAAAGCACGCCTGGCAACGGAGGAGGTCGCGCCCGTAGCAGGTTTGCGACGCTTCGTGGCCTCAGGGTTTTCCAGAGCATCAACCTCTGGTTCCTCACGAGATAGCCTCTTGGAGGCTCTACGGGGAGTTGGTCCAGCCGCGGCAACAGAACTCGCGGCTGGCACTGGACTGTCATCCTCGTCCAGTTCAGTTTCTTCACCATCTGAGGCCGCAGAAGCAACAGAAGGGATATCAGCAGTCTCGCTGCCCTCTAGAGTGGGCAGCAACTTCTTTCGTGCGGCACGCTTGGGAGCAGCAGTGCCGGCGACGGTCGCAGGCAGCGACCAGTAGTTCTCATCAGCCTGGATCAGGGAGATATAAGTTGCAGTATTAAGAAAAGGAATGCGACTCAACTACGAACGAAAAGACAGAGAAGAGGAGTTACCTCAAAAGGCTTGTTGTTAACACTGAAAGGGGCAAGCCCCACCTTATCGAAGGAGATGTCCTTCTCCTCAGTCACGCGGGTGACAAATTCCACCCAATACTCAGGCCTACAGTCCGAAGCCTTGATACGATCAATGTCAGCAAAGGTGCCTGTGCACTCAAGGAAGGATCGCTGTC
Organism: Poa pratensis; assembly: GCA_947311845.1. Taxonomy (NCBI): domain Eukaryota; kingdom Viridiplantae; phylum Streptophyta; class Magnoliopsida; order Poales; family Poaceae; genus Poa; species Poa pratensis. The sequence continues at coordinate 129,456,035 of CAMZMU010000052.1, read as the reverse complement.
GTGGACTCACGGACTTTGATCAGCGACTCATAGATAAAGGACATGGACGAGTCGCGGGGTTTTGATTTCAGTGCCTCGGTAGGCACGAAGAGGGTGTTAGACCAGGAGGGGAGGCGAGTTTCGCCCTCCGGTGAAGTATCTTGGCAATAGAAGAAAGATTTTTGCCAAGCCCTGGGTCGATTCGCTAGGGCTAGCTTGGGAAGGCAAGAGTTCCTATGGCGTTGAAGAGAGATGGCGCCAACCTGAACGTAGGCGCCACCCTTGGAGACAAGTTGGCTATTGCAGGTGAAAGAGGCCAGCCATAGATCGATGTTGGGGGCTATGCCAAGATAATCCTCGCACAGCACATGAAAATTGCTCACCTGGAGCATTGAGTTGGGCCCGATGTCGTGAAGACGGAGGCCTAGGCGTTGCAGCAAATTGCGGAAGAAGGGGAACCTGGCGGCGTGAATCCACGCTCCACGTGCTCCACGAACATCACCAGCTCGTTGGGTTTGGGGCGCGGCTCGATTTCATCGCCTAGCGCCCGCCAGACGCCGTCCTCCTTCGGCGGTAGGAAGCCAGCCTCGGCCAGATCCGCAAGAGTTTCCTCCGTTACCCAGGATCCTTCCTAGTTGCAGGAGATTTTGCGCCTATCGTCAGATGGCTTCACCTTGGGCGCCATTGCGAGGGGGAGATTGAATTGGGAAACTAGGCACGGGTCGAGGAAGAAGACGGCGCGGCTAGGGATGAGAAGATTGCAAGGGAAAATGGATAATGACCTAGGTGGCCGCAGCTTATAACTGAAGGGCCCCGCAACTAACGGCATTATCTGTGCTCGCAACCAACGGCACAATTCGCGCCCGCAAAACAAGCAACAGTCCGCAAGTAAAGGGAACATAATATCTCCAGAAGCGGGGATGAGTCGCACAGATAAGTCGCGGCTCTGAATTGCATCAGTCAGAGATTGGTCAGAACGCTCACAATGCGGCTCAAACAACTACCTCAAGTAACCAGGGGATCCTCACCGTGAAGTCCTAACCAATCTTGGGGGCTAATGTCGGGGGAATACTTTCTGGATTAACCCGCGGCCCAGTGCGACTTACTTTACTCGCACGGACAAAGGCCCACTTGGGAGCAAGCCCAATATTGAACCGCCATAAGGGGAAAGTTCTAGAAGACATATCCCGGAGGACGTGAAGACCAAGTAGTCTCCGAGTAGGCCTCGGTGGGCATATTCCTTGTGGGGAAAGTTTCCTTTGTAACCTAGCGAGCCTCTGTGTATATAAAGAGGACTCGCAGGACTTAGAACGGGTCAAGCTATCAAGCCCTAAACCCTAGCTCGTATGGCGAGTACCAGATCGGATCGCCTCCATTGTAACACCTCTATTATCATATCAATACCAATCTAGGGTAGGCAGGAAGTAGGTCTTTTACCTCACATTGAGGGGGCCGAACCTGGGTAAATCTGTGTTGATCTTTGTTCCTGCGATCCCAAGCTCGGAGATGCTTGACTCGTTCTAAGTCCTGCGAGTCCTCTTTATATACACAGAGGCTCGCTAGGTTACAAAGGAAACTTTCCCCACAAGGAATATGCCCACCGAGGCCTACTCGGAGACTACTTGGTCTTCACGTCCTCCGGGATATGTCTTCTAGAACTTTCCCCTTATGGCGGTTCAATATTGGGCTTGCTCCCAAGTGGGCCTTTGTCCGTGCGAGTAAAGTAAGTCGCACTGGGCCGCGGGTTAATCCAGAAGTATTCCCCCGACAGAGACCTCAATGGCCATGTGGGTACATCTAACACAGGTTTTGAAGGGGTGCATGGGGGCTTTGGCTATGGCATCAGGAACCAAGAAGGGGAGGATGTCTTAAGCTTCGCCCTAGCCTACGACATGGTCGTAGATAACACCCTCTTTAGAAAGAGAGAATCCCACCTAGTGACTTTCAGTAGTGGCCAACACTCTAGCCAGATTGATTTTGTCCTCTCTCGAAGAGAAGATAGACGCGCTTGCCTTGATTGTAAGGCGATACCTGGAGAGAGTGTTGTCTATCAACATAAGCTGGTGGTGGCTGACTTCCGTTTTTGGATTCGTGTCCAGTGGGATAAGCGCCCAAAAGTTGCTAGAACAAAGTGGTGGAAATTAAAGGGAGAGGCAGCTCAAGCTTTTAAGGAGAGGGTTTTTAAGGAGGGCCCTTGGGAGGAAGGAGGCGATGCCAACAGTATGTGGATGAGGATGGCGACTTGCATTCGGAAGATTGCATCAGAGGAGTTTGGGGTGACCAGGGGAAGTAGAAGGGATGCTAAGGATACCTGGTGGTGGAACGTTGAGGTCCAGAAGGCTATTAAGGAGAAGAAGGACTGTTTCAGATGCCTATACCTGGACATGAGCGCAACCAACATGGAGATATACAAGGGGGCAAAGAAGGCGGCAAAGCGAGCGGTGAGCGAGGCAAGGGGTCGGGCGTATGAGGACCTCTACCAGCGTCTAATCACGAAGGAAGGCGAAAGAGACATCTATAAGATGGCAAAGACGAGAGAAAAGAAGACGAGGGATGTCAACCAAGTCAAATGCATAAAGGACAGAGCGGATCAACTCCTCGTGAAGGACGAAGAGATCAAGCGTAGATGGCGAGAGTACTTCGATGACCTGTTCAATGGAGAGAATGAGAGCTCTACCATTGAGCTAGACGATTCCTCCGATGATACCAGCCGACGCTTTGTGCGGCTTATCCAGGAGGCTGAGGTTAGGGAGACTTTGAAGAGGATGAAAGGAGGCAAGGCAATGGGCCCTGATGGTATCCCCATCGAGGTGTGGAGAGGCCTTGGAGACATAGCGATAGTATGGCTAACTAAACTTTTCAACCTTATTTTTCGGTCTAACAAGATGCCCAAAGAATAGAGGCGGAGTACATTAGTGCCAATCTTCAAGAACAAGGGGGGTGTTCAAAGTTGCACTAATTACCGTGGAATCAAGTTGATGAGCCATACAATGAAGCTATGGGAGAGAGTCATTGAGCACCGTTTAAGAAGATTGACAAGCGTGACCAAAAATCAATTTGGTTTCATGCCTGGGAGGTCTACCATGGAAGCCATCTTCTTGGTACGACAACTTATGGAGAGATACAGGGAGAAGAAGAAGGATCTTCATATGGTGTTCATTGACTTGGAGAAGGCGTATGATAAGATACCACGGAATGTCATGTGGTGGGCCTTGGAGAAACACAAAGTCCCAACAAAGTACATTACCCTCATTAAGGATATGTATGATAATGTTGTGACAAGTGTTCGAACAAGTGATGGCGACACCGATGACTTTCCAATTAAAATAGGACTGCACTAGGGGTCAGCTTTGAGCCCTTATCTCTTTACTTTGGTGATGGATGAGGTCACAGGGGATATACAAGGAGATATCCCATGGTGTATGCTCTTTGCGGATGATGTGGTGCTAATTGACGATAGTCGGCGGGGGTTAATAGAAAGTTAGAGCTGTGGAGGCAGACTCTAGAATCAAAAGGTTTTAGTCTTAGTAGAACCAAAACTGAGTACATGAGGTGCAGTTTCAGTACTACTAGGCACGAGGAGGAAGAGGTTAGGCTTGATGGACAGGTGGTACCTGAGAAAGACACCTTCCGATATTTGGGGTCTATGCTCCAGAAGGATGGTGATATCGATGAAGATGTGAGTCATCGAATCAAAGCTGGTTGGATGAAGTGGCGCCAAGCTTCTGGCGTCCTCTGTGATAGGAAAGTGCCACAAAAGCTAAAAGGCAAGTTCTATAGGACGGCGATTCGACCTGCGATGTTGTATGGCGCAGAATGTTGGCCGACCAAGAGACGACATATCCAACAGTTAGGTGTAGCGGAGATGCGCATGTTGAGATGGATATGTGGCCACACAAGAAAGGACCGGGTTAGGAATGATGATATACGTGAGAGAGTTGGGGTAGCACCAATTGAAGAGAAGGTTGTCCAACACCGTCTAAGATGGTTTGGTCATATAGAACGTAGGCCTCCGGAAGCGCCATAGCATACCGGACGGATAAAGCGGGATGAGAATGTTAAGAGGGGTCGTGGTAGGCCAAACTTGACATGGGAGGAGTCTATTAAGAGAGATCTGAAGGATTGGAATATCACCAAAGAACTAGCCATGGATAGGGCTGCGTGGAAGTTAGCTATCCATGTGCCAGAACCATGACCTGGTTTCGAGATCTTATGGGTTTCAACTCTAGCCTACCCCAACTTGTTTGGGAAAAAAAGGCTTTGTTGTTGTTGTATTTGTCTAATTTGATCACCGATCGTACATAAGGATATAATTATTTGTACCCGTTGATTATTAGCATCGTGTATAGCGTATTGTTAAAACAGGGCTCGGGGGTCGTGCGCTAAGGTGAACCCCTAAATCTAGTTATTCTTAATATCGACTGGTACTTCAGGTAGGATTAGAGCTCTATATATAGAATCAACCGAGAGTTTACCATTCTTCGTAAGATTCCATTGAAATTTATCTAGACCTTCTCTCAATTGGATGGATTCCAAACGGATAAGCAAGACATTCCAGGATGCTTGTCTTGTCCCAAATAAACTTCTTCTGAACGATACATTTAGTGGGGAAGTACCCATCACCTTAGCGATCATGTCGCTTTTGTTGCGCACAATATTATACAGAGCCAGATATTGTTCCCAGAATCGAATTTACGATCCATCCCTAATTGAGAAAGATCCTTGTGGGAAAAAGAACTTCTTCGTAGCCATAAGGCCCACCAAGAAGTGTGAATCGGCTGGTTTCCAAAGAACCTGAGATACAGCTTGAGAGCCCACATACTTCCTCCTAATGAGGGTTTGCCAAACTCCATCTTCAGAAAGAATCTTGAAGAGCCATTTACCCAGCAAGGCTCTATTCTTGACCTCAAGGTCATGAACTTCGAGCCCTCCTTGGTCTTTAGGACAGCAAACCACACTCCACTTAGTCAGCCGATATTTTTTCTTCTCACTATCCCCTTGCCAAAAGAATCTAGAACAGAAATAATCCAATCGTTTTAAGACTTCTTTGGGCAGTTGGAAGAATGAAATCATATACAGTACCATGCATGTTCGTTAGTACACAGTTTATGAGAACCAATCTTCCTCCCAGGGATAAGAGTTTGCCTTTCCAGCTATTTAAACGTATTTGAAGTCTCTCCTCCAGCTTTTTCCATTCAGCATTTGTGAGTCTCCGATAATGGATCGGAATACCCAAATAGTTGATAGGAAATTGACCTTGCGTACAACCAAAAAGTTTAGCATACAAGGCGGTATTTTCTTGAGCCTCGCCAAAACAAAAAAATTCACTTTTATGAAAATTTATCTTAAGACCCGATAGTTGCTCGAAGGCTGACAAAATCAACTTTAGGTTCTGAGATTTTTTGATGTCATGTTCCATAAAAAGAATTTTATAGTCGGCATATTGAAGAATCGATAAAACACCATCGACTAGATGTGGAATCACTCCTTCAATTTAGCCCTCAGACTTAGCGCGTTCGATCAAGATAGCCAACATATTAACCACTATATTGAATAGTATTGGCGATAATGGGTCACCTTGTCTAAGGCCTTGTTTGGTTTGAAAGTAATTGCCAATGTTATCATTGAATTTAATGGCTACACTTCCTCCTGAAACAAAGCTATTTATTAACGCACACCACTCAGTAGAAAAACCTTTCATTCTGAGAGTCTGCTGAAGGAAAGACCAACTGACTTTATCATAAGCCTTCTCGAAATATATTTTAAGAATTACCCCATTCAGTTTTTTCCTATGTAGTTCGTGAACTGTTTCATGAAGGATTGCCATCCCATCAAGGATGTTACGACCTTGCATGAAAACAGTTTGTGAGGGACGAACCACATGATCTGCCACAATGTTCAGTCAAATCGTAGCAACTTTAGTAAATATTTTGAACTAACGTTAAGAAGGCATATAGGTCTGAATTGCATACTGTTACTTACATAAATACCTTTGGAAACTAAAAATACCGCTAATTAAAAATAAAAGTATTAATTTGGTTACTTAATAGAAAAGTCTTGCTCACAATGAATAACCTTGCTAAAAGGAGTTGGTAGGGATACACGAAATGTTCTTTGTGTGGCTCCGAAAAGATGGTAGAATATTTGTTCATTTGCTAAACTGATATGGTGTATCGTTTATAACTCATATAGTATACCTCCACCAACTAATATCACTAATATGTTTGGAAATTGGTTGAATGGAGTTTATAAAAAGACCAAGGCTAGATTTTGTATTGGAGTTTCATCTATTTTTTGGTCCATTTGTTGTCGAACTAATAGAGCATGAAATATTCATGTTATGGTGGTTATCAATATGGCGGTCCACTGGATTCAGCTATGGTCATTCTTACTTCCTTTGGACCAAAGATAACTTATGGCTACTAGTTGTGCCCGGCTCTTGATGGTCGCACATGATATCTTCTACCGGGTTTTGTGACAGCACATTAGACAACTTCGTGACGTGTAGTTCTTTTATGTTGCTATTTCGTTGGCTGAGCCATGTTTCAACCTTATGTGGTCCTTGAGATGCAAGCTTTGATACTACTACACTTTGCAATGAACGGCTGTGTGCATCAATCGATTCAGAAGCTGGGGTATTTCCCCATTTTAAAACAAAACAACCTTTTATTGCACAGTTTGTCCAAAGTTATTACAAACCAAGGATTTCTAAGAGTCCACACATGATAGAGCAACTAAACATCTTGCAATTTAATATATGATGCCCGGTAGCTCGGCTGAAAATATCCCAAACGACCATGAGAAGCCCTATGCATCCAATAGGCATAAGCTCCACTCGTGAATGCAAAACTTTCAGATAAAAGCGCAATGGTTTCTATCCACTAACCACCCAAGCATGGATGCCAACCTTGATGCTAGGCTTGGCGAAGACATACATGTGGCTGATAGGACAGTTTTCCCCTAAAGCAGTCTCATCAAAACACTTGGACAGCAAGCTCAACAGTGTCTGGTTTAGACCTTGGAATCAGTACCCGCTTATCGTAAGAGTTTGTTATGCGGTCATGACATGACTGATCATAATCCCATCAAATATAGAGGAACTCTATCGTGAAACAATCCGGCCCCAACGCTTTTCCATGGGGAAGGCGCCTCACCACATCCCTTACCTCCTTTTCGGAGAAGACCGCGTCCAAGGCTGTTAAGACCTTCTAGTGACTGCCTAGAAAGTCTTGATTCACTGACGAGCCCTCGAGAGTCTCAAATTGGGTGAAAGCCTCCGGTATAGCCGCATGGTCAAAGACAACTGCACCATCAACCTGTAGGCTGCAGATCACCTTGTTCTGCAGCCGGTAAGATGCATGCTGGTGGAAGAAGGTTGTGTTGGCATCACATGCATGCAACCTTTGTCATGATGTTCTCAAGCAAGACCAGCACAAGGTAAATGTGTCGGAGTAGCACGTTTTCTCATCGACAGAGAGCTGCCTAACTCCATCACAAGTTCACAACGTTGAGCCAGTACACCCATTCTTCTAGTCGCTCCAACTCATGAGTTCGCGAGCGTTGCGTGGAGAGACGGCAAAAAGGATTTGTTTAATGTCGGGCTAGTACATTTTTTTTTAGAAAGCCAGTGCATTTTTTTTCGATAAAGGGATCTTTATTACTTAAAGAGAGTTTTAAGCATTACACCCGGGCTCTACATAAATAGGATGCACACAACCCTGAAAAAAAGTAAGATAATCGAAAAAAAGCCGGTGCATGAGTCAGAAAGAGGAAATGTAAGATAACTTTCTAGCTATAATTAACAACTAGGGGCGAAGTAACCTTTGCACAACTGTGTTTGTAGTAGTCCCAACAGTTGTAATGCGTAATCACAGCCTGTTGATGGTTGGGAACTTGGGATATGAACAAAGGTTTCCTATTCCTAGGTGTTCTCACAAATCCTGACAGTACAAGAACGTAAATACAAACGTAGCATATCGTGTGCTGTGTCATAGAACTTTTTGGGGGAGACAACACTCTCCACTAACAACATTTAACTACCATCAACTACGGGTTCACCCATGCATGAACCTTGCTTGCACTTGTATATATTCCCAGCGCCATCCTCCGTGTGCCCCTTCTCTGGTTAATTCTCCCCTTCTCCTTACACGCGCGGCGTGCTCTCTCTTAGCTAAGCTTACATGATCCTGTATCTAGATCTTAGTCTTTTCCACATGTCTATCTTCATACACACTTCTCTTGCTTGTAATCACACCTGCTCGTGCCCAGCAATGCCGAGATTAAGCTCTCATCTGCACCCCAGCAGGAGGCAGCTGAAGAACTTCACTGCCCCTTCCACTGTTCTTGTCACCCTCTTCTTCCTTGCTCTCTTTGTTAGCTCATGCGATGCGCGACGTCTTCTTGACCAAGGCCCCAAGGCCAGTCTTTCAAGCGACCAACCTCCTGAACCGTCACCGTGCAAGGTTTGTAGCTACCTATTCGTCGAAGAAACTGGCCTAGATTCCTTGTATTCTGGAGTAATTAACTTGTTTTTATGTTGGCGACTCTAATTTTCTGACACAAATTTGTATGCATGTTACTCTAGCTCTGGCTCTTAAACTCGAAGGCTCATGGTTATCCGACAAATCAGATGAAGAATCTACGGTATGCTGACGCCAGTGATGCTTGCGTGGATCATCAGGAGGAAGTGTCAATGGCATCATCAGGAGCAGTTCGAACCACCACTACCGGGAGGTTTTCCCGGCGGCGGCTTTCTCACGGGGAGTTGCCAAGGGAGGACACATCATTCCATCTGGATTATGATGAGCCTGCAGCCCATACCCCCACTCACAATTGATGCACGAGATGGTGCCGTTTTGTGATGCTCCGGCCCTTCTTAGCTACTATCCTGATCTTATTGTATCCAAAGCGCTCAATGTACATGAGTGTTCGATCTCGACATATCCACGTCCTTTTATGTGTCTGCACTCGATGTTGTTAGCTAGAATGTTTTCTTGTTCACAAAATTGAACAGATCACACAATATACAGAAGCTTTGTTGTTTTTTGACTTCTGAGTAGTAAAATTTACACGTACGTGCTCGTACATATTTTGATATTTTCTGCAATTCTGTGGATGGGTGAATCAAGACCTGCGGCTCGGAATGCAGCCGTCTATTGTTGTTTAGGGTTTGGCAGAACGATCATCCTCTCCGAGGCGATCGGTGCGTGTTATATATGAGGTAGAAAAAGCCTCTACCGTGGCGTACATGGGGGTATACTACAGGTTGGTGTACTACACCATACCTGTTTTATACGGTGAGAATACAAGGTGTTTAACAGCCCACCTTAATCTAAACATCTACTAAGGTTTAGATTATGCTTAAACTTATTTAACTCTCTAACAGGAAGAGCTTTAGTAAAGTCATCAGCAACTTGATCCTTACTAGAGATAAACTTAATCTCTAAGTTCTTACTTGCTACTCTTTCTCTAACAAAGTGATAATCAATCTCAATGTGTTTTGTTCTTGCATGGAAGACAGGATTTGCAGATAAATAGGTAGCCCCCAAATTGTCACACCATAGACATGGTTTTTCCTTCAGTTGTACACCTAGCTCATGAAGGAGTGCCTCAACCCATATTAACTCTGCAGTGGTATTAGCAACAGATTTATATTCAGCCTCAGTGCTAGAACGAGACACTGTGGCTTGCTTACGAGAACTCCATGAAATTAAATTTGGTCCAAGGAAGATTGCAAAACCTCTAGCGGATCGCCTGTCATCGGGGCATCCAACCCAATCTGCATCTGAGAAAGCACTTACAAGTGTATGAGAAGAACGTGTAAATGTAAGACCAAGTCCTATTGTCTCCTGAACAAGCATATCTCAATATTCGCTTTGTAACTGTCCAGTGGTTTGTTGTTGGACATGAAGGTACTGACAGACTTTATTAACAGCATAGCACAAGTCTGGACGTGTGAGAGTCAAATATTGGAGTGCACCAGCAATGCTTCTGTATTGTGTACTGTGCGCAGGACCAAGGGGTGTGCCATCATGAAGAGATAACTGTTCAGTGGAAGACAAAGGCGTGGGAGCAGCTTTACAATTTAACATACCAACTCGGGCTAACAAATGCATGGCATATTTTTCTTGAGTCAAAATCAAACCATTTTTTAACTTTCTTGACTTCAATGCCCAAAAAGAAATGCAAATCACCAAGGTCTTTGATAGCAAAGTGTTTATTGAGTTCTCGAAGCAGGATAGTTGTGGCATCATTAGAAGAGCTTGCAACTATAATGTCATCAACATAGATTAGGACAAACATAGTTATACCTGACTTCTGGTAGAGAAATAATGAGGTGTCTGCCTTTGATGGAGTGAAACCAAGACCATGCAATTTTGAACTAAGCCGAGAATACCAGGCTCTCGGTGCTTGCTTCAAACCATATAGTGCTTTATCAAGTCTGCAAATATAATGAGGAGCATTTGGATCTTCAAATCCTTGGGGTTGCTTCATATAAACTTCCTCTTCCAGAATACCATGTAAGAACGCGTTCTTGACATCGAGCTGCCGTAGATTCCATCCTCTAGAAACTGAAATTGCTTGGACTATTCGAATAGTTGCAGCTTTAACAACAGGACTGAAAGTATCCTCATAATCTATACCATATCTCTGTTTAAAACCTTTTGCAACTAACCGTGCTTTATACCTGTCAATTGTGCCATCTGCATGCCTCTTGATGCGGTAAACCCACTTACAGTCAATCAGATTTTTGTTTTTACTTGGTGGAACAAGATGCCACGTTTTGTTTTGAAGGAGTGCACCATATTCCTCTTCCATAGCTTCTCTCCATTTTGAGTTTTCCAATGCTTCATTTAAAGAGCTTGGTTCGCCTATAGATGTTAGCAAGCCATACCGAATAGAACGAATAGAATTTGCTTCCTTATAAATATTAGCTTGTCTACCGTATGTGATTGTACCATCTTTGTATGATTTGGGTTGTCGAATAACTTTCTGTAGACGTGTGCGCGGCGGTGGAGAAATATCAGCATGATTTGCAGAAGCATCAGCACCGGCCATACCAGAGGACGGCACAGAGGATCCACCAGCAATAGAGGACCCAGTGGATCCAGCCGGTGAATCAGGCGGTGACACGCTGGCGTTGTGGTCGTTGTCGTTGTCCCCCACGCTGGCGCTGTCGGCTGGCGCGGACAGCGACCGGTCCAGGGTCCCGCCGCATAATGATGGCGACGAGGAGGAGTGCAGCGAACCGGGAGGCGACGCGTCAGCGCGGTTGCTGTCGCGGGACGCGGCAGGGGAATCTCCACCAGGACCCGGCGAACCAGGCGGTGACACATCGGCGCTGTCGCCGTCGCTGGAAGCAGCGGGCGAATCAGCCTCGGGGCCAGGGTGCGAATCAGCACCGGGATCAGCATCTTCTTGATCCGAGGCAGATGCGGAATCTGCATGCAAGTTTGTGTCTGTTTTGTCCTCTTCCGAGCTAGTTTCAGCTCCATTTTCGTCTCCGTTTGATGCAATTTCTTAATCAATTTGAACCAGATTTTCTTCTCCTGACTGATCCTGAACCTGGCCAACATTTGTGAGAGGTACAACAGGTAAAGGCATATGATCATCAGCGTGTGCATCCCCAACAGTAGATGAGTTTGGAAGTAAAAGAATATCTTGACGAAGGCGTTTGCCGGCATTGGGATGTAATGATGCAAAGGGAAAAATGTTTTCGTCAAAGACAACATCTCTAGATATATAAACACGTTATGTGGATACATCAAGGCATTTAACTCCCTTATGACGAGGACTATATCCCAAGAAAACACAGCGTGTTGAGCGGAAGGCAAGTTTGCGCTTGTTATTGGGGCGAAGATTGGGCCAGCAGGCACAACCAAAAACACGCAGAGAGTCATAGTTTGGTGGAGTATGAAGAAGGCGTTCAACAGGACTTTCGAAATTTATGACTTTGCTAGGGAGAAGGTTTATGAGAAAGGTGGCCGTAAGGAAAGCTTCATCCCAAAATTTTAAGGGCATAGAGGCATTAGCAAGCAAGGCGAGACCCATCTCAACGATGTGACGGTGTTTACGTTCAGCTGATCCATTTTGCTGATGTGCATGAGGACATGAAACATGATGAGTAATGCCAATCTTTTGAAAGAAACCATTGAGTTTTTCGTACTCACCACCCCAATCAGTTTGCATAGTTATAATTTTCCTATCAAACTTTCGCTCAACAAGTTGTTGGAAGTTAAGAAAAACTTGATAAACATCAGATCTTTTCTTGAGAAGATAAATCCAAGTAAATTTACTAAAATCATCAATGAAGCTTACATAATAAGTGTGCTTGCCAACAGAGGCGGGAGCAGGGCCCCATACATCAGAAAACACTTGTTCCAAAGGAACAGTGGAAACACTAGTGGACACAGGATATGGCAATTGATGGATTTTTCCTAGTTGACAAGAATCACATATGTCATGATTTATTTCTGGAGTGTAAGGTAACTTATGCTTCCTAAGAACTTGTTGCACCACAAAAGAGGAGGGATGCCCTAAACGACGATGCCATGTAGATGATGAAGGCTTTATTGTGTTAAAAGCATGCTTGGACGACGACCCCGTAGAGAAAGGCACTAGGGGATAGAGCCCATCATGACAAGGACCTTTAAACAGTGTTCTCCTTGTGGCCTGATCCTTGATCAAAAAGAAGTATGGGTGAAATTCTAGAAAAACATCGTTGTCAAGTGTAAGCTTATGAACAGACAAGTGATTTTTTGATGCACTAGGGACATGTAGAATATTTTTGAGATGTAAAGATGCATGGGGTGTGCACAACGTTGAATGACCAATATGACTTATAACCATACCTTTTCCCTCGGCCGTGTGGACGCGTTCACGTCCATTGTACTTCTCCCATGTGGTAAGCTTGTGCAGCTCACCGGTGATATGATCTGTGGCTCCAGAGTCAAGGTACCAGTTGGTATCCACACCATAGGACGTCATGTGCGCAGCCTTGTTAGCTTGATCACCATCACTATCGGACCCATCATTCTGATAGCGCCACCAACAATCAGCTGCAGGGTGGCCATGAATTTTACAAATTTGGCATGTCACATCAACAAAAGGGGTCGGAGCACGATCAACCCGATCACGCCGACCACGGCGCTGTCCTTGTCCACCACCAGTGCGGCGTCCATCACGCCTGTCATCAGTGCGGCGCGCATCGCGCCTGTCATCTCGGCGCACATCGCGCCTGTCATCATAGCCGCGAGTGCGGTCTTGTCCTCCTCCATCACGACGACTCGAGCGATCACCACGTGAGCCGCGGTCACCATAGTCACCGCGAGGACCGCGGTCACCACGGTCACCCCGATCCAGAGAGCGGCTTTGACCATCATTGCGAGGAGGATTGGTGTCACGGCCATGCTGGGCAGCGTTAGCCGAAGAGGTGAAGGAGCCATCGGTTGTGTCACCTAGCATCTCATTGCGCATATCATAAGAAGACAATTGGCCAAAAAAATCATCAAGGGTTGTACCCGAGTTTCCATTGACAGCAGCAACAAGGGAGTTGTACGATCCATCCAGGCCCTGCAGGAGATAGCCAATGAGTTCATCGTCTTCAAGAGGTTTCCCAGTGGCAGCGAGCTCGGATGCTAGACCCTTCATCTTCGTGAAGTACTGCTCTGCGGTCATGTTCAGTTTCTTGGTGTCGTTGAGGAGGGATCGGATGTGCTGCACCTTGGATCGGGAGGCAGAGGAGAACATGCCCGTGATGGTTGCCCAAACCGAGGCTGTGGATTCCAGCCCAAGGACGTGCGAGAGGATGTCCGGAGATAGCGAATTCAGCAGAATCGAAGCACCTGTTGATCTCGACCAATCCAGACAAGGTAGGCAGGGTTCTCGACGACCGTCTTCTTTTTCTCGATGTCTTCAACCTCGATCGTCTTGGCAGGGGCGCGGTCAGAACCGTCCAGAAGCCCCATGACGTTGGCCCCTCGAAAGGCGGGGAGCACAAGTGCTTTCCACAGGAGAAAATTCCCCGGGTGAGTTGTTGAGAGGGAGGCGTGCCCAGGGCGGCGGCCAGCGACGAGCTCGAAGAAGAGGAACTCATGGTGGCGGCGGCAGCTGAGGTGTTTTAGGGTTTTGGGTTTTGTAGGTTTTGTGTGGCGGCTGCGGCAGCTAGAGGAGCGGCGACAGCGGCAAGATGTGTCGTGGTTGTAGTGCGGCGGCGGCAGGTCTTGGTTGTGGCGGTGGCGGCTAGATCAGCGGCGGCGGCGGTTTTAGTTTTCGGCAGCGATGTCTAGGAAGAGTTGCGCTGATACCATATTGTTGTTTAGGGTTTGGCGGAACGATCATCCTCTCCGAGGCGATCGGTGCGTGTTATATATGAGGTAGAAAAAGCCTCTACCGTGGCGTACATTGGGGTATACTACAGGTTGGTGTACTACACCATACCTGTATTATACGGTGAGAATACAAGGTGTTTAACACCGTCAAGCACCTAAACCATAACATGTTTCCGCCGCCGCCTTACACTTAACACGCGCGCTATCATGCCACATATATCACATAAATGTACTATATGCATCATATTCAGAGTGAGTATAGCCGGCGAAGGACTATTAAAACAAAATCTTCGACAAGTTGATATGGCTTGCAGACGTAGCCTGCATATGGATCTTTTGAACTGTAAGCAATACTACTAATTAACCTCTACAAAAGGAACTTGGACCGGTGTACCGTGTGGCATTGATCCTTGTAATTTAGGAGAGAAACCTGCTTCAAGCAAACACAACAGTTCTTGCGCACGCCGTACTTGTTCCATCCTGTAGTGTTTCCGAGCATGCTTTCCGTAAGTCCCGCTGCGTCGACCGTGTCTCAGGACTAAAATATACTATGCTATGCTATCCTGAATCAAAAACTGCACCTGCTCCCAATCCCCAGAAGTTCACACAAGCAACTAGCCATGCACGGTCAATCACCCAAGAGGCTTCACGTGAAAACCGTTGACATTACAAGATCGCGGAAGTGAACTTGGATAGGTTTCTGCAACCCTGTGTCTAAATAAAGTTGCAAACGCGAGGAGCTAGCAATCCATGTGCGTTGGGGGCACAAACTGCAAAAAAAGTCCATGTCCCTGTGTCCAACTGTGAAAAATATATCCATCTTCCCGAGAATGTCCCCCCGAACCTGAATCTTACCAACAATCGACTAGACAAACAGCGCGATTAACAAGAGAGAAGAAACTGGGGGCGCAAAACCCTGCTCCGAGAAAGACAGACATCCCAACCTTGGATCAAAGAAAAGGGATATGCATCTTCCTCATCCGATGCCGTCCGTCGGCTAGCTTGGGTTTCCTAGCAGCTGGGACGTACGGACGACAAGTACTAGTAGCATGATTTGGACCAAGCCTCTCCAGCGTCCTGAGCTTTACAAGAAAAATCCAGCTAAACGTAAAGTTGACCTTTGATCTTAGAATTCGAACATTGTTAACTTTTGGAGTTTTGGTATCGGACTAATTTGGGCCATAACCGCGGCCAAAGTGGCAACATAGATAACCTGGCGATGCTTTTTCATACGTGGAGGCCAGTTAGCACAAGAAAAGATAATAAACTAAAATGTAGAAGAAATACGAATTTTTATAAAAAGGGGAACACAAAATTGTAAAGTAAACTAAATAGGGTATCAAACAAAAGGATTTTTATAAAAATCATGATTTTTTTGAAATCTCGTAATAATATGTGAAATCATTTAGTTGCCTGTATTGAATGGTTTAATTCCACAACATTACGCATTTTTATTTTCCTACGTTTTTTTATTTATTTTTTCATTTCAAACATTCTTGAATATTCAATAGGTTAACTACTTGGAATATTTACGTTCTATGCCATTTAACTTATGTATATATTTATTTTATGATTTTAAATCAATTTCCTCTGCTTTCAACATATTGTATCTAATTATATTTTGTGTTTAGTATACAACGATGCGTCTACACCCGGCCCATTGATGAGTAAAAAAACCCGGCCCGTTGCCACGTTATGACACGCCATAATGTTGCTTCATTTGTTACAAACATTTTTCTTACTTTATAGTTCGTATTAAGATGTCTTTCTTAGTGAAATGCATGACTTAGCAAATATAGCTCAAAGAATTTTAGAAAACCTTTGATACAAAGGAATTTGATTGATTTTAGAGGATTAGAATCCTTAAAACAAATAATGTATGAGTTTTTTATTTGAAGGATTGAATCCTATAGAAATTTTACTAAGGCCTACATTGCATTATATTTTATCAAAAAATATCCATCCACTACTGCTCTTAGAAATGCACTTGTTTTACATGATGAATCAAATAAACCAAAATCATATAGAATTCAAATGATCATGCAGTTTTTATTCTTCGGTTTTCCTATTTATAGTTTAAGCTGTTAAAAATCTTAATAAGCTATTTGTTGTTTCTCACTCTTATATGCATGCATAGTGGAAGCGAGCACAAGTAGTTAGCAACTAGGTCTCACTCGAGTGAGAACTAAATTAATTCTCACTTAGATGACCCCATCCAGTTATATGTGCAACTGAGATTATTTTAATTATAGCTCACAAATCATGATGCAAATATGTTGAAATTAGAGTTGAGTGAGCTCTAACTTAATTCTCACTCGAGCGAGGAATAGCAAAACTATTAATTCGGTGGTGCGTTGCAACTTTAGGTGAGGCCAGACGACAAGCTAGGTTTTCCGTGCCAGACTGTTTCAGGTATACGACAGAAGACAAATAAAATCACAAGAATGTCGACTATTTTCAAACAATCTATTACACGCATGCCCATAGCTAGTAATTCAATCAGAAAGCTAAAAATCTCAAATGCAGTACATAGAAAATAACAAATTCTTTTATTTAAATCAAATATAGCGGTACATCGTGAGGACTGTGCGATCTGCATAAACGGACTTACAAACATGTGAGTATGTGACGAATAGGGTAACACATCAAACACACACACCGAAATCCGTAAACTCGCATGTAACGATGCGTCCATGCATATATGTACATCGAATTCTCGGAAATAAATTCAAATCACACATAAAAAACCAGCAAACGTTTAAGAAAACACAAACTGAAGTACGTGGTGGAACTTAAATTAAAATAGCAATCATGTGTGCATGCTGATGCATGCACGGGCCGGGTTCAGTTGGGGCACTGGAAGCCGGAGGGCATGTTCCTGCCGCATGCAGTTGTTGAGGGCGAGGCTGAGGTCGATGGGTAAGTTCAGGTTGATGCTGATAATGTTGAACTTGAGCACCGTGCACACGCACAGCGCCGCCTCCAGGTTCGCCAGACCCTGGATCAGCGAGCAGCACGGCAGCACCACTACGGGAAAACCACACGTTTCCGACGGCCAAGAACTGTCGGCGTCATAACGAAAACCGTCGGCATAGCTACGGGATCTGACCGTCGACGTCTTCTCGGTCGGCATAGGACGGCTCAACCGTCGGGAACTCGGAGCCGTCAGCATGTAGTTCTATCCCGACGGTTTTCTCCGCCTGTCGGCACACAAAGCCCGTCGGCAAACCAATCTGACTGACGGTCAAGTTTGACAGCGTTGGTGTAGTTGCCGACGGCTTGTCTGTCGGCATACATCTCCACGTGTCTTCCGCTGGTAACTTCAGGTGGGTCCCGTAAAACCATATGCCGACGGCTATTATTTTGTATGCCGACGGCTTTTTCCGTCGGCACTGAGCGCCACGCGTCCTTCTCTGGAAACACATGTGGGTCCCGCAGAAATTCTATGCCGACGACTGCCTTTTCATATGCCAACGGCCTCTCCGTCGGCACTGAGCTCCACGCGTCTTCCTCTGGTTGCACCTGTGGGTCCCATCACAAAAGCTGTCGACGGCTGGATATTCGTATGCATGGTATTGTGGGATTCCGATGCTCCGTTGTGCCATTTTCGGCGAAACCCTAGCCCGTTGACCAGAAAGTCAACATTCTCGTCTACCCCCTAGACCGGCGTAGAAAGGGGGTAGAGTAATAGACTTTTTTTACTTGGTTGTGTTAGGATAATACATAGTAATATTTGAAGTCAAGTTTTAGCACAAGTTGTCACAAGATTCCATCCGGTTGACCCGAAGCGGGAGTTTCCACCTCTTCGTGCTGGATAAGTGTCGTATATGAAGCGGGTCACACTTGGGAGTTTGTTGCTGACTCTTTAGATGTTCCACCACAGTTATAAACATATGTTTTGTACCCATGCATGGTCTTGTGGGATTCCGATACTCCATTGCGCCATTTACGGCGAAACCCTAGCTCGTTGACCAAAAAGTCAACATTCTCGTCTACCCCCTAGACCGGCGTCGAAAGGGGGTAGAGCAATGAACTTTTTTGCTTGGTTGTGTTAGGATAGTACATACACTAGTAGGAAAACCCAATTCTATGAAAGCTTATTCTGTGGCGCACTTTATAGCCGTGCGCCACAGAATAAGCTTCTGTGGCGCACCAGCCATGGTGCGCCACAGAATAGCTTTATTCGGTGGCGCACGTCTATAAGGATGCGCCATAGAATAAGCGCGGGCCCCACACCAACGAGCGGGTCTGCCACTTTTGACCTTATTCTGTGGTGCACTGGGTCAGGTGCGCCACAGAATAGGTTTATTCTGTGGCGCATCCATGCAGGTGCGCCACAGAATAAGGTGCTCTGGCCACACAAATAATTGGGATGAACTATTCTGTGGCGCACCTGACCCAGTGCGCCACAGAATTAGATTATTCTGTGGCGCACCAGTTAGGGGTGCGCCACAGAATAACTGTACCAGATATTTTATAAGGCCATCTCCACCCACTTTCCCCTACCCATTTCTCATTTCCTCTTCTTCCTCCTCTCCTCCCAACTCGTGGTGCTCCTCCTTCCCATCCATTTTTGACCATATATTTCTCCTTTTTTTTTAGTTAAACTTATTTTGGTTGATAGACTCCTCCATACATAGTCTCCTTTCTCCCATCTTCTATTTTGGATCAAATCTACAAGGTGAGAAAGGTTATTGTGCTTTGACCATCTTGTTGGAAATGTTTGGAGGTACCTTGAGAGACCCTTGAGATTGCCGGAACGTCGATTAACTTCCGTTCCGGCAACTTCGGGTACTCCATATGTCCCTTTTTTAGCAAAGGTCATGCGGATTTTTTCGTGAAATTTGGCATGACTTTGTTAAAAATAGGACATGTGGGGTATTAATTGTGCTTGTGCTTCCGACCATCGTGTCGTTGAGATGCCGGACTGAGATGTGTTGTGTGTGTTTGTGTGTGCATGCATGTTGCGGCTCTAATTAAGTTATGTACTCTCGTTTCTTCTCTATGTATAGCGCGTAGTCAACCATGGTCATAATGATGAGCTCCAGTCAAATCAGAACATACAAGGACCAAGCGAAGGCGGACATGATTCGGTCCAACGGGAGGCAGATAAGATGTCCGTGTCGAAAATGCAAACATGAGAGGTGGATACACCCTGATTCTGGATTATTGGAGGAGCACCTGCTCAGGCACGGTTTCATGCCGGAACAAGCCAAACAAGATCATCGTCATGACGAAGGAGATGCCCGCGGCGGACAAGATGATGACGAAGGAGATGCCGGTGACGGACAAGATCATCATGATGACGAAGGAGATGCCGGCGGACATGATCATCATGACGAAGGAGACGAGCAGACCCCGCTAAGTTTGGGCTTGCATGATGCTCATTTTCAAGAACTGCTTCTCAGTCAGACGAGCAACGACAGAGAGAAAGCCAAGCTAGCGCAAATGGGGATAGACGGGATCACTCCGTTGTATCCTGGGTGCCGGCCTCAGGATACGCGCTTGCAAGTAACGCTTAATGCTATGGAGATGAAGTCGGGAAACAGTTGGACAGATAAGAGCTTCAACCAGAACCTGAAATTCTGGCACGATATTCTCCCCGAGGGTAACACATTACCAACTACTATCGAGGAGGCCAAGAAAGTCCTGTGCCCTCTTGACCTACCGCACGAGAGATACCACGCCTGCATCAATGATTGCGTAATTTATCGGGCGATTACGAGGACTTGACCAAATGTCCGGTGTGCGGTCACGGACGGTACAAGAGTGGAAAGAAGAAAAATCCTCGAAAAGTGGTATGGTACTTTCCTATCACTCCCCGTCTTCAGCGGTGGTTCGTGGATCCTAAGGAAGCAAAGCTCATGCAATGGCACGCGGAAAGGGAGAAGCCCGCAGAAGATCCGGAGAAGGGCACCATCCTGACACACCCTGCAGACGCTATCAATTGGCAAGCATTGGACATCGCCTTCGAAGATTTTGGGCGCGACGCAAGGAACGTCAGGCTGGGTATGTGCATAGATGGAATGAATCCGTTCTTCAATGGCACACATAGAACCTGGCCCGTGTTTGTATGGCCTTACAACCTTCCCCCATGGCTGTGCACGAAGTCAAAGTACATACACATGAGTATGCTTATTCAGGGTCCGAAACAACCAGGTGTCGACATACATCTGTATTTCGAGCTGTTGAAAGAGGAGTTAGAAACGTTATGGAAGACGCCTGTCCGTACGTGGGACACCTACACTAAAGAATATTTCAATATGAGCGCCGCGTTGCTCACGACGGTGCAGGACTATCCTGGAATGTCGTCTGTATCGGTCCAGGTGGGCCACGGATTCTGTGGATGTATCAGGTGCATGGATGAGACCCCGCATATCCAGCTACCAAGAATACAAGGGTCTTCGAAAACCGTGTACCCAGGGGCTCGAAGGTGGCTTCGCATGGACCACCCGTGGAGAAAACACGGGGATTTGTTCGATGGTCAAGAAGAAAGAGAAACAAGAAAGATATTCACGGCCCCGATAGTGATGATGATGATGATAATGATGACCAGACGGAAGGGACTCAAGGTCGCCGCAAAAGGAGGAAGAAGAGCGCGGTTGTGCTTCCACCTACCTGCTTCACTATGAGTCCGGAGGAGCTCAAGCAGTTCTACAAGTGCCTCTTAGGAGTCAAATTTCCTTACGGTTACGAGGGGAAGACAAGCAGATATCTGGACGAAACAAAGAAGAGGTTCAGCGGGATGAAGTCTCACGATTGTCATGTGCTTATGACGCAGATAATTCCCGTTGCGATCCGAGGGATAATGGACGAGCACGTCCGTGATACGCTGTCTGCACTTTGCAACTTTTTTGACGTCATCAACCGTAAGTCGATCGGCGTGAGGCAGCTCCAGAAGATACAGGATGAGATCGTGGGGATACTATGCGAGCTCGAGATTTACTTCCCGCCTGCGTTCTTTGACATCTGCGTGCATCTCCTTCTCCACGTCGTTGATGACATACTGAAGCTCGGTCCGACGTTCCTGCACTACATGATGCCGTTCGAAAGGCAGAACGGTGTCATCAAAGGATTCGTTCGCAACAGGGCCCGTCCAGACGCAAGCATGGCCAAGGGCTTTCTGACCAAAGAGTGCATCACCTTCTGCCAGAGTTATCTAAGCACCGAGAACGAGGATGTTGGTCTGGCCACCAGGCCGCACGTCGGCAGGCTCGCTGGTTTTGGTACCGTGAGGGCTACCGCTCACTCCCTGTCTTGATTGATGGTCGACACGTCGACTTCGATAGGGCTCACCGGGTCGCGCTACAACACTTAGAATTGATCGAACCTTGGGTGGAAGAGCACAGAAGCATAATCGAGAAGAACTACATCGACCTGGGCCGGCCGAGGAAGAACGGAGACGTAACCAGAGAGCACAACTCCAGCTTCACGCGTTGGTTCAGGGAAAAACAACTGTCCGAATCACGGGTCAGAAAGCCAAGTACGGAAGATGAAAAACTCATATTCTCCATATCACAGGGCCCCACGCAGAACGTGAAGACCTATCAGACGTACGACATCAATGCTTACAGATTCTGCACCGAGGAAAAGGACAGGAGTAGCGAATATCAAAACTCAGGAGTAACTATGCTATCCTACGCCGATGACGAGGCTACCGTCAAACAAAGATACTTCGGAAGGATAGAGGAGATATGGGACCTCAACTACTGTGGAGAGTCGGTGCCAATGTTCCGTGTGAGATGGGCCAAGAACGTCGAAAAAGAAGGCCGGTATTTCACCACCATGGTTATACCCGAAGCCAACTCGAAGAAAGCCTCCGCGAAAAATGAGCCATGGGTACTCGCTAGCCAAGTCGATCAATGCTTCTTCATTACCGACCCGTCAAAGCCTAACCGTGTTGTCGTGAGGAGGGGCAAGAGGAGCATCATCGGAATGGAAGGAGACGCCAATGAGGAGGACCTGGACGGCGATCCGAAGATCGAGGAGGAATTCGACAACTACTTCGACATGCCTACTACTAATTCTAAAGAAAAAAGGAAGACCTCCCTACCTACCAAAGGTTGTCCGTTCACGCGAAGAAGTCTCAAGGTGACCGGCCTAAGCTATTCAACCGCCAAGAAGGGAAAGAAGAAATGCTAGTTTGGAACCGGCCGGGACGAAGATCGAAAACTTTTTTGTGTATTATATATAATTTGTTTTGTATGAGAGACAAGCATATGGTCTATGTAATTTGATATATATGGCACAGTTTCAATATTTGTATTAACTGTTTTTTATTAACATGTGTGTAAAAACAGAAAATTTAAATAAAAAAACCAACTATTAACTGTTTTTTTATTAACATGTGTGTAAAAACAGAAAATTTAAATAAAAAAACCAACTATTCTGTGGCGCACCCCTTATCGGGTGCGCCACAGAATAAGATAATTCTGTGGCGCACCGCTAGGTGGATGCGCCACAGAATAAGGTACACTTAGGCATATTCTGCCGTGCGCCCGCCTCTTCTTCCTCCACCCAGCGCCCCGCCTCTTCTTCCTCCTCCGCACCCCAGCCCTAGCGCCGCCGCCCCGCCTCTTCTTCCTCCTCCGCGCCCCAGCCCCGCGCCCCAGCCCTAGCGCCGCCGCCCGCCTCTTCTTCCTCCTCCGCGCCCCAGCCCTAGCGCCGCCGCCTCACGCGACTACACCGCCCCGCGCCCCAGCCCTAGCGCCGCCGCCTCTTCTTCCTCCTCCGCGCGCGGCCCCCCTCACGCCCACACCAGCCCGCCCTCCTCGACGCCGCACACCGCGCCGCCGCCTCGACGCCCACGCCAGCACGCCCTCCTCGACGCCGCACACCGCGCCGCCGCCTCGACGCCGCCTCCCTCGGACTCCATCTCCCCTCCCCGGTGTGTGCTGCTCCTCTTCTTCCTCCTCCCTCCCATCCACACCTGCATCCACACCTTCCCCTCAATTGCTTGCTGTTAATTACTTGCTGCTAGTTGCTAGGTGTTAAAATTAGGTTAATTTTACTTGTTGATTGCTTTCAGAAATTTGTTAATTTTACTTGTTAAGTGTTAAAAAATTGCTAAGTGTTAATTTTACTTGCTGTTAGTTCTTAGGAAATTGATGAAAAAATTGCTAAGTGTTAAATTTGGAGATGCATTTTTACTTACTGTTAGGTTAGTGCTGTTAGCTGCTAGGTTAGGTGCTTGCTATTACTTTCGAGATGCATTTATACTTTCTGTTTGGTGCTTGATGAAAAAATTGCTAAAGTGTATTTTTGACAGTAGCTAGGTTAGTGGCAGTAGCTAGGTTAGTTGCTAGGTCACTAGATTAATTTTATTTTCTTCTCTGCAATTGCTAAGTAATATCGTGACTACTGACATGCTTATGTGTTGTGTATGTGTGTAGGTACCCGCCGTGGTGCTTCCCGCTGCTCAAGGTGGTGCCTCCTCCTATATTTTACGGAGATGTTCTTGTGATTGTGTTTGTGCTGCGATTGTCGTGTATTCATGTGTGTGATATATTGTGTTTGTTGCCGGCCGGAGATGCCGGCCGGACATGTGGATGTGTTGGTGTGATGTTGTTGGCCGGGATGCCGGCCAACATGATTTGTGAAATGTTTGCAGGTACCCCGAGACCCTTGAGATTGCCGGAACGTCGATTAACTTCCGTTCCGGCAATTTCGGGTACTCCATATGTCCCTTTTTTAGCAAAGGTCATGCCGGATTTTTTCGTGAAATTTGGCATGACTTTGCTAAAAATAGGACATATGGGGTATTGTGCTTGTGCTCCGACCATCGTGTCGTTGAGATGCCGGCCGGAGGTGCCGGCCGTAGATGTGTTTTTTTTTTGTTGGAAATGCTTGCAGGTACCCCGAGAGGCCCTTGAGATTGCCGGAACGTCGATTAACTTCCGTTCCGGCAATTTCGGGTACTCCATATGTCCCTTTTTTAGCAAAGGTCATGCCGGATTTTTTCGTGAAATTTGGCATGACTTTGCTAAAAATAGGACATATGGGGTATTGCGACTAGTGCATGGGCCGGGGTATCTTAGTACTTATTAGTTAGGTGATTTTTTTATCTTAAATTTGTTATACTAACTTTTTGCCTCTTTTTAATGCAGTGCAAACATGGCCGACAATGACGAGGCTGGGGTTTCTGGAACAAGGGGCGAGGAACCGATGGAGCAAAATATTATGATTCCGAGTTTCATCTCAGAGGCGGTGACAAAGACGTTCATGTCGCTCTTTACAACTATATGTGAGTCTGTCAGGGTTTGGACTGAGGGAGGGAAAAAAGGGCCTGCCCCAGTGATCAGCTTCGGCTCCAGACAGTACCCAATACTGCCTCCAGAAGATACAGCAGATACAGCAGAGAAGAAGAAGAAGCACAGGAAGAGGAGTAAGCCAGCTCCGAAGACGAAACGTAGCACCCCGGGGTATGTCCGGAGTGATCCCATGATACCACCCCGTGCGGGTGACTTGTCGTCCCGGTTGCATGAAGCTGGTCAACCGATACTGCCTTCGGAGCTGCTCCACCTCGCAGATGGATGCATGGCCCCTTTGCAACTTGCTATCTTGAAGCTAGAGGACAACCTTCTTAAAGACGAGAATCCAAACTACCCGGTGTTCACTGTCAAGGTGCCAGACTTTGTTGACTTCGTTGATGAATCTCCAGCGGATCTGTTCTTCATATCGTGCGAGGACGTCTTCAACTTGTTTCACTTTAAACGGCTGGACTATAACTTGGTCCGCCTATACGCGCTCAGCCAGGCGATGATGATCAGGAGAGAACAAACCCCGTACGTCAAGGTAGTGGATCCCTACTACATGCGGGACAGCCAGCTGGAGGAAGGATCACCGACACGGGCCAGGGCCACGGAGTACCTCCAGAGAATCATGCTGAACATGAGCACAAAGACCAGCCTTCTTCTGCCTTTCTTTTTCAAGTAAGTCCGCATCTAGTCGCCGCTGTCGTATCTTATGCTTTCTTATAGATTTCTTCTGTTGTGTTGATCCTTTCCAATATTCCATTTCAATTGTGTTGAGCAGTGACAAGTACTCAGTACTCATCGCCGTGCACCCGAAGTGGTCAATTGCCACATATTTAGACTCAGGGACGACGCCGAAAGACTACACTAGAATTAAGGGTGTTCTCAATGAGGCTCTCGAGGGCTACGCCAAAAACGGAGGTTCCTTCGAGAAGAAAGGGAAACATGTAATTGACAACACACACAAGTTTCACCATGGGACTGGGTTTCATTGCATCAAGCAAAAGTCTGGCAACGTGGATGCCTTCTACGTCCTCTTACACATGAAATCGTATGTCCGGGATGCAGTGATAACGAATTTGCCATATCGTCTGCAAGAATGGGCCACATATGATGAGGATCTCACCGATGATGACCTTAGAGCAGACTTCCATCGCATCCAGTTACAGTTATCGAAAATCATCCTGGAAGATGTCAAGACAGCAGGGGGGTCCTTACACAACGCCAGAGGTAGAAACCTTGCTTCTTTCTTTTCTATATTAGATGAATAAATCATACTCTAGTTATATCATGCATTAATCAAATATATATCCCAACCGATTTTCAGCGTTGTCTAAGTGGGAGATCGAAGAACGCCTAGATAAGCAGAATGACAGGAGGACGTGGATGACGAAAGACGGCATTTATCCGTTTCCGGAGCGAATCAGGAAGAAGGATCCATCATACGGGTTTTCCTCTATTTGATCTTTTTGTGGTAAGTTGATATGCACGAGAAGACACATCTCGTGCATCCTACTTGGCTCACTCACCCCGTCCCTGTAACCTATGTGTGCCACTTCTAAGTATGAGGCATTAATTTTTTTCAATCTTGTTTTGTCTTTGACTAAATCTAGTCTTTTGAATCTTATTTTAATTATGTTCCAATTCATTCTTGTTTATAGTTTTGTATCCTCTAGAATGCCGATGATTAAAACGTTGTGACACTATATATGTGATTCAGGGGCGACGTGAGTGAGACCTGTGTGCCTTCTACTTGGTTCCACAAGGTTATCAGGATTCCTTGTGTGTTCTCGATAATATTCTACGTATATATGAGGCATTAACTTTTTTGAATCTTGTTTTGTCTTTGGCTACCTCTAGTTTTTCAGACGATGCGATATACTTTTAGTTATGTTACTTTAATTACCTAGCTCTAGTCTTATTTATAGTTTTGTATTCTCTTTAATCAGAATTCTTGCTTTTATTTGACTAACACTTTCATCTTTGTCTTGTGTACAGATAGATGACGAAGTGGTACGCGGAGACAAACTCAAGGGCCTCTCGGCAAACCGTTCCCGGCGCCGCTCCGCTCGTAGCGCTCGCGAAGAAGGCTACATGAGATCGTCGTGTTCCCGCTATTGCTCACCGTCAACGCCGAGATGTAATCTATTCGATCCTAGTGTGGGCGGTGAACACTTCATTTTGTAACGTGGGCAACGATTCGATGAACTTTTGTATATCTCAACAATTGTGTAAAACTTCCGCACTTTTGTATCAACTTGTGATGACATATATTAGTAATGTGTTTGTTTTGATATATCTGTGAAAATATATCTCTGTTTCTGTTATATCTGTGTAAATATGAAATATACATGTATTCTGGTATTATACTGGTATTTGTATGAATATACGGGTACAGTACTGCGCAGTAATTCTGTGGCGCACCCAGGACTATTCTGTGGCGCACCCTATTCTGTGGCGCATGGTTACACGGGTGCGCCACAGAATATATTCTGTGGCGCACCAGGCTAGGTGCGCCACAGAATAGCCACTATTCTGTGGCGCATGGGTGGTGCGCCACAGAATAGCTTATTTAGTGGCGACTATTCTGTGGCGCACCACCCATGCGCCACAGAATAGAAAAATGGTGCGCCACAGAATAGCTTTTCTATACTAGTGATAGTAATATTTGAAGTCAAGTTTTAGCACAAGTTGTCACACGATTCCATCCGGTTGGCCCGAAGCGGGAGTTTCCACCTCACAATGCATAGTCTTCGTGCGGGATGAGTGTCGTATATGAAGCGGGTCACACTTGGGAGTTTGTTGCTGACTCTTTAGATGTCCCACCACAGTTATAAACATATGTTTGGGTCCCATGCATGGTCTTGTGGGATTCCGATACTCCGTTGTACCATTTCCAGCCAAACCCTAGCCCGCTGACCAAGAAGTCAACATTTTCATCTACCCCCTAGACCGAAGTCGAAAGGGTAGAGCAATAGACTTTTTTATTTGGTTGTATTAGGATAGTACATAGGAATATTTTAAAGTCAAGTGTTAGCACAAGTTGTCTGAATCGGCAGAAGTTTAACTAATGTTATTATTTTTAAAAGAAAACAGGAAAATGTAAGCTGACGGCCGCGTTGTATATGCCGTCAGCAAACAAGAAGATGGGCCTGATATATCGAGATGAGATCCGAGTTTGGACAGATCTCCCATGCTCGAGTTTGGACAGATCTCGTCGTTGCCGCTCGCCTCCCCCTCCACGCCCGTGCTCGTCGCTGCCGCACCTCCCCTCCACGCCCACGCCCGTGCTCACCGCTCGTCCCCTCCACGCCCACGCCCGTGCTCGCCGCTCCTCCCCTCCACAACCGTACCGCCGTCGTCCCGTTCCCCATCTCGGTGTCCTGGTCGTCCATCCCCTCCACGCCCGTGGTCGCCGCCTCTCCCCTCCACGCAGACAGCCATGAAGCCCGTCGTCGTCTGCAAGCTGTGCTGACCGTGACGAGGGAGCCCCAAGGCCAAAGCTTCCTGCCGGCCGCCTCACCTCCAGAGTCTCCGCCTCCTCCGGCTATCCCATCTCCATAGGCTCCGCCTCCTCCGGCCGTCCCTTCTCCAACCGGCATCAAGAGGTAAGGATCTTCTCTCCCTGCCTCGGGCTTGGCCGGCGGCGCCCTGACTTATTGTCGCTGCTACCAGCGTGGACTAACACAACCGTACGTGTTGTGTTTGTGTTGGGATTTGCTGCTGCGTGTGCGCATGATGTGAAGCAGGCAGCGTGTCCCGATTTTGGCATGAATTGTTTCCGGATTTAAAAGTGTAGGCTCTGAATCAAAGTAGTTTAGTTTCTTGATACAACCATGAGAACGAATAGTGATATTTGCTTGCCTTTCTTTGCTTTTTTTTCTAGTGTTCTAGTTCTGCAAATTCAAATGTTGTATGTTGCTGAGATTGGAAATTCCATTAAATTGCTTGTTAGCACAATTCTTGATTCAGTTAGTGCATTAGTGCATAGAGATGTGGTGTTAGTGGCATGAGTGGCCTGTGGTTGTGTACATATGTTTGGCCAGGGCACCTAGAATAAAAATGACCCACTTCTGTAATCATGTTTGTTTTGAGTAACAAAATATAGAGGAAAAGGTTGCAGGCTGTGTACTGATTCCATTTTGCTTTCATATAGAGAGGGATATGAGCACCGAGTCTGACGCTATGAGCATATCTCTAGTGAGGACAGTGGCTCATTTTCAACTGATGAACATTTGGGCTACGCTGTAGATAGACCGATGTTTATCAGGAGAGGTATGAAGAACCTTTGGAACCAAATTGTTTATCCCTTGTTTATTACTGTTATGTAGTACATTGCCTAACATTTAGATATGATTTTGTTACATATAGGACCTCATTTTAGGGGAACTCGCACCTTAGAAAAGCATATGATATATGCAAGTGATGTGTGGCTGAGTTCATATCAAGTGGAGCAGTTAATAGAGCTGGCTGACAGTGTTTCGGCAGCACCCATCAAATTTTATCTTTACAGGATGTCGGAATCATCTGTAATGAAAGAAGGAAGCAAGATGGTTAGCTGATGTTTACTTAAACATGCAACAGTACATGTAGTGTTACAATCTTTCTATTTGCTACCTAAATACTATGTTTGCTATATAATTGTTGCAATCTTTCTATTTGGACAGGTGTTTGGAGCCCAGTTCACCAAAGCCAACCTGAAACGCTATCTTGGAAAGCGCTCAAAGGTCCTTGTTGAATGCAGTCCTAGCCGTACATCATTTGAAGTGAAGATCAAGATGGGAACTAGGAAAAATGCAATAATGACTACCGGATGGCCTGAAGCTATGGCTGAGTTCAAGTTAGGGGAGGGGGACATAGTAGTCTTCAGCTTCACGCTAATTACGGGCCAGCGCTATAAGCTTCATCTTGACATGATTAAATTGGTGAAGTGAACTAGTTGGTCCAGTAGTAGTGTCCTGAACTAATCTGAACTAAGTGTCTACTAGTAATGCTTATCAAGTTATGTAATGGTTATGGAGGTTGCTATCTTGTATGGAATGATTATATGAAATCAAGCTATGTAATGGTTATGCCCAGATTATGATATGTCAGGTCGTGTAATTTTCTGAAATGATTCTTCTTATATTCTTTACTGGTCTGGAATGATGCCCAGATTTCAACTTATTTTCTTTTGAAATGACACACAGAAGTTATATATAAAATTGTTAGACATGACTAACTAACAAGATCCTATAAATAGCACAATGGTATGTCTTCTTCGTTTATAACCCACAGGTGCTGGGTTCGAATCCCAGCCCACCCCTTTTTCTGGCAATTTTGCAACACAACATAAAAGTATATGCCGACGGCTGACATAACGTGGCCGTCGGCATAGCCCCGTCCTATTTCTGACAATTTTGCAAGCCAACGCAAAAAGGTATGCTGACGGCTGACATGACTAGCCCGTCGGCATAGGTTCCCACCGTTACGTCGACTAACGCCATTAAGGTATATGCCGAAAGGAATAACTATGCGACGACTTCTCTAAGACGGTCATCGGCATATGATCTCTATACCGACGGCTAGGTAGATGCCGATGGCCCTTATGTGCAAGCCGTCGGCGTACGTGCGGTATGCCGACGGCCATGTATATGCCGACGGCTTCACCAGGATGCTCGGCATATCCATATCTGTGCCGACGGCCCCGATAAATAGCCGTCGGCATATGTTTGGCCGTCGGAAACTGAGCGTTTTCCCGTAGTGCACAGGCGGGCTCCCCAGAGTCACGTTCACCGGCCCGAGCATGTTCGCACACAAGCCGAGCTTCAGCGAGTCGCGCTGGCACTGGGTACTGTTATTCCCGCCGCCACCATTGCCGCCGCCACTGTTCCCGCCACCCCCGTTTCCGCCGCCACCGTTCCCGCCACCCCCTTTCCTCCCCACCACCACAGTTGCCGCCACAATTGCCGCATCCACCACCGTTTCTGCTGCCAGCACAGCTACCGCCTCCCCCGACCCCGCCGCCCCCCGCTTGGAGGGTAGGGACGTCGGGTGGCATTGGCGAAGGTGAAGAAGAGAATGTTCAGGGCTAGGAGCGTAGCCAACACTTGCACTTTCTTTGCCATAGTTGCCTAGCTAGCTTGCTACACATCAGTGCAACTGAAAGAGTTTTTGTTGTTGTTGTTGTTGTGTGTGTCAGTGCAAGGGATCTTGGGTGGTATTTATAGGGAAGTCAAGGGCTGCCGATATCTTACCTTCCCATGCATCTGAACTTCTGAATAGCTAGCTGCGCACGAACACAAGATGATCATGCCAGGGGAATTGTGTGGACTGCGTGACCTAGTGTCGTCGTGTCGGCTTGAGCTGGTGGCAGAGGACGAAGGAGAGAAGCTGACAAGGGAGTGGGAGGGGCTTTGCTTGGCTTCTTGAGTTTCCAGTGCACGGGTGTATCACTATCGAAAGTGTAAAATCGGTTTCGGTTAGCTCAAGTCACTCACAACTTTCCACTCAATTTGACTGTGTACTTCCTAGATTAATTAGCTGGATCTTGGATGCATGTACGTACGTACTCCCTCCGTTCCGAATTAGATGATTTTCATTTGTCCAAATGTGGATGTATCTATACTTGTAACATGTCTAGATACATCCGCATGTGAATAAATGGAAGTCATCTAATTTAGAACGGAGGGAGTAGATGGTATATAACCTGTGTCGTTCTCGATCGGCGATTCGATTCTCGACCGTTAGGTACCAACCAAGCTATAGCTATACGATCATACTATGTAGCCATCTCGTGACATGTACTTACCGCAAGGAAAGGATTCATGGCCGGTCGATCTTGCTGACGTCTATGCAGTACATGTATCACCAGCATCGTGCTAACATAACCATCTTATAATCTGTAGTCTAACATCAAATTCTACGTCTTACTCTGTATCGTTACGACGTTATCGTGTGGACATCGTGTTTTTCATTTGTGCATGTATCAGTTAAGACTTCTTTTCTTCTTTCTATGGGAGGGCTGGATTCTCACAGAAGAAAACAAAAACTCACAAACAATCAGTTTGTACTATAGCATCCTGAGTATGAGGCCTACACATTTCAGAATTCTACTGGTTTTTCAAGTAGTAAAACCTTGAGTTTCCTATTTTTTAAGATGCACATGAGCTTCTAACCCCGCTTCCGTGGTGCGGCTAGCGCTAGCGTAGGGCACTTGGAGTTGTGTGTCCAGTGGAACTCATTGGATCTAATCGATTTTCATGTTCGTTGTTGTGGTTACAGGTGAGCCTTTTTCGATATATGTTTTGCATCTTTGTCGATGAATGTTGCTCTGGTGCGCTGACCTTTAGGGTCTTAACACTATGATTTCCCATATGTTTAGTACAATAAACTCTAATATGATAAGATTATCCTGACTCCGATCCGCCGGGGGGGGGGGGGGGGGGGGGGGGAAGACGGTGCCACACCTAGGAAGGTCAATATGCGGGTGCTCCCAGGAAGTCAGGTACAACAATAATTGGATTTGTAATTGCAAAATGGACCCTATATTGTTGCACATCAGCGTTATGCAAAATCATATTTTCATTTCGAGTACCTAGACATTTTCATTCGAAATCTTTGGTCCACCATTGGTCAACAAGCTTGCTTGGCAAATCACCAAACCATGCACAGCAACTGAAATCAGTAATAACACATTGTACAAAACAATAGAGCAAACTTTATTCATCATGCAGATCGTACAAAACATAAAATAACATCTTCATGATATCGATAATAATGAAATGAAACGAGGAATATAGAACCGGCTAGATACGTAATCTGCCTATGCATGCATCTGCAGATCACTTGTTGCTAGCACGGCAAGTGGCAAATAAATGAACAAATAAACAAACAAAGCTGCATTAAAAGGATTGATCAAGCTAGCAGAATCCTCTCGCCACGATCTTCCTCGGCAGAGCGCGCGAGTGGACTGTGGCCGGATCGGCCGAGAGAGACGAATGCTTAGCACATGAATCCGGTGGGCACGTTCCTGCCGCAGTGGTTGAGGATGAGGCTGAGGTCGATGGGGAGGTTGAGAACTAGGCCGAGGACATTGGCCCTGAGCACCGTGCAGAGGCACACGGCCGCCTCGAGGTCGACGAGCCCGTTCAGCAATGAGCAGCACGGCAACGTGGGCGGCACCCCCACCTGTGCCTTGATCAGGCCCAGCACGTTAGCGCACACGCCCAGCTTGAGCGCGTCGCGCGGGCACCTGCCAAACGAGGCCGGCGTCGGGGTGGGCGTGGACGGTGTGGACGGAGTGGGTGTCGACGGGGTGGGTGTCGCCGGGTGGGCGTGGCGGGCGTCGGGCAGCCTCCCCCGCAGGCGCTGGCCACGGAGAACACCACCAGGTTCACGGCGAGGAACAGCGCGACCGATGCCTTGCCTGCCATTGCTAGCTGATCAGAAGCAAAGAGCAGATGATCGATTGGCGCTGGAGCTCTTGGTTGCTATGTGCTTCTGATGCTCTGAGGTGGTGCTCAGGCTTGGTATTTATAGGAGAAATAGTGGTGCGGTGCTGCTGAATTATTAGACTGTTCTCGTTCTATAGCTTGCCCCGTGAGCATGCATGTGAGGGCGATTAAAAGTTCGATCTGGATCGGTTACGCAGAATGTACGTACGTTGGTTATCTAATTTTAATTGGCACTAGTGACCAAGATTGCTGCATTACAGCATTAGTGGATGCATGCCGACGAGTTTGTTCCTGCTTGGTGATTGATGTTATTTTAGATTATTACGACCTGGACGTATTTGATTGTTGCTAAATTGAGAAGCTGGCGTAAGTTTGAATATTGAATCTATCAGTCACGGACGGGCCGGACTTACTCCAGAGTACAGCTAGCTCAAACAAGCGGAATCATAAAATGCAAGGAGCAACTTGTTTCAAGCCTTCCAAGCGACCAGCCATGTACAAACATGCATAGAACCAAGCTGTTTATGCGTGAGATGGTAATCAGGTTAGTTGTAACAAACCCGGAGTGGGTTTTACAGGAATAATTCACGCGTTAATAATTCTTAGATTGTTTTGGTGCTCTCTTTTGGGGTTAATAATTTTGGGGTTTATTATTTTGGTGCTCTCTTTTGCATCAATTTTGGGGTTTATTATTTTGGTGCTCTCTTTTACAGGAGTGGGATTTTATCTAAAAAAGATTATTAATAATTTTGGGGTTTATTATTTTGGTGCTCTCTTTTGCTTAGTTTTCCTCAGTTGTGCCCTACTCGCTTAGCTTTCCTCAGTTTTGAGCTGGTCTACGGGGTTACCTGAGGTTTGACAAATATTGAAATGAGCACAACTAATTTAAAAAATTGAAAAAATATGAAACCTGCACACGTTGACGTTTTATGTGACATAGTTACAATAAAAATACTAAACTTGGTCTACGGATATTTTCGTGCAAAATGCCTTCACACAAATGAGTTACCATGAACTAGGTTGTTCAGAGTTCAAGAAAAGTGAGATGTAGGTTTAGAAATTTTGAAAAATCTTAAAAAATCAATAAATTCACCTAAGCTTCATTTTGAGGTGAATAAGAAGGATCTGAATTTAGTTTTCCAATTTTATATTTTGAACGTGGTTTTTATGGTTAACTATTAAAATAGATTTTTAAAAATGTAAAAAAATGAAGATTAATTCAATAAACCGAAGTACCACAAATATACAAGCATGTTTAGAGTAGTTATTGAACAAAATTATCCTAGAACAATAACTCATAGTAATATTAGTCACTCACTTCTTTGATCTCTTCATTGATCTCTTCTTTGACCTCTTATTTGATCTCTTCGCTAGACTGCTCGACGTCTTTGCTGGCCTCCTCGACAACGTCACTGACCTTCTCAAATTTTAGCTTGATGTACTCCTTCTGGATATGTACCTTGATAGCGAAGATTTCATCAAAGCGAATTTGCGCTTGTTTGTAGAAAAGATTCCAGTCCCAGTGAACTCGATGTAATCTTCTATTACGCGCTATGTTCCCATGATCTTGACAAAGTCTCTCGCGCATAGACGAGAAGTTGATAACCCACAAGTATAGGGGATCGCGTGTAGCCTCTTCGATAAGTAAGAGTGTCGAACCCAACGAGGAGCTAAATGTAGGATAAGTATTCTCTCAAGTTCTATCAACCACTGATACAACTCTACGCACACTAAACGTTTACTTTATCTAGGAAATAATACTAGAGTAATAATACGGGTATGAGAGATAATTTTGCGAAATAAATACAAGAAAATAAATGTTAGTGTTGCAACAATAAAGTACACTAAGTAACCATAAACTAACAGTACCATGAGTGTGGAAAAGTGGTGGTAATTGTGTTGGCTTTATCCAAGATTAATTAGTGAAGATATTTGGTTCATTGTCTTCGATGCAGTTTTCTATGTGGGAGAGGCTAAATATATGTGCACTCAACCACTTGTGATTACAAATACTATATGATTGGATTGTTAGCAGACATCCGTAAATACTAACAATGCATTAAGGTTTCCCCAACCATAACCTTAAGTTTATGATCCTCTTACTCCCATACGTGCAACTAACCGGTTCGAGTCCTCAGGTTTCTGTCACTCCAGCAGGCCTACCCCCTTCGTTTACAAATACTACCAACCCTAAGATGTTGATCCATGCGCGCACAATTATAATGGACACCAAAGGACAGTACCATATCAACATACAACTCTAATGAACCAAAGACATTCAACCATTCAATCTAAGAACAAATAAACTACACAAACATGACATAGATCATAGGATAATAACTTATAGCATCAAACACCATGTTTACATAGGACGGTACAGAGGTGTGTGGGAGGATGAACCACTGTATACAAGGAGGAGTTGGTGATGGAGATGGCGGTGAAGACGGTGAAGGGACAGCGAGAGGCGCAGGGCGGCGGCGGCGCCGGCGGTGGCGCGGGGAGCTCCTCCCCCGCCGCCGGCATCATGGGGGAACGCCGCCCCTTAGCCCCCTTCCTTCATGGCTTCTTGGGAGTCCTCCCCCATGAAGATGA
The DNA here is from genome assembly GCA_947311845.1 of Poa pratensis. Lineage (NCBI taxonomy): Eukaryota > Viridiplantae > Streptophyta > Magnoliopsida > Poales > Poaceae > Poa > Poa pratensis. Next base: position 129,420,446 of record CAMZMU010000052.1, on the reverse strand, counting down.
GGTCCTTGGGGAGGCAAAAACGTGGCTTTGGTGACTGGAAATTCGTGGGTATGGGGTGTTGGCCACGACCTAGGTTTCCTCCCTTTATATAGCTTTTCGGATTCCTGTCACAGTGGGATGGCCATATCTGGAGCGTCCGGACTCCGATTGGGCCGAATTTTAAGTCCAGATCGTTCGGCCGAAAATTTCCTGCAACTTTCGCGACTAGACTTTTTCCATTTGACGTCATCTTCGGGCCGAAACGGGTCCATCTTTGAAAATAGTGTTCAGACAGATTTCAGGAAAGTCCCAATTCGATTTCAACAAGGTTCCTCTTGTATTCTTGATAATTCCTATACACCAAAGTGTAAAACAAGAACATTCTGCACTTTTGCAACTATTAATAGGTTAGTCCAAATAAATAATAAACATAATATAAAAACAAGTGCTAGAAGCATAAAAGTAGCATGAAACAATCAAAAATATAGATATGTTTCGGACGTATCAGAAGTCACTTGTAATGGAAGTCTATAACCATCTACTACCTGAATCTTGAGATGCTGACCAAAAAAGCATGAACATCATATCAGAAAAATGTAAATGACGACAAAATATCAGAAAAGTGTAAATGAATAAGAAAAGTGTGAATGATACCAGAGATTTCACATCTATACCATCATCCTCAATCATGCGCACGTAGAACTGAGGGATCTCAAAAAACTCGTGAGCATCCAATTCCCCTTATGGCCTCTTTGAATAAAGTGAAAGATATCACATTCATTTCTGAAAAACTGACATCTCTCGGTTCGTGAAATATGGTCTTCATAAGGGCTGGCTTGCACCATTGTAGAATGCAATGTTTACACTCTTTGATCAGAGACGAAAACATTAAGTTTGAGAAGTATAAACTACTCAATGTGTAGGAATAATAACACAAAACTAACATACCAGAGTATTGACCAAAAGGTTTGGTAGCATTGCTTGCGTTAGTTACTTCAACATTAAACACATGATGATTTTCATCATATATGAATTCCACAGATATATGTCAGAATATGGGTTAACCTTGATGTACTATTTAGCTGCTTACACATATTAGTCCAATCAATTTCAGTTTCTCACTTTTCCAGGTAGAAGTAGTATGTGTATCCCTTTGAACACTTAGCCTCCATCCAGTTCTTGTGAGTGCCAACGGCCAGGCTCTATAGAAGATATTTTAAACATCATGTTACAATCTACATGTAATAAAAAAAGCGGAGAAATTAAGAACACACAAATTAAAGGACAACAAATGGCATTCACTCGAATTTGAAAGGCAATACTTACAACTTCGTGTTGGTAATTGGTGTATTCAATTGGGACTCTAAAAGAATTTAAACGGCGATTGCTTCTACGACAGAAAGTTGGTGTGTGAATGCACATAGGACATTCCTCGCCTTCCATTTCCTATTTCTAAAAGCAATAACAAAAGAAATTTAGAACCACATAAATAGGTAAATTTGCAGAACCTGGGTTTTGTCCCCATTTCGCAAGTCAAATTAACCCACATATAATGCACCGTTCGGGAGCTCTAACAGGTAAACGAAACAAGTAGAGAAGATAGCACTGACCATTAAAATGGGTTGATAGATTGTTGCTTGAACCGTCAGCGACCAAAAAAATCAACGGCGAAGGCGGCCGTACAATAACCTCGCCCGCAAGTTGCGACGAGCTCCTTGCTTGTCCATCCTTCTCGACGGGCGGCGATGGCGATGGCGATGGAACTTCTCTGCGCCTTGAATCACCCTGCTTTGCCCCTTGAATCCCACTCCTATTGCTCTGTTGTTGGGGTTTCCTGGGGTTTGCTCCGGTTTCTCTGGACGGAAGCACAGAGAAAGACCCCATGGGGCCCACATCGGCGGTATCCATTGATTAAACAAGTGCCCCGGCCCTTACCTATTACCATTATGTATGTGTGTTGTCGATTTTACATACGGTTATCAAATTTACTACTCATTAATTATTAGCATTGTGTATGGTGAATCGTCAACAAAGGGCTTGGGGATCGTGCGCCAAGGCGCACCCCTAAATCTAGTACAACATAAACAGTGAAAGCACATTTATTCATTACACATACATCAGACATGAACAATAATATATATTCACTTAACATAGATATAACAAAGAGCCTCTGAATATTTTACATCATTACATTTCAAGGTATATACATCAGATAGGAAAACAAGCTGTCTGATCGCATGGCTGTGTGACTTCTTGGACGGTGTCGCCGAAATATAATAACCTCACCGCTTTATCCCCTACTTTGTATTTAGCTCAATTAAGTGAGCTAAATATTCAGATCAGCACCATGTTCTGCAGATGGTGCAATAACAATTATGCCGTAGAACAACAGCACACTAGCGAAGACCCGGCTTTTTTATGCAGTGTCACCGAAATGTACATCAGTTTTGCGAACGATTTAAGTCAACCATGAGTTACTTACACTACCAATTTGTGCTACGTCTGTTCTTTCCAGCGACACGAAAAAAGGATCGGAGGGAGTCATGTTTTAATTGATCCTATGAAAATAACCTAAACAGAAACAATGACAATAACCCTAGTTCATCCGCACGACGGCCGGTCATAAAAAGATGTATTACCTTTCAATCTAGTGGGAGTATTTAGTCGTCCTCGTCGTCCTCTGGTTCGGCAGGTTCCGAGGCAGCTGCACCGACCACGGATCGACATGCCATTCGCCCTCCAACAACAGATATGGCACCGCCGGGCTCCTTCGTTATTCTCGCCTCTCGGGCAACCTACTACCCGGAGCGACGAGGATATGCCCGAGTGGAGCGAAGAACGACGAGATGTGCCCAATGTTGACGAAGACGAGGCAGAGGAGCACAGATAGGCGGCGCTGCCGGACAGGCCTCTCGAAAGAGATCCGCGGCGGCTGCGCCCCTGCTGGGAGAGTGAGATATGGGAGAGATAGAGTTGCGGCAGCTGCGCCCCTGTTTCCAGATCTAGTAGAGTGAGAGAGTGAGAATGAGACTGATTACTTGTTGTGTCGGCAGTACATTTATAAATACCGAATTGGCAACGGATACATTATATAACCGTTTCCATTGACAATATTGAGATATGGACCTTACATATGAAATTCATATGCGTACTTATTTCTACAGTTTCTACTACCTAGTGCCTATTGTTCTTCTTTGATGGTTGTTCTGCTCCGTCGTCGTCGGTATCCTCCCTCGTCGTCAGCGTCGTGGTCGTAGTTAGCCTCCTCCACGGCGCGGCGTCGCTTTTTGTGGTACTTCTAAAGTAGGTCTGACCCAAGTGAGAAATTTTGTTTGAAGATGTGCCAAAGATGTCACTGAATTGAGAGTAGCTCTTAGAAATTTCCCCATTACTCAGCTGAGAGATTTCTATCACACAAATGAGAGTAGCAGGATCATTGCTAATTGCACTGTTCTTCATCACTTCTTCTTTGATTGCACATGAGAAAATATTCTGTATTAGGAAATGCAGAAATAGGCACACTTGTATCTCCAACAGTTGCATTGTAATATTCATCTGTTCCTTCATATCATCATGCCTTTCCTTCTTCTGAATCCTGGGGTAGTTTGCCTCCCTACCAGCTTTGCAAGTTTCCTGGATGAATTTGTTCACATCAGCTACTATACTTGTGTACTTGTTCTCAGTTTTATTCTTCTCATATGACAACTCCTTCAACAACTTTGCATTCTCAACACTCTCATCAATTCTTGCACTTACGCTCTGAACATTCTCTTTTTCACCTTCGCCAATGCCACCGGACAAGCTTTGCATTCTTAACCCTCTCATCAATTCTTGCAACTACTTTCAGTTGCCCCTTGCACTGTAGTTGTTGTTTTTATTGTGTGTGTCAGTGCAAGGGGGCCATTTTCGGTCGAAACCTTTTATCCACCATTGGTGAACAGGCTTGCTTGGCAAATCACCAAAACCATGCACAGCAACGGATGTGAGGAATAGCATCGTACAGAACAAAAGAACAAACTTTATTCATCATGCGGATCATACAAAACATAAAATAACATCTTCATGAAATCAAGAATAACGAAAGGGAATATCGAACCGGCTAGATACGTACTCTGCCTATGCATGCATCTGCAGATCACTTGTTGCTAGCACGGCAAGTAGCAAACAAATAAACAAACAAACAAACAAACAAACAAAGCTGCATTAAAACGACTGATGATGAAGCTAGCAGAATCCTGTCGCCACAATCCGCAGGCGATACATGGAAGCACACCATCGTCGAGAGAAAGACGAATGCTTAGCACATGAATCCGGTGGGCACGTTCCTGCCGCAGTGGTTGAGGATGAGGCTGAGGTCGATGGGGAGGTTGAGAACTAGGCCGAGGACATTGGCCCTGAGCACCGTGCAGAGGCACACGGCCGCCTCGAGGTCGACGAGCCCGTTCAGCAATGAGCAGCACGGCAACGTGGGCGGCACCCCCACCTGTGCCTTGATCAGGCCCAGCACGTTAGCGCACACGCCCAGCTTGAGCGCGTCGCGCGGGCACCTGCCAAACGAGGCCGGCGTCGGGGTGGGCGTGGACGGTGTGGACGGAGTGGGTGTCGACGGGGTGGGTGTCGCCGGGGTGGGCGTGGCGGGGGTCGGGCAGCCTCCCCCGCAGGCGCTGGCCACGGAGAACACCACCAGGTTCACGGCGAGGAACAGCGCGATCGATGCCTTGCCTGCCATAGCTAGCTGATCAGAAGCAAAGAGCAGATGATCGATTGGCGCTGGAGCTCTTAGTTGCTATGTGCTTCTGATGCTCTGAGGTGGTGCTCAGGCTTGGTATTTATAGGAGAAATAGTAGTGCGGTGCTGCTGAATTATTAGACTGTTCTCGTTCTATAGCTTGCCCCGTGAGCATGCATGTGAGGGCGATTAAAAGTTCGATCTGGATCGGTTACGCAGAATGTACGTACGTTGGTTATCTAATTTTAATTGGCACTAGTGACCAAGATTGCTGCATTACAGCATTAGTGGATGCATGTCGACGAGTTTGTTCCTGCTTGGTGATTGATGTTATTTTAGATTATTACGACCTGGACGTATTTGATTGTTGCTAAATTGAGAAGCTGGCGTAAGTTTGAATATTGCATCTCTCAGTTCACGGACGGACCGGACTTATTCCAGAGTACAGCTAGCTCAAACAAGCGGAATCATAAAATGCAAGGAGCAACTTGTTTCAAGCCTTCCAAGTTGTTGCATGCTTCAGATGGTTAATCAGGATAGTTGTAACTCTTGCCCGTCACTCTATCAAGAATCGGATCACAAGTATGTTGTTCTGCATTACCAGGTGTATACAGAGGGAAAAAGATTTCGGCGATATTTTCAATGACATTCCAGAAATCACAGATTTTGGGTACAGGGTGAACAAAATCGGTCAAAAATATCGGTGTTTGAAAAATCTCAGTCAAGATTGTGTTAGAGCGATTAAATCTAGTTATTATCAAAAAAAAACATCATAGCGTTCAAGCTTCTTGAATAAAGCCAAGACTGTATATAACTCGATATTTAGAAACTTATCTATAAAATTTTGTAAATTGAGCGTAATTTGCGAATATAATTCAGGCACGAAAGAAAAAAAATCCTAAAACTAAATCATAAGCCTTGGTATATGTAGTGTGTTCCACAATGTTCATGCTTAATGATACGGACTCGTTGGATTTTACTAAAGCATGAAGACTTGATAAATTGTTCTACAAAAAGTTTGCCCTAAATTTAAGGGTTTTTATTTTCTATGCCCTGATTCTCTTAGTTTTCCTCATTTGTGTCCTACTCGTTTAACTTTACTTGGTTTTTCCCTCCTTCGCTCTTTCGAGGCTCGCACATGGCAAAACGTCCGTTTTCGTCGGTTCAACCTCCTTTGTTGACTTTTACTGAAGCCTTTGACATGTGGGTCCAGCGCGTGCAAACCCATGCTGCTCGCCGTCCCCACTTAAAAGACCAGCGGAGGATGAATACTTCTAGGAAGCCGTACGTGTGCTTCTATGGTGCTCGCAGCACCGAATTTACGAGCTTTCAATGGCGTTCTCCCCTGGCCGGCAAAAAGCTATCTCGCCGCCTATGCTGCCGGCCTGGCCGCGCATCTGCTCCGTCGTCTCTCTTGCCTAGTCTATCCCGCCGCAAGCTGTGTCTGGCCAGCCGAATCAATGCCCCGGTCACCATTCTGTCGGGTCAGACGCAGTTCAGACGCAGATGGCTAGAAAAGGAGACATTTTCCTCTCCCATTGCGCCCACGCCGCCCACTGATCTCCTCTTCCTCCTCTTCCTCTCCTTGAAGTCCACTGATCTCCTCTTCCTCTTTCCATGGCTCGTGGTGGTGGAAGCTCCACTCCCAGATCAAATCGCCGCCGCCAAATCTATCATTGGTTTCTTCTATCGAGCGAGGGCGGTAAAAGCTAGGGGAGCACTCATAGGCGCTCTCCGAGCTCGAGCAGGACTCCTCCAAGGGGCAGGGGAAGGGCTTCCGATCCCATTCCCTTCACCGATCTTCAGTCTGATGAGGAGGAGGAGGTGGACCCGGGTATGGCCTGGGAGGGCCGACTATCAAGTCACGGAGCAGGCCAGGCATTCCGCTGAGCAGCAACAGCTCATGAATGCTCTGGTCGCTTCTGTGGTCAATGCAGAAGCCGCGGAGAAGGTAGGAGCCGCGGAGAAGGCCAACTCGGTGGAGGGCAACGGCAAGGACCCAATGGAGGTGGAGGGTAAGGGCACGACCCCGGTGGAGGTTTCTGACGACGAGGTTGAGTGGTAGTTCAGTTTAGTTGTTGGTCTAGGGTATTATTATGTATTAGGCCCCAATGAATATTTGTTGTTGATGTATAATTATGTTGTCTAGTTATTAGTCGTTTGAATTATGAATTATGAGTTATGAATTTATGGATTATGAATTATGACAAACTGAATATTCACAATTACTTTTTGCCTTGCCCCAAAATTCTACCATGATTCTTAGCAGTTGCAAAGAAAAAAGTCGGAAAAAATCACCCCTTAGCTCTGAATTGTCACACCGAAAATTTTGACCTTTTTTTGAAAACAACAGCATAAATCGTGAAAAAACGATATGGAAAACCAATTATGAATCTTCTCTTTTCGTGCTGGTTGATGAACCAAAATCATGAACTTGCAATACAGTAACATTTGACAACCATGTCTTGTGTGTAGATTGATTCATGGTTTGCATGCGAAAAAACAAGATCATGGCCATATCCATGGATATCTTCTTGCAATGATGACACAACTCGGCACAAACATGTGTATTGGCATTGTAAACAACATTTCAAAAGCAAGATTCCAAGATTTTTCGAGTTTTTTTATATTTTCGTTAGTGCCAAAATCTCCATTTTGTTTGAAGTAGATACCATAAATAAGGTAGCAAATTGATCTCCTACAATTTTGACACAAATTATATCATATGGGAAGCAAAATCACTGAATTTCATGATTTTTTAACTTCTTAGCTATATTCCACTCATTAAATGATTTACTAGCGTTTATAGACGAAAAAGCAAATTTGAACTACAAGTGTTTGATAGTTTGGCCCAAAAAATATAGAATAATCATACAAACGTAGTACACCATGATTATACGCAATAGCACGAAGAAAAGTTGGAAAATGCTCCATTAGTTATGAATGGACACACTGACGATATTGGCCATGTTTTACAAAAAAATCACATAAATGGAGAAAACATCAAAAAAAAATGGAAAACCTGGTGGAATCTTCCTTTTTAGTGTACTAGTATCAGGAAAAATCATAAACTTGCAATACCACATTCTAATAAAACAAGTGTTACAAACATGTGTATTGACATTCTAAACAACATTGCCAAAGCAAGATTCCAAGATTTCGTTTTTTATTTTCTTTAGTGCCAAAATCCCCACTTGTGTTAAGTAGATACCATAAATAAGATAGAAAATTGACATCTTAAATTTTTGACACAAATTATATCATATGGGAGGTTGAATCCCTGAATATCATGAATTTTGGAGCCTTTAAACTATATTCCACTCATTAAATGAGTTTAATAGCATTTACCTAAGAAAAAATACATAAATTGAGAGGCTATCAGAAAAATGAAAAACTTTGAGGATTCTTACTTTTTAGTGTTATAATATCAGGGAAAAAACAGAAACTTGTAATTCAACATTTTTTAACCTTTTGTGTCCTATAGAGCACACTTCACGTCCATAACGCGCTTGGTGGCATGACACGGATGCACCTATGCAGATATGCACGTAAACAAAAAATTATTCGCGTCAGTTCTCACACAAAATGCTTGCGATATGTCTAGATGGATCACAACGTTTCCAATTGCAGTTAATTTGACCAGAACGTCAATGCACATGAACTGTTCGACAGTTGTACAACACGCGTCATGGTGCACCAGATGACGTGGTGAACATTTACAGGCATGTCATTTCAAATGAACGTCAAGTGCAGTCACAGGATGTCATCATAGCGAAAATAATCTGTAAATGTACCTTCTTTTCACACTGGTTTTGGCAAAATACGATGCAATCGGTCTGTCCTTTCATTTCCGCAGGCGGTTATCGATCTACGCGCCGTCACACTATATGTGTATGCGGTTCTCAAATATAAAAACCCCAATGCCTATGCGGTTCCAAAGCATTTCTTCTCTCTTCTCTCCCAAAAAAACACCCATTCTCTTTGACCTCTTCTTCTCTCCAAAAACCCTCATTCTCTTCCGATCGCCGCCATGTTAGACGACGAGTGGTGACGGAGCGACCTCATTCCTAGCGATGACGACCAAGAGGGCCACTCCAACGAGTGGTGGAAGGAGGGCCACGGACACTGGCTGGAGGCCCTGGACAGCGACGACGACGGCGAGGGCGAGGGTGATGACGACGGCCAAGGCAAAGGCGACAGCCATAGCTCCAACTCCGACGATGACGACGACGATGGAGGAGGAGGATGAGGAAGAGGATGAGGACGAGGAGGAGGAGGAGGAGGAGCCGCCGATCGATGACTCCGAGGAGGACGACGACGACGGGGGCGCAGCACCGCGAGCGAAGAGGCGGAGGATGTAGGAGCCCACCGCCAGCGAAGAGGCAGAAGAAGTAGGAGCCAACCGCCGGCGAAGAAGAAGTAGCAGTAGCAAAAGTTGCACTAGTAGTAGTATTAGCACTGATTAGTAGTTAGTCTAAATAGAATATCTTTTGTACTGGTTTAAGTTTGAATGTGAAAATCAGTTTCTAAATTTTAGTTTCCTTATTTATGTTTCAGTTTCCCAGTGAAAATTAAATCAGTTTCTGAAGTTCACTTTCCTAATTTAAGTTTCATTTTCCCAGTGCAAATTAAACGTGTCCAAATTTAATTTCAGTTTTAATGATCTAATAATCAACAAATTATCTCTAGCGAGGTGGGACTAATCCCATCCAAGGCCAACCATAAAAAAATTTGCATCGAACGAAGGGTGACCATAGTATGACTCAGCAGCACGAGAGACCGTGGTCAATTTGGGGCCCATCAAAGATGCCAGCACAGTAAAGGTCAAAGGAGGTTGACCCGACGGAAACGGCCGCTTGGCGACCCGCGAGCCTAAAAAGAGCGAAGTAGGGCAAAACCGAACAACGTTAAGAGAGTAGGGCACAACCGAGGAAAACTTAGCGAAGCAGGGCACCACAATAAATGACCCTAAATTTAATTGGATACTTGAAACTTCATTCTATTTCGGTGTGACCTGAGTCATCTCACATTTGATCCACATAATAAGTGCACGATTTAAAATTTATCGTAGTTTTCTAATATTATCAGAACAATTTATATTTTGGTAAATTTTGAAATTATTGTTGTATCTCTCTTAAGAAACTGCCGAGAGCTGGCTGAAGTTTTACCATAATAAGAACACCATTTATGATTTAATATAATTTTTCAGATTTATGTAGAGAGTATGAAATCTTGGCCAAAAAATGATCAAAAGATTGATAACTGAATTTGTTTGAAACTACTGCTTAGGTTTAGCTCCAATCTAAACATAAATGGAAGCTATTTATGCTTTACTCTAAGTTTGATTTTATAATAGCTTCAAATATTGTTCACATTTCGAAATATTTTGCTATTTTTTGCTAAACTTGTATTTATTTCTATTTCATGCCGACATTAGCATGAAAGTTTTGGTTACTTTCGTGTGGAATATTCATACCAAAGTACCACTATATGTATTTCTAAATGGGGATATCATAAGGGCTAAATTAGCACAAGCTACGTCGAAGGGCGATATGATTTTTACATCAAGTTGACGGTAGGGTAGTCATCATCATAAATCTATACATTCTGCAAATTTTCGGCAGCCAGATATCTTTAGCTGCATTGGGACATCTGAGCAAATTCTCAGTGCTATATGTGGAATTTCCTCGAATTTAAAATCCCAGTATCATGCCATCACCATTGCAAGATGCTTAGAAAACAAATCGGTTTAGCTAAGAAAAAACTAATTTAAAGATCTCTCTAGTAGGTATAAACAGCCCTAGACCGCAGGCCCAGTAATATTTTGCCTAGGCCCTCTTGCGACAGCGCACGACTCCCCGCTGCAGCCCTGAATTTGTGGTGCTTTAACATTTTCGGGGCCCAACTAGACTGCAAATGGACATGACCAAAACCAGCCAATGATCTAGCAAAATTGCAATACCACAACTAGGAGCATACGCTCCTAGTATGCTCCTAGTATCATGACCGTTGATTTCATCAAGATTCGTGCAACAAAATTATCAACAAATTTCAAATGTCAATGCATTATCAATAATTGATAGATTTGTCAATGTAAATTTTAGATTCATGTACTAACATGAATGTTTTGTGCACGCATTGAGAAAAAAATTAAAACCATGCATTAACATATTTTTTTAGTTTTTTAACATATAAAATAGTATGAATGATATGTTTCGTTGGATGCAAAATCAATGATCATGATGGTAGGTGCGTACGCTTCTAATAGTGGGAAAACCGCGTTGCATGATCTAGACTATCCAACGCATCCTTGCCCTTACGCTGGAAGCCTGGAACTCGTCGATGATCTTGAGATTGCGGTTACCCACACCACTCCCATCTAAAACGCGCCCGTTCTCGCCACACGACGCACGGAGCAACCCGATCAAGTTCGCACACACGCAACGATGCGGTTACCGAAGCGCGCGCTCACGTTCCGGGCTTCCGGCGAAGAGCCGCAACTCCTCAAATCCCACGCGCGGCCGCTCAAACAGTAACAAAATCGCCGATAACTCCACCGCAGTCCATTACCACCGAAACACCGATGAAGGCCGGCGTGGTTGATCAAGAAATGGAAGCCCCGGCCATGGACAGTCCACTGGCCGAGACGCAGCGGGCACGCCGGCGCCCGAACCCCGTCATAGAGCGAAAGCTGGGCGAACTGGACGCCCGCCTCACCGAGGCGCTCACCTCCCGGCCGCGGCGCTCCGACGACGTGGACGGCAGAGTCTTCGCGGATATCCAACGCCGGACCGAGTTCCTCCGCACGATCATCGCCGCCGAGAGGGACTGCCACGGCGGCGCGCGGCCCGGGCACCTGGTCGAGGCCGAGGAGTGGTTCGGAGTCCTCGAGAGGACGTTCGAGCAGTGGGCGCAGAGTGGCGTCGCCGCGGCAACCGAGGAAGAAGGAGAACCGGATCAGGCGGCGGCCGGGTCCGTTTCAGGGTCCGGGTCCGGTTCAGGGTCCGGCGGCTGCTCGTGCACCGGCTCCTGCGACGGCTTCGAGGTAACGGGCCAGGAGGCTGCGTTGGACGCCAAGGGCGATCCCGAGAGCGAAGGCGCGGAAGTTCCCAAGGTGGTTGCGGCGCCGGCGACGGAGGCGATTGAGGTGCCGCCCGCTACAAGAGCTACCGCTCGGCGACGCTGGTGGAAGCGGCGCGCTGCTCTCTGTGGGCTTGCTGGCGTGGTGGCGGTGGCCGCGCTCGGGGCAGGGTTGGCGTTACAGTTTGCCGCGGTGGCTCAGCAATCTGTTTACGTTGTTCCGACGTAGAGTACATGACGGTTCTTTGTTTATCCTTGTTCTTCTGTTGTTGTCAGTGTTGTGAAGTTAGAGTTAATTTTTCATGTCTGTTGTTGTCGAGGTAATTGCCTTTCTGGAACCATCAAAATCCTGTAAAGAATCTTAATATTTTACCCTCCTGTTTTAATGACTTCCATTTGTTCTAGTGTGATTTTCGCATATTTTTTTTTTTTACATTTGGTCTCACCATCGAGGTCACAAAATTCCATTTAGATTTATGAAAAATATCATGTAACATGATCAGAACAAAGCAAATAAGGAAAACATTATTACTGGGCAACTCTGAAAATACTCTTACCATATTACAGGTTGTCGTCATATTAACCCCTCCCACATCAAGCTGCAGGAACTAAATCTATCCATGACGAAGCCCATCCCAATGGCCAAGGCCAACATCGTGTTCTGTTTCCTGCTGCTATCATCGCTCATGGCTTCACCTGTGGAGTCAACAAGGATCATCCACGATCGCCACCACGCCCACATCGCTTCAGGTACTTCCACTATTCAGATTCTAAGCAGATCACTTTCCGGTCATATGAGTTTAGACCGAGATGAGAAATTGATCTCTGTTTCGAACAAGGCGAGGAAGCGCCTGATCGACATGTGTTCTCCGACGGCTTTGGGGAAATCAAGAGGGCGCGGCTTCCTCAGTTCGCCCCGCCGGCGCCACAAGCGAACGAGCTACGCGACCCTCCGACCTCGCGAGGATGATGCCCATATGGTGAACAGTTTGTGCAAGTCAATAAATAACATGAGTATTATGTGCTTCTGACGCGATGTATCATGCATGTGGTTATCTTATTTTCAGAACCTTTGTCTATGCTATATTGCTGTTGAATTATTAAGAAAAATTCACGTCATACAGATAACGAAATTGCAAACAGAGTTGATTTAGTTCTGAATCCCATAACCATAAGACTGGAACTGATGACCCATATATACATGAACATGATGCATGTTGTTCCTCTTCTATGTACACGTTTACCAACTACAGGATACCTTTACAGTTCTACATGTGTCTGTACATTACATGATAGGAAGAGTACAGGTGGAGACACAGATCCTTTTATATGGTATTTATGTGGCTAAACCTTGATGTGCTTCATCAAGTGTCCAAAGAAAACAGATGACATGAAGACAAATAGCACAAACATACTGAGAAACCCTGTTGAGATGATCTTGCTTCCCTAAGTAGTTCCTGAAACAAGGTAAAGACAAATGTTTAGAATTATGGCAGTAAAATACCTCTCTAGCTAGGCAGTCATTTAAAGATAATAATATTAGTGAAATCATCAAGAGATATTGTGCTCTACAAGACCACCCACCCCTCCCTGCCATTGCTTGAGGAAGACACCGGGCAAAGCCGGCTCGATGGCCCTCGGTGGCGTTGGCCTCTCTCCTTGCGGTAGGCGGCTTCCGAGCCTAGGGTTTCATGGCTATGGCCCCGGATCTAGATTAGTAGACAATGTGGACCAGACGCAGTGAGCACGCGAGCGACGGCGCGAAGGTGCGGTGACTCGGCTGTGACCCGTTAAATCCTAACGGCGGCACGGTGGTGGCCACGGTCAACGTTGCGCGGTGTAGGTGTAGGTGTAGGTGTCTGATCCTTCAGGATGGCGTCACCCATCCGCATCGACGCCTTTCCTTGTGGTGGATTGCCTGTCGTGGTAGTCCTTTGATGCACTATTCGGTGCCACCCTCTTTAGACGATGTTGGTGGTCCACTCCGGCGACCTAGTTCACCATCTTCGACTGCCTTGCTTCCTAGTCAATGTTCATGGGTCGGGGCAAAAATCTCTGCCCGATGTTGGACCTTTCCCTAGTCGAGCACCGGGGGAAACGATAGGTCTAGTTCGCTAGACAAGTGACAGTTGTATCACCGCGCCCTCCTTCGAGGCGTTTGTTTTGGTGGCACGTGGAATCCGCGATGTGGAAGCAGGAAATGTTGGCCTCTTGAGTTTCACCGGCGAGTCCTTTTGGCGATGAGTCATTCTGAGGTCACCGTTGGGCATGGGCCTCTAGAGCAGAAATATGTCCAATCATCATCCATACCGCTACGAATGAGACTAGTGTGCGAAAAATTGTCTACTAAGCTAAGAGTCAAACTTGTATAAATGTACATTTCATGAGCCAAAACTAAACTTGAAAATAGTCGAGAAGCAAAAATAGATGTTGTGGTGGTACTGAAGGGATTCTTACCATATCTAGCTTCTGATTTTCATTGACTGTATATACTCTGTCTCCAACAAGCTTCGATACCACAGAGGCACCCTAAACAGACATACGACAAAAATAGGGTAAACAAATTAATGTATTATTTAAGTCAGCCACAAAATTAATCTGAGTGCTCACTCAACGAGTAGCACATGAAGGTTTTATTATAATAATCTACAAACAAAGCAGCATCATTAAACATACAAGTTGATATATATTTTGGGGTATCATAATGCTCTACTCAAAATGGCACGGTAGCAAAGCAATGTCCTCATCTGCCCCCATGAAACAACCTGAACAACAAATAAATTGTTTTTAACTAAAATAAGATATATATTACTAAGCGACTTGATGTAGACACCAAAAACATCCTCACGCGGAAATGCAAGCATGTCAAGATTCTGAAAGTATGCTCAGCTGGAGTACTCGCACTGAAATTACTCCTACATTACTCGAGAAACATCTTATTATGAACCTGAATAATTTGGCCCCAGAATATCAGTCTCGGTCAGATGAGAAAAGGTGGGCACGCCCCTGGCCTCTACATCGATTGGTGCACGCAGCCATATTCTTAGTCGGATATGTGTTCGTGTTTGTGTGCTTTTTTTCAAAGAATGAAAAGGATACATGTTCAGGATATGCATCATTCCTCCTATAACCTATTACTATCAGCAAGTATTTCTTGTTTCCATCAGATATCAGACAGAACTAGTAAACAGCATTGGTGTTTTTACTGAGCAACAAATTACCTCCTCACATGAAAGTTTGGGTCCAGAACTATCTATGCATCTTGGTCTAGATGCCTGAAAAACAAATGGACGTTTGGTCACAAAAACAGGTGTGACACTGTTTTTCGTTGTAGCACCAAATAACAGTAATGTTATCACTTACAGCATCAAACGTTAATGAATTTTTCGCTTCGCAGACCATCTCCTCTGTGGGAGGAGGTGCATTCTCTGACGCAGTGGGTGCATCCTCTTCCTCTGCCTCCTCAGGAACCGGTGAGGGAGGATTAGCAGCAATGTAGACCACCCGCAGCTTGAACTCCTCGATTATCCTACCCGGAGCTCTAGTGAACTAAAAACCGCAACAGCCGCATCACACACGACACAAGCACTTGCTAGAATCAGCCATCCATCAAGTTGAGCATTGCATGTACCTACCAATTCAGGGAGGAAATCTCTCATCGTCGCCCCATCTCGCGCCACCGCGCTCTGCACGAGGAACTTGTCTTTGCAGTGGTAATCCAGCTGCATCTCCTTGGGAGCCTGCATCGTGACTAACCAAACCCAGCATTTCAGCAACAATGGCACTGATGCGCTTCAAACAAGTTCTGCAGGAGAACCCTCCAGCAAAAATGCACCTGTGACACTGCAGGAGCTCTGGGGCTGCAGTATACCGCAGGTGTGCCGCACCGAGTACTTCCTCGGGTTCGTCGTCTTCACCTACGGATCGGCAGCCACAAGCTCAGTCCATCGCCCTTGTGCTCTCCCCAATGCACCGCGCAGAGTAGCAGCAGAGTGCAACGATAAGGAGAGGGTATTACTCACCTTGAACGCCACGTACTTCTCGGTCCTGTTGATCAGCTGCATGCAGCAAGATCGCTGCCTCTTGACATCGTCTTCTCGACCAGGAACACAGAGCGCGAGAAGAGGAAATTCAGGCTCAGGAAAGCACTGAGAAGCGCCATTGATTAGGTAGAAACGGTTGTTGATAAGAACACTTACAGGGGATCTTCAGCTCGGCAGGGGAGACTCGAAGCAGAGTGCTGCTCATGGCCCCGTCCAACCCGAGAGCTCTGAAACAGGAACAGCAAGAAGATCCGATCTTTTTCCTCTACAACTTCTCAAGAACCAGTGAACTGGACGGCGCCGAGTAGTGGTTATTGGGTCCTTTGCTTGGCGGTTCCTGCCTCGGGAAGCAAAGTGCGGGAATAAATTGCAATGATGATGAGGCAGGGTGATCTGGAGCCGGGAGCAGCAGCTCTGTAACCGGAGGAATACAATATTGGCGCGGGAAAACCCCTTTCTTTCATTCTTCACTATCGTTCTCTCTAAGCACCGCATAGCACGCGATGCAGGACTGGAGCTCTCGCGAACCCGAGTTCCGCCGCTCCCCACCGGCGACGGCCGCCCCGGCCGCGCCGTCCACCGTCACCGCCTCTGCTGCGCCTCGCACGGGCCCCCTGCCCCCGCCGCCGTCCCGCATCCCCGCGGGTTTCGTACCCCAGGTAATCCCGCCCTCTCCTGCTGCAGATCTGGGGCTTACGCCGACGCAGCAGATGCGGCCGGCCTCCTCCGGAGATTCCGTGGTACCGGAGACGCCGCGTGAGCTGCAACGTCTGGAGAAGCAGCCCATGCCACCTGGGCAGGCAGCTTCGCGCTTCAATGCGGGGGAGGATGGTCGGGCTGGCAGAGCGCCATTTACTCCCCTGCGGCCGAGATCTCGTCTTCAATGCGCGCGCGGCCGGGATTCGAGCAAGGACGAGGCGACGCGGCGCCGTCCCATCCCCCGCGCCGGGCTGCTTTGCTCCCATCAAGCCATTACGCCGCCGGTCGAGCTCAACCACCAGCCTGGCTGCAGGGGCGCTGCTTTCACTGCCTCTTCAAGGGACGCCCAGGTCACCGCGCGTCGGAGTGCCGCGACCCCATAAAGTGCCGCCGCTGTTTCAGGTCTGGACACCGCGCCCGCTTCTGCAAGCACTGTCTCGCCATCGCCGCGTGCGTATCGAGCTGCCCCCAAGCAAGCCGTGTTCCCCGCGCCTCCTGCGCCACCAGCTCGACGCGAAGCTCTCCGCGAGGCTGCCCCTGCGCACCGCGACGTCGACGCCGCCATGCCAAGGACGGACGAGTCAAGGCCGGCAGAGGACTTCGTCGTCATCCACTCCTCGCCGGCAATGACGGCCGAGGCGGCGGCCCTGCTCACCAATGCGGCCTACGCCTGGTTCGACCGGCCGCCGTCACGCGACGCACTGGGTGCCATGGTGCGGGCTCTCTCCTCCATGGTCGCCGCGGACCCCAACGACGTCCAAGTCACGGAGCATTACCCGGAGGCGTTCTTGGTGCGCTTCAGGCACCCGCACCACCGTGACACCGCGGTGGCGCACCACGCCTTCCCCTTCGGCACGCTGCGTGTGCAAGTCCGGCCGTGGCGCTTGGAGGACAACGCTGAGCAAGTCGACATGAAGCAGCACATTCGCCTGTGCGTGGAGAACGTGCCGTTGTACGCCTGGGGCGACGCCACAGCTGTGCAGCAGGCCATCGGCTCCGCCTGCTCTCTGGACTACGTCGAGCAAGCTTGCCTGAACAAGACGTACATGAAGTCTCTGTGCGTGTGGGCGTGGGTGGCTCGGCCCAGCCTTGTGCCGCGCGTGCGATGGGTCACCCTGCCTGGGCCGAACGCGCCTCCTGGCCTGCGGGAGCGTGGGCGTCGCGGCTTGAAGCGGCGATGCATCGTGCATCTGGACCTCGTCGAGGATCTCTCTGGGCCGGTAGATGACCCGCCGCCGCCGCCGTCAAGTTTCACTGTACGGACTGTACGGGAGCGCATCCAGGAGGGTGGCCATGGTCGCCGTGACCACGGCCGCGACCGTGACGAAGATGATGATCGTGATGGGCGGGGGCGCCACCAAGCTCGCGGCTGGGGTGAAACAATTCGCCGCAGCCTCTCCAGGACCCACCGGCAGCGCGAGCGGGAGCGCGAGCGCGATCGCTCGGGAAACAGGGACGGACGCAGGCACGCGCCGGAGCCTCGCGAGGAGCTCCCACCCGTGGCTGCCGCTGGCATGCTGCGTCCCCGTGGGCGGCCTTGGGCGCGTTCCGCGTCGCCGGCCATCCTCAGGCGCAGATCAAGGGCGGCGTCGCCAGCATGTCCGGACCCTGCCTCGCCGACCTCGGTGTGCCCTTCTCCGCCTGGCAGCCACGACGACCTCGCGCCGTTCTTCTTGTTGACGTGCGATGCTCAGGACACGCCCCTGCGCGTCGCTGTCTCGCAGCGCGCCGCGCACAATGAGGAAACCAGGCGGCTGCTCGAGTGCCTCACCCCTTCATGCCTTCAGCTCACTCCGCCACACCCTCCCGGCTTCGACTTGTCGCCGGTCACGCAGCCCGCCTTGCCCGCTGTCGCGGATGCCTCCGACTCTTCGCCGCGCTCGGCTGCCACTGGTGCCTCCGACTCTTCGCCGCGCTCGGTCGCCACTGGTTCGGAGGAGAAGCCAGAGCTCGGCGAGTCTCTCACGCCGCTGGGTTCCCTCTTTGTGCCGCACCAGGAGCCCCTGCTCTCGCCGCCATGGTCCACCCCGCCACGGAAGCCGGCGAACCGAAGGAAGACGATGGCAGGCGTGGACATCAAGCACTCCATCGGGTTCTCGTTCCGCCGCACCAGTGCACGCGCCAAGGAGCGGCGCAAGTCCAAGCCCATTGCAGAGGCAGCGGAGACGGCGGTTTGCCGCAGTCTCGGGATCGTGCAAGATGGAGAAGACGTCACCGAGTTTGCCATGGCCGAGTTCGCCAGGCAGTTCGATGGTCAGGTGCCAAAAAAACTGATGGGAGCAATGCGTGCTCTGTTCAAAGTGAGCACGCCGGAAGACGACGCCATGGATGAAGCTCTGCTCAGCCACGGAGGTGCCGCTGGTCTGGACCATGACGCCATGGAAGACGGCGCTGCCTCCGCAGCGCAGTGATCTGATCTGGATCATGATCGAGCCGTGCCTGCTAGTTTAAGATGTTAGGAAACCTTACTGTTCTGTGTGGGGAGAGCGATGCTCTAGTGTCCGATGCTATGTCTGTCTGCTGGTGCTTCATCCAGCCACTGCCCAGCACTCCTTCTTGCTGGGATGAGATCATCAGTGCTGTTCTTGCTTGCCGGTGCATGTACCAGCTTCAAGAACTTGTCGAATGGCGCTGCTGTTTTGGTTACTATGTCTGTAGTTTGTTTGGTCTAAAAAACTGGGTCCTGCTTGTGTTTAATGATTGATCAACTCCCGAATGTGTTAGATTGGAACGTTAGAGGTCTGAACGACACTGATCGCCAGGATACAGTGCATGAAACGATTGCTGCGTCGACGTGTCACATTGTTTGCCTCCAAGAGACTAAGTTCGAGACCGTTTCTGCTTACGACGCTTGCTACATCGGGGGAAACCGCCTTCAGAGCTTTGCCGTGAAACCCGCCACGGGTACGAGAGGAGGAATGCTTCTTTTGTGGGATGATTCGGTGGTGCAAATCACTAACATCTCCACCATCGAGTTTTGTCTCTCGGCCACCGTACACATGCTTAACACCGAAGAGGAGGGCGACTTCATGATCACCTCCGTCTATGGGCCTACGGCTTCCAACCGTAAGGACGATTTCTTCGCGGAGCTTGTCAACCTAAAGCCACCCTCCGGTGTGCGGTGGTTGGTCCTTGGTGATTTTAACCAAATTAGGCGTGCCCAAGACAAGAACAACCGCAACATCAACCAGAGAAGAATAAACCGCTTCCGCGCTGCCCTACAATCTTGCGAGCTCAAGGAAATCTACCTTCAAAACCGACGCTTCACTTGGAGTAATGGGAGAGCAACTCCCACCCTTTGCAAGCTTGACGCTTTCTTTTGCAACTCCGAATGGGACCTTCGCTTTGACACACATGTGCTTCACGCCCTCTCCTCTTCCTTATCGGACCATTGTCCCCTTATGCTTGCCGATGACCGGGGCCCTCGCCGACCAAGAACCTTCAAGTTTGAGAACTTTTGGCTACGCCTCCCCGGCTTCTCCGAGGTGGTGCAACATGCTTGGAATGAGCAAACTACCCATACGGAACCTTGCCAAGTTCTCTTCCACAAGATGCGCACCACGGGCTTAAGATTATCAAAGTGGAGCCGGGGCCTCTTCTCTAACACCAAGGTGTTAGTGCATGCCGCCCTTCTTGTCATCCTCCATTTTGACTTGGCCCAAGAGAATAGAGTGCTCTCGGCGAGCGAGCGTGACTTTAGAGACCGGCTCAAGAGAAAGGTGGTTGCTTTGGCCGTGGTTGAGAGAGCAAGAAAGAAGCAATGCTCGAGGATTGCAAACGTTAAAGAGGGTGACGCCAACACAAAATTCTTCAACATGAGAGTCAATTCCCGGAGAAGGAAAAATCACATTCACCGTCTTAAGTTTAACAACGGTTGGGTCACCGACCATGCGGCCAAGGAAGGAATTGTGAGGGATCATTTCACTTCGATGCTCGGCCATGGAGAGGCTAGTACGCGGGATTTTAATTGGGAGGGGTTGCATTTTGAAGAAGCTAACTTGGAGAGCCTTGGAGACCCCTTCACCGAAGAGAAGGTGAAAAATGCTATAAACCTTATGCCATCCGACAAGGCTCCCGGTCCCGATGGCTTCACGGGAGCTTTCTTCAAGAAGTGTTGGGATACTATCAAGGTGGACGTCATGAGGGTGATACACCTCTTTGGAAACCTTCACGCCGAGAAATTCCATTGGCTAAACTCCGCAAACATTGCCCTTGTGCCAAAGAAAGAAGGTGCGGAGGAGGTGGCCGACTTCCGGCCAATTAGTCTCATCCATGCCGTTGCAAAAATCATCGCCAAAGTGCTTGCTCTACGCCTTGCACCGCTCATGAATGAGCTTGTCTCCAATGCCCAAAGCGCCTTCATAAAAAAGAGAAGCATTCACGACAATTTCCTCTATGTCAAAAACCTTGCAAAGCGGTTCCACAAGAACAAGATACCAGCGCTACTCTGCAAGCTTGACATCCGGAAGGCCTTTGATTCCATTCGTTGGGAGTTCATCTTGGATCTCCTCCAACGCCGGGGGTTTCCTAGCCGGTTCCGGGAGTGGATTGCCGCCTTGCTCTCCACCGCCACCTCTCGTGTGCTCCTCAACGGTGTGGCCGGCCCCCACATCATCCATGGCCGTGGTCTTAGGCAAGGGGATCCGCTCTCCCCCCTCCTCTTCGTGTTGGCAATTGACCCCATCACACAAATCTTGGAGATTGCCACTAGAGAAGGACTCCTTCACAAGCTTCGGGGGAGAGGCACCATTTTACGGACTTCGCTTTACGCCGATGATGTGGCCGTCTTCGTGGCGCCTATTAAAGAGGACATCACTAACTTTGCTTCCATCCTTCTTGCTTTCGGCGAGGTCACCGGTCTTTGCACAAACTTTGACAAGAGCTCTGTGGTTCAAATAAGGTGTGGCGCGATCAACCTTGATGAGGTCCTTGAGGGCATCCCGGCGGCAAGGGCCTCTTTCCCCTTGCGCTACCTTGGGCTCCCCCTCTCTATATGGCGGCTAAAGCGCTCAGACTTCCAACACCTTGAGGATAAGTGTGCGGGAAAGCTTCCGACTTGGAATGGGAGATTCATTGCCACGGCCGGTAGAGCGGCCATTGTCAAATCAGTTATTGCCTCCCAAGCAATTTACTATTTGACACCGCTCATCATCCCTCCCGGCACTATGCAATTCTTGAAGAAGATCCAACGCGCTTTCCTTTGGTCGGCTAAGGATACTACAACGGGTGCTAAGTGTAAAGTAAGTTGGGACCTTGTTTGCCGCCCCAAAGAGCTTGGGGGGCTCGGCATACTTCACATGGACAAGTTTGCTTCGGCCTTGAGATTGCGGTGGCCATGGCTTGAATGGAAAGATCCCTCCAAAATTTGGGTAGGGAGTGGCAACCCTTGCACGAGAGATGATATGGACTTGTTCTATGCCGCAACAAAGATCACCGTCGGGAATGGCCTAAAGACTCCATTTTGGCATGCCCCTTGGTTGGAGGGTAGGAAGCCTCGCGATATTGCACCTCTTGTCTTTGAGTGCTCTAGCAAGAAGAATTGTTCGGTCGGTCTTGCCATGCTTGGTTCGAGTTGGGTGGGAAAGGTGCGCCTTGATGAGGACTTCACCGCTACCCACTTTGCGCAATTTGTGGAGCTTTGGGTCTTGCTCTCCGGCATACACCTCAACGACAACATCGATGACACTATCATTTGGAAGCTTACGGAAAATGGGGAATACATGACAAAATCGGCATACAAGATGCAATTCATGGGCACAATCTCCTCCACCATGTATACTTCGGTTTGGAAACCTTGGGCCCCTCCTAAGACCAAGTTCTTCGCTTGGCTTGCAAACCAAAATCGAATTTGGACGGCGGATCGTTTGGCAAGACGTGGGTGGCCCAATTGTGGGTTGTGCCCTTTTTGCAAGCAAGTCACGGAATCCACCACACACCTCTTCGTGCATTGCCGCTTCACTAGAAGGATTTGGGACCTCATCAAAGGATGGCTTGGCTTACACAATGTCGTCACGGCGGATTGGGTAAACCTCAACTTCAATGAGTGGTGGCTTACGATGACAACTACTACTCCAAGCCGGAAAGCCATCGCCTCCCTAACTTTGCTTGCCACTTGGGAGCTTTGGAACGAGCGAAACGCAAGAGTTTTTCATAATAAAAGTGCTCCTTCTCTTGTCATTTTAGATAGAATTAAGAAGGAGGCTCGCATTTGGGTTCTCGCGGGTGCCAAGTGTTTGGACATTTTGATACCGCGAGAGTAGTCCGCTTTGTAATATTGTTTGGTGTTTGGTCACAAACTTGCTCTTGCAAGCTTCTTCTTAATTAATATAAGTGGCAAAGCTTTTGCCCCACAGTTTCAATATTGGCGCGGCGATATCCTGAAGGATAGTGGTAATTTTGGCAGCGTTTCTTGCTGGGTGGTGGATTTTCCTTTAAGCTCCAATTTGGGATGATGGGATGTGCTTTTGTGTTTTTGGTTTTGATGATTGTGGGATGTGATGCGTTACCAACTTACCACACACCTTTGTTTTGTGACACCATTGGAACTAGTGACGGAGTGGTGGTGGTGTTATCTCTCCCTGTTCTGAAACGATATCGATCGTTGTAAACCAACATTCTACAAAGAGGAGTTGGTGCATTCTGTTATGTTCTTTTCTTAAAGGCCGCCACGGGAGCCGGTCAGGGCCAGGTAGTAGTGGTTGTGAAATCAATTATCGGTGAGATATCAGCTTCAGCGCTGCAACGACCACGAATATTTTCAGAACTATGCATGGTCAGATCGCGACTGGATTTACCCAAAACTGGACGAGTGCCAGTTCGATTATCATGGAGTTTTGCGCTTTATGAAAATACACACTGCATTCACTCACTGCACATCTAGCTTTCTAAGCTTTCTTCTCCAGCTTTGTTAGTCACTCTCCACTAATCTAGTTGCTATACAATATTTTATACTTTACGATCCAATCCACAACGCTTCATCACCCCAATTCATGTATGGTGGGTCCCAATTGCAAGCATTCTGATCTTGTTATTCAAGCAACGTAATGTAGCAGCTAGCAGCGTAGGCCATTGCTCACCTTTTTTGTTGTACTAGAATGCTTATCTTGTGCCTGAAAGATCCATATATAATCCATACATAGATCCAAGTGCAGAAGTAATGCAGCGAAGCTTTGTACAAGAATGCAGCTCTACTCTACCAATATGTACTCGCGGTGGGTGAAGTTGGAATTGTGCTAGATGAAGGACCTGCAAAACTTTAGTCCTTGGAAGTGGGAGCAATCTTACAGTACAGTCAGTCCCTTATTAGTCACGCTCTTTTTTTTTGACATGGAACGAAATTCTATTAACCAAACTGCTCAGTAGAATCGCTGGCAACCAGAAGTTGGGCAAAGGTAGGAACTCGGCCCGGCCATACGGCTTGGGGATCCGAGACCATCTTCGCACTAAAGCTCGCTAAAGCGTCAGCCACCTTATTACAAGCCCGTGGACAAAACGAGATTGAAAAAGAAGTAAAATTCAAACTAGCTAGAGCTTTAATCTCCCGAAACAAGACTCCATTGCTCTATTTTTTTTTAAAGAGAGACAGTTGTCCTTTTTTGTTTTTAGGGAAGAGAGACACAGTAGTCAGGCTCACCTCAGGTCATCACACTCGTCGTAGATACAAACTAGGGGAGTAAGCGCGGACTCCGCCGCGCCCGTGGGCTGAAATTTTGAATTGTTTGGTCGTAAAATTATTGAAATTCAAAAATTGTCTAGGTTGTGAAGTTGTTCAAATTTGAATTGTTTTCACGTTTATTAAATGTTTAGATTTTGTGGTCATGATCTATCATGCAAATGTTTTTCAGATATAAATTTAGTGGAAGACAACAAAAAGTTTGTATCTGCAAACCGTTCGAATCTCGAAAATTGGTATAGATTTTAAAATTGCGCAGATTTGGAAATTGAACCGAATGTTATATCATCGGAAATCTTTTGCTTGGCTCGATTGTTGATGATCAAGCATTCTGCATTCTTCTGGTGTCGCCAAGTACCATTTTGAACTCATATTCGTACTCTGGACGTATCATCGAGAAGAACCAAAACACGGGAAAGAAATAAACAACAATCAATTTATGGCGTCGATGCAACGCGCAGATACATGAATGACATGTCATCTTTAATATTTGCCACAACTCTAGATGCATATGCAAATTAAATAGGTTTATGAAGCATACTCATATTATAAATTTAGGGTTCAATAGTGATTGACTAATGACATCAATATAATTGTTTTGAACATGTATAATTATGGCATTAATAGGAAGATCTCATTTTTACGGAATTTTGGTATATTATTCTTTTTTTTATGATTTTAAATGAATAAGTTATGAATTATTGAAGTTTAAACAAATTTAACCATTTTCAGAAATAAACAGGAATTTAAAAATTTTGAACATGTATAATCATGTCATTAATAGGAAGATCTCATTTTTATGGAAATTTTGGTATATTATTCTTTTTTATGATTTTAAATGAATAAGTTATGAATTATTGAAGTTTAAACAAATTTAACCATTTTCAGAAATAAACAGGAATTTTAAAATTTTGAACATGTATAATCATGTCACTAATAGGAAGATCTCATTTTTATGGAAATTTTGGTATATTATTCTTTTTCTGATTTTAAATGAAAAAGTTATGAATTATTGAAGTTTAAACAAATTTAACCATTTTCAGGAATAAACAGGAATTTAGAAAATAAGGGCTGACGTCATAATGACGTCAGCAATGGAGCTGAGCTCCGGGCTGCGCACGGGCGCGACGCTCCAGCGAGCGCGCGCAAGCACCGCTAGGCGCGGGAGGTGCGCCTGCCCGCGGGCTACCTATAGGTGGCGGCGCCGCCCCTAAATGGTCGCCGGTGTGTCGCCGGCGAAGCGTGGAGGCGGCGGCGGACGGACGACCGCGGCGGTGGGGAATCCGGCGTCAAGACAGCGTTTCGGCACGTAGATCTCGGCGAGGAGGTAGCGGCGGCGACGACACATCTCCTCATGCCCTTCGATTCGAGGGGGGAGAGGCATGGCGGCAGTGGAGCGCGGCGGCGTCGCCGCGGTCGCACGGGAGAGAAGGAGAAGGAAGGGGGCTCGCTGGAAGTTTCGCAAGGAAGTCCTTCATTTTTCACGTAATTGCAGTCTAGTCCTCGGCAGGGGGTTAACGTAAAATGTCCGCGCCAATAATCATGCGGGGGGTCACCGGCTGCGACCGGGTGGACGGGCTGGCAACCGGAGCGACATGGCGTCATTTGATTGGAAGAAAATCGTTGCTACAGTGTGGGGCGGTAGGGAGGAGGACGTGGCTCGATCCTGGCCGTCCGTCGCATGGATCGGACGGCCAGCGGACGCCAGTGACAGTGACGTGGACGAATAAAAACGCGCGGATTCTGCGAGCCTTTATATATAGATATAGGATAGGATATGATGGTCCTGGGTGCTCTTAATTCCTTCATAATGGGCCGTATGATGTTAGTCATGTTTGGGCCTTGTATCACCACCCCCAGTACGGGTGAACCGGATACTACATTCTACAATCTCTGTTGTCTCAGAAAAATAAATACTACAATGTCTGAAAAATGCTTTCGACTCTTATAACTACGGTTCAAGATATCTTCCAATATTCCGATAAATCGGTCGATTTATCCCTTCTCAGTGTCTGACCGATAAGATAAATCGTCCAATAAATTGGAAGATATGCCGATAAATCAGACGCTATGCCGTCAAACCGGCCGATTTAGCCCTTATCATGACTCGACTGATAAGTTCCCGATAAGTGATATCCCCAACAATGAAAAAGTGTTGGTTTTAAAATAAATTGGCACTATGGTATTAGGGAAAACACAATTAAAATCTTGAAATAAAATTTGGCGGATAAATCTTTGCATCCTATGTCTTTTGATATGTATTTTGTTCACAAAGTTATTTCTCGGAAAACCGATATTTTTATGGTCTGGTAAAAAGACAATAAAATTTCTTGTAAAAAATAGTTTATCACCAAATTTTTCATTTCAAAAAATTGTAGTCTGGTAAGAAGACAAAAAATGTCTTGTCAAAAGGCTTATTTTATCACCAAATTTTGTCATTTTAACAAAAGACATATCGTGAAACAAATTGTGAATAAAGCGGATCTAAAGATATATGCGCAATGTTTTTTCGTTTTTTGACATTTCGAAATACGTTAAAATGTATTTAAATAACGGGTGCATATGCACCCGGGAATCAAAACACCTCTTCCTGATTGTCTATAATCTTATCGACTAAATAGACAGGCAACGCATGCCATCACGATCTAGTGGGATTTATGGCCTAAACACACTTATCTCTGACAAGTCCCCGATCAGTTGCTTTAGTAAGGTGGTCGGTGTCTTGTCGTGCTTGATAAAGTAGCCTTACTTATGGACTTATCTTGTCTTGTGGGCTCGATGATCTTCTTTTTACCCGGACGAGAGGCCGGTGGTGATCCAACGGAAAGTCTTGCCTGGCTTGCCCGGCCTGGTTGATGAGTTTTCTCTCTTTGGAGCGATTTTGAATTTTTGATAAATTACTAATCACATGAAAATAATGTACTATATATCTATTCCAAGTTTTTTCCTGCTATAGAGTTATATAGACACCTAAAACGACAGCCTACTGTAGTTTAACCCACTTTTTGGGTAGTGGGTAAATCTGCACCTACTACCCGAAGTGGATTTCCGCTATTTATTGTGCTATCTAAAAATGATGTGAAGGAGCACATGCCATAGAGCAACTCTAACAGTAGCCCCAAATTAGGCCTGGTGCCCTAAAAACCGTTTTATAGGGCATGAAGGAGCAAAAAACGCTCTCCAACAGCTGCCCCAAAGAGGACCGTGCGCGGCCCCTGTCCTATATTTTTCTTTTCCGCGCGCGCGGCCAACTGCCGTTTCCTTTCCCCTCCCCCGCCGCTCCCGCGCGTGGTTCACCCGCCGCCGCCGTGATTCGCCTACCCCGCCGCCGTTCCGCCCTCGATTCGCCCGCGGCCGTCGCTCCCTCACCCCCGCCGACCCTCCCCACCCCTCGTCGCCGCCGATTTAGCCAAGATTCGGCCACTCCCTAGCTCGATTTGGCCGCCCGCCGCCGCGCCGTGACGTGGCCGCGCCGCAACTCCGGGGGCCGCGGATCCGGCGGCTATGGCCGCGACTACGGTGGCCACTGTAGCTACGGCCGCAGCAGCTACGGTGGCCGCGACTCGCTGTGGCCGTGCTGCGACGTGAGGAGCCCCGCCCCGCCGCCGGTCCGTAGCTCGACGGGCTTCCGCGGCGTGCGGCTTCGTGACTCCGGCCGCTATGCGGCGGAGATCCCCATAGACCACACGCGCATGTGGCTCGACACCTTCGCCACGCCGGAGCTCGTGAAGAAGCTCCGGCGGGAGAACCCCGAGCTCGTGAAGGCGGAGGAGTAGTTCTTCGCGAGCCGGGGCACGAAGAAGCCGAAGTCGGAGGCCAGCCCGTCCACATCCTCGACTCCGGTGATCAATATCGACGATTCTTCCAACGAGTCTGGATTATCGGAATTCGATTCCGATGACGATTCCGGTGTCGACTGGAAGGCATTGGATAGGGGCCACTAGTTTGGGTCAGTTCGTTGTCAAATGTTATCGAACTATGTTCAAATTCGTGTCAAATTTAGTTTGAAATTAGCTATGTATGCCCTAAAATAGGGCAGCTGTTGGAGAGGAGGTGCCCTATTATAGGGCAGCTGGTAAAGCAGAAAAAGTTTTCGTACCCTAAAACGATAAAACACGTGCCCTATACCCAAAAACATCCCTCCTTAGGGCACCTGTTAGAGTTGCTCTTAGGCCGATACAATATCTTGTGTAGTCGATCGGGTGCACCTACCAAATACCCCCACTTTAACGAAAAAGCAGAATTCGGTGCAAAAAGAAAGGCGGAATTAAACCTCTTCGAGATTTCCTTTTCTGCCCTCCGTTCTCCTATATATACGCGTCCAAGGAGACGCCATTTTCCTCTTCTGCCTTCTTCCTCTTCCGGGTGCAAATACATATCCCTCCTGTTCTTCGTACCCAAGGTGTGTGATCTGTCACGTTTTTGCCTGTGTGTTTCCTCTTTTGGCAATGGATTGTTTGATTTAAGATTCATGATTAGCTATCTGAGATTCCTGATTAATCTCCTTTTCTTTCCTTTTTCTATCAAGATACTCCGTTTGCATCTAGATGCGTGAATTTACATTCTAAACATCGAAATTTATATAATGCCGTATTAGATCGGAGCTGTTCTACCGTCCGGGCTTAAAGTTTGGCATGGTTTGTGCGACGGCAAATTGCATATCAATCACTTCTATATCTTGACCTAATGATCTTGCATGTCGTTATTATCGGTAAATCCTATTAATTCCATGATAGACGGACTAAATGTCGCGTCTATTTCGCGCTGATATTCCCAATATTCAGATGACTTTCCCCGACGTAATGGTTAATTTCTTCCTTTCTGTACCTGCCGCAAATCCTCTATTTTTCAGATCGTAAGTACATTGATCTTCGATGAAATCTTTTTAACCTCAAAGTATTAAGCACAGATTGCCAGAGTTTTCGATCAAAGCCTGCAGCAATGTGCATTGCTTGACTGTTTTTTGGTGTGGTGACGATGCACTCGGAAAAAGAGAATTTCCTGATGTTTCGCAGGAAAAGGAGATGTTAGGCGCACCTAATATGTTATCTAGGGTTTTTTATGATCGAAACTAGTTGTTCTTGGGTGCTTTCTGGGGTCGCCTATCATTAGAGATTGGCTTATTAGGTTGACTATGATGTTGTCTTCATTATCTTCTCAGTTATTACACAATTACTTGTTGTCGCATTAGGGCAGAGAGGCTTTTGTGTTTGCTAGATGTGATTACAGATTCGGTACATGCATGATAATGTCATGAATTTTTGAAGTATTATCACGGAAGTTTCGGATCAGTGACATACTATCTTGTTCAGTGACTCATGCAGCTATGATGTCTGATCAAGTATATATGGTTGCTGAATTGGGCGTTCCATTTGGTACTGAAGTTTAACTTTCGCGATATACAGTTACACACGAGCTGTCACACTGGTGTATATGAAGGTGCATCTTATACTGCGGCTATAAAAAAATGGTTTCATTATGTATACGCTTTTTTATCTAATATTATCATGCCTCTTTCATCAGATTACTGGCAGCTTTCTGTTAAGGAACCGTTTACGCACCTACACTGACAACAAAACACTGAAGAAGTGGTTTTTCATCGACAAGACTGTGGGTTAAATCTAATTGAAAGAAGCCTCTTACACCTATTTTTTTATCGCCAAGAACATCGTTTTGCATCTATCCAATTCATTTTATTCTCTTGAGGATAAGAGCAATAGCAATAGTTTTCAATATTGCGTGCCATGTCGGATCCTGTGGCCAAAAGCCAGACAATGTTCGCATTGCCTTCAAATATGATGCCATCTCCAGTCAGATCCAAGAGCCATCCCTGCTCTTCCTTGGGTGTAACATTTATTAGTAGGCGTAAACTTGTTGAAGTCGTCGATGGACTGCTTGGCGTGATGACGCTGTCGTCAACCTCTGCAAAATCATATGTGCATTCCGGCTCTGACGAAGTTGCCGCCGCCAATGCTTGGCTGGTAACATCAATGTTCCTTCGGTTTCAGTTATCTAAATAGTGTCTTATGCAAATGATTATACAGTTTTGCGATTCGTTACAGGCACAGTGCCCTTCTGCTTTAGTTTCCTTCGACCAAATCATAGCCAACGCGGAGGGCAAGAAGATCGCGTTGTTTCTGGACTACGATGGAACACTTTCGCCTATCGTCAACGATCCTGAGAAAGCGTTCATGTCAGCAGAGG
The DNA here is from genome assembly GCA_947311845.1 of Poa pratensis. Taxonomy (NCBI): domain Eukaryota; kingdom Viridiplantae; phylum Streptophyta; class Magnoliopsida; order Poales; family Poaceae; genus Poa; species Poa pratensis. The sequence continues at coordinate 129,390,041 of CAMZMU010000052.1, read as the reverse complement.
TAACTGACATGTCACATAAACGTTCTTACTACTGAAACATTGCTGAGTTATGTATTACTTGCTTGCTCAACCTGAAAAACTTCCACCAGATGCGCGCTTCTGTGAAGAAAATTGCAAAGTTCTTCCCTACCGCAGTCGTCAGCGGGAGGTCCCGCGACAAGGTATAACAACTCCGGCGCATGCTCAGGCCTCCTATCTTATTAGGTTCCAATTTGTAATATTTTTATATAAGTCTTTTTTCTTTGAGGAATTAGAATAGTCTATTGTTATCAAATAATAAATAAAGGATGGGGCAATTCCTTTTTCTAAATACTAGCAAGGTGGCCCTCGCAAATGCGAGGGCATTATCTTTTAGCGTATTAATAATGTCTAAGAACTAAATGTGAGGTATCTTAGATACTGTAAAGATTGAAATCTAAATTATATATTCTATAACTATCATAAATATTATGGTAGAAAAAATAATTGGATGGTACATAGTTTCAAAAAAAATATCAATCACCAATTAACTTCAAGCCATCTAAAAAGTAATCTTTTTAATTGACCACGAAATTCTAGCCAATAACTTATTGGAATAGGTTCACAAAACAAACATATTGGTTCCATCTAATTCTTGGTGTTTTTCCATGGTTCCACACTTATCAGGCAGTGCTCCATGTAGCCAGTGGTTGTTTTGGCTTATCTTCTATTATTTTAATCCAACCTCGGGTTTTGCGCCATATTGTACACTATTAAACATGATTACTCTTTTGAATATGAGTCGATGTTCCTGTCGATATCAAGCCTGAAGTTGTAACTTTGTCAATCTAAAAAAAATATTGGCTCAAGTCGTGAATGGACGATGTATGTAAATTGTGGTAGTATGCTCATGAGTATATTTACATCATACTCAATGTATCTAAAAATTGTAACTGTCTTGTGATTAACTTCGTATTCTCAGTCACGCACACATACACATGAGTACACTTTTAGCACAATGTTCTTTTTAGTATATGTAGTTTGTTTATTCTAAATGGGCGCAACATGTTTCGTTTACATATATGTTTTTGATTTCAAAGAAAACATGGAAGGGAAAAAGTCTTGTCTTGATACGGTTGAAAAAGGTGAGTACGGTCATCGTTTTTAAACTATCAGATCGCATTTTCTTCGCACAGGCCATAAATTAGGGGAGTACAGAATCTCGCGGGACAATTATTAGACGATTAAAGGCTATTGATCTTTCGTAAATTAGCACGGTGACCCACGCATTTGCACTGTTAGATTCATTTTTTTGTCTTTCATTTAGAACGGTATATGTTAATGTTTTTAAATACACTTCTCTTACATGCTTTTGAAAATATTGTGTTAATAGAAATTTAAATTATAGGGAAGGTTATCGAGAATAAATCACATGCATAACTATTTTCTATTGTTTTCCTGGTGGTTATTTGTCGCACGGTAAATATCTTCAATCAAATTTTCGTATGCATTATTGTAGCTTGTAAATCAATCTATTGATTGATCTTAAGAAAATCAATGATTTGTAATATATAACGTAAATCTATATTAACCAAATGTGAGGGCAAATGTGAGCGTATCATTAAGCCAGTAACTTTTGAGTGTGAGGGACATTCCTGTCGATAATGCGACTAATGTCGTTAATTCATTCATATTAAAATGTCACAACTCAGAATTTCACACTCCCGCATGCATTTTGTGATACTGTTGGTTTGATGAAAGTCAAATTAATTTGTCATCTATATGTACTCAATCATAGAAACAATGTATGTAGTGCAATTAATATCGTGACTTCATTAATTTTTAAATTCCACGAATCCGAACTTTTACATGCGTTTTTTTAGTGCGTTGGATGATGATTGTCAAATAAAATGTCAATTATGTGGACTCAATCGTAGAAACAGCATACTGTCTCAATAAATAATTAACTTGTGTTCTGGTGTTTAGTCAAAATCAAAGTTTATAAAACATATGAAATTCAATATCATTAGTATTAAATTCAATATAAAAGTTTTATCATATTAAATAAATTTGTTATTATGAATGCTGCTACATATTTTGTTACTTTACAAATTTTGATTTTAAGTAAACTCACAAACACAGACTAAGTAAATAGGGAATATACTTAGTGACTATCGTTTATGAGCTGTGCATATCCTAGCAATTACCATCGTTTCCCATCACGTTCCAATTTTTCTCTTAACTATCAAGTTTCAAGGCAGTTAGCTACTCTCGCATACTGCCGGTGTCTTAAACGGAGACGCGTAATTATCTGGTGAAAGCACGTAATTAGCTAGTGCACGTCTCCTTTGCCACCACGTTGGACGGTTGGAGGTAAAAAATATCTCCTTTAGCTATGACGGTACAGCTAAGGTACACATGATTCGCAAAAAAAAAAACTAAGGTACACATGTTTTTTTTTGCGAGTCAAGGGAGGTCACGTTATCAGCCTGAGTCGTGTCACGCATGTTACGTAATCTAATATATTAAAAAAATCCCAGCCATATATTTTATATCTAACCACTATAATTATTTTAGATGATGTGGATTAACGTGGTGGCTCTATTAGCTAACTCATTTTGCTTTTAGTATATAATAGATTGTAGTGTACATGAAACAAATTTAGTACTTATGTATCTCATTCTCATAACCTATCATGTTCAGGTTTTTGAATTTGTAAAGCTGAAGGAGCTCTGCTACGCTGGAAGTCATGGAATGGACATGCTGGTATCTTCCACAGATTCTCAAAGTAAAGCAAACGATGTGAGTACTCGTTTGTCACTGTGGATTTCAGGGATGACTTTTAAAAATCCTAAATTTACTCTACATTTTTCCTTCGCTCAATGACTTTATATTATTTTTTCTGAACCATGTTTTATTGTAGAACAAAGAAGCTAAACTGTTCCAACCTGCGAGTGAGTTCTTACCCATGATCAAATAATTGGTAGTTGTTGTAATTAACGTGTTGAATGGTTTGGTTACCTGTATGTACAAATATTAGCATAGTTTATTTTTGCACAACAGGTTATCAAGTGCCTAGTGGAGGCCACTCGATCGATCAAGGGAGCAAATGTTGAGGACAACAAGTTTTGTGTGTCTGTACACTACCGCAACGTCAACAAGCAGGTAGAGTAGATCCTCAAGCTTCGCCTCAATTGCTGCAACATTTTCATGCTTTACCCTTGGCTGTTTCCAGGATTGGAAATTGGTCGCGGAGATTGTCGATGATGTCCTGAAAGCTTTTCCTCGTCTCAAACTAACAACCGGGCGAAAGGTAGGAATATTCCAATTGTTCCTTGACCAAGTATTGTAGTCTTGTATCACTGACAGAATATGCATCGCCCCACCCATGTGCAATTATGCAGGTTTTAGAGGTTCGTCCAGTGATTGACTGGGACAAGGGAAAGGCAGTGGAGTTTCTGCTTCAGACGCTCGGTTAGATGACCCTGAAAGCGTTCTTCCTATCTACATTGGAGACGATCGAACCGACGAAGACGCATTCAAGGTTTTACATTTTCTTTATATTAGAGACAGGCACATTTTTACTAACAAAATTCGCTGAACATGTAGACTATTTCTTTTGTTTCTTGCTACGATGATCAGGTGCTTCGTGAGCGGAACTGTGGGTACGGAATTCTGGTTTCGCAAGTGCCCAAGGAGACCCAAGCCTTCTACTCACTGACATGCCCAACTGAAGTATAAAAAAAAAACGTTTTTCCATTCTCATGTTTGATTTTAACATTCCTCTTGAATTGTCTAGTCAAGTAATTTGCCCGTTTCACTTGCCAAATTGTCATGCAGGTAATGGAATTCCTTGATTCCTTGGTGAGATGGAAGGAACAATCGCCGTGAATGCATGCATGATCAAGAATCGTAGCTCAGCAATTACCTCATCAGTTAGTCTGAAGAAATGACATTAGCAGTTTAGTATTTTCCTTCCGGGGCGTCTATTTCACAGCTCTGGAGGTGGATAGTTTAGGTAGTTGTTTTTTTTGAAGCGCGACTGTAGGGCAACCGCCCCACAGCATTTTCTATTTTCCCATCAAGCGTCACAACATTTTGTACAAATAATTACAAACAGGGGATTAAAAAAGTGTTAGGGAATACCTACTCTAAGGGCAGCTAGCCAAGCCAACAAACTAGGCACATGCTTGGCTTTCATTCTATGTCTTAGCATGGACATATCATGCACAAAACCACTCTTCCATCTACCAAAAGTTGGTCTTTCCCGCCTGAATATCAGGCCATTTCTCTGTAACCAGATGTGTCTACAAGCCACAATGATGACCTCCATGGAGAAAACATGACCAAAACTTCGTCTCGCCAAAGACATTACAGTTTGGATGTTGTCATCCGCCGTCCACTGCAGGTAGTTCCAAACCCGCTGGCTAAAGTTACAAGTGAAGAACAAATGCTTCCTATCTTCATACTCTCTTAGTGGACATAACACACAGTGATCATTCTCAGCCACATTCCAATGCCTTCTTTTCAACATATCTTTTGTATTCAACCTATCTCTCATGAGTAGCCAGGCAAAGACCCTGTAATTCATAGTGCAACGAGACTCCCAAATCCAGCTGTAAGTCTTTGGCACTGTCAGATTTGAATGAACCTTCTCATAGAACTGTCTTGCTGTGAATTTTTTCCCCCAACAGTAAGCCCACGTATCAGGAGAATGACTTGGTGGGTTATAGGCCAGTAAACCAGGTAATTGCTGCATTTCCTGAAAAGCTTGCTGCGATAGAGGGAGGTTGAATAGAGAGGGGAGATCATCCAGTGTAGCAAAAACCGCAGCAGCCGAGATCTCCTCGTTTACTGCATATGAGCATAGCCGAGGAAAACGAGACCTCATTGATGCAATCGACCCATTTAACTGCCAGTTATCAGACCAGAAAAGAAAAGTGTCACCGCCGCCATGTTTCACATAAGAAACAGCTCTGAAATTGTCCACCAGCTTCATTATGTCTCTCCACCAAAACGAACCTCTCAAGTTGTCAGCATGAGGTATTTGACCATTATAGTAAGCAGTCCACACTAACTGCACCCAAGGGGTTTCCACTTTGTTATAAAATTTGTCAAGGAATTTAATGAGGAGGGCCGCATTTTTATTTTGAAAGTCAATTACACCTAGACCACCAATCTTCTTAGGCTTGCAGATCAACTCCCAAGCAGCCAGCGACTGTTTTGGGGTATCCTTGTTATCTCTCCCGAGACACTGCCGCAATATCCTATCAAGCTGCTTTGTTAGACCAGGCGGTAGGCTGAGAGAACATAGGAAATGCAAAGGCATCGAGGACAAGGTAGAATTAATAAGCTGCAACCGAGAACCTTGATTCAAGAAACTCGAGCTAGAAGCCAACTTCCGTTCCAAATTGCAAACCAGCGGCATCAGATCAGTTATAGTAGGCCTTGTTGTACCCAGCGGAAGGCCTAAATAAGTGAAAGGCAGCTTGCCCACTTGACAACCAAAATCAGCAGCCAGCTGAGCTATCGTTTCATCTGACACTTTAATCGGGATCATGGATGATTTAGCATAATTAATTTTCAACCCAGTTGACAAAGAGAATTTATCCAGTGTGTCCTTTAGCCGACTCAACTGGCTCCCATCAGCTGGCACAATCAGTAGCGTATCATCCGCATACTGCAGAATTGGGTAGTCTGTATCATGAGTAACAATGGGCAGACTGATCTTGACCTACTAAGATGACATTTTCTCTTTTTTTTTTTCCTTTTGTTTATCCTTGGCAATGATATGTTTCCACCTTTGCCCGTTAAACCCTGCTAGAATTTCCATCATTTGTACAAAAAAATCGGACGAACGAAGCTCTATGAAGTTTGACATTCGCCAGCACTACAATCTAGTGTTTGTCCTCTTATCATTTCACCGGTCCGTGCCCTGAATAATGTTGTTTCATGGTATAATTTATTGGAGGGCCGGTAGGTGGTAGCCTTGACCGACCGAGTTGTCAGTTGAAGGTTAGAACTCAGAATATTCTTGACTCGATAGGATACATCAGTTTAATACTCCTATTTGCTTTTGTCATCACCTGAAAATCATTTACTGCTATGTGTTTGTGCATGTATACATGTTGTATTGCTAATGTATATATTGCTGTAAGCTTGTAGTGATGATGTATATATTGCTGTTGTGCTGATTTTTAAATAAGCTAAACGGACAACCCGATGGATATGCAGGTGCTCTTCCGACCAAACCCGTCCCATTACCATGTTGATCTTTGAAATGACATGATTTTTTCTACAAGCATTTACGATAATTGATATTGCTGATGGATAAATTACAATTTTTTGGGCTGATAAATGGCTTGGTAGTGAGACACCAAGAGACTGGCCCCTGTTCCGTTTCGGCTGCTCACAAGGAAGATTTAAAAGGTGGTTGACGACTTTGCAAATGCAAAACCTGATGCGCGGGTGTTCCAAAGAGTGAATTGGCCGAATGAACTGGATCAGTTCCTTCCCTTTGGTTGAAGATTCAAACGGTTTAAGGAATGGGCAGACAAATAATCGGTTGTCGTCTTGCTGCTGATGGAAGATATTTGACGAAGTCTGCTCATAAGCGCATTTGGAGAAGGTTTGGAAGATCACGGCGGAAGAAAAAAAATCTGTGTGGTTTCTTTAGCAGAGCAGGAACTGGACGACAAATCGACTTCATGCTTGGACATGGTCTTATGATGAGGATATTTGTTGTTTCTGTCATCTGTAGCCGGAACCCTCTATGCATGCTTTCGAATACTCTCCTTTAAGAAGGAGCTTTGGCTTCAATTTGGTCGGTCTAAGAGGGTCATTTTGACAAATCTGATCTTTTTTTGAAACTTCAATATAAAATACACTCTTCACAAAAATTAGTCAGGCTTAACATTTTTTGCTACCACCATAGGTTTTGCCAGCAGGGTTGAATGAGCTACCGCCAACGGCTCCAGCTGGCCTGTTTCGTGGTATGAATAAGGTATGAAGCAGCAAAATATATGAAAAAGATTGTGTATTTTGGGCTAAAGTTTCATCAAAATGTTAGATCTCTGGCTGTAGCCATCTAAGTGTGCGGTTTCTACAAGTGATCTTCAGATGGTTTCTATCAGGATTATGGCGTGGAATATGCAGGATGCATAATAAGAAAGATGTGTCCCTAACTCTCCATATTATGTGGACCCTTTTGCAAGAAAGCAAATAGAGAATTTTTCAAAATAAACAGAGTTGATTGCGCTGGTTACCGAAAGTTGTTCGAAAAATTTGGCCTCCTTTTAAAGGCGTTTGCAGAGTAGCAAATGTTTTGTTTAGGTCACATCCTTTTATTAGTACGACCTTTTTTCCTTTTTTTTTGCGGCTAAAATTATTTTTTCCCTTGTTTGGTTCGATTTCACTACCGCATGGATTGAAAGGAGTAGTGCTCACTCGCAAAAAAAAAAAAAGGAGTAGTGCTCAACCCATCGCACTACTCTTGTTTCCTAGCTCCGCAAGGCCCGGGCTCATATGTTTTTTAAAAGAAGAGGCACTGCGTGGCCCGAGCACAACTGCATTCCGTGGGTGATCGAGTCGTGTTTCCATCTAAGGAACCACACCTCTTGCTTTCTTTCTTTTCCTTATTGAAGTTGTTATTCCCAATCATTCCTTTGATTGGCTAGCCGATGAAAGACTTTACTTTCATCTTTACCAACATTATAGGTGGTATTTCCCTTAGAAAGGAAAACCACCTGCTTTCCACTAAGGAATAGAGTTACTTATCTTGCTCAACATGGCTCCGAGGAACTCTTTCATGGATTATTTATGCCTTTTTTAATAAAAAAACATAACCCCCACTAGTGTTGTTTTTTGTTAATCCAAGTTTAATATAATGCTCATATAAAGTCTAACTTCTGCCGGAGTGAAGGGAGGTCCGTCGCCGGAGGCTTGGGCCGAGCGAAGCCCTTCGCGGTATGGATCGTTGCCGAGCTAGGTCACGCCTGTTATAAATACTCCTTGTAAGCCGCCACACGGGGTAGGTCAATATTTATAAATATCCGGCGTTTGTAAACTCTTTCAAAATAGTGAAATTTTACTGACAAGAACCCATGGGTTTTCCCTTCTCATTGGAGGGTTTTCCAAGTTAAAATCGCGTGTCCCCTATGTTGATCTTGATTTTTTTTTCATTGTTTATTGCTTCTCGTGTATAACAACTGGTATCAGAGCCTTGTTTCGGATTAGGGTTTCTACAACATGGCTGCGATAAAGTTCGATCTGCCGTTGCTGGATTACAATACCAGATTTTCCATGTGGCAAGTCAAGATGCGGGCAATCCTGAGAAACAGAAGGACCGTAAGGCTTTGTCTTTCTATCATCAGAAGCAGAAGCAGAAGGACCGTAAGGCAATCCCGATCTTGATGAGGCGATGGATGGTTCTGGAGAGAAATATCAGAAGATATGGACCGCTAATCATGAGAAGCAGAAGGACCGTAAGGCTTTGTCTTTCTATCATCTTTATATGTCTAATAATATTTTGCAATAAGTGATGCAGGAGAAAACTGCTGCAGCGTTGTGGGCTAAGCTGGATTTGATAAGCATGTCCAAGGATCTAACCAGTAAGATGCACGTGAAGATGAAATTGTTCATGGACAATCTGCAAGAAGGTGGTTCCGTGATGAATCACTTTTCGATCTTCAAGGAGATTGTTTCTGACCTTTCAGTCTATGCTGGTAAAATATGATGACGAAGTTTAGATCTTCTATTTATATGCTTGCTACCTAGTTCCTTTACAAATTTTCCGTGATACCTTATTGTTAAGCCGTAATAAACTGACCCTTGCGGAAGTATATGATGTCCTTTTTTGGAGTAAATAAGAAAGGTACGGTACAGTCTGGGGAGTCGTTCCAGGGTGAAGCCTTGTAGATTCGTGGCAGTCCTGAGCAGAAAAGTTTCAACAACAGAGATAAGAGTGAAAATGACAAAGGTTGTTCAAAGTCTAGAGGAAAGGATAAGTTCTACAAGTATTGTAAGAAGGTAATCATGTCACTGGTGACTGTTGGAAGGTGCAGAATAAGCATAAATGGAACACTACGTATCAACCGAAAAATGAATACGATGGTGATGTAAGGTTTCCATTGTCTCCGGTGAGAATTCTGATTCTGGTGATTGTCTCGTTGTGTTTGTTGGTTGTGTTTGTGGTAATGATGTCTCCGGTGAGAATTCTGATTCTGGTGATTGTCTCGTTGTGTTTGTTGGTTGTGTTTGTGGTAATGATGTCTCCGATGAGAATTCTGATTCTGGTGATTGTCTCGTTGTGTTTGTTGGTTGTGTTTGTGGTAATGATGATTGGGTACTTGATTATGCATGCTCGTTTCATATATGTTGTAATAGAGATTGCTTCAGTTCTTATGGGTTTGTGCAGATGGGAGATAACAACCCACGTGAGATCGTCAGCATTGACTCTGCTCAGATCAGGACACATGATGGTATAACACGCACGTTGACAGACGTGAGGCACATACCGGGCATGGCCAGGAAACTCATCTCGTTGAGTACTCTCGATGTTGAAAGTTACAAGCCCTGTGCGGGTCACGTGGAGTGTTGAAGGTATCAAAAGGTTATCTCCTGCACATGATAGGTGATTTAAATTCTGCGAAGTTGTATGTTCATAATGGTAGCACTTTGTCTGGTACTGCTGGTGTTGTTGTTTCTAATTATGATCCATGTAAACTAATCCGTGGCATATGCGTCTTGGGCATATGAGTGAACTTGGCATGGCAGAATTTTGTTAAGAGAGATGTCCTGCGTGGATGTAGTTTGGGTAAGATGAAGTTTCTGAGCATTGCATAGGCTAAGCACAAGAGAGTAAAATTCAGTGCTTCTTTTCACACCACCAAATTAAGGTGTACTTGAGTGTACATGATGATCTTTGGGGGCCATCTCGTAAGCCCTTGTATGCTAGTTCTCGTTACATGCTTATCATTATTGATGATTACTACAAAAAAGTTTTGCCTTGTTTTATGAAAAATAAATATGATGCATTTGCTATTTTTAAAGAGTGGAAAGTTATGACAGAAATACAAACTGAGAGGAAGGTGAAATTTCTCCGCACTGACAATGGTGGTGAATTTTGTTTGCATGCTTTTAACGATTACTATAGAAAGGAAAGACATTGTTAGACACCTCACCATCCCGTACATGTCTCAGCGGAATGGTGTAGCGGAGTGCATGAATAGAACCATCATCTCCAAAGCAAGGTTTATGTTATCCAGCGCTCGCATGAACAAATGTTTTTAGGCTGAGGCTGCTTCCACCGCATGCTACTTGATCAATAGATTTCTATCCATTCCACTCGACAAGAAAACTCCCATTGAGTTATGGTCTGGTTTATCTACTGATCATTCAGAGTTGAGATTTTTGGTTGCACTGCGTATGCTCATGTTGATAATGAAAAGTTAGAGCCAAGAGTTGATAAGTTTGTGTTCCTTGGTTATGGTTTACGAGTAAATGGTCATAAGTTATGGACAAGCCATTTATGAGCAGGAGTGTTGTTTTCAACGAATATGGTATGTACTTTGACATTTAGTCCACATATACTTCATCAAATAATTCTTATGAGGAAGATCAACAGGTTCACGTCGAGGTGGAGCACTCGGGTGAGAAAGAAAATGTTATTGTTGAGGATGATGGTGTTGCCCCGAGATACTTATGATGTGATAAGGGATATTGTGCAGCACTCAACCCCTGTTTTGCAGCGACAAAATCAGTCTATTGCGTTCGTAGACAAAAGAGAAATTGTTGACCTCGAACACGTCTAACTGAAGAGTGTAACTATGTGCAGAACATGTGGAGAACGAACATGAGATGTCAACGTATCCATGTATTGATTATAATGATGTGTTATCCGATTGTGAAGAATAGTTCAATTCATACATTTTTTCGGTATTATTTTTGTGCATGATTTAGAGGTTGAGTAGTTAGATGTAAAGACTGCTTTTCTGCATAGAGAGTTGGAGAGGAAATATACGTGGACCAGCCAGAAGGTTTCATAGTGGCTAGTAAGGAAGATCTTGTTTGTAAGTTGAAAATGTCCTTATATGTTTTAAAACGGTCTCTTCGTTAATGGTATAAAAGGTTCGATTTGTTTATGATGTCACATGGTTTTAATAGGTTTGAATATGATAGTTGTGTGTATAATAAGTCGTTGATGAATCACCTATATACTTACTGTTATAAAGGGAGCGAAGGGAGACCATACCGTTTCCTCCTGCTAGGTAGGGACTTGCAGGGGTGGCTGCAAAGCCCCCCGTGGTATGGATAGTTACCGACGTAGGTCACGCCTGTCATAAATACTCCTTGTAAGACGCCACACGGGATAAGTTGGAAGTTGTATCTCCGGTGTTTACAACCTCTTTCGAAATAGTTCATCGCTTCTCCTTGGATAAAATCTCGTGTGTCCTTGCCTTGATCTTACTTTTTTCATCGTCTATTTCTTGTCGTGTCTAACAACTAGTTCATTGAAAAATAAGTCCTTGAGCACACAATACCGGCGCCCATTTTATAGAAGAGGAAGTGTCAAGTGTCCCTTGAAAACCAAGTAACAACGGAAACTTCGTTGAAATCATATATCTACAAGTGTAAAAAAATCTAAAAAGAATGTGTGTATTAGAAAGAGGATGTTCTTTAAACATGTGGAATTTGAAGTTCAAATTCATATTCATTGAGAGGTAGAAAAAAAAGGCGGACATGAACAGTGATTTTGTCCTATTTCTTGCTGAAATCAGTTCTAACTTTACTTTGAAGTTGAAACTTCACATGCATGCTCGTAGAACATCACCTCTCCAAACACACCGTATTTTTTTCTCTGAAAAGAAAAAAATGGAAAATCTTGAAGTATAATTTTCACCATGATTTGGTATTCACCGGATACTATCTCATCCCGGAAATGTTGTCAGACAAGTGATACCAGACAACCGAGCTATTGGATTTTTGCCGTCCATTTCGTCCACCTGTCCACGAAGTAGTATTTGTGGCTATTTTGTACTACTAGTAAAAGTTTTCAATTAGCCCAGGAACCAACTAATTATCGTTTGTGTCATGTCACGATGTGAGAGCTGGAGACCGCAAGCGCAAGGGCTATTAAAGAAAACCGATTGATGGTTACTCGTACGACAGAGATCGCCCACGAGCCGATACTAGATCATCCAAAGCATCGAAGCCGTCATCTATCATTTTGTAGCACCCACGGGCACGGCATCCATCCGATCGTGATCCGAGGCAAAGGCAATGGCGGCCGCCGTGGCCGTGACGCGCTCATCCCTATATATCCACTTCAGGCCATGCAGCCACAGACTTGACGACGCAGGCGCGTGACGATGCGACGAGTCGTGTTCGCAGTAGGACACAGTGCAGCATCACCCTGCGCGATAGGCTCACGGAACAGTTGTCTTGACGCCAGCCGACTCGCCGAGTTACCGCATCAATTCACGGACCTTCACGTGGCTGGCTAGCTGATTTCTTCCTCTTCGTCTCTTCTCCTTGGTTTTGTTATCACGTCCCTTGAATAAAGAGATAGGTCTTGGCCTATGCCGGTTTAGAGCATCTCCTAGCTGGCAGATCTCATAAAAGCCTCCGGCGTGAAAAAATTCTAGCAGAGCTCGTAAAATTCCCGTCGCGAACAAATTGCAGCCAATATGCTGGTTCGACCGTTTTTAGGCCCCGAACGGACACCGTATATTGATCCAGTTCAGAGGATTTTACTGGGATCCGATAAGCGATGGCGTCGGCCCTATATCAACGATACACGGTGCATTTAGGGTTTGGTCCCCCATTCCCTCCGTCGAGAGCGATTACTCGCGCATCTGCCACCTAATGGATCACGGATTCGGCGGCGCGCCTCCTCCGCTGTCGTTGGTCACGGCGGTGCTAGCCTCGGCGATGCGGCGGGTGCATCGCTGCCGCTATTGGAGGACTCCGACTCTGGCTCCATCTCCTCGCTCACCGAGCCCATCAACGAATTTGATGCGGAGGAGCTCGCGGCAATGAACGATGACGAGTTGCTCGAGAGTATCAAATAGGAGTTTGTGCGCTCCGCCTATCGCGCGGAGAAGCGGCGCCGTTCGGCCGACCACTGGGCCGCCGCGATCAACGAAGCCTCGCTCGAGGGCGGCATCCGCTTGAGCCTTGAGCACAAAGTAGAGCAGTGGTGGCGGGAGAGGGAGGAGCGTCGCCAGCGCATCGCTCGCCGGTGCGACAACAACTAGTGCGGCGACGTGCTAGAAAGGAAGAAGGCCTTTTGGTTCTATGTTTGTAAATTTAAATCTAGCTTCTATGTTCGTTGATGAACTATGTTTCGGTGGTCTATGAACTGATCGATGAAACCCAGTAGGAAGTCCATTTTTAAATTTCCAGCACAAATTTACGGTACCGTTCTGCGCGATCGATTTGCGAACTAGAAATTCAGTTTCGGGGAAACCCGAAAGAAGCCGAAACTGATTTTCTCGACGAGATTATCCGACATATGCTAGAGATACTCATATGAGAATGCACCGACCGGACTGAAAAAGTATGGTTCCGGGTTTCTTGCTGGACACTTGCACAGCTTTGCCATCTAAAATTAGGCTAAAGTTTCTTGATGAGCTCTTACTTTTTTGCTTTGATATGGTGCTGAGGTGTTTGCTGGGGAGAATATGTGCAAAGGGACAAAAAGGATCAGGGAAAGCTGCCGACCCTGAACCACAGAACCAACCAGACATCCACAGCCTGCTTCCGGAGTTGCAACCGGAGTCAACGGCCATAAAAGCATCGCCAAGGTTGTAATTAGTGCTCTGCTGGTGACCAGGTTTAATTGATAACCGCCAGCGATTCTGCAGGTAACATGGGTGCATAATTAGGAGCACTCGAGCAGAGCTACTACTAATTACGGAGTAATAACTACTCCTACTAGTGGACAGAGAGTCTTTCAGCAGCTCAGCTCAAAGCCAAACAGAAGCGCGTCTCCCCCACCTGACCACCACCACCCTGCCCTGCTGACCAGCTCCACCTTTCCCATTCCCGTTGAAGAACCCCAAACCAACTGGAGCACCAAGGAGGAGGAGAGACAGAGGAAAAAAAACAGCTAGCGCACCGCTCCAGCTCCCGAGACAGCTCACCGGCGGCAACCGACCCCTCCGCCGGCCATTCCCGCCGAGCTCCTCCCCTCCGCACCCCCGCGCGCGGGCGCCGCCGCCCGCTGATTGATGCCACGATCCCCTGCTCGGCTCAGCCCCGCTCCGGCGATCCCGGCTCGCAGATAGATCTGGTGCCGCAGGCGATTCCCCGGCGGGATGGGGCGGGTTCTTGGTCTGTGGTGGCTCCTCATGGCGTGGTTTGCCGCGGTGGCGCTCGCCGCGGCGGAAGCGGACGAGAAGGCGGCGGCGGCCGTCGTCGGCGAGCGCCGGCACGCGTACGCGGCGATGATGTACATGGGCACGCCCCGACTACGAGTTCTACGTCGCCACGCGCGTCATGATGCGCTCCCTAGGGGGGCTCTCCCCCGACGCCGACCGCGTCGTGATCGCCTCGCTCGACGTCCCGCCCACCTGGGTCCAGGCCCTGTAAGCTCTCCCCCACTTCCCCTGTGCGCTGTCGCTTCCTTGCTAGGTTCGATCGTTTCGGTTGTGCCAAAAAAAGCTCCAGGCCCTTGTAGCTGTACTTGAATCGGGGTCTGATGCGACTTCTTTTTGTTTCCTCTTCAGACTCCTATAGTTGGCTTGGTTGACTTCGTGCTTGGTTTGTTCTTTGCTGCATCCATATTCATAGCTATATCTATATCTAATATCTATGCTCTGCTATTCATAGCTAGGTCCATCCGGCGTTTAATTTTGAAGTCCTTCGTTTGCTGTTTCGTGTGAACTCTGGTTGGTTATTAGTGGAACGCCTTTGAGGCCACTCATCACAAATTGATGATTATTTGGCTGGTGTTACAGTGTATGGATATGCTCATCTTTTTATTCGGTCGTTTGGTGCTATTTTGAGATTCTTTCGATACAACTCTTTGAGCATTTTAGGTTTCGATGTTAGATGGCGCGTTTGCTGAATCATGTAATGTTCTTGCTTGTTTATCCTGAACATTTTTGGCGCGCGGGTCTTTAGTGTCCTTTTCAAACTTGTCCTGTTGGTCACTGTTTCTTCCAGTACTTTCCGATGCACACGCCAGATTTATGGTGACATGCTTTGCTTCTTGGAAATGGTCTTCTGTAGTTGTTACTGTCTTTGAGCCGGTAGCTATTCGTGTTGATTAAGTGGTAAAAATTGCATTGTTTTTGTTCAGAATAATTCATCATCTTCGTTGTGAATATTTGTTGCTAAATTGCAATATCTAAGCTGTGAATATCCACCACCACTAGTTGGGATAAATACTGAGCTGATTGCTATTCAGTACTTCTTCACCGTAGAACAGTTTGTGTTAGACCACTGACTTGGCCTCTCTTAGATATTTGCTGAAAGTTACAAGCGTTGACCTTTTTTTTGATTTTTTTTTTGAATTTTTAGGCGTTGACCTTTTAACCTTGTACAACTTCTACTAGTTAGTTGATTAGCTAATTGTGATCGCATATAGTTGTAAAGATGTATTTTCATTTGGGCATATATGTTCTACTGTTTTATGTGACCATATCACACTAGAGTCGATTTATCTCTGTTATGGGTTGTTAGTTGCCAACGAGATTGCGGTTTCAGGAAATTCTAGCTTTGTTTTGTGGAACCTGTTAGCTTTCTCTGTGGCCTCTCCCTTGTTCAAGAGAATATCAGTCCTTCGGATTTGAGCATTTTTAGAAGTGGGCTTTAATGAATGGACAACTGACTGAATCTGATGTGTGAATACTACTTGAAGTTAGTAGCGGCTTTGAAGCTTATTACATCTGATCGAACATATAGGTCATCTTAGCATTTTACCAGTCAAACATTACTATGTTTGACTATCTGTGACAAAAGAATTAATGCATCAAAACTTCAAATTTATATTACTAGATTTATTGTGGACATTTTTATAAAATATTTTAACTATTTTTTATGTGAGGAAACATGTTCTCATGGAAATTGACAGTCAAAGTACCACCTTGAAGACTGTCAATGCCCTAAAGACTTACATTTTGGATCCGGGAAGTAGTATTTATCAAGCTGTGTGTTTAACAGTACTATATTTTTCTATGAGAACCTTAATCAACAACAACAACAACAACAACACAAGCCTTTTATTCCAAACAAGTTGGGGTAGGCTAGAGTTGAAACCCATAAGATCTCGAAACCAAGTCATGGTTCTGGCACATGGATAGCTAACTTCCACGCAGCCTTGTCCATGGCTAGTTCTTTGGTGATATTCCAATCCTTCAGATCTCTCTTAATAGACTCGTCCCATGTCAAGTTTGGCCTACCACGACCCCTCTTAACATTCTCATCCCGCTTTATCCATCCAGTATGCAATGTCGCTTCCGGAGGCCTGCGTTCTATATGACCAAACCATCTTAGACGATGTTGGACAAGCTTCTCTTCAATCGGTGCTATCCCAACTCTCTCACGTATATCATCATTCCTGACCCGGTCCTTTCTTGTGTGGCCACATATCCATCTCCACATGCACATCTCCGCTACACCTAGCTGTTGGATATGTCGCCTCTTGGTCGGCCAACATTTTGCGCCATACAACATTGTAGGTCGAATTGCCGTCCTATAGAACTTGCCTTTTAACTTTTGTGGCACTCTCACAGAGGACGCAAAAGAAGTAATTGCAGTACAGAGTGAAACAGAGAGTTAAGATTGCAAGAAAATTGAAACCTGGCAGGGTCAATCCCTAGTTCCAAAAATAGAGGGAACTAAGGAGTTCTTAATATTTGTACTTCATGTATCTTCTACTTTGTTATGATTACTGCGTGGCCAAATAAAAAGTAAAAAGTCTCCAGTTTATAGTACGACAATGGTTAGTGGAGCAGTGTGTGAAGCATTATGTTTCTTTGCTTTACCTTTCAATATAACACATTTTTGTTGTGCATCGTGGTACTGCTTGAATTCACATTTGTTATGAAGAAGAATGCAACATACATTTATTATTGCTAAATATATGTAATATGGAATGTGCCTTTTTTGGGGCATGTACAATCATGACTCCCCATTTAATTATGCATCTTCAACTGTTCCTGTAGGAAAGATGACGGCGTGAAGGTGGTCTCTGTGGATAATTTGAAGAATCCTTATGAAAAACAAGAAAACTTCAACTCACGATTCAAGTTGACTTTAAATAAGCTGTACGCTTGGACCTTAGTTTCCTATGATCGAGTTGTCATGCTAGACTCTGACAACATGTTTCTCCAGAGCACTGATGAATTATTTCAGTGTGGTCAGTTCTGTGCTGTCTTCATCAACCCTTGCATCTTCCACACAGGCCTCTTTGTACTGAAGGTACGGTTATTTAATCAGCAAACATCTCCTTTCTTTTGCGAAAATTATTATCTTCCACAGATAGAAAATTGTGTCACTGCTTTGTTATTTGGAATTGTTGTGAATAAAGCTTTTGACATCATATAGGGATGATTTGCTTTGTTGCTTGTTGTTCAGCATAGGAGTGGTCTAGCTCGTCATTTGATACTCTGTACTACTTTCATTGCTGTCTTGGGTTGAACATAGATATCTGTAGTTTTCTTATCAACTTCTTTACTTCATTTTTCGTAACCTAAATTTTATCAGCTTTTGTTCGGCTTCCGTAATTTTTCTTAGCGGATATTGCTTTCCTTTAAGAGTTTTGTTACAACATAAAAAGTATTTATCCAAGACATGTGCATTGCATAAGTTTTTATGTTTAAGTTTTGTATTGCTTATGCATTGCACAGAAAATTTCAGCCCATTTTATCATGTAAAAGACAGGTAATGAATCAGAAAGATTGGAACCCCTATATTATGCACCCATACATATTCATAGATTTTAATCAACTATATTCTTTATCTTGTTACAAAAAGCATGACTGTTCTTATTGATCGCTTTGTTTTGTGTCTAGCCCTCTATGGAAGTTTTTAAGAACATGCTACATGAGCTAGCTGTTGGGCGTGAAAACCCAGATGGTGCAGATCAGGGCTTCCTAACTAGCTATTTCCCGGACTTGCTTGATCAACCGATGTTTCACCCACCAGTTAATGGTACCAAACTTGATGGAACTTATCGCCTTCCTCTAGGCTATCAGATGGATGCATCTTATTATTGTGAGTCAAGGATAAGTGTCGCTCGACAAGTCGCGACAAGTCGCACGACTTGTCTACTTGTCGGTACCCCAGCGACAAGTTCAAAACCTCGACAAGTTGCGACAAGTTGCGACAAGTCACGACTTGTCGCGCGACTTGTCTACTTGTCGGTACCCGAGCGACAAGTTGCGACAGGTCGACTCGTAATCCTTGTTGTGAGTATGACTACCGCTATAGCAGTATTCGATATGTCTATGCATTTTGTTGGCTAAGACTAATGAACCACACTTCTTTCAGATTTGAAGCTCCGCTGGAGTATTCCGTGTGGACCGAATAGTGTGGTTACATTTCCCAGCGCTCCATGGATGAAGCCATGGTACTGGTGGTCTTGGCCAGTCTTACCTCTAGGGCTTTCTTGGCACGAACAACGGCGTAAACACCTAGGGTGGGTGGTTTCTTTTGATTTTTTTTCATACATATTCTATTAGATTCTCAAACTCTCTCACACTAACAGTACTTCATATGGAATTGTTTGAGAAAAAAGTACCTTGCATGAAGTTATTTGAGAAAAAAGAGACATTGGTGACATCTCTTTAGAATAAAGATGCAAAAGAAAGTTCATTATCATACCTTTTTATCTTTTAGGATAGAATTCCCTAAAGTAAGAGGTTCGCACTCGTCATGCCCTTAAACAATTTTATGGTAAAGCAACATCATCAATTGACTATAGAAGGATGTTGCACAAATTTTTGATTCGGAAGTACATCATCAGTTACAGTTTCTTATGGTGTTTGAACTTAATGTGAAACAGGTATTCATCGGAGATACCGATGGCATTATTCCAGGCTCTACTATACGTTGGAGTCATTGCAGTCAACCGACTAGCGCGGCCTACTTTGTCAAAGCTGTGCTACAACAGAAGACCGGAGAAAAACACGGTGTTATTACTCACCACGCTCAGAGTAGTGGTAACCTGGTCCATACTTGCAGCTTACCTCATTCCCTTCTTCCTCGTACCACGGACTGTCCATCCGCTGCTAGGCTGGCCACTTTACCTGCTCGGCTCTTTCTCCCTTTGTTCAATTGTTATCAGTGTCTTCCTCCTTCACCCCCTTGCTGTCCGCACTACATGGTTTGGTCTCATCGGCACCCTCTTTGTGATGGCATGCCCATGGTATATGAACGGTGTTGTCAGGCATTGGCGGTGTTCGCGTACGCGTTTTTCTGCGCGCCCGTGGTTTGGGCATCTCTGGTGAAGATAATGAGCTCCTTACAGATCCTAATTGAGAGGGACGCTTAAAGACTTGGAGAACCTAACCAGACGGTCGAGTTCACCAAGCTTTACTAAGGGGGCATGACAGATACATATGGTCACTTCTAGTGTCATTCGATTTGATCAGCTAATCCCAATTTACACTGGCAATTCTGATGGCCGATTCAGTTGTACAAGAGTGAGTTTGGGAACTACATTTGTTGTACCTCCTTAACATCAACTGGATCCATTGGATGTTTGGAACCCAATGATTGTCCTCTTGGACGTGTAGATGATATACAGTGCCAAGGAGAAGGACAAATTGATTCTTATGAGAGTGTGTTAGATCTAGAGTTTTTTTTTTTGGTTTGTTGATTGGCTGTTATTGAAAAAAAGGCCAACGCATTCTTGACTTCGCTGTAATTGATATCCTCAGTTCCACTATCCTGAAAAGGGCACAAATATTGTGGTGTTGTGAAATACTGTCTGAAGTGCTATTGTACATGTGCCCTGAAGGCCTGAATTTTGAAACGTGATCGCAAGAAGGAAACCTCTCTGCATGACTGTCATTTCTTAATTATTTTACATTGTTCTTTTAACTTGGGTTAGAAAATTTTACACTTCATTATCCTACCTATATATATATTATATACCTATATAAAAGCCCACCGGCTTAGGCAATCAGCGAGCCTGCCCACGTCACGCCGTACTGTAGACATCTACAGTGTCGCGCATCTACAGCACCACGCGCTACAGTGCGTTTTTTTTTATAGCTCTCCTCTTCAGCCCTCCATCGATGTGGCCACATCACCCCGCCACTAGAGCATAGGCGCATACTTCTACGGTGTTCTTTTTTAATTTTATTTTCCCCTGAGCACAGTCCCCCGCACTCCTACAGTACCCGCACACGCACTGTTTATTTATTTATTTTGCCCTTTTCGCGATAATATGTACACGAAATATATGCGCGCTGACGAGCAGGTTCCATTCCCGTGATCGGTTCCGAATTTGGTCGACTCTAACTCCTTAATTTTGGATCCAAACTCGCAAAAACAACTGACGAATTTTGTGAAATTCGTCGCGCTCGGACATCCGTTTGAATTTTCCTTTCACAAGTAGATGGATATCACCCTTCCGAACAACTTTCATGTTTTATCCTTTTTATTTCGATGGACATATACATATTTTCCTCAAATATTCAAATTGGTTGTATTTTTGCTGTGAAAAAAAACAAATTCTGACGGATAAAGACATCGGCTTCAGCCATCGGTCACGCTACACATGTCATGCCGGCACTGTACATGCTACAGTACCACATTTCTACAGTACCTCAGCGTCTCTCCCTCTCGCGCGAGCCGGAGTTCGCCGCGCCGCCGCCCCGCTCCTCCCCGCTCAAAACGACGCTCATGCCGAGCTTCGCCGTCGCCTCCTCTCCATCTCCGGCCAGCCTCGCGTGCTGGGCCGCACGACGCGCGGCGGAATCGACGCCGCTGTGCCCCCGCTCCCTCCACCGCGCCTGCACGCCGCAGCCGCCGCTCCGACGACCAAACGCAGCGGCGCCGTCGCTCCCGGTGCTCCGCGTCCACGCGCCTCCGACGTGCCGACCCGCGCGTCCCAGATCCCAGTGGTTCCACGCCGGCGTGCTCGCCGTGCCCGCTGCCGCCACTGTATCCGTCATCACGACTTTAGCGTCGGGCCCGCATGACAGTTTTTTTTCTTCCTGCAAAAAAAAATCCAGTGAATGTGAAACCCGTGACAAGTAGGCCCAATTTCCCTAAACAATTTCCAGAAAAATAATTTTTTTAAAAAAATCAACAACTTCACACCTACAAATCAGAAAAAAATGAAAAATGTATCAAAATTCTCAGAAACAAAAATGCAACCCATTTATGACAAAATACAAAAAAGTTTGAATATTCCAAATTAGTGAAAATTTGGAAAAAAAATCGACGCCAAATTCCAACGGATTTCGACATTTCCAATTTAGTTAAAATATGCAACCTATTTATGGCAAAAAAAAAATTAAACATTCCAAAATAGTGAAAATTTGGAGAAAATAGACGACAAATTCCGACGAATTTCGACATTTCCAAATTAGTAAAAATTTAGAGAAAATAAACGACAAATTCAGACGAATTTTGACATTTCGAATACAACGGGTGCGTCGGAGAAAATAAACGACAAATTCAAACGGATTTCGACGTTTCGAATACAATGGGTGCGCCGTGCCGTCAAAAAAAAATGTTTCAGCAAAATAGACGACAGATTCCAACGGAATTCGATATTTCCAATTTACTGAAAATTTAGCCAAAAAAAACGACAAATTCAGACGGATTTAGACATTTTCGAATACAATGTGTGCGTCGTGCAGACAAAAAAATGAGCATGCTTCAATAATCCAATTTAGTGAAAAATTCGATAAAATTTAATAGACGACAAATTCCGACGGATTTTCACATCTCCAACTTAGTTAAATTTTGGAGAAAATATACTTCAAATCCTGACAAATTTCGACATTCTAAAATACAACGGTGCGGCGTGTCGCCGCACCGAATTCCACTAGTACTATTATATATAATTGAAAGGATCGAGTAGGTTGACTAGAGGGGGGTGAATAGGCAACTACAAATTTTCTTTTTCTTTTAATACAAATTCGGGAATTGCTCAAATATAAGTTCTCTAGATATGCAACTAGATGAACAATCCTATATGATGAGCAATAAACAAGCTAGCAAGATATTCTACACAAGATAAGCTAGCAATACGAGTAAAGGAAGGTTAAGAGATAACCACACGGTGACGCGGAGATGTTCTACCGAAGTTCACTTCCCAATGGAAGCTACGTCTCCGTTGGAGCGGTGCGGAGTCACAAAGTGAACTCCGAATAGCCTTGATATGGCACACCGTATCTCCCTCGTGTTATCCTCCGATGAGGAGATCCACGAGCCACTATATGATGCCCTCGAGGTCGGCAACAAACCTTTACAAGGATGAGGCACACTCCACAACCGAATTGGAGGCTCTCACCAAATTCCCGCGGCTCCCAAAGCCACAAGAATCACAAGGCCGGGTCGCGTCTCCACAACTTAATTGGAGGCTCCCGGCTAATCCTTGTGGCTACCAAAGCCACAAGAATCACAAGTATCTTCTAGGTATCCAATGTATCAAGTTACACAAGATCTACAAGTGACTAGGTCGATGTAGACAAATCGGCTCGGTGGAGATGCGGATCTAGGGCTCCTCCTTCACTCCTCAAAGTATCAACGTGTTTGAGTGGTTGGAGTGGGAGCTCTAGTAGATTGAAGCTTGCAACAATGGTGGAGAGAGAGTGAGGAATCAAGCTTAGTCCACCGGAGGTAGGTGGAGGGGTATAAATACCCCTCCCAGAAATCTGGCCGTTGGAGCTGTAAACAGCCCGCAGCGGTAGTACCGGGCCTCGCCCGGTAGTACCGGCTGACAGGGAAATGCGGCCTGGCGCCAGACTGGTCAACGCCTCTCCACGCGCGCATCGGTAGTACCGGACCGCCTGGTCCGGTAGTGCTCCCCACCCGGTAGTACCGCGCTACTACCGGGGCTACTACCGGATTAAATCGAGCGAGTCCAGAGAGCTTTTGGAGATCCGGTACTGGGCCCGGTACTGGGCCCGGTAGTTCCGCATGGCAGAACACCCGGTAGTACCGGGGTGAACCCGGTAGTACCGGCTGATGCAATGAAGACTGCTTTTCCCTTTCTTGAGACAAAACCTGTGCAATATTAATTGATACAATCCTGCACACTTTTAGCACACACATTAGACATCTAAGTGTGTTGTCAACAAACATCAAAACACTGTGGGGAAGGATATGTCCTTTCAATCTCCCCCTTTTTGGTGTTTGATGACAACATACTTAGGAGAAACAAATGATTTGCAAAAGATAGACGGGGCTCTCCAAATTGTGTGTTTATTAGGAATTTGCTTTTGAATGCAAAAACACACCATATAAAATGGGCGGAGCTCCCCCTATATTTTACGAACCAAGCAAGTTCATATGGATAACAATTAAAACAACTTGCACAATATAAGCAAGTAACATACTAGATAGGTCTTATTACAATACCATAAGTTCAAGGCATGTCTTACACATGCATAGAGAAGTTCAAAGCAAATATCCAAATAAAGATAAAAGATGAAACACAAGCATAAAGATCAAACGAAGTGCAAGCTTGTGTTTCCACCCATGCAAATCCCACGGCTCATCCTAAATAGAACACATTCTCCCCCTTTGTCATCGAAATGCCAAAAAGGGAGAAGCGCGATGCTAACACGTCCCTAGGAGCATCAAGCTCCACCCGCGCCGTGGTGGGTCGAAGAGGAGGCCTGGAAGCGATCACCATGTGGAGGAGCATCTTCATCACTCCAGTAACCATGCTTGGACACCCATTCCTCCTTTGGAGTGATTACTCTTCAGAACCATCGGAGACTCAATCTGCATATGCCTCATCATTGCTTTGTGTCGCTGAGCTGCCTTCTTGTGTACACATGAGCTTCATACAAACGGTCTTCCAAATCCAGTTTGAGGCAAAAGGCCCTCTTGGCCTTAATCTGCAGCTTCTTGAACCATGAAGGTTCCTCAAGAGGAGGTGCACTCCCACTAGCTCTCTCAGCTTCAGCAGCAGCCTCGGATCAAAGGGCTGGTTTTGGGAGGAGCATGAGGCTTGATACGCAGTTCCTTCACTAATGAGCCACAACGGGCTGCCATCCTTCATGATATCTTCTCCATTCTTCTTGAGAGCCCACTTGCGCGAATGAGCTTCATAATGATGGGCCATAGATGGGGGCCCTTCTATCAATGATTGTGGACCACAAGTCATTCCACATCCAATCCATCACATCAAGCTTCTTGCCTTTGCCTTGATTTTCATATGAGAGCTTGAGAAGGTCAAACATGAAGCCATGAACCTCATCCCAATTTCCCACACGGGAGCAATAGTTTCTCTATAGACACGGTGGAGAATCTCAAAAGGACGCACAAGATGAGCAGTTTTACCGGTGGTGCCTCTTTCCATAGTGATTGGTCCAAGAACATCCTTGGAGCTTGATCGATCATTGTCATGGCATCTCCATCCACTAGCAACACTTTCACCCTTGTCTTCATAGCCTAGAAGCTCTCCAAACTCCGCCATGGTGGCAGAAAGCAAGGTGTCCTTAGTCATCCAATATAGGGTCCGGGCTTCATCATGGTCAAGGTAGACGGTGGCAAAGAACTGAATGATGTAGTACTCGATGTAGGGATGGTTCTCCTTCATGATGTCAATCAGCCCAAACTCTTCACACATAGCAAGTGTCTCATCAAAATAGCCCTTGTGCTTCGAGTTTCTCATGTAAGGAATATCAAGAGTGTGTTGGACAACCACGGAGTAATCCTTGTGGAGATAGATTTCCTTGTAGATGGCTTCTTGATCATTTGTGTAAAAGTGCGGATTCCGCACAAGAGGTGACCTCTCCTCAGCATAGGGATTCTCTTCTCTGAGCTTCTGATAGTCCTCATTCTTCCATAAGTGAAGTGCTTTGCGGGCTCTCGTGGGGGAGCAGTGGTGGTACGAGCAGCAGCTGATTTCTTCCCTTGCTTGAGTTCTGGCTGTGGTGCGAGCAGGCAATACTTCCTCTTCTTCTTCTTCAATCTCATCCTCCACAAGACGTGGCTTCTTGGTACCACGGCGGCTACCTGTGAAACAGCATATAGGTAGGGCAGGGAATAGATGAGTGCACAAGTTCACGGATAAGGAATCAAAAACTAGCCAGTAGATGTAAAGAATGGTTGAATCGAGCAAATTTGGAAAACCCGGTAGTACCGGGCTTAGCCCGGTAGTACCGGCTGAGCCGATTCAAGACTGAAATGGCACAAAATCGAGAGATTCAACCATACATTACATAGATGCTAGCTAACAAGGCCTAGGTGATCATCCATCCAACTTTAACCGTTGCCAACGGAGCTACCAACATTTCCTCTCCATACATCTAGGTTTCAAGATCTAGAAACAAAGAATGCAAAGAACGGGGAAATACCGGAGGCCATGGAGGAGATCGACGAGGGGATCGCTCCCACGGAGCAGATCTGGCCGGAGATGGCGGAGTCCGGCGGCCAGGGCGGCGGCCGGAGTGAGGAGCAGAGGAGGCGACGGGGTGGCTTCGTGCGGGTGGGGAAAATGGGGAATAACCCCCACCCTGCCCGCACGGTGAAATATCTAGATACCCGTGATTCCCGGTAGTACCGGGGCGGAGCATCCGGTACTACCGGGGCCTGAATCTTTGCGAGCAGCAGAACTGCTTAGATTCAGAGCCCGGTACTACCGGATCCCACCGGCGGTACTACCGGGGCCTCCTAAGAAACCCCAGATTTCTCTTTTTGTGTAAGGAATTTGAACTTGTGCAAGATGGAAGTTGTTTTGAGATAGATGAAAGGCATAGGATTAGATCAACACACTGGAGATGGTACTTCATACTCAATTTGCAAGAATCAAATACACACAAAAACACCAAATTGAGCATGTTTTCCATAGGAGCACTAGAAAACCAATAAAATCCAAATGAAACCAACTCTTCACAAGGAAGAGGGTGGTGGCCGAGGCCACCATGTATGAGTATGTGGTGTGATACCGCGAAGATATATCTTGAGTCCACGGCCACTACTCGTCATTTAAGCTCACAATTCATAGAACGAATATAGAGATGCAAATGAATTCTTACTATCGGCATAATGGGGGGAGGGATGGTCCAATGGATTAGGACCGCACTCCCCCTATGTCCATGCCTACATCTAAACCAAATAAGTATCGTCTAATATGGGTAGGTATGCAAGAAATCCACTAAATCCAATTGGATATGTCCACCACATTTAGTTCTCCTCTCAACTCCTTGAATCTTGCTTCACCAAGAGGCTTTGTGAACATATCGGCGAGTTGATGCTTGGTGTTGACATACTTGATTGCAATATCACCCTTCTCAACATGGTCTCGAATAAAATGATACCGAATCTCAATGTGCTTGGTCTTGCCATGAAGAACCGGGTTGTGTGCAATTTTAATAGCACTTTCATTGTCACATAAAAGAGGCACTTTGTCACAAATGACACCATAATCCTTTAAAGTTTGCCTCATCCATAATAATTGTGCACAACAACTACCGGCGGCGATGTATTCGGCTTCGGTGGATGACGAGGCCACACAATTTTGCTTCTTGGAAGACCAACTCACAAGGGACCTACCAAGGAATTGGCATGTACCCGAAGTTGATTTTCTATCCATTTTGCAACCCGCCCAATCCGCATCCGAATAACCAACAAGATCAAAGCTTGTACCATGGGGATACCAAAGACCATAGTTGGGAGTATCCAACAAATATCTTAGAATCCTTTTGACCGCGGTTTCATGACTTTCCCTAGGACTTGATTGGAATCTTGCACACATACCCACACTAAACATAATATCCGGTCTAGATGCACAAAGGTAAAGCAAAGATCCAATCATAGAACGATAAAGCTTTTGATCAACTTCCTTACCATCCGGATCTAAGTGAAGATCCGCCTTGGAGTCCATGGGAAACTTATATGGCTTGGCATTGTTCATATCAAATTTCTTGAGCATGTCCTTAAATACTTGGCTTGACATAAGAATGTTCCTTCTCGAAATTGGTGGATTTCAAAGCCAAGAAAATAATTCAATTTTCCCATCATGGACATCTCAAATTCCTTGGTCATTAGCTTGCCAAATTGATCACTAAATTCATGGTTAGTGGAACCAAAGATAATATCATCAACATATATTTGGCATACGAAAAAATCTCCATTTACCCTTTTTGTAAAAAGAGTGGGATCTATTACCCCAATTTCAAAGCCACGGTCTACTAAGAACTCCTTGAGATGATCATACCAAGCACGTGGAGCTTGCTTGAGCCCATAAAGAGCCTTATGTAGTAAGTAGACGTGGTTAGGAAATTTAGGGTCTTCGAAACCCGGTGGTTGTTTAACATACACCAATTCATTTAGTGGACCATTTAAGAAAGCACTTTTAACATCCATTTGATATAAGACAATATTATGAGTAGATGCATAAGCAATTAGTAAGCGAATGGATTCAAGTCTAGCAACGGGGGCATAGGTTTCACCGTAGTCGACTCCTTCGATTTGGGTGTAGCCTTGTGCAACCAATCTTGCTTTGTTGCGAATGACTTGACCATGTGAGTCTTGCTTGTTCTTAAATATCCACTTGGTTCCAATGACATTATGGGAGGAGTCATTGGGTCTTTCCACTAATGACCATACTTTGTTGCGCTCGAAGTTGTTCAACTCTTCATGCATAGCCGCAACCCAATCCATGTCTTCAAGGGCATCATATACCTTGAGAGGTTCTAAGCTAGACAAACAAGAGACATGACCACAAAAGTTAGCTAATTGATTGCGTGTGGCACACCTCTACGGATACTCCCAAGGATATTTTCTTTGAAGTGTTGTTGATAGTCCAATTTGATGCACGCCGGATGACCCGGCGTTCCATGGCTTGACCAATTGTTTCACCAACACAAATATCTTCATTGCCTTCATCTTGCTCATGGTCAACCCGAAGTGGAGTTCTTGGGTTGTGGGTTCATTATGTTCTTGTTCACCACTAGAGTTGGGTGGGTCTTGACCATTTTTTGATCTACATGTTCTTGTTCTTGATCATTGATAGTTTGTTGATCACTTGTTGAGGTAGATGGCTCAACTTGGGTAGAACTTGTTCCTTCTTCTTGAGTATCATCAATAGGTCCTTCAATAGGAATTAGTTCTCCAATCCCCATAGTTCTTATGGCTTGAGATGGAGCAACATCACCTACATCATCATGATCAATATGCTCCGCTTGGGAGCCATTATCCTCGACAAACTCCACGTTCATAGATTCTTCAACACACCCGGTGGATATGTTGTAGACCCTATAAGCATGAGACTTTGCGGCATATCCAACAAATATACCATCAAAAGATCTAGATTCAAATTTAGCAATTTTGCAACCTTTAATGTAAACATGGCATTTGCATCCAAAGACTCGAAAGTAAGATACATTTGGCTTTTTACCGGTGAGGAGTTCATATGGTGTCATGTTCTTGAGAGGACGGAAGAAAAGCCGGTTTGAGTAATGACAAGCGGTGTTGATGGCTTCGGCCCAAAAGTTGTATGGGGAATTAAATTCGGCCATCATAGTTCTTGCCATATCAATAAGAGTGCGGTTCTTCCTTTCGGCAACACCATTTTGTTGGGGAGTATATGCAGCGGAATATTGGTGTTGAATGCCCTCCCCACTTAGGAAATCATCCATAGTGTAATTCTTGAACTCCGTACCATTGTCACTTCTAATTGCCAAAATCTTGGAGTCATATTGGCGTTGAACTAGGGTTGCAAAGTCAATGAATATCTTTTGAGTTTCACTCTTCTTCTTGATGTAGAAAGTCCAACAATATCTTGAATAATCATCCACAATCACCAAACAATATTTCTTGCCACCAAGACTATCATATGTGGGAGGCCCAAAAAGATCCATATGAAGGAGCTCCAAAGGCCTCTTAGTGGAGATAATGGTCGTCTTGGGGTGATTCTTCTCATGCATCTTTCCGGCTATGCAAGCACTACAAGGACGATCTTTGGAAAAATTAACATCGGTTAGTCCTACCACGTGTCCACCCTTTACAAGAGTTTGTAAATTTCTCATACCGACATGGCCAAGTCGGCGATGCCAAAGCCACCCCTTGTCGCCTTTAGCCATTAAACATGTAGCGATTTGAGTGGTCTCTTTTGAGAAATCAACCACATACAAACCGTTTTCACGAAATCCAACAAAGGCGACATTGAGTGTTTGAGTGAAAAGGATGGTCACGTGGTATTTATTAAAAATAACGGTGTAACCGGCATTGCATAATTGACCAACGGAAAGTAAATTGTATGAAAGAGATTCGACAAGAGGACCTTCTCAATGGATAACTCCGGAGTGATCACCACCTTACCAACTCCCACTACCTTGAGTCTTGCATTGTTGCCAACGGTGACATGAGAGAATGAGAGTAGTTGTTTCAATAAGTCCTTTACTAGTTCTTTGCTTCCGGTCATATGGGATGAGCATCCACTATCAATGAGCCATGAAGATCCACCGGAAGAGAAACCCTACAATAAATCAAGTCTTTGATTTAGGTACCCATTTTGGAATGGGTCCTCTTTTGTTAGTCACAAGGGTCTTTGGAACCCAAATAGCATAGTGATAATCATCTCCATATGAAGAGCCAACATATTTAGCAAAAACACAACCATTTGTAGATTTCAAAAGAACATATGAGGGGTTGTATTTTCCCGCAAAGTTATTGTGAGTGGCATTGCCCCTAGTGACATTACCACTCCCAATAGAGTTGTCATTTGCTTTGGCTAACTCCCCCTCCTTCACAAAAACAATATCTTTGGAAGGGGAGTCGCCTTCTTCTTCTTGTTGTTGACCTTCTTAGAGTTGGGTGTGAACCCAATTCCTTCTTTGCCAACCACTCCCTTTTGATTGCTCAAAAGATCATTGAGGTTCTTTTCCCCTTGGATACAAGTGGCTAGGCCCTTCTCAAGTTGGGCCTTCAACCTAGTGTTTTCCTCAATAAGAGATGCCTTGACACATAAAGGGTTAGTGGTACAAGAATTTGCATCTTTATCATTGTGAGAAGTGGTGAAGCTAGCATAGATAAATTGAGCTTGTAGTTTGGCATATGACTCCTTGAGTGTAGTGAGCTCACTTGAGGTCACCTTGTGGGTTTCCCTAAGTTGCTCAAAACCCTCAAAGAGTTTGTTATGACTCTCTACAAGTTCCTCATTTTTACTTTTTAGATCAATAGCAATTTGAATAGAGGTTTCACGAGTTTCTTTTGCCTTGGAAAGATCCATGGCATGTGTCTCCTCAAGTTGCTCACGGAGCAATTGTTCCTCAACAAGTTGATCTTCTAGCTCACCAATCTTGTCGGCATGATCACATGCATGCCCTTCGAGCTCACAAATCCTAACATCCTTCACATCAAGAAGATGCTTGGCTTCTCCATATTGATACATGAGGGCCTCAACCATTTTCTTGGTTGGACCTTGGAGCTTGCTAATGAAGATAGAAATTTTATCCTCTTCTTCAATTTTCCCTACATCCTCAACACAATCCAATAGTGATGGGTTAGAGGAGATAGTAATTTTTGGTGGGGAATTCACCTTAGTTTCCTTGGCCATGAGGCACATGGGCTTGGAGATCTTGTCGTCGTTTGGAGATGAGAAGAGGTTGGCCAATGATGGAGGAAGGGTGCCCATTGCAAGAGCCGCCATTCCTACTTCTTCACTTGGTTCTTTATCCTCCTCACCTCCGGACTCGTATTCCTCTTCATGGGATGCCACAAGAGCCTTTTGAGGTGATCTCTTCATGTAGGTAGGCTTGGGGTGGTACTTGTTCTTCTTTAGAATGAGTTGACCACCATTATCCTCTCTTCTTTCATAGGGGCAATCCTTCACAAGATGAGTGTCCTTTCCACAATTGAAGCACATTCTTTTTATTGGTGAGGGTTGACGCTCTTGTTCTTCTTGTTCCAAAACCGGGTGGCGGCAAGTGCAAGAACTTCATTGAGCTCACCCTCCAAGTCTTCTTCACCTTCATAGACCGGGCTTTCTTCATATCTTGGATGGTCTACCACACGAGCCTTCAAAGCAAGAGTCTTTGGGCCACGGACTTGGTTGAAAGACTTGGATGTGGACTTCAATGTATCATAGTGACAAATTGAGCCAACATGTCATTGGGAGTCATTGTTGTGTAATCCGCTCTTGCATGAGGTTCATCACCATAGTTTCACTATATGGCATAATTGCTTGAAGGAACTTGGCCTTGACCCATTCATCATCCATATCCTTCTTTCCATTTTCCCTACATGTCACCACAAGCTTGTAGAGTCTTCGGTAAAGTTCGGTTGGAGTCTCTTCGTCTAGCATGATGAAGTTGTCAACTTGATGTTGAAGGACGGCCGCATTGGAGCGTTGAATGCCCTCATTTCCTTCATACACGGTTTCAAGATAGACCAAGCCTCATTGCAAGTTTTGAGATTCCGCACATGATCTTCATCATTTGCGGTCATAGCACTCTCAAGAATGTACTTGGCATTTGCATCAAGTTGCTCATCAATCTCTTCTTGCTTGGTCAAGTTGTTGGGATCAACGGGTTGAAACCATGTAGACCACCCTCCAAAGATGCACGATGAGCTGCGAAAATAAGACTCCATAGATTTCTTCCAAGTGAAATAACGAGTATTATCAAGCTTAGGAGGGGGTCTACCAAGGTTGGTTATATGAGGTTGAGTGGTGCAACTTGAGTGAGATAAGAGCTAGGTGGAGCAAAGTTAAGAGAAGGCTTCTCATAGGTTTATCATTTTTATCCTTGTCACTAGCTCCCTTAATAGGGCTAGCGGTTGATGAGGAGCCATTTTGATTAGATACCCGAGTATACACCTCATCCACCATTTTGCCTTTCATGTACCCAAAAAGTTCAATCATGGACTTCATGGTGATTGGGGCATCACCCTCGGGAGGGATTATTCCCGCTTCTATTAGTTCTTTGTCAAGTTGTTCTCTATCACGTTTTTCTTGTTCCTTAGCAAGTTTTAACTCCTCATCTTTAGCACGTTGTACTTCCTCCGCACTAGCCATCCTCCTCTTTAGGCGATTAAGCCCTTAATAAAGAGACCTTGCTCTGATACCAATTGAAAGGATCGAGTAGGTTGACTAGAGGGGGGGTGAATAGGCAACTACAATTTTCTTTTTCTTTTAATACAAATTCGGGAATTGCTCAAATATAAGTTCTCTAGATATGCAACTAGATGAACAATCCTATATGATGAGCAATAAACAAGCTAGCAAGATATTCTACACAAGATAAGCTAGCAATACGAGTAAAGGAAGGTTAAGAGATAACCACACGGTGACGCGGAGATGTTCTACCGAAGTTCACTTCCCAATGGAAGCTACGTCTCCGTTGGAGCGGTGCGGAGTCACAAAGTGAACTCCGAATAGCCTTGATATGGCACACCGTATCTCCCTCGTGTTATCCTCCGATGAGGAGATCCACGAGCCACTATATGATGCCCTCGAGGTCGGCAACAAACCTTTACAAGGATGAGGCACACTCCACAACCGAATTGGAGGCTCTCACCAAATTCCCGCGGCTCCCAAAGCCACAAGAATCACAAGGCCGGGTCGCGTCTCCACAACTTAATTGGAGGCTCCCGGCTAATCCTTGTGGCTACCAAAGCCACAAGAATCACAAGTATCTTCTAGGTATCCAATGTATCAAGTTACACAAGATCTACAAGTGACTAGGTCGATGTAGACAAATCGGCTCGGTGGAGATGCGGATCTAGGGCTCCTCCTTCACTCCTCAAAGTATCAACGTGTTTGAGTGGTTGGAGTGGGAGCTCTAGTAG
The DNA here is from genome assembly GCA_947311845.1 of Poa pratensis. Taxonomy (NCBI): domain Eukaryota; kingdom Viridiplantae; phylum Streptophyta; class Magnoliopsida; order Poales; family Poaceae; genus Poa; species Poa pratensis. The sequence continues at coordinate 129,357,149 of CAMZMU010000052.1, read as the reverse complement.
ATTGAAGCTTGCAACAATGGTGGAGAGAGAGTGAGGAATCAAGCTTAGTCCACCGGAGGTAGGTGGAGGGGTATAAATACCCCTCCCAGAAATCTGGCCGTTGGAGCTGTAAACAGCCCGCAGCGGTAGTACCGGGCCTCGCCCGGTAGTACCGGCTGACAGGAAATGCCGGCCTGGCGCCAGACTGGTCAACGCCTTCTCCACGCGCGCATCGGTAGTACCGGACCGCCTGGTCCGGTAGTGCTCCCCACCCGGTAGTACCGCGCTTACTACCGGGGCTACTACCGGATTAAATCGAGCGAGTCCAGAGAGCTTTTGGAGATCCGGTACTGGGCCCGGTACTGGGCCCGGTAGTTCCGCATGGCAGTACACCCGGTAGTACCGGGGTGAACCCGGTAGTACCGGCTGATGCAATGAAGACTGCTTTTCTTCCATTTCTTGAGACAAAACCTGTGCAATATTAATTGATACAATCCTGCACACTTTTAGCACACACATTAGACATCTAAGTGTGTTGTCAACAAACATCAAAACACTGTGGGGAAGGATATGTCCTTTCAATAATGGCTGAGCGTTTCAGCCAGCGACGGAGGCATCCACGTCGACGTTCACTGTAGCTGAGCTACAGTACCAGCACTTCTACAGTGCGCAGTGCGCTGTAGCAGCTACCGTGTATTTTTTTTAGCGTTCCAGCCAGCCATGGAGGCATCCACGTCGACGTTCACTGTAGCTGAGCTACTATGCCAGCGCTTCTACAGTGCGCATTGCACTGTAGCAGCTACCGTGTTTTTTTTCCCCACCTTTTCGAGCTGAGCGTTTCAACCAGCTATGGAGGCATCCACGTCGATGTTCACTGTAGCTGAGCTACAGTGCCAGCACTTCTACAGTCGCAGTGCACTGTAGCAGCTACCGTGTATTTTTTTTGACCTTTTCGCGGTAACATGTACATGCGCGCCGACGAGTAGGTTCAATTCCCGTGATCGGTTTCGAGTTTGATTAACTCTAACTCCTTAATTTTAGATACAAACTCACAAAAATATTTGACGGATTTTGCCAAATTCGGCACACACAGTCATCTGTTTACATTTCCCATGCACGAGTAGATGAATATCATCCTTTCGAACAAATTTCATGTTTAGCTACAGTGCCAGCACTACTACAGTGTGCAGTGCACCGTAGCAGCTACCGTGTATTTATTTTATTTTTGACCTTTTCGCGGTAACATGTACAAGAAATATATGCGCGCCGACGAGTAGGTTCCATTCCCGTGATCGGTTTCGAGTTTGATCAACTCTAACTCCTTAATTTTAAATACAAACTCACAAAAATATTTGACGAATTTTATCAAATTCGGCACACACAGTCATCTGTTTACATTTTCCTTGCACGAGTAGATGAAATATCATCCTTTCGAACAAATTTCATGTTTTAGCCTTTTTGTTTCGACGAACATAAATATAATTCTCTCCCATCTTCAAATCTGCTATAATTTAGGCTGCGCAAAAAAAAATTCTAACAGACATAGATTTTTTGAATCCAAACAAATTTCATGTCTTAACCTTTTTGTTTGGACGGACTTAAATATAATTCTCTCCAATCTTCAAATCTGTTATAGTTTGGGTTGTGCAAAAAAAAAAATCTAACAAATATAGATTTTTTGAATCCGGATATTTGGATCCAGAAATTTGTCTTTTAGATCTAACCCAGAGTAGCATTTTTATTATCTGCCTTTCATGTACAAATTTTTCGTGAACCAAATTATATACCTACGATATAGTGCAGAGTAGCATTTTTATTGCATGCCTTTCATGTATATTTTTTTTGTAAACCAGATTATATACATACAACCTCAGTTAATAACTCATTTTACAAAACTACGACACATACCAATACAACGCTGCGGCGGTATACCAATACAATTGGTACGGCGGTGGTCGACATAGCCGTCGTGGACATTGCTGATATCAGCACCTGATGCCATCAGGAGCCCACTTGCCAGCCTTTTATTATTTTGTAAAAATGATTTCGATAATTATTAAAACTCTGACAGAGTGTCCAGGTTGTCAGAATTTTTAACTTTCCTAACAATTTCACAAATTTGTCAAAATTTGTATATCCAATAACTTCTGATCCGTGATTCATAAAAATGTGTTCAACATACCAAAATATTTAGAATAATATATATCATGCCTGAGCGTTTCAGCCTCCTGCGAAGGTGCCCACGTCGCGGGCACGGTAGAAGTGCTACAGTGCCCGCACTTCTACAGTGCATCGTGCACTGTAGCACTTTTTATTTTCTATTTCTTTCACGACAGTGCCTACACTCCTACGTTCCACTGTGCACTGAAGCAGCTACAGTGTGTGCAGTATACTTTTTTTTCTTTTTGCCTTTTTCGCGATAATATGTACATGAAATATCTGCGCGTCGCCGAGTAGGTTCCATTCACGTGATCGGTTTCGAGTTTGGACGACTCAAACTGCTTAATTTTAGATCCAAACTCGCAAAAAAATTTAACGAATTTTGTCAAATTCGTCGCACTCAGCCATCCGTTTAAATTTTCCTTTCACAAGTATATGAATATCATCCTTCCGAACAATTTTCATTTTTTAAACTTTTTGTTTTAACTGACATAAACATATTACCCTCCAATCTTCAAATTTGTTGCTGAGTGCTTCAGCGCACGCTCACGATGCCCACGTCGCCCCGCATTGTAGCGCGTCTACAGTGCGTTCACTTCTACAGTGCACGCCTCGCTCTTACAGGGATCTTTTCACAACGACGCGGTCATCGTCGTTACGAACGCCAGAGGGACTTATTTGCAATTATCGGACAGTCCAGGAAACTTTTCGCAACGACGCGGTCACCGCCGTTGATGACATCATCATGACATCACAGTGGGCCCGGCCTGCCAGGATTTTTTCATTTCCGGAAACATTTTCAGAAAATGTTACATCCCTGACAAGTGGGACCGGTTTATTTAAACAATTTCCAGAAAAAATGGAAAAAAACCTTGAAAAATCAATATCTTTAAATATATCCATCGGGAAAATATGAAAAAAATATCAAAACGTCCATAAAAATACATGCTAAGTACTTATGCTAAAAAAACAAATTTGTATATTAAAATTTGGTAAATATTTGGAGAAAATTCTAGTGTATTTTATCTAATTGCAATTAAATATCCATAGCAAAATACAAACATATTTGAACATTCCAACTTGCTAGATATTTGGATATTTTTAAAATATATCAAAAAATGCTCAAAAAAATAAATGCTAACTACTTATGGCAAAATACAAACATATTTGAACATTCCAATTTGGTCAATATTTGGATGCAATATAAATGAACTTTCCCTAATTGTGGAGTCAAATCCAAAAAAAAATGTATTTCCACTAATTATGTATTCAAAATAAATGTTAATGAGAAAAATAGAAGCATAGTTGAACATTCCAATTTGCTAAAAATTTAGAGATACTCTAGAATATATCAACATGCTCAGAAAAATAAATACTGCCTATTTATGGCAAAATACAAACATATTTAAACATTTCAATTTGATTAATATTTTTACATAATCTAAATGAATTTCATCTAATTATGGATCTAAATTTAATATACGCACACATAATGCATTTTTCAAAATATGGAGTTAACTTAAAAATTTATGGAAACATACAAGCATTTTCGAACATTTCAATTTGCTAAATATTTGGAGTCACAGACCGTCATAAAATACGCTACAGTGCCCGCACTTCTACAGTGCATCGTGCACTGTAGCACTTTTTTATTTTTTATTTCTTTCGCGACAGTGCCTACACTCCTATGTTCCACTGTGTACTGAAGCAGCTACAGTGTGTGCAGTATACTTTTTTTTTCTTTTTGCCTTTTTCGCGATAATATGTACATGAAATATCTGCGCGTCGCCGACTAGGTTCCATTCCCGTGATCAGTTTCGAGTTTGGACGACTCAAACTGCTTAATTTTAGATCCAAACTCGCAAAAACATTTAACGAATTTTGTCAAATTCGTCGCACTCAGCCATCCGTTTAAATTTTCCTTTCACAAGTATATGAATATCATCCTTCCGAATAATTTTCATATTTTAAACTTTTTGTTTTGACGAACATAAACATATTACTCTCCAATCTTCAAATTTGTTGCTGAGTGCTTCAGCGCACGCTCGCGATGCCCACGTCGCCCCGCATTGTAGCGCGTCTACAGTGCGTTCACTTCTACAGTGCACGCCTCGCTCTTACAGGGACCTTTTCACAACGACGCGGTCATCGCCGTTACGAACGCCGGAGGGACTTATTTGCAATTATCGGACAGTCCAGAAAACTTTTCGCAACGACGCAGTCACCGCCGTTGATGACATCATCACGACATCACAGTGGGCCCGACCTGCCAGGATTTTTTCATTTCCGGAAACATTTCCAGAAAATGTTACATCCCTGACAAGTGGGACCGGTTTATTTAAACAATTTCCAGAAAAAATGGAAAAAAACGTTCAAAAATCAATATCTCTGAATATATCCATCGGGAAAATATGAAAAATATATGAAAACATTCATAAAAATACATGCTAAGTACTTATGCTAAAAAACAAATTTGTATATTAAAATTTGTTAAATATTTGGAGAAAATTCAAGTGTATTTTATCTAATTGCACTTAAATATTCATAGCAAAATACAAACATATTTGAACATTCCAACTTGCTAGATATTTGGATATTTTTTAAAATATATCAAAAAATGCTCAAAAAAATAAATGCTAACTACTTATGGCAAAATACAAACATATTTAAACATTCCAAGTTGGTCAATATTTGGATGCAATATAAATGAACTTTCCCTAATTGTGGAATCAAATCCAAAAAAAATGTATTTCCACTAATTATGTATTCAAACTAAATATTAATGAGAAAAATAGAAGCATAGTTGAACATTCCAATTTGCTAAAAATTTAGAGATACTCTAGAATATATCAACATGCTCAGAAAAATAAATACTGCCTATTTATGACAAAATACAAACATATTTGAACATTTCAATTTGATTAATATTTTTACATAATCTAAATGAATTTCATCTAATTATGGATTTAAATTTAATATAGGCACACATAATGCATTTTTCTAAATATGGAGTTAACTTAAAAATTTATGGAAACATACAAGCATTTTTGAACATTTCAATTTACTAAATATTTGGAGTCACATACCGTCATAAAATACGCTACAGTGATCGCACTTCTACAGTGCATCGTGCACTGTAGCACTTTTTTTATTTTTTATTTCTTTCGCGACAGTGCCTACACTCCTACGTTCCACTGTGTACTGAAGCAGCTACAGTGTGTGCAGTATATTTTTTTCCTTTTTGCCTTTTTAGCGATAATATGTACATGAAATATCTGCGCGTCGCCGAGTAGGTTCCATTCCCGTGGTCGGTTTCGAGTTTGGACGACTCAAACTGCTTAATTTCAGATCCAAACTCGCAAAACATTTAACGAATTTTGTCAAATTCGTCGCACACAGACATCCGTTTAAATTTTCCTTTCACAAGTATATGAATATCATCCTTCCGTACAATTTTCATTTTTTAAACTTTTTGTTTTGACTAACATAAACATATTACTCTCCAATCTTCAAATTTGTTGCTGAGTGCTTCAGCGCACGCTCGCGATGCCCACGTCGCCCCGCATTGTAGCGCGTTGTAGCGCGTCTACAGTGCGATCACTTCTACAGTGCACGCCTCGCTCTTACAGGGACCTTTTCACAACGACGCGGTCATCGCCGTTACGAACGCCGGAGGGACTTATTTGCAATTATCGGACAGTCCAGGGAACTTTTCGCAACGACGCGGTCACCGCCGTTGATGACATCATCACGACATCACAGTGGGCCCGGCCTGCCAGGATTTTTTCCTTTCCGGAAACATTTCCAGAAAATGTTACATCCCTGACAAGTGGGACCGGTTTATTTAAACAATTTCCAGAAAAAATGGAAAAAAACGTTCAAAAATCAATATCTCTGAATATATCCATCGGAAAAATATGAAAAATATATCAAAACGTTCATAAAATACATGCTAAGTACTTATGATAAAAAAACAAATTTGTATATTAAAATTTGGTAAATATTTGGAGAAAATTCAAGTGTATTTTATCTAATTGCAATTAAATATTCATAACAAAATACAAACATATTTGAACATTCCAACTTGCTAGATATTTGGATATTTTTTAAAATATATCAAAAAATGCTCAAAAAAATAAATGCTAACTACTTATGGCAAAATACAAACATATTTGAACATTCCAATTTGGTCAATATTTGGATGCAATATAAATGAACTTTCCCTAATTGTGGAATCAAATAAAAAAAATGTATTTCCACTAATTATGTATTCAAACTAAATATTAATGAGAAAAATAGAAGCATAGTTGAACATTCCAATTTGCTAAAAATTTAGAGATACTCTAGAATATATCAATATGCTCAGAAAAATAAATACTGCCTATTTATGGCAAAATACAAACAAATTTGAACATTTCAATTTGATTAATATTTTTACATAATCTAAATGAATTTCATCTAATTATGGATTTAAATTTAATATACGCACACATAATGCATTTTTCTAAATATGGAGTTAACTTAAAAATTTATGGAAACATACAAGCATTTTTGAACATTTCAATTTGCTAAATATTTGGAGTCACATACCGTCATAAAATACACTTCAAATTATGCAGCAAAATTAACACCACAGGCGCGGCGTGCCGCCGCGCTAATTTTCCTAGTATTCCTATAATATATTATGACCATGATACCATGTGATTATGATTTTATTTCTCCTCTTCTCTTTATCAGTGCCTGCCTTTTCAGGAAGACTTAAGCTGACTATTGAAGGTCGGTTATAAACAAAAACCAAAGCAGATTTTTTGTAAAACTCATATTCTAGGAACTCCTTTGAATAATTAAGCATGTCTGATGAAGAATTCCTCTATAGCTAGGAGATACGACGTTTAAATTTTCTAATTCCAGCCATTTGATTAGCATTAGAGACGACCAATTATGATTATTTGAGAAAAAGATACTAACGAAGATCAAATTTTGTCTGTTAATATATTTCTTTGGGGGTAGTGTTATCTAACATTATCCTTTCTTCCTCTTTGATACGGAACATGTTGCGTGGGTTGTGTGATCACTTAGAATATTGAACGTTGCCGTGTAATGACTTATCTTGAGGATGATTAGATATTTCTTTTCTGACAACTAGCCACGCCTAGCACATGATATATATTGACTAGCCATCTAATGTAACACTCGGTTGGTGTAATATATTGACAACATGAAAACGATTAAGAAAAAGTTGCAAGCAGATCATGCCGGCTGTTCTTCTGCTACCTTGCGTTATGTATTGCGCATATAAGCTTGAAGGAATTGCCTTGTTGTCTATCTCTCTCAGCCTCTCTTCCAGAGAACAAGAAAGAAAGCAGAGCAAAAGAAAGCTCCTGAGTACTACCATCTCATAGAATGATCGGACGGCTGCTCTTCTTGTTCGCGATCCCGCTAACAACGCGCTGCAAGCTCGCCGTCGCCGCCGTAGCCTCCAGTTCCAAGGTAGTGACAAGCCTCCCTGGGTTCCCCGGCCGCCTCCCGTTCCACCTCGAGACAGGTTACCCATTTCTCACTCTGTTCTTCGGTTAAGTTTTTTACGCACTGTACTGTAGGAGGTGCGATCTCCTTGATCGACTCCATTGGATAGTGGATATAATCTGCTGTGCTGCTGCTCAATTCTAAGGTATGTGGAGGTGGACGAGGGGAACGGCACCGAGCTGTTCTACTACTTTGTCGAGTCGGAGACCGGCGGCGAGAATGCCCCTTTCCTTCTCTGGCTCACCGGCGGCGACCACTGCTCCGTACTCAGCGGCCTCGCTTTGGAGATCGGTACGTTTGAGTTTGCATTGCGTTGACTCGCCATTACTCTTCAACATCATAAATATTAATCCATGCAAGTGAATTGCGGCAACTGCAGGTCCATTCCAGTTCGTCGCAGAGCCTTACAATGGCACCGTACCCAGCCTGGAAATAAATCCTTACTCATGGACGAAGGTCGGTCATGTATTGCACTACTCTCCAGTTATCCACGTTACAGATTCATGTTCAGTCCTGTCTTGACAGTGTCCATTTGTTCTGCAGGTGGCGAATATCCTTTTTGTCGATACACCTGTTGGGGCAGGATTTTCCTTTTCCAGACGACCCGAAGGCTACCATGTTGGGGAAGTGTCTACCTCACTGCAGCTCCATGAACTCCTCGTCAAGGTACTAATTACTCCGATCCCCTAATTCGTTTAGTTAGAATGAGTACTAATCGCTTACATTTGCCTGATCCACGTGAGAATGTCTAGTGGTTCACTGATCATCCCAAGTTCCTCGCAAACCCCCTCTATATTGGGGGAGACTCATATGCTGGAAAAATTGTACCATTTATCGCTCAAAAGATTTCAGAAGGTATGGATGCTGATGTTGTATCTTGTATACTTCTACCCTACAAGGCTACAACACTGAACATGTGTAGACAGCTGAATTATTTCGCCGTGTTCACCGCTATCTTAATGCTTTCTACTCTTCAGGTGTTCAAGCTGGAAGGAGCCCACTTCTGAATCTCAAGGTACCTGCTGTAGTTTTAGGCTTTTAGCCCCCAAAGTCTACATATACTCACATGAGGGGATGTTTGCTCAAAATAATTCTTAGCACATTCATCCTTGATACTTTCTTACTCAACATAAGTCTTAGCATATTCATCCTTGGAGGTCTTCATTTTTCTGCAGAGTAAAATATTTAATTCATGGCACACTTATGTTACTTCCAGGGCTATCTAGTGGGCAACCCGGGAACGGGTGAAAGCATTGATGAAAGCTCCAGAGTGCCATTTGCTCATGAATTCGGTATCATATCAGATCAACTGTACGAGGTAATCAAACTCACCATGTTCCACTATTCCTATCCATCTACATATCCACAGTTTTGTCAAAAACTGAACTGAGGTGCATGTTGTTTTTCTTATGTGTACAGACAATATTGGGGCATTGTCAAGGAGAGGACTACAAGAATCCTACAAATGCACTGTGTGCTAATTCTCTGCGCGGTTTTGATAATGTAAGAACGAGATATCCTACAAAGTACATTCAATCTGTCTCCCAAGGAGTACCTGACTTGATGAGTACTGAAGCTTATGTTATGTCCTGCATACAACTCCAACTGCAGCTCCTCTCGGAAGTAATGAGCGCCCACATTTTGCTGGACACATGCGTTTATGCATCTGGTAGACCAGGTGCCGAGACAGACAATTCAGCTGGTTCTGGTCCAAAGATCCTAAGCGAGGAAGCTGGAACCGTAACAGGGAAACGAGTAAAAAATCCGCCACCTCGTGTGCCACTTGATTGTATCGTAAGTCTGCATTAATCATATCATCATAGTCTTCTCACCGGTGTATCTGTATGTGTTTCCATTCCTTGGTTGAACTAAATCCTACAGACTTACGCGATGGGTGCAGAGTTACACCGCTTACCTCTCGTATTTCTGGGCAAACGACGAGCTCACCCGAGACGCCCTGGGGATCAAGAAGGGGACCGTGGACGAGTGGGTTAGGTGCCACACCGGCGACGTCCCCTACACCAGAGATATCGAGAGCAGCATCAAGTACCACCGGAATGTTACCGTCAACGGTTACCGTGCGCTTGTGTACAGGTCCGGGAAATGAACGAACCCGTTTCGTGGCTGTGTGTTTGCTGCAACTGAAACTTTGGAAGCCTGAAACCTGACGGTGTTTTGTGTTGGTGTCATCGATGGCACGCAGCGGCGACCACGATGCGATTGTGCCGCACCTGGGGACGCAGGCGTGGGTGAGGTCGCTCGGCTTCCCCATCGTCGACGACTGGAGGGCGTGGCATCTCCGAGGGCAGTCTGCCGGGTTCGTCACCGGTTTCTTTCTCCTTGTCTGCTTCAACTTCTCATGTTCTAACAGACTAACAGTGATGTCGGGTTTGCAGATTCACCATCAGTTACTCCAACAACATGACATTTGCGACCGTAAAGGTGAGCAAATAAACTATTTTTCTGTGTGCATTTGTGGCGCGCGTGTTTTTTTTTTTTTTTGAGGTTTGCGTGGTTTTTTAAGTTGTTGTTCTGAATTTGGTTTGCAGGGAGCCGGGCACACGGCACCTCAGTACGAGCCTGAGAGGTGCTTTTCCATGTTCAGCCGTTGGGTACGGGGCATTCCACTCTAGGCTTACTATATTGTACAGTACATCATCTAGTAGCTCTGCTCCGTTCGCCTGCAGAGGCGTTATTTGTAAAGTTTGTCTAAATTGAATGCCTGAACCATATTAGCAGAATTGATGTGAGCTAGTGGAAGCGTGCGCACCCACATATACATGTGTCATTCTTAATTATTGTGATGTATGTACTGGAAAAGTGGAAATGCGTCTATAAAGTTGATGTGAAAGGATGTGGGGTGACTCGCATAGCTATTCCGAGGCTACCTTGAGTATAAAATTTGCACAAACTTTTGATTCCAAAACTTAGACGTTTGGACTAAAAAAACCATAATATTAAAACTTATGCACACAAAATATTACATTTTATGAATACTATAACATTTCGAATATTGGAGTAATCAATCGAGTATTTTTATTGTATTTTGAATTCTGTCAGTCAATTAGCTTGAAGAATAATTCAAACAAACGTGCATGAGCACAAGCACAACATTTTATCTAGCTTTGCATGTTAAAGCACGTACCACATTTTATATCTTACACAAGGGTTCAACGTTTATGTATCTATTTAAACCTCTTGAAAAATGGATTTTTCGTTGACTCAATAAGTCACATCGAGACCATATCCATCCAAACTCTACATAATTCATAAGATGCACACCATGAAACACACTTTTTATATCGAACCAAAACATTAAGTTTCTAATAATAAAAAGGAAAAATATCATAAGAAGATAGAAGACGGATAGAAAAACCGCAACATCGTCTATGGTGAGTAAACACCTCCATTGTTGCTCGGTCCACTCCGATAAATGATAAGTGATGTCGGAAGCAACTTCCGGTGCTTTGGCCACTGAAGCAATGATAGCGAGCCAGCAAGGTACATGTGTACATAACCTTTTGGAGAATAATTTTCCTTCTTATCAAGGACCCATCATTACTACGTAGTCACAGTGAGTAGCACAATGTTGTTACTCCGTCAGGGTTAAGGCTCTAAGATTTATATCAGTTCCTTGAAACAAAAACATATCGAAATACTCAGTGTCAGATTCAAATTAGAGGCCACCTGGATGGTGGCTAAATCTACTTGCAATTACCTAATCAGACATAACACACAAAGCAATATGCGAAGAGATTCACACCCATATAAAATACAACAAGTCGTATGTACAAGGGGGGCTAATCAAACATGTTGCCCTAAGCTACCAAACATCCATTATGAGTATGCCTATGCTGCCATGCATGCAGGGGCGGATCCAGGGGGTGCTAGCAGGGGTCCGCCCCCCCCCCCCCCCCCCCCCCCACACACAACAATTTTCAGTAGGTAATACTAGGCATATATATGTAGCAGGTCAGTAATTAGCCTATTGTTAATAAATACTAGTTGAATTTTGGCGCGGCGTCACGCCGCGCACTTGGTTGATATTTTTGTGAATATAACTTGTTTTTCTTTTTTTTTGTTACATAATATCTTTTGTGAATAGAAATGGTGACATTAGAGAGAGCTAAGTTCAATTTGAGCACTCATTGAATTGAAGTCAATATATTTTGCGAATTGAAATGGTAAACATGTTGTATTAACATCTATTAAATTCAATCCATTTTTAGAGGAAATGAATTTATGTTTTCTCCAATATATGCATCTAGTCAAGCATTAGTTAAATTTAACTACATAGTTAGAGAGAGTTAAGTTCAATGTAATCATCTATTAAATTGAATTACATCATTGGAGGGAGTTCAGTTATATTGTCTTTAAATATTAACTTATCCGAATTGATGTAGTACGTTTGTATTTTTATTGAATATTTAATTGTACTCAATAACTGGAGGAAATATATTATATGAGTGTTTATTAAATTTAATTTAAATTCAGTCCATAATTAGAGAGTATGAATTTGTATTTTATGTAAATATTCATCTAATCAAGCATTTTTTTTTAAATTAAACTACATAGTTAGAGAGTTTAAGTTATATTACCTCGAATATGTTAGCTAAATTGAAGTGATCAAATATGGTTCCGTTTTGCTATAACTTTCTTACATAAAATATGTTGGTGTTCTGTCTTAAATATTTAATTTAACTTCATAATTAGGGGAAATACATTATGTGAGCATTTAATAAATTTGGTTTAAATTCAATCTATAATTAAAGGATATGAATTTGCATTTTCTCCAAATATTCATCTAATCCAACATTTTTGAAATTTAGCTGCATAGTTAGAGAGATTTAAGTTATATTGCCTGTAAATATGTTAGCTGAACTGAATTGACCAAATATGGTTCCATTTTGCCGTATTTTTCTAATTTAGCACCATAATTGTAGGAAATATATTATCGTTATGGATTATTTTGAAATATTAACCTGTATAAGTTTCTGATTTCGTAGCATTTAGTAGTTTTTCGGAATTGTCCAAATACTGTAGAACAGTATCTATAAAGTGTTTTAAATTATTTGAACATGATCTTTTTTTAAATTTCATTATTTGGTTCAATTATATTTATTTGGAAAATAAGTTCACAAATAATTTGGAAAAGGTCCCAAAGCATTTGAAATGGCTACTTAGATTTTTACAGTTTGGTAGAAAGTGGGCTGAATTGATTTGGAGCTGTATTTGAATTGGTTCAATTATATTTATTTGGAAAATAAGTTTTTAAATAATTTGGAAAAGGTCCCAAAGCATTTGAAATGGCTACTTAGATTTTTACAGTTTGGTAGAAATTGGGCTGAATTGATTTGGAGCTGTATTTGAATTGTCTCCGTAATTTTCTAATTTAGCATCATAATTAGAGGAAATATATTATTGTTATGGATTATTTCGAAATATTAACCTGTATAAGCTTCTGATTTTTGAAATATATTATTGTCACGACGCGATGTTTTTGTCTATTTTTGTGAATATGAATTGTTTTTTTATTTTGGTTACTTAATATATTTTGTGAATAGAATTGTTGGCGTTGTTTGTGTAATGCATTTATTTTGTGCACAAATATTAAAAATTATGGAGTTATTGCGAGAGTGAACCAATGGTTTTCGTTTCACTTGTTTCAAAATATTTTCATGTTTGTAAATTGGTTAGATTTGCAAGGCAAATAAATTTTTGAAATATTCAAATTTGTATGCCGCGTAGTTGTGGTAAAATTCAAATTGGGTGGCATTTGTCGTTTAAGGTATTTGTAGGTACTTAGCGGCTTTGAATGTTGAAATATGCATGTGTTTTGGAATAAATATTTAATTTAATTACGTGAATTGGAATGGGCAAATATGTCTGTAATTTGTCATAAATATCTATTTTGACTTCATAATCTGAGTAAATGAATCGTATGAGAATTCGGTAAGTCTGATCTTTAATTAGAGGATGTATTTTAATTTGTCGAAATATAAAAATGGAGTTAGTTTGAACGTTTTCTATTTTACGGAAATTATTGAAGGAAAGGGACACCACCTGTCAGGAACCTAACTTTTGTAAAAAAATGTTTTAGAAAAGGTTGAAATTCACGTTAATTTATCTGATGCGGTTAAATATTTATCGGCTAGAAATTATCGCGATAGTTTTTTTCCTTTTTGATTTGATAGTGGGTAATATTGTTTGAAAATACAATATAGCCATTTGTTAGGTCCTCTGGAAAGTTTGTTTTTTGTTTTTGAATTTGGAAATTCATCTATTTTTTAAGTTATGCACAGGGGTACTTGTTTTTTATATTAGAAGGTGAAAATGGCAACATTCTGAAATTGTGTAAGTATGGGAATCATCGGAATTTGGGGGAAAATCGTTTTTAAAATGGTTGGATTTTAGAGATTGCTCAAATTTTGAAATTGCTGCAATTGGAAAAATCTACGGTTTTAAAAATGTTTAGATGTAAAAAATTGTTGAAAGTGGGAAACGCACATGTCACGGTCATAAAATAATCGGGCTTCAAAGAGTTTTTTTTTGGAGGCTTAAATTTCAAATTTGGATTTCAATGGTCTAACACGTTTGTGATTTTTTCACAAACTTATCCAAATATTGGTCGATAGGAAAAATTCAAGTTTTTTTATTTGCTGTTGTAAACATTTTTTTGTAGTCATTTGGATGGACACAAAAATTAAAAAAGTTTTTTAAAAAGAAAAACAGGGGGAAAAAGGCCAGGCCGAGCCAGCTGCGAAGCAGCCAGCCCAGCCCAACACGCGGCCCAGCTGGGCAGCTGATGGCCCTTCACGTAGTTCCCCCACAATGGCGTCAGAAAACAGTTGCCAGCCCCTTCGCGTGGTACCTACGTGAAAAGTAAATGGGTTAGGTTGAGACTCCAAGTGCAGAGTGTATGTAGTAGTGGAAGACAGTTTTCCCCACGAGGGGTGACTCGAGGGTTTAATATCGAACTCTCGGGGAACCAGTATTTCAGGTGTTATCTCCTTATCCTTCTCTTGAGAACCTGCAACAAAATAAATTGTTTTGTGCCCTCAACCTCACCAAGTGGTTGTCAAGCACAAGGTGTGAGAATGATAATAAAATAATATGCAATGCAAACAATAGTAAATATGCAATGATGGTAAATAAATATGCAAGGATGATGGTAGTAATGATAAATGATATTTTTGGGTTTTTTATGATGAATGCAAGATGTAAAAGTGTTTTTGTATTTTCGGATTTAATAATGGCAGCAAACAAAAGTGGTGATAAAAGTGTTGGAAAGGTGTTTCTTATGATTAAAAATGGACCGGGGTTCATGGTTTCACAAATGCACTCTCTCTTGATAACGTGGTAGACAATGGAACACTAAAATTAACATGTAAGATGGCAAGACATGGTTTGACAAGTTATTAATAATATGGGCATCACGTCCTAACATAGAGATCTCAAGTATAAGTTGTTCTCTCTCTTATGCTCCACCAAGATGCGAACTAAATCATAACACCTTAGTAATTAAGATAAATCAGAGCATAGCAATAAGTTCAATGACATGAAGTTAAAATAAGAACATGCTAGATCTAGTCATGGAGATAGTGGCCAAGGTCACATCCACTCTCCGGTAGCATGGTATTTTTGTTTATCCCTAGTGAGGCAACAAAGTAAGGTAGAAAACCCAAGTGGATCGCAGAACTATCTGTCACGTTCACTGCACTAGCCACCCCCCGTTACTCCAACTAATGCACACGTTCCCCTCACATGCTCTCATAAACATGCTTGATCATGACAAGTAAATAAGAACGGGGTACATAATATGCATCTACTTTCATAACTGAAACAAAACCATTGCAATCTCAAACATGTATTAACTCATAATAAAGATCCACCACAAAGGAATTACATAGATGACCGTAATCATGTTCAGCAGCTCATACGGTACTAATTAGTGAAGCTCATAGAGAGGAGAGATACATAAGTTACTTCCACAAACCCATAGTCCAGGGGTGGACTACTCCCTCTTCATCATGGTGTCGGTGGAGATGTTGTTGGAGGGGAAGGAGACCACACCGGCAGCGCCCCCCGGAGTTTTCCCCCTCCAATCTTCAGCTCCAGGTTTCTCTGTTTCGGCGGCGCTCTCTTTCGCGAAAGCCCTGGGGGGTCTATATATAGTCGTTTTTAGGTCAAGACGAAGCTTCGGGAAGAAAGATCGACGGCAGCGGAGGCCCGAGGGCCAGGATGGGGGACCCCACGCGGTCAGGGAATCTGGCCGCGTGGGCCCACCCCTTTGGCCTTCTGGTCTCCGTTTCTTCGATTCCTTTGCGCCTACGTTTCGTTCCTTCCAAAAAAGTGATCCCCGTAAAGTTTCAGGTCATTTGGACGTCGTTTGGGTCCCTGAAACATCAAAATATAGAAAAAGGGGTTTTCTGACAGCGCAGGGTTAATTCCAGAAAAATGGGGAAGTTGTTAATTATCCCCAAAACTCAATATAAATCATGAATATAACCCTTATATGATGCAAATAACATGGAATAACATGTAATAAAATGTAAAGTTCATGTATGCATTTTACATGCATCAACATCCCCAAGCTTAACCCATGCTCGTCCCGAGTATGAAGGTGATAAAACTAACATGGACTTTGCATTTTAATACTATCAATGGATATCAAAGGTGATTACTATTGCTACATAGAGTCAAATGATTCATTCTTCAAAGGAATAACAATATGCAAGATAAATTATGAAGTGATATCAAATACTCAATGTAAAGATGTTCAATGATAAATTCACAAAGTGTAACATAGAAGAAAGTACTATGGACCAAATGTATGCATAATGAAAAGTAAAAACATCCTATGGTGGTCATAGAGTACTTCTTATGAAAACTGAATATAAAAGGTGGACACTTTGGATAGATAAATAAGTAGAGGTAAAGCATGAATAAGTTTCATCTAACTTCCAAACACTTCTACTTAAGTTAATGCTTGCAATGTGGTAGTCATTGGTGTGGAGCTCTCATTACCCCTATCATAGCATCTTGAATGATTAATGTTTAAAGTGAAAGCAAATATGAGTGGTGTGCTTGACAATGTATTGGTTGAATGTCTCATGTCCCTTGAATACAAGTACCTACACCATGTGTTACTCACTTTGGTCCACAAAGTAAATTCAAATAAAGGTCATTGCAAGTAATAATAGTATCATCAAGAACTGCACTGGGGTACCTCTTGCCCCTTGACATGAACAAGCCCATGTCAAAACAACAAGACAAACAGACAATGAACAATCTCAGCACTCTTTTATTTACTATGGGTATAGCTTTTTATTATGAGGTGCATCACTGAATGAACATTATGGTTATGCTGTAAATTTCCACCATGAATGATGCATGGCTTAGATTAGCGGCCCAGGCATTTCTCTAACCATTTATACAAACTCTTTGAACTTACTAAGTATCCACATTCATTTCACCCATGATAGGCATCCATAAACAAAAGTACATGACATCAACTAAATATAAATAAGTGCAATGTTGAAAGCTTGCCATGTGACAGCACATATGGGCTAACTCCCAACCAAAACAATTGTCAAGCCCACAACTTCATAATTTTAATCACAATGGTTCATGCTTATTAAATGCAATAAAAGTAAATTGTGCATCAAGTTCGTGAGAGCTTTTAACCAATTTTTCCCATGACAATCAATAACATAAGCATTTAAATTCAGAAATGTAGATAACACAATATAACATGATAAACATACTTGGAATAGCATAAAGCTAATAGGTAGATATGGTGGACTCACTGGAAAAACTTTGGTTGAAGGTGTTGGGAAACAAGCTTTTTACTTGTTGTAATTTTTGGGCTAGCAATAGGGAGAAAGTTGACCATCTAAATGCATGCATAAGTGTCCATAGAACTAATCAATCCATGTTAAACCAAGTAAAGTTAAAATTCAACATCTAAACATGGTAAGATAGCTCTTGACAACACACTTGCAAATTAACATTCATTCAAAGCACATGAATTATGCAACTATATGTATCTTTTAAAATCAACTCAAACATCCCTATCCCAATATATTTAATAGCATCCAACATAATTCAACCCAAACTTCCAGTAGCTCTCTCATATATAAATGATAGTGGTGGTCTTAAAAAATAAAAATCAAACCGAAATAACAAAAGCAAAAAAACAGACGCTCCAAGTTTATACGATAAAGTGCTTTGATCGAAAAACAGAAGTTAGACGTGTGCAAACCGAGAGTGTGTTGGTCCAGTGGGGTTGTCTTGACATCCCCAAGCTTATGGTCTTCACCATCCTTGGATAGCTCTTGGTGCAGCTCCTCTAATCCCTGTGAAAAAACTTCAAAACACCGTTTCTCCCATTTCTTTTCTGTGGGGTGATATTAGTAGTGATAAACAAATAGGTTCCTTGCTGCATAAAATCCTTAGGCAAAAATTCATATGAATGTCCAGAGAGTATATAATGTTGTATGCCTACTCATAAACTCAATTGAATCAAAAAGATTCAAGCAAAAAGCTCAAAGAATGCATCAAACAATATCAAGACAGAATCTGTCCAGAAAAACAGCAGCAGCAAAACGCATTTTTCTACCCTACTTAAACTCGTCAGAAAAATCTGAAAAATCACGTATACGAGGATGAAAAGTTGAAGCTACAGTTCAAATTACAGCTCAATCGGAGTTACAGATAAAAAATGAAAAATCAAACCGTGCACAGACTTCGTGCAGGCAGAAAACTCTCCGAAAATGAATAGCAACTTTTCAAACCCAAAATAGGTAAAACTTGGTTCTTTATTAAAAATCCCAGAAACAAAACTAACAAACTACTCTCTTGTTACAGCAAGAGGACTCAAAGAAAATCTCAAACAAAAACAACCGGGTTGCCTCCCGTAAAGCGCTTTCTTTATAGCCATATAGCTAGGCTTACTTACTTGATAATCAAAGGGGACGTAGCTCATGAGGGAGCTTGAACCTTGGTGTGTCCCTCTTCCTTGGGAAGTGTTCCATGCTCTTCTTGTGTGGAAACTGAAACTTCACATTCCCTTCCTTTGAATCAATAATGGCACCTGTAGTACGAAGAAAAGGTCTTCCCAAAATAATAGGACTAGAGGTTTTATTCCCCATGTCCATGATTAGAAAATCAACAGGCACAAAAGTCATGTGTAACTCTACCATAACATCACTTACTTTTCCTAGAGCATGTCTAATGGAATCATCAGCAAGTGCAAGTTCAATAGAGCATTTTCAATATTTTTAAGTTCAAGGACTTCATATAGTTCTTTAGATAATATAGAGACACTAGATCCTAGATCAAGTATAGCATGGTGTGTCTCTTTTCCAATGGTTACTAGTACTTAGGGATCCAGATATCCCCAAGCTTAGGTGGTATCATAGCTTCTTGATTGTACCTAGCAATCTTTTCTTTTAAGACATGATTAGCAATATAGGAACCAAAACCAGCCTGGTTAATATTAACAGAAGGATCACTTGCAAATTTTTGTAAGATAGAAATTAATTCATGCAAGCTACACTTCTCTAAATCAACAAATGGTTCCTTAACTTCACTAAGCATTTTAACTTCCTCAACTTTTTCTCTAACATAACTAATATAAGAGATTCATCATTTTTAGTTTCATTAACTTCTTCCTTTAAACCAACAAGTTGAGACATAAATGGCAACAAATATTCAGGATATTCAAGCAGTTCATTAAGAGTTCCCTCCAAAGTAGAAGGGACACTTTCAGCAATATTAATAGAATTCATCCCAACCGTGGGTGGTGCTTGTGGTTTCCCTGCAGACATACTCAATAAAGTGGCTTGATTATCAGCTAGTTTTGACAAGGCTTTGTCTAGTCCTGCAGCTTGGAGTTGTAAACCTCTAATATCAGAACTAATAGAAGCAACAGATTTATTCAACTCTTGTATCATGGTATTATGACTAGCAACTTGTTCAATAAGAATTTTATTTGCTTCGAAATTATCATTGCTTGATGACATAGGCTTCCATTTATCATTAGCATTAGGATATGGCACTAAAGGACGGTTGTTAGGAACATATGGGGGTTTATTATAAGAGTTATAATTGTTGTTACCATACCCATTATTACCATAGTTCCTAATGAAGTTGACATCAACATTTTCAGGATTATTACCAACTAGTTCTTGCAAAGGCATATTTTCAAAATTTTGTTTATTAATAAAAGCAAGAATGGTGTCCATTTTAGATGACAAATCATTTGTTTCTTCTATAGAGTTCACTTTCTTAGATGAACTAGGTGCTCTATCAGTATGCCATTGACTATAATTTTGCAAGATACTTTCCAAAATGTTCTTAGCTTCTAATATAGTTTTTCCCATGAAAGCACCTCCAGCAGCTGAATCAAGTATATTTCTAGACATGTAATTTAGACCATTGTAAAAAGAGTGTAAAATGGTCCATTCATTAACCCCATGTGATGGACAAGTTCTAAGCATGAGTTTAATCCTATCCCAAGCCATGGCAACATGTTCATTTTCATTTTGCCTAAAAGAGAGGATATTGTTTCTATTTTGCAATATTTTAACAGGGGGATAATATTTCTTAATGAAAGCTTCTTTTAAATCATCCCAAGAATTAATACTACCAGTAGGTAATGAATGTAGCCACTCTTTAGCTTTTCCTCTAAGTGAGAAAGGAAATAACTTCAGTTTTAAGACATTACTTTCAACATTTTTAAACTTTTGCATGTCACAGATTTCAATAAAATCATGAAGATGCATAGAGGCATCCTCAACAGCACTACCACCAAATTGTTCCCTAGTTATCAAGTTTAACAAACTAGGACTAACTTCATAGCTCTCAGCAGTAATCTCAGGTGTGGTGATAGGCTTAGCAATAAATTGATCATTATGAGTGTTTGTGTAGTCACACAATTTAGTTCTATCTCCCATTTTAACAAGTTTTTATGTGTTTTTAATTTTTTATGCAAAACTGAAAGTAAAATGACACTAGTGCAACTTGAAATGACAAATGCAACACAAAAATACAAAACTGAATATAAATATGCAATCCGAAATATAAAGATGATATGTGATGTCTACACACGCTTCTATTCCTGTAGACAGTGTTGGGCCTCCAAGAGCAGAGGTTTGTAGAACAGCAGCAAGTTTCCCTTAAGTGAATCACCCAAGGTTTATCGAACGCAGAGAGGTAGAGGTCAAGGATATCCCTCTCAAGCAACCCTACAATTAAGATACAAGAAGTCTCTTGTGTCCCCAACACACCCAATACACTTGTCAGATGTATAGGTGCACTAGTTCGGCGAAGAGATAGTGGAATACAAGTAATATGGATGATTATAAGTACTAACTGCAATCTGAAATAAAGATGGCAGCAAGCAAACATGTAGCAGAACTTGTTGTAAACGGTGTTTCAATGCTTAGAAACAAGGCCTAGGGATCATACTTTCACTAGTGGTATCTCTCAACATGTTAGCATAACTGAATGCAAGTAAATGATACTCGGGATTATTCTCCTTCTTGATAACACAAGAGTACTACGTGTAGGGCTGCAAAAGCACTCCTCAGTCAATATTACTATGAAAAGCACTACACAAGAGTACTATGAATTTTTCGAATTTTCTACAGGGAGAAAAGCTCAAATTCGTGACAGCTAAAAATCTGTTACTGCGCAGAAATCCAAATCTTGCATCAACTTTCAATATAGAACTTTACTTGGCACAACATTGCGATAAAATAAAGATACAAAGGAGTTGCTACAGAAGTAACAAAACTCCTTGACTCAAAGAAAACAAAAATAGCAGCAAATAAAAACGATGGGTTGTCTCCCATAAGCGTTTTTCTTTAACGCCTTTTAGCTAGGCATAGTGATTTTGATAATGCTCTCATATGTATAAGAGTTGAATATAAGAGAGCATCAAAAAGCAAATACCAGACACATTTAAGTCTAACCCACTTCCTATGCAAAGGAATCTTGTAAGAAAACAAATTATTGAAGCATGAAGCTACTAGCATAGAAAGATAAAACAAGTGCAACTTCAAAAATTTGAACAAAAAGAGAGGATATTCAATATTATTGTGATATATGAAGCCATGTCTCCTTCTCTCATAAAACTTTCAGTAGCATCATTGATAAAATCCACAATATAACCTTCACATGAAACATTCTTACCATGATCCATATGCACAAAAGTATCTTTACTATCCACATAAGCATAAACAATATCATTAGTAATAGTGGGAGTAGGATCATCATAAAGAACTTGAACATGATAGACAAGTTGTATATAAAAGGGATGGTTTTGGGTAATCCCTCCATAACCATGACAAGTTTCATGAGGATGATTGTAATTATAACCTATGTCATAGTATTCTTTATAATAATTATCAAAGACTGGAGGCATAGTATCATCATAAGCAATAGAATAGTTATCTTCCAAAGTGTGTTCATCTGTAAACATATCATCATTTTTACTAGAAGGAGATGTATCAAACATATAATCATAAGTAGCAAAAGGATTTTCAAACACCTCACTAGGAGGAGAGGTCTCAGATATATAATTATTACTAGCAAAAGGATTTTCAAACACCTCATCCCCAAGCTTAGAGCTTTCTATATCATCATGGGAAGAAACATGGATAGTACTAATAGTATAGCAATTATTAACATCATCATTTTCAGAATTAGTGTCCCAGAGATCTTCAATATCAAAAGAAGTGTGCTTTTCCCAATCATGATCACTAATATAAATAACATGCATAGGTTCATCATCAAGTTCAGAATCATCGAATTCAGAATTATAAGTATCAATTGTAACAGGAGCAACAAGTTTGGGAGAAGATACAGTTTCCTCTCTCCTTTTACTCCTCTTCTTCTTCTTCTTCTTATTTCCCCTCTCCTTTTTATCTTTAGGAGGGAGAGGTTTGAAAGGAAGCTCCTCCACATAACCTGGTTTATTGTTAGAAACAACATAAGAAACTTGGGAGGATTCCTCTCTCTCATTAATAAGAACAAAACACATATTAGTCCTGTCATACTTTGGTAAAGTCTCATCCTTTATAATATTTTGTATGTAGGTGTTAGCATGGCAATTATTAACACAATAGAGATAACATCCATGCAACACACTATTCATATCAAGATCACTCATATCTAACAAGGAAGTTTTTCTTGATAACTCTTCACACCCCAAAAATAATGTAAGTTCATCATGTTGATTAGGAGTGATCATGTTATCACAATACAAATTTGCAGTAATCATTGGATTCGAAAGGCTATTATCATGACCTGAACATTGAAAATTAAAATGACCCACTTTATAGCAAAGTTCACAAATAAAAGGATGGAGGTCACAAACTTTTTCACCAAGATCTCTTAGAGCCTTGTACCTTGTTCTAGTTTTTTCATTCCTATGATGGATACAATATTCATCTTCAATTTGATTAATTCCACAAGGTATATGCATTCCACAAAAATTAACATGATTATAAGAAATAGTATTTCAAGAAGTTTGAACATGTTTATTGCAATCATTAACAACAATTTCATTTTCCATGCAAGTGTCTTTGAAAGGTTCATGATACATGTCCCAATTTTCTTTAGGAACATTAATATGAGAAGCAAAGTTTCTAAAACAATCAACAATAATTTGAGAATCAAGACCATATTTAGCACTAAGCTTTTGAAAACTAGCAGTTTCAACGAAAGACTTAATGCAATCATAATCATAGTTTATACCTGATTCTTTACCTTTGTCATTCTCCCAATCTTCATTATTGCTTTGAATTCTTTCAAGAAGATCCCATCTAGCTTCAACCTTCTTGCTTGCGAAAGAACCATGTGAACATGCATCCAGATAATCCTTATAATGACCTGAAAGCCTTGCATAAAAACTAGTAACAATTAATTCCTCAGAAAGCTCATGGTTAGGACATTTGAGTATTAATGTTTTCAGCCTTCCCCAAGCTTGAGCAATGCTTTCTCCATCATGAGGGTAAAAATTATAAATGTAATTCCTATCTAGATGCACTTCATGAAGAGGATAAAATTTAGAGTAAAAGAGAGATTAAAGTTGTTTCCAATTCGAAGGTTGTTCATCCAGCAACCTATACCATTCCTTTGCTTTGTCCTTAAGTGACAATGGAAATAGTTTCCTCATGACATTTTCTCTTGATAAACCTGCAACCTCAAATAACTCACAAAGTTCTGTAAGTTTCGACAAGTGAGCACTTGGATGGATTGATCCATCCCCTGCATACTGATCATTCATAACCCTTTCAACAATTTTCATAGGTATTTTAAAAGAAATACTTTCAACAGGTGGATTTGGAATATCACAAACATCATTAGAATTATCACATATTGGAGACAAAGCATTATCAAGGCAAAATAATTCCTCCATAGCTGAGGAGCAAAAAAGATTATTTTCATATAAACTAGCTTCCCCAAGCTTAGGCTTTTCCACAGCCTTAGCAATAATGCTGTCCAAAGAATTTATACTAATAACATTACTACCACTATTATGCAAACAAGCCTCCATAGGTTTTTTAATTTTCTCTTCAAAAGCATCATGTCCTAATTCCATACAATGTTCATAAAGATCTCTAATTTTTTTGTTGTTTTCCATTAAGCCTAACTAGTGAAAATAAAAACAAGAAACAAAAAAGAAATAATTGCAGAATCTAAAGGAGATACCTTCCAATGCTTACCTCCCCGGCAACGGCGCCAGAAAATAGCTTGATGTCTACACACGCTTCTATTCCTGTAGACAGTGTTGGGCCTCCAAGAGCAGAGGTTTGTAGAACAGCAGCAAGTTTCTCTTAAGTGAATCACCCAAGGTTTATCGAACTCAGGGAGGTAGAGGTCAAGGATATCCCTCTCAAGCAACCCTGCAATTAAGATACAAGAAGTCTCTTGTGTCCCCAACACACCCAATACACTTGTCAGATGTATAGGTGCACTAGTTCGGCGAAGAGATAGTGGAATACAAGTAATATGGATGATTATAAGTAGTAACTGCAATCTGAAATAAAGATGGCAGCAAGCAAACATGTAGCAGAACTTGTTGTAAACGGTGTTTCAATGCTTAGAAACAAGGCCTAGGGATCATACTTTCACTAGTGGTATCTCTCAACATGTTAGCACAACTGAATGCAAGTAAATGATACTCGGGATTATTCTCCTTCTTGATAACACAAGAGTACTACGCGTAGGGCTGCAAAAGCACTTCTCAAAGTCTGAGTAAGCAAACACCACAATTCCCAAGAATAAGCCATGATAAATATCTAAATTATTCATAGAGTCACACACAAGTACCCACACTGTCACCTTGATACCGTGTTGTCACAATGACTCCGGGAACTAGATAAAATCACTTGAGTAGCATAAACATTACATATGAATTCAGCGATACTAGCAATACTCATGATCACATAAAGATCAACAATGGGAGAGAGAGATAAACCACATAGCTACCGGTAGAGCCCTCAGCCTCGGGGAGACTACTCACACATGGTCATGGTGAGCACACTTGATGGAGAGGTTGATGAAGAGGTGCAGCCCGGAGAGGAGACGGCGGCCCGCTGCAGCCACGGCGCGGCGGCGGCGCTGGAGATGGCGATGGAGATGGCTCCGGGGGCACTTCCCCG
Source organism: Poa pratensis (assembly GCA_947311845.1). Taxonomy (NCBI): domain Eukaryota; kingdom Viridiplantae; phylum Streptophyta; class Magnoliopsida; order Poales; family Poaceae; genus Poa; species Poa pratensis. The sequence continues at coordinate 129,331,809 of CAMZMU010000052.1, read as the reverse complement.
TCCCGACGGCGTGCCGGAACAGAGATTCTGTCCCCCTAAACTTGCCGTCGATGGCGGCGGCGCTGCGGAACTCTTCGTGGAAATTGGCTTAGTTTTTCTAGGGTTTTCACGTCGGGGGAATAAATAGGCGAAGGGGCGATGTCGGCGGACCCCCGAGGGGTCAAACCACAGGCTGGCGCGGTTACTGTTCACCCCCGCGCCGCCAGGTGGTTTGGCCACCTCGTGGCTCCCCTTCGTCTCTCCTTCGGACTCCGTGTACATGTTGGAAAAATAGGGACGTGGCCTTTTGTTTCGTGCAATTCCGAGAATATTTCTAGAAGTAACTTTCTGAAATCAAAAACAGCAGAAAACAGGGAACTGGCACTGTGGTATCTTGTTAATAGGTTAGTCCCAGAAAATGCATAAAAGTGATATGAAGTGTATATAAAACATGTAGCAAATGGTATAATATAAGCATGGAACAACAGAAATTATGGATACGTTGGAGACATATCAATATGCAAGACAAGAACAAAACAAAATAAAATGATTAAAGGTAAAGATGGATAAGATGATGCTCACGTAGGTGCAACTTCCCCAAGCTTAGGTTGTTACACAAGTTGGTGATGAAGTTGACTTGATGTGAGTGATCCTTGGATAAACCTTTCAGCTATGGTTCCCCGGCAACGGCGCCATAAAACGTCTTGATGGCCCTTCATGTAGTTCCCCCACAATGGCGCCAGAAAACAGTTGCTAGCCCCTTCGCGTGGTACCTGCGTGAAAAGTAAATGAGTTAGGTTGAGACTCCAAGTGTAGAGTGTATGTAGTAGTGGAAGACAATTTTCCCCACGAGGGGTGACTCGAGGGTTTAATATCGAACTCTCGGGGAACCAGTATTTCAGGTGTTATCTCCTTATCCTTCTCTTGAGAACCTGCAACAAAATAAATTGTTTTGTGCCCTCAACCTCACCAAGTGGTTGTCAAGCACAAGGTGTGAGAATGATAATAAAATAATATGCAATGCAAACAATAAGTAAATGTGCAATGATGGTAAATAAATATGCAAGGATGATGGTAGTAATGATAAATGATATTTTTGGTTTTTTATGATGAATGCAAGACGTAAAAGTGTTTCGTATTTTCGGATTTAATAATGGCAGCAAACAAAAGTGATGATAAAAGTGTTGGAAAGGTGTTTCTTATGATTAAAAATGGACAGGGGTTCATGGTTTCACAAATGCACTCTCTCTTGATAACGTGGTAGACAATGGAACACTAAAATTAACATGTAAGATGGCAAGACATGGTTTGACAAGTTATTAATAATATGGGCATCACGTCCTAACATAGAGATCTCAAGTATAAGTTGTTCTCTCTCTTATGCTCCACCAAGATGCGAACTAAATCATAACACCTTAGTAATTATGATAAATCAGAGCATAGCAATAAGTTCAATGACATGAAGTTACAATAAGAACATGCTAGATCTAGTCATGGAGATAGTGGCCAAGGTCACATCCACTCTCTGGTAGCATGGTATTTTTGTTTATCCCTAGTGAGGCAACAAAGTAAGGTAGAAAACCCAAGTGGATCGCAGAACTATCTGTCACGTTCATTGCACTAGCCACCCCCCGTTACTCCAACTAATGCACACGTTCCCCCTCACATGCTCTCATAAACATGCTTGATCATGACAAGTAAATAAGAACAGAGTACATAATATGCATCTACTTTCATAACTGAAACAAAACCATTGCAATCTCAAACATGTATTAACTCATAATAAAGATGCACCACAAAGGAATTACATAGATGACTGTAATCATGTTCAGCAGCTCATACGGTACTAATTAGTGAAGCTCATAGAGAGGAGAGATACATAAGTTACTTCCACAAACCCATAGTCCAGGGGTGGACTACTCCCTCTTCATCATGGTGTCGGTGGAGATGTTGTTGGAGGGGAAGGAGACCACACCGGCAGCGCCCCGCTGGAGTTTTCCCCCTCCAATATTCAGCTCCAGGTTTCTGTTTCGGGTTTATCTCTTTCGGCGGCACTCTCTTTCGCGAAAGCCCTTGGGGGGGTCTATATATAGTCGTTTTTAGGTCAAGACGAACCTTCGGGAAGAAAGATCGACGGCAGCAGAGGCCCGAGGGCCAGGATGGGGGACACCACGCGGTCAGGGAATCTGGCCACGTGGGCCACCCCTTTTGGCCTTCTGGTCTCCGTTTTTTTGATTCCTTTGCGCCTACGTTTCGTTCCTTCCAAAAAAGTGATCCCCGTAAAGTTTCAGGTCATTTGGACGTCGTTTGGGTCCCTGAAACATCAAAATATAGAAAAAGTGGTTTTCTGACAGCGCAGGGTTAATGCCAGAAAAATTGAGAAGTTGTTAATTATCCCCAAAACTTAATATAAATCATGAATATAACCCATATATGATGCAAATAACATGGAATAACATGTAATAAAATGTAAAGTTCATGTATGCATTTTACATGCATCAGCAGCCCAGGCCCGCTGGCACGTCATGCTGACGTCATCAGCGGCCGGGCTCTGCTATGACGGCGACGGCGGCGTCGAACGACGGTGTTCTGGGTCGCGCGCGTGCGCGGCGAATGCGCCTGGTCGCGGGGCGCCCGAAGCTGGCGGCGCCGCCGCTATTGGGTCGCCGGAGCGGCGGCTACGGCGTGCGGCCACGGCGGCGACCTGCGGGCACGCTGGCGTCGATTCCGGCGACGCCGCTGCGCTTCGGCACATGAGATGCGGCAGGGAGGGAGAGGGCACGACGACGCATCCCTCGGTGGGCTTCGATCTGAAGGAGGAGGTGCGGCACGGCGGCGTAGCGCGGCGGCGGCGGCAAACTCCGTCCGCGCGCGAAGGAGAGGGAGAGGGAGGGGGTTTCTGTGGCGATTTTGCAGCGGGTCCTTAGGGTTTTGACAAATTTCTAAGATGTCCATTTCTTCGTGGAACCGTGGACTGCGGAGCATGCGCTGGATTTGTGAGGGTTGTTTTTGGAAAAGCGTCACGGAGATGCGCATGGACTGTCCGATCACCGAGCGACAGCGCGGATCGTGTCACTGTTCAACACTGTTCATATGAACAGTGATGAGCACTAGACGGATCGCTCAGAGCTCGCGATTTCGGCCAGCTTTTATATAGTTAGTAATTTCATTGGAAAAAAACCCCATTGACCCATTGCATACATGCCCAATACACACACAAGCCCACGTAGCAGGCTTAGGCCACCGTGGAGTACTGGAGTAGGCATACCAAGCAGCAAGCGATCAATCTGATCGATCATTAATCGATCGGAAGACGGAAGTTACGCGTTGCCTGTCTCTTCGTCTCCAGGTCGCTGCTCGCCGGTCGCCGCCGACGGCCGTTCTGCCGTCTGCTCCAGCTCCAGTTCCAATCAGGCCCCTGGTTCCAATCCAGTTGATATGCAAACTGATGATCAAATTATTGTGGAACCAACAGTAATTTATGAACAAAGTTGAATTGGTAGCACAACATTTGAAAGAGATCCTGGTAAGCGTCAACAGATTTGGAAACTTCCTCTTGATAAGCAAGAAGAAGCATGGAGAATCTACATTACCGAGGGTCCTTATCAGCCACACATGAGAGTGTATCCACTTAATGGAAAAGCAAAAAGTCCTCGCCGATTTCAGTATAGCTATTTCACAAATTTTCCATGGCTAGAGTATTCACTTTCCACACATAGTGCATATTGTCTGCCTTGTTTCGTCTTTACAAAAAAACCAAGTGGAAGGTGTGGTTCAGATACATTCACGGTTAAGGGATTTATAAATTGGAGGAAGGTGAATGATGGAAAAGATTGTGCTTTTTTAACCCACATGAGCAAAGATTCTAAGTCAGCTCATAATTATTCAGTTCGATGATTTAATAATCTGAAAAATAGTATGACCCACATCGACAAGGCAATTGTACAAGCAACCGAAAAAAGGGTTTTGGATGCAAGGCTAAGGCTTAAAGTTACAATTGATTCCATTAGGTATGCACCATTTTTCTACACCAAACAGTAGAATATTATTTATTGTATTAAGCATTATTAGTAAGAATTTTGTTGTTGTTGGTTTCAACAGGTGGTTAACATTCCAAGCTTGTGCTTTTAGAGGCCATGATGAATCTCAAGAATCCATAAACCAGGGTAATTTCCTTGAATTGGTAAACCAGGCCATGATAACACAACAACACTACATCATTACAAAGCAGATGTGTTCAATGTTGCTATAGATCAGCAATTGGTTGAGATAAATGATCGCTTTGGTATTCAAAGTACAGAACTCTTGATACTTTGTGCATCTTTGGATCCAAGGCATGATTCTTTTGACATCTCAAAAATATGTACGCTGGTTGAGAAGTTTTATCCTGAGGATTTTTCTAGTCAAGAAAGGGCTCAACTTGAGTCACAGCTTCCCCATTTTCAGTTGGATGTTTGCAATAATCCAGAGCTAAAATGCTTGTCTTCACTTGCTGACTTGACAGTTGGACTATATAAAACAGGTAAAGCTGCTATATACTCAATGATTGATAGATTACTGCGGTGGGTCATAACTCTTCCGGTGTCAACTTCAACCACCGAGCGAGCTTTCTCGGCCATGAAACTCATCAAGACACGTCTTCGAAATAGAATGGGAGATGATTATCTTCGGAATTATATGATTCTTTACATTGGTAAGGAAATAGCTGCAAAGATTAGTTCTGATGAGATTATAGAGTTATTCGACACCGGTGGTCCTAAAGCGGAGTTTAAGCTAATAGACATGTAATTTTCTTTCTAAACATCAAACATATATATTCGAATATTTATATGGGTTTTCTATAATATATTTTGTGACTTATTATATTATGATGTTTATTCACTTTGATGGTCGTCGACTTCCCCCCCCCCCCCCCCCCATGTCCGAATCCTGGCTCCGCCCCTGCATGCATGTATTTTCTCTAAAATAAACCTTCATTTTAAATCCATGTTTGTGATCATTATTGATTACTTCTTTTCTTCTTGAAAAGAAAACGAATCATAACTTTTCCCTTTTTTCTTGGCAATCTACGAAAAAATCCTTTTTAGGGAGATGTGATGAGGGGAGGTGGGATATCCTGAAGGGTGGAAGAACACCAGGGCGGCATGCATATCCTGCATCTCCTAGGTAGAACTTGCCATCTGGTATGTTGATCCCATCAGGTCTTGACTCATGCTGTCAGACAGGATACTAGCATCATGGGAAGATCCTTCCCAACCAGCTAGGCCGTAGGTGAACTTCAGGTTGAAGTCAACAGCTGCAAGCGCATTCTGTGAGGTGTAGTGCTTCCTGCCTCTGTAAGCAGCAGCCTGTGACCTAGGCACTCGAGCTGTGACATGAGTACCATCAATAGCACCTATGCAGTCATGTTAACATGAACACAATGTGATGTTAGAATCCAAAACACTGAAGGGATGCCATGAACTAGATGATAAGAGCTGCTCACCTTGAAATATGGATACCACCTCTGGCTTTGCCGTATCTTTTGTGGAGTCTGGCCTGATTGAGGCTTGATCATCTCACCTCTGAGCTCCCCAACAGCATACAAAACTTGCTTGAAATACCTCGAAATAGTTTCACTGGATCTCCTGAAAGTGCTGTGAATCACTCTGAACCTTTGGTTATGTCCAACAACATGCAAGAACATTGCCACTTGTTCTTCCACACTGGTGTGTATGCTGTCTTGTAGCAGCCCTCTGACCCTGAACGTCTCCACTAGCTTAGCAAAATGGGCTCTACCCATTCACAGCATGTTGATAGCCTCAACCTCATTGTTGTTGAAGATGTAGTTCAGGTTGGCCATCCTCTCTTGGTCTCGGACAAACAATATTTCGTACCTGATTACCTCCCTGTAGTTGCGACGAACAACTCTATGATGGACTATGCTCACCCACAACGACATGCAGGTTTATTATTTTAATTCTTATTTTGATGTGCATTGGGAGTCCATATCTGAAGTTGATGTGAACTAGTCAAATTGCCTTGATAGTTATTTGCTGGCTACATTGAAGATAGCTTTCAAAGAAAGAATAAATTTTGAGGACCCGACCGGTATAGGCCGCCAGGGATAGAGGAGGTGATCCAGGGTTTCTGTCCCTCTCGCCAACGACACCGGCGGTCCATCCTGCGCCTGATGCGTCTTGGAGCGGTAGACCAGGGCTCCTAAACAGCGATAGTGTTCCCGTTCTTTTTTAGGTAGTGTCTTCTTTGGAATGGTGAGGCGACCGTGATATCCTAAAATCAGAATAAGGCTCTTGCTTCCCTAATCTTTTGGGATCCGGTAGTTGTTCGTATTCATCGGTGTGGTTGCATGTCTGACTCCTCCGAGCTACGATTCTCATAAGTGGCGATGATTTTCTACTCTGGTATGCTGGTTCTTTGTGGTCTTAGAAGGATGACAACTCGTCTGTTTACTAGAACAAACTATACTATGACAAATTATACCCGACTCCAGTGAGGGAGGGCCGAGGACGGTGGAGCGCCTTTGGCTCGCTACGGTGCTTGCAGTCATCGCTAGGTGTCCAATGAAGTAATTGTAATTTTATTAGCTTTGGAGTTTTTGTTTTGTTGTTGGTGATTATTAATAGATTGGTGGACCTTTTCGCAAGAAAAAAATGTAAATTTTAGTGGTGGTTTGTGCAATTTCCTATTTCAGTTCCTCATCTCGCAGTTACATATTAAGATGAGATGCAGGTGTACTGAAATCTCCTGTACCGGCAGGTTGATTAAAGCAGAAATGCTTTCTACGGTGGTGCAAATGGTCTCAACGGGAAAGTGAACCTGCGTGCTGGCTGGCCCCGCCATCCTTAGGATTTTGTTTGTTTTGGAGATCGAGCTCCGATGTGTCATTCTCGCCAAGCTAGCATGCATGCCGCCAGACATTTTCAAACGTTTCAAAACTGTACGTCTTCTTTTCGAAGGCTAGTTTTTTTCTTCTAAAGGCTAGTTTTTTTTTTTTTTTGTCAAGGATAGCTACGAAGGGGAGTCTGTGCTACGGTACAAAGAGCCCACGGCCCACACATCCCATGCAGGCAACGACATCTAACGTCGCGTCAGCGCCATATCGTCTCTAGCCCCTTGGCCTTCGCATGCGGGCGCCTCGTGTAGAAGTGACCGTTGCGTTTGTCTGCCTCGCCGCCTCCGGCTGCACTGCGCTGACATGCATATACACGGTGAAGGTGATCGCCGGCGGCCAGTGGCGGAGGACGAAAAAAATGTGAGGTCGGGCGAACACCAAAGCAAAGAAAAAAATGATACAACAAAATTAAATTGCCTAGACACATCAATATTTTATACTAGACGATACTCTCCGCATTGCTATGGGATATTATGTTTTTAATATTAGTCAATTTGGAAATGTGCGCCACACCAAAAGAGGAAAACTAAACGGATTTGGAGAAATACATTGTATGGTCAATAATAGGTTACACACCGTTTTATGTCTTAGTAAACACAAAACCTTGTAGCCCTGAATAAAAAGCAGAGAAATTTCGGAGTGACGACAAATCTGAAAGTTCCAAATATTCACATGAATTACATCTTTGAGTTCCAACACTCGATTGCATGAACAATCAGTCCCCCTGTGAACAATACTGTGAGAAAGTAAAAAAAAATTGCAAGTGTAGCATGGTTTCACGACCAAATATGTGAAAATCGAAGAAATATATGTAAGAATATGTTACAGACTCTATTGATCGCTGGAAAACAACCAGAATGCTAAAGATTAATTGATGGTATATATATATGGCTACTCTTTGCTTAGCAGTGGTCATTGCCGTCGTGACTTTTCTAAACCACGTGACATGTGTGGCTCGAGGGACAGGGACAGAGGAAGCCGGCGGCGGCGACTGGGGAGTAGGGAGTCGAGCGAGGAAGGAGGCCAGCTTGAGTCGAGCGAAGCGATGCGCTCGTTCGCCCTCCTCAGGCTCGCGCGCGCGGCCTAGTAAAGCCCAGCTTGACTGAGGCACTTGTCCATGGCCCAAATTGGCTCTTTTCCCTTTATTCTTTTTCCAAACTTGCAGAAATTACCGACAATTATATATACTTAAGGAATATGCTTATATATATGCGATTTTTTTGCCAAAAATCAAGGTAGGGCGGCCGCCCTACCTTGCCCTACTGAGAGCTCCGCCCTGCCGGCGGCCTAGATGGTGCATGCTCACTCACTGTCTTCCAAGAGTTTCCGTCCCATATCAGGATTTGCCTGCTTTGGCATTGCGCTGTATATCAGTCTGTAGGTAGCCCGACCTCTGCATCGTGATGATGCACACATCTATTGTATTAATTTTAAAGAGTATTTAGAGTATTACAAAATCTATTATATAATTAAAACACAGGACAACCAATGGCTCAGATTTATCAAGCGTAAAGTTAAGAAAAATCAACGGTACTGATTAATCATCGTACTTGCATGCAGTCCGCATAAACAGTCCATGAGATCCACGATTGATGGGTTTCCATTACCAATACGTGTTGACTATTGCAATATACTAATCACCACGTGCGAGCTACCGAGCTAGAAAATTCTCAATCATATGTCTTACAGCGGCAGCGGCCAAAACAGTAACCCAAAGGATCACGTCGACATTTTTTCCAGCTGGTCAAAAAAAAAAAACTTTTGGTTTACCACACGTCCATACGTAGCCTCTTTGTATCGATCATGGACTCTTTGCCATCGATCGATCTCCACATATTTTTAGCATGGGCGTGCTGCTCCTGGCCCTGGCACATCATCAAGGGTTAGCAGACCTATGTATCTCACGGTGATTCTAAGCTATGAAGCCGCCGGCCAACAGCGTGATGCTGCAGGACACGCTGATTCTAAGCTACGACGCCGCCGGCCAACATCGTTGCAGGATCTGGAGATGCATGCATGACGGTGATATCGCTGATGCCGGAGGGTTCAGTTTCCGCGGAGAATTTCGATTTTCATCTTATGCAAAAAAATCAGAAGGCCGAGTCATCAGATTTCGTCCACGGTATTAAGAGCAGCGCAAACTTTACTCTTCTTATCACTACTTTTTGTTGAGCATTGGTATGCTATATATTAGAAGTTGATTAGACGCCGGCCACCGGTCATGTTGCAGGAGCTACAGATGCATGCATGCCGGCGATGTCGCTGATGCCAGAGGGGTTCAGTGTCCCACATAAATACAATTTTCACGACTGGAACCAATCGCCTAGATGGATGCTAGATCAAACTAATTATGCAAGAAATTATGCTAGGGTTCGTGTCGGAGCAGCAACAGCGGCAAAAACCTAGAGGCAAAGGATCGTCCATAAGATCTGAAGCGGCAAATGGCGTCATCGAGATCAGAGAAGCCGACGTGAGGCCGCCAGCGTGAAGCTTTGTATGTCAATCTCCGTGCTGCATGCAAGCCTATAAGCTAACGTGATAAGGGAGAAGCTTGCCTACAGGCAGGCTCCTCACGATGATGTCAACTTTCGGCCGGCCAGCCGGACGGCTTGCCAGGGTATGTATTAACCTATGACAGTATTTTATACAGAGACATTCATGACTGATTTGATACGTACAACATTGATCGAAGCATACAAATGCAAACACAACAAGCGCAACTGCCAGTCGGATGACCAGAAGTGTTCGTACCAGGTTGATTAATACTTTTCTCGGAGGATGGATACATAGCCGACCGCTGATTATAGGAGATAATTGCTTAATCCTCTTATATGGTCAACCTCTTTATTACCTGATGTAGGCTTGGAAATCAATTCATTACGTGTGCTATCTCTGAATGATATGGTTGAAGCTCTAGATCATCTTTGCAGAAATTTGTGGAGTGGTCACGAGAGATTGGATTTTGAAGAAAGGGATAGCAGTATGTATGCTTTTCCTAATCTTTGTCTCTTTGAACTGATCATAAAACATTGAAAGGTCGACCATGGAAACACTATTGTTCCACATGTGCATTTGATTTTCTCCAGCTATATATCAGTTTATGATATTTGTTGAGCTTACCAAATATTTCTACTCTATTGTTTTCCTGCATTAGTGATGCTAATGAACAACGCTGACTGAATTTGACGGCCATATCGGACTCAAGGTGAACTCAACCCAGTTTTGTTACAAGGAGCACATCCATCGACTCTGTCTATTTGGACTGGACAGTCGGCTGATCTTTCAACAGAGAATATAAAAATCTTCATTTTCCAGTAATGATTATAGGTTGGTCAATTGTTTCAAAGAATTCACTATTATCATAATTGCTACCAAATCAGTGTATGTACAGTTTAGTTCTCCTCCCAGGAAAAGTCTTTATGGCAGGCAGAATGTATTTATTTAAGAACATCTAATCAACCTTTTATAGTTTTTGTTCCATGTGCAGATAATTTAGTCTCTCCTCCGGTTAGATGAATGAACAAATTTTAATGAAATTCTTCAGGTTTTGTTGATGATTAAATAGACCATGATCACGGAGCACATACAGACTCTTCTCTGTTTCCAATTCTGATGGGACGAGGACATCTCGCAAGGGATCGACGCATGCTGAAACAAAAATATTGGCTACACACATGTACGTATGGGTCATCCATCGATACCCACGGAGTTCATATCCACCACACGAAATCTAATCCAGAGCAAACCAAGTTTTGATCGATATTCATGTCTCGCGTGAAGGTGTGTTTGATGGCTTGACGCCGGCGGCGATGAGAAGCAATGTAGCAGCGATCCCCCGTTATTTTATTTGTATTTGCATCCGATGTAGATATATGCATTCAGTTCAGCTGGTGCCAATTCTTCGGGCCACCGCACATATGCATCTCAGATGGAAGAAACACAACGCTAGCTGATCTCATTGTGTCAGGCCGGAGCACTGTCGATGTACGAGTGTTCGGCATACTATATTGCACCGCTGGAGGCTTGAGCAGATCACCCCGACTTATTTCCGAGGCTACACCCCTAAACCTTCTTATTTCACATATGCATCTGGTGATTTTTGTTTGTATCCTATACACATTTAGTTCTGGCCAACTTTGAATAAAACCGCAGATAAATAATTTTGCACTGCTCTTTTTTTTAGTTTGTTTTTTAAGACTTTGGTCAAATGAGGTTATCGAGGATACAACAATTTTATTTTTTCTTTTGTTGTACAACAACAGAATTTAGATGGAGAAATTCGAACAATTTTAGACAGTAAACTATGGCTCTAGAGAATTTCCTAGGAATTTTGGGACGTTATATTCCTTCAGAGTTTCGTCGTATCCAAGCTGATATTATGTTCGTTGCACACTGATGTCATTTGTAGGATTCAACCAGCTCACAAAGCTACAGCCTTCACGAGACACTACATTATTTTCAACACAGTATCGCGTGAAGCGGAATATATGTTAGCATAATGCATTTTTTGTCTCCACACATATTATTTCCCTACTCAAAGTCATCATCCGGGTATATCCCTTAATTAGACTGAAACCGGGATGGGATAAAATCTTCTTATGGCTTAAGCACTTTTGCTGCATAAGATATAACAGTTTTTGTTAACTAAAGACTAATTATTGACCTTTCTTTCATTTGTTTCCAGGGAAAAACATTATTATTATGTACGTGCCAAAAGAAAGGTTATACTGGAAGCACTTTGAACCAGATATTCTTATAAGAAAGATCTCAAGGGAGAGACGGTACTCAGCATGTTAATAGGAATGCAATAGTGGTAGTTAACATGGCTCAGATCACTTTTCAGATTCAAGTAGTAGTACAGTATGTGTTGAAAATACATCAGCAGTTATGATTGATATAATTCTTCATTATTATTATCCTGCAGAACTGTGATTACAAAATGAATTTGATACTTCTAATGGTTATGCAGACTAGATCAGTAACATGTGTTGGTTTATAAATATATCATAACCATTGTGCTCTATTATTAGGAGATGCAATTTGTGTGGAATTAAAACAGAACAGTAGGTGAGTTAAGGTCATGAACCTGGCTAAAAAATATTTTCCAATCTAAAAGTTCATACAAACTAGCCGCGCAAATGCGTGGGCCACCCAGCTAGTTGGAATGAAAAGAAAGGAATCCAACAAGTCAGCCACTAATAACATGAAGCAACTAAAAATACTATTAAGCACAGATTCTTCTGTCATGCTGCCACCCATCTCGACTGAGGATAGCCCACACCACCGCCATTAAACGAGTGCATTCAGCCTCCATCAAAGGTCGCTGGTCTTGCGGCAAGAGGAAGTACCACATAGTAATCGAATATGTAGCCCGGTGAACAACCCGTAAAAAGTGAGCATTTTTCGATCTTGTTGCAAACCATATCTTTTCGACAATTCTAAATTACCCAAATAAAAGCACAAACGCTAATGCGTATATGGTTCTTAGTTTTCTTATCTAACCCCCCAAGCCATGATCCAAATATATTAGATAGGCTTGTTGGTGGCGATATATTAAATGTAATTTGCTGCATGACTTCGTTTTCTTTTTTGAGGAAATATATAGGTCGTATTTCATGATTTTTCAATGCTTGACATCAGAGCGCGTACGTACATGGATGTATACGGATTTTATCCAACGCCGGCCGGGTTCGCCGATCCAAGGCTAGCTACAGCTTTTCGTCATGTACGCCTGTGAATTCCACGGGGGCATATGCTGTGCACTAGGAGGTTGTGGTGTACTAGTGTACTAGTGACTAGTACACCTAGTGCACAGCATATTCCCACTGTAAGAAGGTTAAAGCGAGATGCATGGATCCCAGCCCAAAAGGAAAGGTTTATTCTTAGTGCATGCAACGCGCCTGCTCATTCCACACGACCGCCGTGACATGTGGTCCGTGGTCGCTAGGGATGGCAATGGGTACCCATTACCCTTTTACCCTGCGGGTAAAAACCCTATTAGGGTAAGGGTATGGGATAAAAAATTACTCAATGGTACGTAAATGGGAAAATATCATACCCATCGGGTAGAGAGGGTATGGGTATGGGATCGTATAACACATACCCGCATACCCATGTACCCATATAATATTTGACAAGTGAGTCTAAACTTTCACGCACGGATATATGAGTAAGGTCTATGCATGAGGCTACAATGTAATTCAAATATATAGGCAGGGATTGCTCGCTAACCCTCCGCGGATGACGCACCATCCAGTGACTACCTCACTATACCGATAATTTAGCTATTCCTAACTATATCTAATCTATCTGATTCACGTGATCACGTGTCGACTCCTTATATAGCAAAACAATGAAATATAACTCTTTTGCATGAGTTATGTGTTGTTTTTACGACTATTTTCTGCCCAATTTTACGTGTTTTAAACGCGGGTATTTTTACCCGCGGGTACCCATCTACCCTTTCGGGTGACGGGTATGGGAAAAAGTTGTACCCGTTGACGTGTATGGGTAAGGGTGACGGGTAAGATCGTGCTCGACGGGTAAGGGTATGGGGTGGCTCCACCCTTACCCATACCCTGCGGGTGCCATCCCTAGTGGTCGCGCGCGCTACTCATCAACATCAATAGGGTATATATTCCATGATTCCATCCAACCGTCCTAGACTCGTCATCGTAGTAATGGAGTACCTGATAAGACCATCTCTCAAGCAGACATGGGAGCGGGTTGGGTCCTTTTTTTTTTTTTACTAAACTACTTGTACATTAGACGGAATACCGTACAAGGACGCATACAAGTAGAATACAGGACAAATACGGACGCAGACACAGCTGCAACCACCTTACAGAAAGGACCTCAAAGAAAACTGAAAACACACATAGATCCTCACGGTCCTTCTTCTTCCTCACGATCTCGGAGCTCGAAATCCACAAGACGAAGCTGCCGACGGAGACAAAACCGTCGCTTCCAAGGTCGCACCACGACGCAGTGAAAGCTTCTCGCCACAGGCGTTGATGAGCCGCAACGCAGACTAGCTCGCCGGAGCCAGAGAAGAAGACGATGATGGAACATCGGCCGGGGACGCACCCCAAGCTTCCCATGCGCCGGACCTGGGCCCAGCGGCGCCTCACCTCGACAGAGGTGGCCAGATCCCTCTCCATCAACTCCCACCACCCAGCAGCAGCAACCACGCACCAGCCCAACCTGCTACCTCCAACTCTCCCCTCGCCACCACGGCTGGCCAGAGAGAAGAACGCCGCAAGCCGAAACTGTCGTACTCATCCACTCCATATGCTCCTGTACAGGCAACCAGACACTCCGGTGACGAACACCGAAGCCCAGCTACCCCACCCCCAGATCTCCCGCAGCAAGATCAGAGCACATCTTACCTTGGCGAAGAGAAGAACAGGGGACAAAAGATCTGTACGCCGGACGCCTTCTTCGCTGCAGCAGCCGGCCAGATCACACCTAGACTCACCAGATCGACAGATCCGTGAGCACCCACCAGCCGTAGTTCGCCGACCCCGCCTAAGACAGCGACGGGAAGGAGATCGAACCACGGCACCATTATTCCCCACCGACAGCACCTCCCTCCCCTTCACGGTGGCACCACCAGGGACATCTACCCTACTATATACATGTCGGAGACACAGGAACGAGGTTCCGCCCCCCTCCCGCCGCCGAAACGGCGACCGGAGAGGAGAGGAACCACCGCCCTGGCCGGCGACGGAGCCGAACCTCGAGAGCGCCTCCCTTTCGCCTCCTGGGAACTGTAGCGAGAGGATAAGGGAGGGGAACCGAAAATGATGCTTATTTCGTCAACCGTCGGGGTTGGGTCCTTTTTATTGGCCGAACAGATACCGCATCTAACTAGTCCCGGATAGCGATTCGGACGCTATAAAACAGTATCAGGGTTCAACCCCGAGATAGCTCCACCGTGTTTCCTCCCCCTCCACCGCTAGGTTAGTTTAGTTCTAGCGAGCAATTCGTCGAGTTCCGAAGCAGATCTAACCCCGTGACGGTAGAGCGATGGCCGGCTCCTCCATGTGCGGCAGGCCGGGCGTGTTGGAGGCCGCCGGGCAAGGATGAGGAGTGCTGCCGCCGCTCGGAGGTAGCGTTCAAGCGCGGCCAGCTTCGAGGGTGTTTTTGGGCCGGGATGCTTCCTAGGAGTCACGGCACGCCACTGCCCCCCTCCTGACACAACGCGGAGGTGAGTAGCTCCTGTCGCCGGAGGAGGATGTCGGAGGACGAGTACGACCTGCCTTTGACACCGGAGAGGGCAGTCATCGTCACCGTGGACGGCTGAGGATCCAGCTGGGACGTGCTAATATGGAGCAAGTCTAGCCGGCCTTCCAGCAGACACACGACGTCGGCGACGTGCTGAAGGCCGCCACGGACGAAGGCGCTCCCGGTGCTGCGGTCTGCCTCCATGCCACGGTGGACAAGCACGAGCTCGCATGGGCGCTGTGCAGGGTGGCTGAGCACGATTAACTCGGCTACAAGTAGATCGGTTGGTGAAGAATTTCAGTTTTAAGTTCTACGTAACGTGTGTGATGAAATCTCACGTGAACTCACTTGTTAGAATTTAAGTACGACTATCGTGGATCTGTTCTGATCGAGCGAGTTTCATACCGGATAATAATTTTCCGGGTCACCTAAGACCATGGTTTTGGTTACCGGTTGGGAAATCCGGTTACCGGTCGGTAACCGGACATGCCGAGCACCCTCGGGAAATGGTCATAACAGACGAAAAATCCCGAAATTTTAAATTTTAACGAAAACTTTTGGTAAATGGTTAAAATAGGAGCAAAAAATCGAATTTTTGAATTTCAAATTTGTCCGGTAACCGGTCGGGATTTTCCGGTAACCGGAAATCCCGACCATCCTTGGGAATTTTTTTCTACCGGTAACCAAAACCTTCCCTAAGACTAGTTTTCCTGTATGAGATTATACGGGGTCTGCTATGGATGCTCTAACCTAGGAGGTTCTCATAACCCAAAAGAGAACAAAAACCAAAGGTGAAAAGATTTACCTTTTAACATCTGATCAACCGCTAATCACTCGAGATCGAGGGACAAAGGAGATGATGGATCGGGGTTGAAAGGGCCTCGCTTTGCGGCGGGGCACACGAACACACTCGACCTCCCACGCGCCTCCCAACGCAAGGTTTTCTTTTACTCGCGTGTGTGCGTGGATATATGCATGGTAGCATGGGCTCGCCGCCGGCAGCGAAATGCACACAGCACGCGCATGCTACGTATACATTCGTCCTTCACTACAAGAAATGTGTCAACTAGTGACTTTTCTATAGTGACCAGGAAAAATTGGTCATAGATCTATGACCAATTGAAGCCATTTGGTCATACACAACTTTGGACGGTCCAAAACTGAAACAATGGTGACTTTTCTTGTCTGAATGGTCATAACCTGGTTAGATGAATTGGTCATAAACTAAAAAACTCTGACATATTGCCTTTTCTTTAGCCGCCTGTGACCAATTTAAATGGTCATTAATATTAGTGGACTACCAACTCAGCTTCTTGCCTACGTGTCAGTGCTTAGTTGGTAGTTTTGCTTACGTGTTAGTGCTTAGTTGGCAGTTTTGCTTACGTGTCACTCCTCACCCCTCCTGACGGGTGGGTCCCACCCACCAGCTCCACCTGACTAATCTGACTCGTGGGACCAGCTAACCGCTTACCATGACATATGGGTCCCACCAAACCCCTGGCCTGTGAGAGAACATGACATATGGGTCCCACCACACCTCCACCTCATCTTACATGTGGGACCCACACAATCCAACTGACATACCAAACCCCTGGCCTATGAGAGAACATGACATATGGGTCCCACCACACCTCCACCTCATCTTACATGTGGGACCCACACAATCCAACTGACATATGGGCCCACCCACTACATCTGATATGTGAGACCCACACCACCCATATGGCATGCGGACCATTGACACATGGCATCCAGAACTGACCTACGAGCGGGACCCACTACTGACCTGACGATTGGGTCGAACGAAGCAAAATAAATCACGCAACAGTTCATGCGCCAAGGGGATTCGAACTCCCACCCTCACGCTGCACGACCAAGCAACGCCCACCACTAGGACACACACACATTGCTGATATATCTCCACACACACGCTTTTTAATGTATGACTACGTTCCTGGGTTTGGGCCTTGCTTGTTCGAGGCCTCTTTTTTTTATTTAATGTTTAGGCAGCTGAGTGGGCCAACGGCCCATGCCGTTCCGTCGCTCGCCGGGCTGGCCACTGCCCAGTGCGTGGCTAGGGTAGCCCATGTTAAGAACTACTTAGATTTTTACCAAAATCCAGAAATTGAATAAGGATTTGAAAATTCATAAAATATTCTTTATAACTCATAAAATTAAAATAATATGTCAACCGTTTAACAAAATGTAATCTAGCTATTTATATAATGTTCGTACATGTTTAAATAATATAAACTAATAATATGGTTTGTTTTTTTATGACAAAAGTTTGTCTTTTTTACCGGAGGTAGATGCAAACATTTAACAAACAACCATTTGGTTATTTTTACATCAAATATGGTCTAGTATGTTTTTTAAGTATATTGCTCCAATTTTGCAACATAATTTTGGTAGATGCTTCACAAAAATACCCATTTTTCGCGTTTGGAAAATAAAAAATGATTTTTTTGTGAAAAGAAAATGAAAACTTTCTACGGCAACATTGTTCATGGTGTCAAGATGCATGTTTGTGCCCAATATGGGCACATTTTAACAAACTATGCCATGAAAGGAAAATGAAAACTTTCTATGGCAACATTGTTCATGGTGTCAAGATGCATGTTTGTGCCCAATATGGGCACATTTTAACAAACTATGCCATGAATGTGACAATAATAGGTACTTTGTATGTATACATTGTTCATTTGGCTTCAAAGCTATGAATCTTCATAAATGATAGCTTATTTTTGTGAACACTTTTCCAAAAATATTGCCGTATTCTAAGTTTATTATTTTGTATGTATACTAGGACACATATGTTGACACATCGCGAAGGTTTTCCAATGTTTTGAATTTTTTTGAATTTCTTATGCCAATTTCAAAATACGGTAAAAACGACGGACATGACCGTTCGTAGTTAGGGGTTGAATCTGGTGAAACTATTGTTGTATCTCCGATGAAATAGGTACTTGTGTACCCAAAAGTGATTTTAAAAAAAAATCATGAGCAACCCACGAGGTAGCTGTAGTTCAAATTTGACCCGCTTCCAGCTGAATCGACAGAACTTTGTCTTTTTTACGAGAGGTAGATGGAAACATTTAACAAACAACCATTAGGTTATTTGTAAATCAAATATGGTCTAGTATGTTTTTTAAGTATATTGCTCCAATTTTGCAACATAGTTTTTGTAGATGCTTCACAAAAATATCCATTTTTCGCGTTTGGAAACTAAAAAATGATTTTTTTGTGAAAGGAAAAAGAAAACTTTCTTCGGCAACATTGTTCATGGTGCCAAGATGCATGTTTGTGTCCAATATGGGCACATTTTAACAAACTATGCCATGAATGTGGCAATAACATTCGTCATTTGGCTTCAAAGCTATGAATCTTCATAGATGATAGCTCATTTTTGTGAACACTTTTTTGTTGTCTTACTGGTGTTCAGGGCACGGGTGCTGCAGTGCGGCAGCTACTTCATCTACATGGACTACGAGCTCGCCCGCGTCTCCACTGCCCTACAGGTACATCCCGCATGACCAGAACAGATACGCCTCACATCTGACATTTTTGTGGTTGTTGCTTATCTTAATTGCTCTAGTGGTGTAAACGTATGTTGCTCCACTGTTTCCCTTTAATGTATTTGATAAGTGAACATGAGCATGTTATATGATCAATTATTGTTGTCTGATGATAAATGTATATGCAGTACATAGCATTACGTGTCTGTTTTATTTGCAGAGTCTTGTGATCCCGGCCAGTCAATTTGCTTGTTTATTTCGGTATCCATTAAAAAACCATGACAAAATAAAAAAATATGTGGCTAGGTAGCTGGCTTGTATTCATCACATGTTCTTGGAGTGGAATCACTAAACCAAGTACCATTTTCTGTATAACTCCAGTGCAACCATATAGTTTGATTTGCTAAGAAAAATTTGGTTCAGAGATGCATGTATCCTTTTCTAGTTGAATCAATTAGTGGTTTTGTGTCTTCAAGCTGTATTCACTTGGTTCAGCAGTATACATGATGTTACAAGTTGGCACTTACCAATTTTTAGTTGCTGATTGACATAGCTTGATTGTTGTCGGTTATTTTTCCAATAAATAGATGCTTGGTTATAGGGAAATGATAGCAAACTTGCTCAACAGGTTGTTATTTCCTTTTTGATGCTTGGTTATACCTTATTATTATATTTCTTACCCCCTTGTTGTTACTGCGTGATTATAACAGTGAAATGCACGAATGATGAAACCTTCTTACTCATGTCCTCTGTTGTAATCAGATTGTTGCAGAGACTTTGTCCGAGGGAGAGATCATGAGGTTTATCAGTTCAGGTTGTTGCACAGAGATTTTGGGGCTAGCTACCTGAAGAAGGTACACACCAATCAAATGGTGTCTCTCTTTCTTTTTCTTGTTTGATCTCTTGGACATTTGTGATGAAGTGTAGAGTGTAGACCTGCATGTGACAACTTCTTTATGGCATGGATCCCATTAATTAAATTGCTCATGGATATTTACTGTTATCCTGCCAGAAATTGTGATGTTTTGTTCATACTCCAACTTCGCAAGAAAATCCTTCTATCTTAGCCTACTTATTTGAATTTGTACTCCTGATTTTCCTACTCTTTTCATGAGTCTGTGCTTTTGTTAACATGCTGATGCTTTTGCCTACTCCCAGTCCTGGATGCATTTGTTCCTTGTATATACAAATTTGACTATATTGATCTTTGTTTACTTGACTCATGATGCATTTGTTGTCATGAACTGACTTGTTCTCACTATTGTGCAGGAGTACATGATCGACGAAGATGTTGCTGCACTCGCAGATACAGTCTGGAGGAGCAAGAACGTGGCGGCACATGATCCGGTAGTGGAGGATGAAGATCTGGAGCACACGACCCAATCTGACGAGTGGGACCAAGCATCCGACGCAATCTGTCGAGTTGGACTTGGCCCAATTATCTGTTATGTAATCACACACCGTGTATTTTTAGAGCTGTTAATCATGAACTCCATGTGGTTGTCTCTTGTCTAAATGTAATATTTGTTATTTAGTGTGAAAATTCTGGAATTGCTACTGAAATCTGACTAGTGGGACCATTGCAAAATAGAACCTGAAAGTGGGACCAATAATAGAACCTGACAAGTGGGACCAGTAATAGAAACTGCCCAGTGGGACCAGTAATAGAACCTGACAAGTGGGTCCAATTCGAAATAAACCAGGTACGAAATTAAAAAGAAAATAGATAATATTCGACAAAAGGCCAAGGCCCAAAAAATGAACTCCCAAAAGGCCCAAAGCCTAGAATAGAAAAAGCCGAATTGTTGGGCTCGGCCCATATTTAACACAGAACTGGACTGGGCTGATTCTGCTATATGACCATTTAAATTGGTCACAGTTTTGCCACGTCAGCCACGCCACGTCGGATCTAACGTGGACATGCCAGATAGTGAGTGACCAAAACAATTCGTCATAACACTTATGACCCTTTAGTTTAGTCATAAACGTTTATGACTATTGCACCCAAATGGTCACGTACGTTCGTTTGTGACCGCCAGCTTTCGACTATCTGTTTTTGGTCATAAAAAGGTCACAAATGATACTACGTGACCATTCAGTGACCAATATGGAGAGTCACTAGTGAGCATATTTCTTGTAGTGCTTGGATCATCCCTGCTGCGCGCCTCAGGTTATCCCATTAGTTTAGTGCAACTTAACAGTACTAGTAGCTTTGCACGTGCACGCACGTCTCTACAAGACGCATCTTATGATTCACTTACTCTTTCTTCGCCTCTTTCTTAGTTTTTACATACACAACAGAGAATATATGTGGTATAAACGTGTATTAATGTATCACTTACTCATAGTTCAGTTAATGTGCGACCACAGGCACCCCTGACATGAACCCGCATTGCAGCCACGATCTCATGGTTGTTCGTTACACCTCCATAATCTCCTCATGTTTAGGCTTCAGTATTTGTTAAACTTTCAAGCCGCTGGTAGATGGGGTCGCCAATTATTTTTTCCAGCGGGGAGGGATCATGTGAGTAACTTGAGTGTTTAATGGAAAGCGATGTTTAATACCGAAAGAACAATCATTTAGAAGAAATATCAAGAGGCCCTCATACTTATGATTAAAAATATGCACATACAACACACCAGAACACAAAGTTTTAGTACCAAGAGTTGCAAAATCATGAGCTACCGTATTACTTGATTTTTTTAAAAAAAATCTGACTACACTGGTTATACTATATCATATTAAGTCCTGAAGAGTAGCTCGATAGATAAGCTTGTCCGCAAGCAAGGAAATTAGTTCCATAATCACTTCATTGCTAGATTCCAAGACACCATTGTGCATTACATGATTCAAAAGTATATTGCCCATGGAGAAGCATGGTCAACTCCGTCACCGCCTGCATGATGTGTTTTTCTTTTCAAAAACATGCCTAAATGACTACGCAAAAAACAATGATCAAGCCATCCTGCAACATACCGTATGACTGGAATAGCCGTGGTATCATCGACCTCACCATCTACATTCAGATTGGTCCAGCCCGGATAAGAATACACATTAGTCGACTTTAGCAATAGATGTGAAGATGGAACAAAATATATTTTGTAATCTGCATGAGTGAAAGATATGATTGAACAGAAAACAAGCAAAGTCGATTGGCGTGAAAAATATGACATAATTCAATACAAAACTCATAAATCGGCGCTAAACATCACGAACAAAAAACAAACAATAATATCACTAACAAATTGATCATGGGACGGTTTAGTTGTTGTACATGGGAGTAATCCAAAGAACCCTATAACCTCTATAACTCATGCAACACTAACATTCAGGAACCAAAAATCGAGCAGTGAAAATAGCATTAATCATTCAGTGGTCAATTGTTCATAAGTAGATATGTGAAAACCATATATATACCTCAAGTTTCTTAATCTCCATCTCAGCATGTTCTCATCTCATGGTTCCAATTCAATGTAAACCGTACCTAGAAAGCTCCTATTCCAATGTAAACCATACCTCCTCGCAAGAAGCAGGATGTGGCGCCATGGACGCAAGACATGTCCTATCAACTCAATACATTTTAATTCTTTCAGGTTGCATCATTTATCCACACATAATCTAATCATAAATCTATTAACTCAATTTTGGAGTATCATATTATGAGGCAAACAGGCTACCTCACCACAGAGTGGATAGAGGAATTAAACATGTACGATTAGTATAGCAATAGGATTCCTAATCTTAGTCCGTTACAGTTAGCTACTAAACACCACTGTTATTGAATCCGCAGCGCACGTCGGTGCCCATGTCGACGAGGAGGGCACCTGGAGGGGAGGCAACCGGCGGCGTGGATGACGTGTGGCGCAGAGAAGACCCCATCCCCGGAGTTGCTCCTTCCCGGACGGTGGTGCCCATGACCGTGGCCCTCGGCCCGGCTCCTCGCGAGGACGTGGCCGTCCAGGTGCGATGGAGGTTGGGTCCAACTCTACAGACTACAGGCGACCGCAGGACAATACCCTCTCCACTTCCACCTCACTCTCAATGCGGGCGGTGGCCGAGGCGGCCGGCTCAGATCTCGACGGCGATTGGTCAGCTACCCGGAGAACAGGCTCAGGTTGTGTGACGTGGTCGAGCTCCACCGCTCCCACCCCATGTCCAAGACCAAGCACTCCCTTGCTGTCCCCTTACTGGCGCGGGACACTCTCCGCAAGGCCCTGAGTCCGATGTAGATGGTGATTGGTGAGGCGGCCCAGTGATGGTGACGATGGTCGTCCGGCTGTTTTTCCCCAGTGTCTTCTGTTGTTGACTGTTTGTTCCCTTTCCATCTACTTCTTCCTGTGTAGACTGAATGGATGAATAAACTCTGATATTACCACTTAGTTTCAGGATTTGGAGGATGAATTTTGTTGCCACAATGTATTCGATTGCATTGTCTGCATTTCCCTAGAACTTACGTTGATGCTGAAGAAGTTAATGAGTTGTTGCACATTTGCATGGAAACAGAGTTCGGTGCATATTATGTTACTCCGATCAGAGTTTTGTCTACGTGTAACATCAAGTTGAGCAAAAAACTGAATATATCACCAATTTTAACCAAAGGGGTGATACACAGTAGCATTTCAATGTGCAGAAGTGCTTGCATTACAGGGTACATCCCGGTACCCAATTATATCAGCACATCAGCTAATGGATGTTACTATGGATCAGGCAGGCACCATAGATATGTCCGTTGTAGACCGTGAAAGCTTCAGGTGGTTCAGGGATGCGAGGCAAGTATGGTAAGTTGGGATGCCAGATCGATCTGGGGAAAGTAGCTTTCGAACCGGGTGCATCTGCTACCGGTTCGAAAAATTATTTTCTAAATGTTCAAAATTTCTGGAAAAAAATTGCGTGTGTAGATTTGCATGTTTCAAAGTTTAGGAGAGAAACGACTTTATAGTTGGCCTATGTAAAAAGATAAAAATATATCACATGATTACTGATATATAGAACCGAAACTTTTTTTTACGTAGGCAAAGTAAATTGTAATTTCGTCACGGAACACATGTGCATGCATGGCACATTTTTTGCGAGACCTTTGCATGAAATTTTTGTTTCAGTTTATTTACATTTCAAATAGGAGGGAGCATATGCCCCATGTTCACCATATTCACTATCCATCGATTTGTTCTTATGTATGTATTTGGCTTCTTGCTTTCTTCCTCTTGTTTGCAGTTGTTTCAAATTATACATCTACCACACATCTGCAGTCAGGAGGACGTGATGAAATTGTCTTGTTTTTGTCAAACGTCGCGTTTGCACCTATGAAAACTTACTTCTTCGCGATGTAAATTTTGATCTCCCGTTGCAACGCACGGGCACTTTTCCTAATAAAGAAATAAATACTATATACGGCCCTTTGGCTATATGAAGATCGATTCCCAACGTGGATGAGTGTGCTAGCTAGTACTCAGCTACTAATAATTGATCAACTGCAAATAGAAGTTATTCGTATGTTGGTTGTTAAAGAATCTAGTCAAGGCGGACCTGCTGGGGCGTCTCGAGCTGCCGGCTGCTCGTGGAAATAACGCTGTGTTCTGCAACAACCGAGCAGGTAGCGATGCTGGCGGAGGCCGGGGAATTGGGCGGCGCGATTGGCCCATTCCGGATGGTGCGCGCGCCGGGTGGCCGCCGACGCGTACGTCTACGCGAGGATGCTGCAGGCTGCGGGCTGCGGGCTGCGGCCGCGCAGCCGCATAGGTGCCGGCGGAGGGGTGGGCAGAGGCGGGCTCGACGACACCCAACCATCTCTTCCCGGGGTTCCTCGCCGGTGTGGACTGCCGCCTTGCCCGGTTCGACGCCCAGTCGGCCTCGTCGAGCTCCTCGTTCATGCGCTACACGCCGTCGTCGGCCCGGCGGACGCAGCGTGGTGGGTTGGCGTCAGGGGTAGCCGGAGAGGAGAGTTGTGGCCTCGATCCGGCGATTGTAGGCTGGCAGCGGGCGGCGGCGATCTAACCGAAGGTGCGATGGACATGGAAGGAAGGCGATGGAGGAGTGCGCTGTGTTGTTTGATTTACGGTTCCGACGGAACATGTATTTGGCAGAGTAATCGTCCACCGATGTAAAACGCTAGGTACAGTCTTAGCCTCAGATTAGATTAATCCTGACTGTTAGATGTGATTAGGTGGGGGAATCTGATGGTAGTAATCAGCCTGAGTACATTTGCGGGGTGGCCTTAGGAAAGATAAAGTTCGCTTGTTTAATAGTAGTATAGACTATTTTCGCCGTTCATTCCATAATCAAGGAGTTCCCATTAGTTTAGTGCAGCAGCTTGTGTTATGTGATGCATGCCTTATTGACTTGGCTGTAACTGTAAGCCTGTAACGGATCTGCAGTCATATGAAGGGAGCAGAGGTTCTGTACTGTTCTATCTCGTGGAGTCGTGGGTTTGCGGTGGCATTTCTTGGGCCTCTTGCTGTCGATGGCTTGCTTGATGCTCCTATCGATGCATACGCTATTGTCTCCATCTAATCTGAGTACCGTTTAATTTGGGGTGCCCCACGGTACACGGCAGGACCATCCCTCCCCTCTAGGGATCCGGAAAAGCTGATATGCCACGCACGTCGTAAACTCAACCATCATATATACTCCGTACCCACTACGGTATGCGATGATCGAGTGTATATATCGTACTCGAGGTGCAAAAATATAGAAGGTCAACTGTTAAGAGAAACAAATTGGTGAAAAGGAAAATATACACACTGAAGGTTGACAAAGGTAACCATAGCGAATTTTTGACAAAAGAGACCACCTACTTGAGTGAATTATCAAAAAATACCACCTCCAAAATATATTGCCAAAAAGGACCACCTTCTTTGTGGCGGCCTTGTGGTTGCCGCCACGGTCGCTGGCAGCAGGCTGGTGCGAACAGTTTTCTAGCATCAGAATGGAAAACACGTGATCGTGTGGGACCAGCCGCCTCCATGCATGGCGGCAGCCGGCCGTGGCACTATCCACCGCGATGAAACCTGCCCAATGCATGCGCATGCATGCATGCAGTTAAGTCCCCACGACCATGTTCTCCGTTTTGCATATGTTGGAAAACAGTTCAGACCAACGTGCCGCCAGCGGGTGTGGCGGCAGGTCCTGCCGCCCGTGGCCGTGGCAGCATATGACACGTGTCGCCTGGCGATAAGGTCGCCACGATGAAGGTGGTCCTTTTTGGCAATATATTTTGAAGGTGGTCTTTTTTGACAATTCACTCGCGTAGGTGGTCTCTTCTGTCAAAAATTCAACCATAGCAGGAAGCCAGGAACTATAGTACACTTCATGATCAGATTCAGATTCAGATGGCTGTGAATGAAATGAACTGATGCAAGTCGATATGTGCACATATTCAGTGGCGGACCCACCGGCGAGCAGGGGCGGTCGCCCCGAGTCTCCTGGCATGGAGCAGGGTACCCCTCTTCAAGTCTCCTACCGCCATGGGCAAAGCACTCACCTCTGTTTTCTGTCCGCCATTGCCGTTTTTCTGTTTCCATGTGCTGTGTCGAAGGGGTACCAGCCAAAGGAGAAAGGAAGACTTGTTGGGTTGTAGTCTAATGGGCTAAAGTGAGAGGAAATAGGAACATTGCCGTCAGGGTGCAGCCACAGACGCGCACACCAGTTGTCTACACAAAACGTACCAGTTTGTTCATACCAAACTCTTTTTTAGACAAAAAAAAGTTGATTCATACCACCGCATCAAGGCGTTTCAATCCGGAAAAAAATTCGCCGTCCGGGCAGGCATCGGTCGCAGGCTAGTAGGCCTCACCAAATTTTGTGCTCCACCCTAAATAAAACAGAATTTGTGCTCCAAAAAATTTGACTTAAATTGTTCGCCCCGGCAAACATAAATTTCTAGGTCCGCCACTACACATACTGCCGGCCAGTCATCAGGTCTGTAAAATCTTCTGCTTCTTCTTTAGCTTAAAATGTTGACGCTGAATAACGAGCGGGTTGCTCACAGCTACCTCCAAGGCTCCAAGACCTAGCAGACCTGGCTAGTCAAAGCATGACCGTTGGCGTCCGCCCAAGGCAGAACTTCCAAAACAGGCCGCTCCATGCAAAGCTAGTAGCATTTGGACTCTCGTGTGCATTCCAGAGTCCACACTCTCTCCTCCATTATTCGCTCCTCCGCCTCCGGCCCTCCTCACACCTCTATATATTCCAAGCCTCTCGGCCGTGGGGAAGAAGCCTAGCTAGCTTTGCTCTCACCATATACTCCGCATGCATGTGAATGAAAGACATAGCTAGAGAGCAGTGCGAGTGAAAGCTAGAGTGGGTTACTGGCAAGGTAGCTAGACACCGCACAGATACTAAAGAACCTTGTCAAACACACGCGCGCACTGATCGAATCCTCGCTTCGGGAACATTCGTACTTGTCTTCCTGGCTGGACGCGAGCCTGCGAAAAGCTCGGGCCAACGGCGGAAAGATGGCGGAAAGGCGCTGCCTTGATGCGGCCGTCGCCGAGTTGCGGTGAAGGGTCCGCCGTGTTAGCGGCGATGTCGCGGCCGTCCCCTGCTGCCTCTCCCGCGCCGGCGGTGGAGCGGGACTCCATCCGTGGCCGGAGTTGGGCGGATGTCGCCGACGAAGCGGACGCTGCGGAGGCGGAGCGCCTGGAGGTGGAGCACTTTTGCTCGACGCCAGCTCTCCCGACGTTGGCGGACTTCATGTCGGTGGCGAGGCGGTCCCCAGCGCGGCGGCGCGACTCGAGCGGAGTTCGACGGACGGCGAGTGGCGGCCTTGCCCGGACAGTGGGAAGAAGCCCTTGACGGGCCCGTGCTCGCCGGCTGCTGGTGGGTTCCCCTTGGGACTCGCGGGTGCTGGACTGGGGAGTCTGCCTCGCCCGGAGCTCCGCTCTGGGCCGGCGGACCCTCCGGCTCCGGCGCCGGCGGCTGGCGGCGCGGCGGCGCAACCCTCTGGGGTGCGGCCGTTCTCGCTCGGGCGGCGAGGCTCTCCTCCCTCCACGGAGGCATCGTTGCTGGGCCCTGGGCCGCAGGGGGACGGGAACCCTAGGCAGGCTGGCGGGTCGTTGTTGGGCCGGCCCATTTTGGGCTGGCGCAGCCAGGACGTGCGGACCGTGGCCTCCTCCGGCCCTTTAGCGGCCCAGGTAGCGCGGCCCAACGCGAGCTGGCTCTGGATCCGTCGCGGGTCAACGGACCTGTCCCTAGGGTTTGAGGCATCGCCGAGTCAGATCGCGAGACACAGCAAGCTCGCCCGCTCGGTCACTGTTCACCCGCCGCCACCCCCTCTGTCTCGATCCTTCGCCGCCGTGGTGAGCTCGCCCATGAAGCGCCGCCGTGAAGATGAACCGGCCTCGCCGCGCCGGAATCCCAGGACCTCTCCGCGCCGCGCGCCCTCCCCGACTCGCGCCCCTGCTCCCGCCCCGTATCGCCCTCCTGGTCGTCGTTCGCCGCCGCGACGCTGGTCGCCGACGGACCGCCCGCGGGCTGGCCGGGAGGCTCCGACCCAGCGGTCGCCGCACCGGGGTGGGAGCGGACGGAGCCCACGCCGGCAGAGGTCGCCGCCTCGTCGGGCTGCATCCCGGAGGCCCTTCGTCGCGAGGCCCGGCTGCGGGAGTCCCTAGTGGACCGGCAGCAGTCCCAGCGGGCGGGTGGCCGGCCCCAGGCCACTGATGGCTCGTGGCGGGTGGACAGGGATCGATCACCGCCGCGGAGGGATGATGCCGCTGCCCCTCGGTCCGCTACTGTCGGTGGCACAAGCAAGAAGAAGAAGAAGTCAAAGACAAAGAAAAAGAAGAAGTCTGGCACGGGTACGGCTCCTGGAGGCGCTCTGACTGCGGGTGAGGCTGTGGCTGCGCCCCCTCCCGTGGCTGGATTGGGGGTGTCCGCCGGCAGGGAGCCCACCTTGGAGCTGCTGGGTCAGGGCATTGACGCCGGTTTCTTCTACATCGACACGGGTGGCATCAAGCTGGCGGCACCGGAGCACATGGCTCGGATCACCGTGTTACCTGAGCAGGACCTTGATCCCTCCGTGGTGATCTCGGTGGAGACCATCCGCACCGAGCTCCTTCGCCTCGATGGAGAGGCTCCTTGGGTGGTGCGGGAGATCTCTCCTACCGAGTTTGCGGTTGCCTTCCCGTCGGCGTCACTTCTCCAGGCCGTCTCGTGGTTTGGCTCGACCACTCTTCCGGTCAACAACATCAGGGTCAACATCGAGCCATCATCCATAGACCCCGACACGACTTCCACCCTCGCCTCGGTGTGGATCAGGATCCATGGGGTCCCAAGTGAGCTCAAGAAGGTGCCCATCATCAAGCTGATCGCCAGGACTATTGGTGTGCTTCAGGAGGTGGATGCGGAGTCTTTGCCGGGGGAGGGGCCTCTCCGCCTCTGTGTCAGGGTTCCAGACTCCGACAGGCTGGCCGGCGTGCTCCCCCCGATCTACTTCGACGGGGCTGGCAGGCTTCTTCGCGTGGAGGTTGAGGCGGTGGTGGGCCCTCCAGGGTCCCCCCCATCCTCTCCGCCGCGCCCCTCCCCGTCTCCGCGCCACACTCCTCCAGGGAGGGGGAGGACTCCTCGGAGGACGACCAGTCTGACGACGTCGCCGCGGTAGGGAGGGCTCTCTGTCCGCCCAGAGGGGCCCACTCCTGCGCCGCCGCAGCCCCCAGCTGGGGGGGCCCCGACCCCTGCAGGGTCCCAGGTTCAGGCATCTTCGCCTGGACGTCACTCCTCAGCGTCGGGTACTCTGTCTAAGAGTGCGCCGGCGAAGTTGGCCCTGGTGGATGGTCCTCGCTTCTCTCGCCCTGCTCCACTGCAGTCCTTTGGGTTCCCGCTCTCACAGTACGGTTCCAACCTCTGTGATGGGCCGGGATCCGTGGACCTCTCAGGCCTTGTCTCGGCCTCCTTGGGTCTTCTCTCCCCACCTCAGGAGGAGGTGGAGGGAGAGGAGGACTCGACGAGTGTCGGGATGGAGGTCTTGGCGCCTGACACCCCGCGCTCCCCGGGGGCGGTCTGGTACACCCGCTCCCCGGGCACCCCTGCAGCCCCTGTCCTGGAGCCAGTCACGGTCTTCCCCGACACTCCTGTGACTGGCACCAGGGTGCGCCCTCGACGCCACCGGTCCTCCCCACCTCTGGCCACACGCCACAGCGCTCGCCTGGCCCGTGCTAGGACCGGGGGCGAGGTGGTGGAGCCGACTGTTGTGGCAGTGGCGACACGCAGGCTGGAGGCTCTTGACTGTAGGACTGGTACGTCTCACCTTACGCCTACCCCTCCCCCTCCCCCTCCCCCCTCTCCCCCTTCTGGCTCTCGGTTCTCGGTTCTCGCCACAGTGCCCCTGGATCACCTCGCCCAGATTGCGGCGGACTGTGACGTTGTCTTCCGCGGTGAGCGGGGGCCTC
Source organism: Poa pratensis (assembly GCA_947311845.1). Lineage (NCBI taxonomy): Eukaryota > Viridiplantae > Streptophyta > Magnoliopsida > Poales > Poaceae > Poa > Poa pratensis. The sequence goes on along the minus strand of CAMZMU010000052.1, from coordinate 129,301,809 downwards.
GCCTTGAGCAGATTGCGGCTATCAAGGCTAAGGAGGTCTATGAGGGGGCCCTCGCGGCAGCTCGGGCTCAGGCGGAGCTCGAGCGGCAGGGGCCCCCGGCTCCCGCTGGACCTGTGCAGGAGGCACAAGGGTCTGGCAGTGGAGCCCCTCCTAGGCCGGATAGTGCGGCAGCTGCCGTCGCATCTTCCCAAGCTGGGAAGAGGCGTGGGAGGCCCCCCAAGTCAGCGTCCCGGCCCTCGACCTCTAGTAGGGCCCGATCGGTCCCCCTTAAGGGGACCAACCCCGACAATGTTTCCAAATGAATGTCCTCACATTTATTTGGAACATGCGGGGGTTCGGGCAGGAGGGCCGCCGCCGCCAGCTGATCGACTATCTTAGAGACGAAGATGTGGACATAGTGGGACTTCAAGAGACGATTCGGCAGGACTTCTCGATCTCTGAGCTGGAGAGCCTTAGTCGCCACAAATTCTCGTGGCACTGGCTCCCGGCGACGGGACACTCAGGGGGTATCCTCCTTGGTGCCAAGGAGGATACCTTTGAGGTAGAGGATATGGATCGCGGGGAATTCTTTGTGAGCATGTCGCTCACCCATAGACGATCTAACCTTCGTTGGGAGGTTATTATTGTCTATGGCCCCGCGGATCACCGGAGGTCCACAGACTTCTTATCTGAGCTCAGGTCAAAGGTGGAGCGATGCCCCACTCCTGTGGTGGTGGCGGGGGACTTTAACCTTATTCGCTCCCCTGATGACAAGAGCTCGGATAATGTGGACCTCCCTAGGATGCGCATGTTTAACGACTGGATTGCAGACCTTGCGTTACGCGAGATCTCTCGTGTTGGGGCGAGGTATACGTGGTCTAACAACCAGGCTGACCCGATCCGGAGTGTTCTCGATCGGGTCCTAGTGTCGGTGGAATGGGAAATTGCCTTTCCGTTGTGCTCGCTTCGCGCGCTCACTCGGATTGGCTCGGACCATTCCCCCCTCCTCCTATCTTCTGGAGGAGGGGTTCCTCCTAGGTCGAACCGCTTCCACTTCGAGGAGTTCTGGCTTGGTCAGCCGGGCTTTGTGGAAGCAGTTCGACTTAAGTGGGTATCGGCGGTCGCGTCCCCTCCCCGTGCATATAATGCGGTTGATATTTGGCACCACTGTGCTAAAGTCGCTCGCCAATTTATGCGGGGGTGGGGCGCGAATAGAGGTGCAGAGCTGCGAAAGAATAAGACGGATATCCTTGCCAATATTCAGACGCTGGACGTGGCGTCCGATACGGTGGGCCTTACCGCTGATGGTTGGCTTCAGCGGTATGCCTTGGAGACCTCCCTTATGGAGATCTACAAAGGCGAGGAGATCTTCTGGCGACAGCGTAGTCGCCAGAATTGGATTCTTCGCGGCGATGCTAATACAGCGTACTTCCACGCCATTGCTAATGGTCGTCGTCGAAGGTGCTCTATACCGTGCTTGTTAGCGGATGGCATCCTATTAGAGGAGGCCCAAGACCTATCCGCTCACATTTACTCCTTTTATAAGGAGTTATTCACGGAGGGACCTCGCACGGGGGTATCGTTAGCTGATGGCTTCTGGCCCTTAGGGGCATTAGTATCAGCTGATGAGAATGTGGAGCTTACACTCCCATTCAGCCCTGAGGAGGTTAGCCGGGCTATTATGGGGATGAAGGCCAACTCGGCCCCGGGCCCAGATGGCCTTCCTGTCTCCTTCTTCCAGAAATTCTGGGGGACTATTAAGGGGGTGATTATGCCGATGTTTCAGGAGTTCTACACTGGAACATTGGTTATGTCTCGCCTCAATTTTGGCGTAATTACCTTGATCCCTAAAGTAGCAGGGGCCACGGAGATACGCCAGTTTAGACCGATCACGGTGATCAACGTCATCCAGCGACTGCTTACCAAAGTGTGTGCTGCACGCTTGGCCCCAGTTGTGGAGCGACTCGCACACCCATATCAGTTCGCCTTTCTTAAGGGACGATTTATCCATGACGGAATTCTAGCACTTCATGAGGTGGTCCATGAAGTTAAGGTTAGACACCTTAAGGGTGTCTTCCTTAAGCTAGATTTCCAGAAGGCTTATGATCGTCTGGACTGGGCGTTCCTTCGCTTGGTCCTCGAGCGCCGAGGGTTCGATGATCGCTTCATATGCTGGGTCATGCAGATAGTCATGAGCGGCAACACGGCGATCAATATTAATGGGGACATTGGTCCCTATTTTAGATCCTCGTGTGGGGTGAGACAAGGGGACCCTATCTCCCCCCTTCTCTTTGACCTTGCCGTTGACGTCCTGGCGACTGTCTTGGACAAAGCCAAGGCGGCCGGCCACATTTCGGGTGTGGTCGGACACCTTATTCCGGGTGGTGGGATCACCCACCTACAGTATGCGGATGACACCATGATCATGGTGGAGGGCTCGGAACTTGACATCATTAATCTCAAGTTCCTGCTCCTCTGCTTTGAGGCCATGTCTGGCCTCAAGATTAACTTCGACAAGAGCGAGGTCATGATCATGGGGTACCCCTTGGAGGAGCAACAGCGGATAGCGGACAATCTTAACTGCAAGTTGTCCTCCTTCCCGGTTACTTATCTAGGGATGCCGCTTAGTGACTCTAGGATCCTAATTAAGGACCTAGAGCCGGTTATTGGGCGTGTCAAAGCCAAGGCCGAACCTTGGCAGGGACGGTTTACCTCTAAGGGGAGTAAATCGGTCCTCATTGATTCCTGCATGTCTAGCTTGCCTATGTACATGATGGGAGTTTACGAATTCCCAGAAGGTGTGCATGGCGCATTTGACAAGGAACTATCGCGCTTCTTCTGGCAGGCGACCAATGGGCGCGAGAAGTATCATATGGTCAAATGGGCGGATGTTTGCGCCCCCAAGGACATGGGGGGCATAGGCATTTTAGCGTCTCGTAAGATGAATACCGCGCTTATGCTTCGGTGGGTGTGGCGGATACTTAGAGAGGAGGGGGGCTTTGGCTGCAGCTGATCAAAGCGAAATACCTGCAGGGTCGCCCCCTCCTTGCTTGTGACCGCCGGGATGGATCCCAATTTTGGCGATCCATCCAAACCCTTAAGCATGAGATTAGAAAAGGGGCCCGCTTCTCCGTCGGTAATGGAGAGGGCACCCTTTTTTGGCTGGACCCGTGGCTTGGTGAAGCCCGTTACAGCATAGGTTCCCTTCTCTCTTTGCTATTTGTTCGGACCCGATGCTGTTGGTAGCCTCGGCAGTTCATAATGGGGTCTGGAACATCTCGTTCCGACGTACATTTGGACTTGCCGAGGCTACAGCTTGGACGGAGCTACGGGGTTCGCTCCCGGAGGCACTGCCGGGGGGCCTAGACCTTGTGTCATGGCACTTGGAGCCGTCTGGGACCTTCTCCGTAAAGACGGCCTATCGGAGTCTCTTCAGTGGTCCAGTTAGAGCTTGGGCGTCACCGTTGTGGAAGGCCCCCCTTCCCCTAAAAATTAAAATCTTCGTGTGGCAACTTCTTAGGGACCGCCTCCCTTCGGGGGTGGAGGTCCGCAAGAGACATGGGCCGGGGGATGGTCTCTGCCCCATGTGTGGGATCCCCGAGACGGGAACCACATCCTGTTCACTTGTCCGGCGGCCAGGTTTCTATGGAACTTCGTCCACGAGGCGCTTGGGCCTGCTTGGCAGGCCTCAGACCTCGGCGAGTTCCTGGAGACCCAAGCGAACCGTACCGGGGGGAGGCGACGCCTCTTCTGGTTGGTGTTCGCGGCAATGGCGTGGACTCTTTGGACGATTCGTAATAAGATGGTGATAGAGCGGGTGTTTCTTCGACGTGCTTCTGACTCCATGTTTAAATTTCTGGCTTTCTTGCAGCAGTGGCACCCGCTTTCTAGACAGCGAGACAGGGGGCGGCTAGATGACATGCTTGACAGACTCTTGGTGGCTGCACGTCGCCTCTCCTCCTCATCTAGCAGCTAGTGCCGGAGGGCCGCGTTCTTCCGATCTTTTGTTCTTCCCACCTTGCCCTACCCCCTTGCCTTTCTAGCTCTTTTATTCTGTCGTTGGGCTTACTTGTGCTGTTGCCCCAGCAAACTTTCTAGCTTCTCGCCGATGTTGGCAACTTTGTATGGACTTGCTTGGCATGTTGCTTTATTTATAAAGCGGGGCGAAAGCCTGTTTCGAGAGAATCCTCGCTTCACGAGACGATGGCTCGGGCGCCCTTTCGAGCGCTGGTGCTGGCGGCGACGCTGGCGAGCCTCCTGCCGTTGCTGGCGTGCCAGGCGAGGACGACGACGTGCGAGGACACGAGGCGCGGGCACCACCAGTACAGGCAGCCGGTGGGCGTGCGGCGGATCGTGGTGGACGCGACCGGCGCCGGCGACTTCCTGTCCATCCAGCAGGCCGTCGACTCGGTGCCGGTGAACAACAGCGTGCGCGTCATCATGCAGATCAACGCCGGCACCTACATGTAAGCTCTTGCTCCACCGAACTAACTCCATGCATGCACTGCATATACAGTGTTTCTTATCATCTCACGGCGTTGTGTGAATGCAGAGAGAAGGTGGTGGTGCCGGCGTCGAAGCCGTACATCACGTTCGAGGGAGCCGGGCGCGAGGTGACGGTGGTGGAGTGGCACGACAGGGCCAGCGACCGCGGCCCCGACGGGCAGCTGCTCCGCACCTACAACACCGCCTCCGTAACCGTTCTCTCTAACTATTTCACCGCTAAGAACATCAGCTTCAAGGTGAGTCGCCGTCGCTAGCTATACCCCAACTGCTGCAGGGTGGTCCATATGAACACGAACGCGACACAAGTACGCGAGTCACAAGGCACATACAGATGCCGTGGTGCACTGTGCAGACATGCATGCATGCATGCATGCAGAGGCGGACAAAGTTACAAAAAAAGACCTTCAGGGTCACAGGCCACATCTTGCAAACGCTAGCTATTGTCTCTGTGTATCCATGTTCGTTTCAGATTTTGAATTCGAAGTACATATGATGTATTTGGAGTTTTGCTTGCAGCAGGCCAAATTAACCTGGTGTGGCTTCTTCTGGCTACGGCGAGAGGATATAGCTTGCTGGACCCTGGGCCGAGCAAATGCCTCCCTCTTTCTTTTGTGGATATATTGTTCGTTTCGTTGGCATAGTTTGCAACTAACATTTGGGTTCCTACCATCTCCGTCTGCAGATCCAGCTCGTCGGAGCTGGTGGATGATGCGGCTCATCAACGTCTTCGGACAAGGAGCTCTTCCGTTCCATGGATGAGGGCTCTGGGCGGTTGCTGCCTTCGTCGTCTCCGGCGGTGGAGGTTGCGCGTGCTGGAGGATCTCGAGGTTGAAGACGGCGTGTTGCAGCAGTGGCGTTCTTTGTATCCTTCTCTTTGTTTCTTTGCTTGTATCTGGCTTTGTAATCCTTCCGTTTACATATGAATACAAGTATGAAAAATAAAAATAAAAACATTTGGGTTCCTAAGACCTCTTCTCGCACGCACGACCCTATTTCTGGAACCCCCTCCCTTTCTACAGTACCCAGAGGCACATCGGAGGCGAATTCGGTCTTCCCGGCGGCCGCCGACGTATCCGTGGGATTCCCCACCCTCCGCCTGCCGCTGCGGCGGCGGAGGGTGGGGAATCCCCGGATCTGCGTTCCGGCGGGTAGATAGGGAGCCCTGGGGCGGCGCTGGCGTGGTGGGGTCGCCGGCGGCGTCCTTTTGGTGCTCTGCAGCTTCCCCGTTCCAGTGTCGTCTTCGACGGCGCTGCCGAGCTGCGGGTGAGTCACCTTCCTTCCGTTGCCTTCTCCGGCGGCGACGGCGGGATCGTGGCGTGTGTACAGGTGGTTGGTGGAGGAGCATCAAGACGGTGGAGGTGCGGGACTGTGGCGTGCTGGTGGAGGATCTGAGGCGCAGGCCTCGGATCTGGGGCAGATCAAGCTTGGGAGGCTCCCCGGCTGATATTGCTTCGTCGACTTCAGATCCAGCTCCACGGAGCTGGTGGTTACTGCGGCTCGTCAACGCCTTCGGGCTAGGAGCTCTTCTGCTCCCGCGGCGGGTGTTCCTGGTGGCTGCCTTCTTCGGCGTCTTCAACGGTGGAGGGACGGCGCGCCGGGCGACCTGGAGGTTGAAGATGGAGTGTGCCTTCGCTGCTGTTCTTGGTTTCTTCTCGTTTCTTTCTTTGCTTGTATTTCGTTGTGTAAGGCTCCCTTTTTAGTATGAATACAAGTATGAAAAATCAAAAAAAAAACATTTGGGTTCCTACTATGACATGACAGAACACGTCTCCAGCACCAATGCCCGGCATGGAAGGGTGGCAGGCGGTGGCGTTCCGCATCTCCGGCGACAAGGCCTTCTTCTTCGGCTGCGGGTTCTACGGCGCGCAGGACACGCTGTGCGACGACGCCGGCAGACACTACTTCCGCGACTGCTACATCGAGGGCTCCATCGACTTCATCTTCGGCAACGGCCGCTCCCTGTACAAGGTACGTAGTACTGCGTGCCGGCCTACACGCTGGCACATACATATGCCTCTCTGGCATATAGATATGTGTTGCGATGAGTATACGTGCTCATGCGAGAGCTCATTTCTTCTTCTGAAAACAAGAGCAGGACTGTGAGCTGCACTCGACGGCGGAGCGGTGGCCGGGTGGCGGCGCACGGGCGGCACGGGCCGTGCGAGCGCACCGGCTTCGCGTTCGTCAACTGCCGGGCGGGGAGGCTCTATGTCGGGCGAGCCATGGGACAGTACTCGCGGATCGTGTACGCCTACACCTACTTCGACAACGTCATCGCGCCGGGCGTTCTTCGGGATGTTACCTCTTGCCCATACAGGACGGCGTTCTTCGGGATGTACAGAAACTGGGGACCCGGTGCCGACGCCATGCACGGCGTGCCGTGGGCGCGGGAGCTCGACTACTTCACCGCCCGCCCATTCCTGGGCAAGAGCTTCGTCAACGGATTCCACTGGCTCTCACCAGATGCCTGAACTCCGAAACAGTTTCCAGCACCACACCAGATTGCAGTAGCCACAAGACAAGATACACATCAAAAGCATAGCAATAGAAACATAGCACAGATATAAAGGAACTAGTACAGTATAGATTCATTCCGTCGTTTCAGACTTCCAACGGTAGTTACTCCCTAGTAGAAACACAGTTGTGTAGCAGAGATGCAGTGCTAACTAAATTTGTTCCTGTGCCAATTTCAGAACTACAGAGTAAACAGCAAAGTACGAACGAATTCGTGATGCGTCTATGTATGATGCTTTACAGAGGACGGTGACTTCTTTAGATTGTAGACATATACAGGTCGACACTGCTTCATTTGGAGGTATGATTGGCATGAACAGGGGACGCTCTGTCCACACTATGCAGCAGCTCCAGCATCCCAGTATACCTGCAAGGGACATAGAAAGTTAGTTCTACTGTACCACATAACTATTATAGTTTGTAAAAAAATGTTATTAATAAGGCACCATGATGTAAAGCAACGACACAAAACTAGCACAACTTAGCAAACAGAGCATGGATGCTTCATCTAGTTACAGAATACAAGGCAGTGCCAGTAACTCTAATATCTGTTCACAGTGAGCATGCCGGTGTATTTCAAGATATCAGGTTATCAGCCATTCACTTACTAATAACTTGCCAATGAGGTTCTCTTTTTACGAACATACTGCAGAATTGGCCTGGAAACTGTGGAGATTACCAGTAGTGTGAATTTAGTTAATTAGGGATTTCTTAACTAATTGCAGTAAGGTCAATGCTTAGGATTGGCCCCCCGTGCAGTCTGTCACAATCTCCTGCATTTCTTTTCCCAGCAATATCCAATAGATTTTCAAGTAATCAATACATAGAAAGTAGAAATACACAACATAAGAAGAGGAATATGGCAGCAATTCTTACAAAAAGATACTCCCTTCGGTCCATAAAAACTGTCCTAGTACAAAACGTATACAGATTGGGGACACTAATTTCGGATCAGAGGGAGTATATAGGCTTATAAACTGATAGATTTGGTCTCTTGGTTAGAATGAATTGTTATCTTACTCTAGAGGAAATTTTGTTAAGAGCAAAGAGGAGTATGCTAGAAATTCTTAAATAAAATAAAACTATGGCTCTGAATTTGGTGGATCTTAATTATTACTACCTCTGTTTATAAATATAAGACGCTTTGAGGATTGCACATAATGACTAGATACATACTAAAATGAGTGAATATGTCTCCTAAATTATGTCTAGATACATATGAATCTATAAAAGGGGTAAAACATCTTATAATTAAAAACGGAGGGAGTAGCATTCAGATTTGAAGCAATTACGTACGGGTTCGGCTTTCAACATGGTGAAACCAAACTATTAAAGGTTACTTCATATCGGGTAAAAGACTAATACTACCACATTTGTTATTTCAACAACAAAAAATTAACGTCAGTATGTGTCCCTATCAAATGAATAGAAGTATTAACATATTTGATCCCCCCCCCCCCCCCCCCCCCCTTTATGTTCATGAAAAGAAAAAAATTAGGAAAAGAATGGGTGCTCTTAAGCACAAGCCCACACTACCATGAACAAAAATTTCCAAACATAAATGTGATTATTCTCCACCTGCCCAAAAGAAAATAAAGTTTCACTGTAGGTCAGTTGAGAATTGTGATTGTGAGATGAAGCCAGTTTCCATTATGGCTAGTTTGGATGAAGTCTAATCGGACACAATCCCTTCCGATAAACCGAGAATTTAAGCTAATCCCCATCAATTCGACTGGATGGAGTTTGAATAGGTGTATTCAAAGTAACCTCGGTGAAGTGCTCATATTAAATGAACAGATAACACTTTGGACATGGATACGGCCTCCATCATGCAATTTCATCATTACTATTGAATTTAATATGATAGTATGGAATCAATATTACTACCTCCGGTCCACAAAAAGTGTGGGGGGTAAGCTACTATGAAAGTACAAATTTGCTCCTGACACTAATTAGAGATAGGAGGGAGTATATAAAAAATACAGTTTGTGAGTTATGTCCGTCCAGTCCAATAATATTGTTTTCACTTACCAATCTTAGAAGTTAAAATGCATCATTTTAAAATGGTGTATTAACAAATAAGCTCAACACAGTATGAATGAATTATTGTTGCGATTGGCATTTAAAATGTATCCAAATAATATTTCTGGTTCATAAATTTAATGAGCCATATGGACAGCTTATCATAACCTAGGTGCTTGCTACAACAAAGTTTTGACACCTGGCAGTTTGGCACTGATTTCCTGGACGCCAATACAGTAAAAACAATCTCTAAAAGCCTAAGGGCTAAGGCCATGCTTGGAATGGATGTAAGAACAGTGTGGACACTGGTATTTAGTTAAAATTGAGCAAAATACCGATGACCACACTAGTTTTACACCCATTCCAAGTGAGGCCTAATTGGGCTAAGTACTCTGGTCCTTAGGAAAGAATAGTGTAAAGCAAAGATTGTTTTTATTGTCATCAAGTATTTCTACAATACGACAAAAACAGATGATGCTTGGTTGTCAGGTCACACACCAACTTAGTAACGCCAGATATTTCCAGAAAACAAAATCCAGCTTTAGTTTGATAGAACCTAAGTATGGCCAAACCATTAAAAAATGCTAAGCAATACAATAACCCTCACCATAATGGCATAGTCAAGTTTTGAGTTCTGGAACTCTACAAGTTTACATAGCATCCCGACAGTACATGCAATAAATATAGTTTATTGAAACCTAAACTGGCAACCATCATATCAATTCAAAAAAGAAAATGTGCAAGATTGCAGTTGGGTTTTCTTTACAAGGCCTTATTGATATAGCCAGGTAAAAAACTTTCATTCCAAAAAGATTTTGTAGGCTGATGATCAGATAATGTAGTTACTACCCAGAGACTAAGGTTGGTGTGGATCATATTAAATTCAAGTTAACCATGGATCAGAATCAGATAATGGAGTTACTACCCAGAGACTAAGGCTTAGAATGCTATTTGATAGAATATCCATTTTCTTTACTGAAAAACAGAATTATTCGACTAAATTCAAGTAAATAAATAAAATCTAAATTAAATAGTAAATACAGAGGTGAAACCCCTCCTACCATTAAGCCATAGTTATAAACTTAGAGTCAACCGACAGAGCCACGCATGACGAAAATGAGAGTAAATAACTTAGATACTTACAGTTGCTCCATGGTACTCGGATCAAAACCAGGAGATATGTCATCAATGACTTCCCTGGGAAGTGGACCACATGCTCCGATCTTGCACATGAGTTTCATTATCTTGGAGAAATTCTCTGGATCGTTATCATAAACCATAGTAAGGTTCACCATGAGGTCAAGCTGCTTCTGGTACTTCTTATGTTTCTCTTGAGTTAACTTTCCTTTATCATCTTGTAACAACTTTGGGTATTGTCCAACACATGCCATTATGAGGTCATAAAGAATTTCCTTGGAGAAAACTTTGGGTATCACTGTCTTGACAATGTCCTGCAAAGTTGCATGGTTGTTAAGAATATATAGGACTTGATAAAAATAAATCAAATTACGATAGAAATCTACGACATGAGGCAAAGAGTGAAAAATTAAAACAGAAATACTACTTATCCACAGTTAATAGTTATTGTACAAAAAGGAAACATACCAACGAGTAGATGAGAATTAACCATTTATTATATAGGACGGAAGTAAGAAAACACTGTTTGTCCTATAAACAAAGGCCACGGTGTCCATATCTTGCAAAGTATAAAAAGCTTAATCAAATGTCAGAACTAGGAAGAATCAACTATCTAGTTGAGAACTTGAGATGCCAGGTCAATTGTGCTTCTCCCAGATAAGTAGCAGCCACTATATAGTGTCACAAGACATTTTTCTAGGAATGGAAATATTCTCTTCCTTTAAACAGAGGAGAAATTATTCTTGTAGCCATCATGGCAAGAAAACTACTTTAGAATCTAAGGACAACATGAATTTGTGCATATAGCAGAACATGGCAAGGAACTGCTTCTCAGTTTACCACAAAGACATTTCCCAGGAAAAAAAAAGAGCGCAGTTCAGAAGTTGGATTTCAGTATTTCACCAAAGCACATTATACACAATACAATCTGACTCCAGAGCAACATTTAGTGGGCAAAAAAAGCTGCACATCATGAAAACTCTCCCTTAATCATTGCATATCGCCATGCAACATATACAAGAAGCAACTTACCTGCGTGCCCTCCCGGTCTGATTCACCAAATTGTCTATCGCCTCCTCAACAAGCCGCCAATCGCTCCCATCCAGACAGCCTCCAGATGTGGCCCTGAAACCCACATCTGGGCACAGCAGCCGGATGAGCTTCGTTGAGACCTGTAGGACGCCCCCTCATGGAGTACCTTTGTTAGTACTTTGGTCATCTGCGCCAGCTTCTGGTGCAAAACATCTACTCTAGCCGCGGCGCTGGGGCTGGGCTTCTGCGCCTCTTGCTGCAGTGCCAACCTTGCATCGTCCACGTGCAGCGCCTTTTGCAGCATCATCTTCTCCAGCAGATCGTGTCCTCCAGCCATGCCTTGCAGGGGTGCCAACTTCTTCTGCACATCCAGCATCATCTTCTCCAGTACATCGTGTCCTCCAGCTGGGGCGCCAAAGCCGGGCTTCTGCGCCCCTTGCAGCGGCTCCAACTTCTGCTGCACATCCAGCATCATCATATCCAGCAGATGGTGTCCTCCAGCCGTGGCGCCAAAGCCGGGCTTCTGCGCCCCTTGCAGCGGCTCCAACTTCTGCATATCCAGCAGATCGCGTTCTCCAGTCGCGGCGACAAATCCGGGCTTCTGTGCCGTTTGCAGCGGCGACAACTTCTTCTGCACATTCAGCATCATCATATCCAGCAGATCGCGTTCTTCAGCCGCGACGGGAAAGCCGGGCTTCTGCGCCGTTTGCAGCGGCGACAACTTCTGCACATTCAGCATCATCATATCCAGCAGATCGCGTTCTTCAGCTGCGACGCGAAAGCCGGGCTTCTGCGCCGTTTGCAGCGGCGACAACTTCTTCTGCACATTCAGCATCATCATATCCAGCAGGTCGCGTTCTTCAGCCGCGACGCGAAAGCCGGGCTTCTGCGCCGTTTGCAGCGGCGACAACTTCTTTTGCACATTCAGCATCATCGTATCCAGCAGATCGCGTTCTTCAGCCGCGACGCGAAAGCCAGGCTTCTGCGCCGTTTGCAGCGGTGACAACTTCTTCTGCACATTCAGCATCATCGTATCCAGCAGGTCGCGTTCTTCAGCCGCGACGCGAAAGCCGGGCTTCTGCGCCGTTTGCAGCGGCGCCAACTTCTTCTGCACATCCAGCATCATCTTCTCCAGCAGATCGCGTTCTCCAGCCGTGGGGTCAAAGCCGGGCTTCTGCGCCCTTTGCAGCGGGGCCAACTTCTTCTGCACATCCAGCAGATCGCGTTCTCCAGCCGTGGGGCCAAAGCCGGGCTTCTGCGCCGTTTGCAGCGGCGCCAACTTCTTCTGCACATCCAGCATCATCTTCTCCAGCAGATCGCGTTCTCCAGCCGTGGGGCCAAAGCCGGGCTTCTGCGCCCTTTGCAGCGGGGCCAACTTCTTCTGCACATCCAGCGGATCGTCAAAATCGGACACCCCCAGCGCCATGTCCAGGCGATGCCCCGCCCACCTATGGTGCAGCCCATCCCACTTATGGCGCATCAACTTCTTGCCCACATCGCACTCGCGGTACCCCTCTCTTCCTCCACCGAGACAGGCCGCTTCTTCCCGGGCGACGACGGCTGCGGCGCCGGGACCTGGCTGTTCCTGCAGAGAGAGCCAGCGTGAGGCTTGCGCGATTTCGTAGCGGAGCTCGAGAGATCTGGTCGTGGACAGATTCCGACCTTCGGAGACGCCTGTCGCGATGTATCTTCTTGCGAAACTCGCACGAGGCGCACCACACAGCCGCCGCGGGCGAGCCCTTCGCCCCGAGGGCCCGCGGGTCCGGAAGCTCCATCTCCGGCACCGGAGAAGCCGGCGCTGACGGAAACGCGGGTAGCTCGTCCTCGCTGCGGGGGAAGCCAGAGTCAGGGTCGCGCGAGTCCGTGGCGGAACCCGAGGGTTCGGAGGTGGATGGATCGATTCGCACCTTTTCTGGGGACCTGGATCGATTCCGCGGAGGATCATCTTCCTGCGCGCGCACCGGAGACACGGCGCCGTCCGCGACCGCTTCGCCCCGCACTCCGCCGTCCCCATCGTCGACGCGTCGTCATCACCCGACTTCGCCATCGTCCCCATCGTCGACACGTCGTCACCGCCCGACGACGCCATCATCCCCATCCTCGACACGTCGTCATCACCCGACGACGGCGCCGGCGCCGGGGCTCGCCATTCCTGCGGAGTGAGCAAGCGTTAGGGTTACGCGAATCCGTATCGGGGCCCGAGATGTTTGGGGAATGGGGGTGGAATAGGTTCCGGACCTCTGGGGATCGGCCGGGGGGTCGGGGCTGGTGGCCGGGGCGCTCTCCGGGGGCTTGTCATCGCCGCCGCCGCCGCCGTCGCCGGAGTGGGCGGCCGAGGCCATGGGGCTTGGGGTGAGGTGGCTAGGGGTTTGGGGATTTGGAATATGGCGTTCGGTTTTCGCGGCGGGAGGGAGGCGACACCGAGGTCCGAGGGTAGTTGGTGGCGAAATTAATGCGACTCGGATGGCTGCCTAGTCAGGTCGAACCAACTACATAGGCCGTGCCGGCACCGGGCCGGGCCGGGCGGCCCGCGCCGTCCACTCAGACTGTCCGCCCCGCCGCAATGTACCACCAGATTTGGCGCCTCGTCCCCAACGCCCACTCGCCGCTCCCGCCGATCCGCGCCGGAGCAGCATGGAGCCGCTTGCCGGCCGGTCGCCCTGCGCCGCTCCGCCAGCCGGTGCTCGTATCCGCTGCTGCCCGAGGCATAGTTTGTAAATAGGTTTAGGGTTTTTGGCCACCTCTCCTCTATTTATATACTTGACAGATACAAGATACAATTACAATACGTACGGGTAAAGACCTCACGTACGTGTAAAGACCGATTCTAACACACCCCCTCAATCTAAACTATTACATACAAGATTTAGATTGGACTTAAAATGGTCTAGCATCTGTCGAGTGGCTGGTTTTGTAAACACATCAGCCAACTGATCATTTGAGGAGATATAGCGAACCTCGAGTGCACCTGCTGCAACACGTTCTCGCACGAAGTGGAAATCGATCTCAATGTGCTTAGTACGAGCATGGAAAACAGGATTTGCCTTGAGGTACGTGGCCCCTAGGTTATCACACCAAAGTATGGGTGTGCGTTGCTGGATCACGCCGAGTTTCTTGAGCAAAGAATCCACCCAGATTGCTTCAGCAGCGCCGTTTGCCAGTGCCTTGTACTCAGACTCGGTACTAGACCTCGAGACTGTAGGTTGTTTCTTCGAACTCCAGGAAATCTAGTTCGGTCCAACAAACACTGCAAAACCACTCGTGGATCGACGATCATCCACGCAACCAGCCCAGTCAGCATCAGTGAATATGCTAATGCCAGTGGAGGGAGACTTGCGAAACTGCAAGCCCATATGCAACGTTCCTTTAACATATCGCAGGATACGTTTAACTGCCTCCCAATGAACATCCGTGGGCTGAGAAAGAAACTGGCACACTTTGTTCACAGCGAACGAGATATCTGGTCTGGTGAGTGTTAAGTACTGTAATCCGCCAACAATGCTTCGGTACCTGAAAGAATCCTCGGTGCCAAGCAATGTACCAATACTCCTTGACAGGTTCTCCGATGTCGGTGTGGAAGTGGACTTACAATTCTCCATCTGAACCCTATGAAGAAGATCCAACGCATACTTCCGTTGAGTTACAGTCATCCCCCCTGAATTGTAGGACGCTTCCAGACCAAGAAAATACTCTAACTTGCCCATGTCCTTGATAGGGAAAATGGCAGCCAACGATTTGACCAGACCATCAACAGCAGCAGGTGTCGAACCAGCAATGACTATGTCATCCACATAAACCAGCATATAAATCTGAACTCCTCCCCGTGAGAATAAGAACAAGGACGTATCAGCCTTGGAGGACTCAAAACCGAGCTGAAGGAGGAGCTGACTGAGGCGTGCATACCACGCACGAGGTGATTGTTTCAGACCATACAAGGAACGCTGAATCTTGCAGACATGAGAGGGATACCGATCATCCTCAAAACCAGGAGGCTGCTGCATGTAAACATCCTCCGACAGGAAACCATGGAGGAAGGCATTGCTGACATCAATCTGCCGGAGACACCAATCCCGAGACACGGCGAGAGAGAGAACCAGACGCACTGTCGCAGGCTTTACCACTGGGCTGAATGTATCACCGTAGTCAATGCCGTGCTGCTGAGTGAATCCGCGAGCAACTAGACGCGCCTTGTGCTTGTCAATGCTACCATCGGCCCGATGCTTGGTTTTAAAAATCCACTTACTGCCAACAATGTTGACGCCGGGGGGGCGCGGAACAAGAACCCATGTCCGAGTATCACGGAGGGCAGCGATCTCATCTGCCATAGCAGCACGCCAAGCGGGCTCATGCAACGCATCACGATGAGACGTAGGTGCAGCGAAGAAAGCACGTCGACGGGGATCATAGCGAACCGTCCCATCCTTGTACTCCTTTTCCTTTCGCGTAGCATCGCGAGTACGAGTCACCATAGGATGTGCCGGAGCTGGCACATCGAGCGACCCAGCCGGCGACGAAGGCGCGGCATCGGGCGACACGGGCTGGGCCGAATCAGCAGGAGAAGAAGCCGGCGTCGCGAGCAGAGGCGACATGGGCTCCACGAGCTCCATGGGCTGCACGGCAGGCTAGCCCAACATGGGCGAGTGCACCGCGGCAGGCGAGGCCGGGGCAGGCGCAGGCCCCGAGGCATGCAGATTGCCATGCACGTCGATCGGGCGCCGATCGTTAGCTGCTGGAGCACCGAATTCCTGCACAGGGGAAACATCGCCTAATATAGGCTGATCAGGTGACAGGTAAGATAAGTCATATTTACGCAACTGAAACACGAGTAGACGCACTATAAGATAGTTGGCGGCTCTTGGCACGCTGACAAGCATCACAAATCAAAGACGAAGTGTCTGATGAACACGAAAGCTCATGAGTTTTAACAATAGACCGAACTACATTATTGGTGGGTGACCAAGACGCTGATGCCACTGCGAGGATGTGGCAGTACTAGCATGACGAGACGATGAAGAGGAAGCACGATCAAACGGGATGGGGTAGAGTCCTCCCTGACTTCTACCGAGTAGCAGCGTTTTCTTCGTGACCTTGTCCTTAACACACAAAAAATGACGATGAAACTCAACAAAAATGTCATTATCGCGGACAAGACGATAAACAGAAAGAAGATTCTTTCTAAGATGTGGAACATGAAGAATATTATTCAATTTTAGAGATGAACCGGCTAAAGTTGAGTGACCAATATGCGAAATAGACAAACCTGCACCATTGGCCACCTGGACCTGATCCTTGCCTCCGTAACGCTCGTGGACGTGGAGGCGTTCAAGGTCACTCGTCAGATGATCCGTAGCCCCGGAGTCCATGAGCCAGGGAGGGATCGAGTTGGAGGACGTGGTAGCGGCGTTTCCCGCGCGTGACTCAGGGCGGTAGTCCTGGTCGAAGCGACGTGAACTACGGCAGTCGGGTGCTTCATGACCCCAATAGCCACATAGCTGGCAGCGCGGCCTCCACTTCCGACCGTTGCCACGGCCACCATTGCCGCGACCGTTATCCTGGCGGCCACCACCGCCATTGCCTCCATAATTGCCACCGTTGGGGCGGCCTTGCCCTTGCTGGCCACCATTGCCAGAGGAGCGACTCCCTCCACCTTGATGAAGTGGAGGATAATCCGGCGCACGGGAGTACCCAGAGTTGCCGTAGGGGTTGCCGTAGCCGCGCTGAGTTGCGTTGGCCGAAGAAGACCACCCCTCGGCCACCGCCTGCTGAGCCTGCATGGACTCGTACGAGAGGATGGCGGAGTAGAACTCATCGTAGGGAATCGACCGATTGCCAAAGGTGAGTGTGGCGGCGATGGAGTTGTATGCGGAACCGAGGCCGATGACGATGAAATCGATGAGCTCGTCGTCGGTGATGGGCGAACCAGGGGCGGCCATCGCATCTGCAAAGGACTTCATCTTATGCATGTACGCGGCGGCGGAGAGGTCCTCTTTGCGCGTGGAGGACATTTGACGTCGGATGTGACGGACGTTGGCGCGGCTCTGGGCGCCGTGCATGGCGTGGACGCCGCTCCACACCGCGGCAGCTGACTTGCAACCGATAAGCTGGTTGGCGATGTCGGGCTCCATGGAGCCGAGAAGATAGCCGATGACCTTCTGATCGGCAGACCACCATTGTGCGTACTCCAGGTTTGCAATGGTGACGGCCTTGTCCCCCTCTCCCTGGGTGACAGTCTTCGCGGGCGGAGCGACGTTCTCGTCGAGGTGATGATGAAGACCCGCGTCGGCAAGATTAGGAAGGAGGAGTCCCCTCCATAGGGCAAAGTTGCCCGCTTCCAATCGAACGGAAACCGGCGGAAGCACCACCGTCGCCCCGACGGCATGGGCCGCGGATGGTGATGAAGCGAGGGACCCGAAAGACTGGGAGAGCTAGAGTGCGGAGGAGGACGACATCGCGGCGACCGAGGAAGTGGCTCTCGGCGGCGGCTGCGGTGGCTCTGATACCAAGTTTGTAAATAGGTTTAGGGTTTTCGGGTGGGGTCTAGCCTCCACCTCTCCTCTATTTATATACTTGACAGATACAAGATACAATTACAATACGTACGGGTAAAGACCTCACGTACGTGTACAGACCGATTCTAACAGGCATGTGCCGGCCCCTCACGGTCTCCGCCCAGTCCGTCAGCCTCGACGCCGGTGTGAGGTCCGTTTTATGTCCCCGTGTTGAATTTTGTGCTTTGTTCATTCAGTTATGTTTGCGAATGCACATGAGTGTGTGACTTTGCCCTTGCGATTGGCAGGGACGATAAGTTTTTCGAAGTGGAGATGAAGGTGCGGGACTATGAACTCGACCAGTATGGAGTTGTCAATAATGCAATATATGGTAGCTACTGCCAGCATGGTGAGTTCAGAACAAAGTACAATTGAATCCTCTCATAGTAACTTTACACACTTAGTCAGTGAGCATGATTCAGATACCATTTTAAGAACTGATATATAGTTAGGCAACCTATCTATACCTTATGAACAAAACATGATAGTAGTAGTTTAGATAACATGTCAATATTGCTCATTGGGTTCTATACCTTTAAATTGATTAGGCCGTCATGAGCTACTTGAGAGCATAGGACTAAGTGCAGATGCAGTAGCACGCAGTGGTGAGTCGCTGGCCCTCTCTGAGATGCACCTGAAGTACTTTGCGCCTCTGAGAGTAATGCCCTTTTTTTCCCAAGTTTCAGACAAAAAGATTGAACAGGTATTATAGCCTGTATTTGGTTCTGATTATCCTTTTTATTCTCTTGTGCTGTCAGAGTGGTGATAAATTTGTCGTCAAGGTGAGGCTTGCAAGAATCAAAGCTATACGGATGATATTTGAACACTGCATTGAGAAGTTGCCTAACCGTGAGGTATGCTGACCAAAGAGTAGTAATTCAGGCTGCCATCCAATTGCTAATAAAAAAACTCAGAATAGGAAAGATATGATACAATTCACATTTCCTGCACATTCACAATCATAATAAGCGAACAATCATACCCAGTTGCATTCTTGTGAGCACTGTGACAAAGATGTATATTCCTACAATTGCATACTGCACACATAAATTACTTTTAAGGCATTTGTGTGCAACCATTCTATACAGCAAACACGTACAATATATCACGATTTTGCATGTCCAATTTCTCCTGCCAGTTGATTGTGGAAGCAATGGCAACAGCTGTTTGTCTCAACAAGGACTACCGCCCTACCCGTGTATCTCCGGAGTTCCTGTCCAGGCTACAGCGCCCCTCTTCCTAGGACAGCAATGGTTAAGCTACCACTGCAATTGCAACAGCAATCTACTGGGCGATTCCGATAGCAACCGCGTGATGAAGACCTATGTTCTATTTCTCGGTTTGTCTACGTAACTGCTCTTTTGAATAGTATTGGAGTTCTAAAACATTTGTAATCCATGATTCTGATTCCAAAATTTGTTGAGTGGTACTAGATCAAATGTATAAAACCTTTCGTAAGTCCTAACCCAAAAGAAACTGTCGGCTGTACAAGACAAAGTGTGCTTTAGCGTCGATTCATCTATTGGTGTTTGGTACTTGTCAGCCTCTACAGAAACATTTGCTGAGTTCGCTTTGACCTACGGAAACTGCAACTGAGACTGTAACATCCTGTCTGACATGGAGATGGTGGTTGGCGTGGAAACTACATTGGTTCTATCGACCACAGATGCCTGAAGCTAGAAGGGTATAAACTTGTTCACTGCTTTGACCTACGGAATGGAGCTTATATTCTTACGTCAGACACAAGTTCTCTGTTTGAAGAAATGCAATGGGCAATGTTCAGTTAAGTTCAGTCTGGCTTAATGATATCGGTCGATCTTGAGTCAAATGGTCGTCACCGTTACCACTTCGCGCCAAAGCCAGTGATTCAACGACGTGGATCCTCGATCGAATGGGCATGAGTGTTCAACCTGTCACTGTTTGTATTCCTACAAGTTCGCTTTAGTGACAGTATATGTTCTTCTTTTTGTCTTTCGGCTGTGTGCATCCGTAATAGTTTTGGTTATTACGTTGTTGCAGAGGCTGGGTGTAATTTGTATCTCCGCGATATTAATAAACAATCTTTATCTAAAAATTTAGCCTGATCCCGTAAAAGGGGACATCAATCTTGTAATTTGGAAAGAACCCTAGCCGACAATATCCGTGGGCTGGCCAAAACCGCCGTGTTATTAGCTTGCAACTAGTTGAATTTGGGGCGGCACCACGCCGCTCCCTTGATGACAATACTTGTTATATCAGTTTTTGTAAAGACGTATAATCAATATAAACAATGTGGTAGGCTTACAATATCACCTAACTAAGCTAAGTCATGATTCGTTTGAAACAGAGCTCCAGCTGATCCTTTGCCATCATTGTTTGACCTGTAAGCAGATGAAATGGCAAACTGTAAGTCGTTGGTGATTTTAGAAACATCACGTTACCATACTCGTAGCTCAGTCCATGTGTGTATCCATGAAATAAATATTTGTAATCCACACTCATAAATATCAATTAACCATATACAGAAGATTTTACTGTACAAACTAATAGATGCACCTAGATACAGGTCTATGCACTACACTTCGTAATCAATTCAAATGGGACGCACCAACATTCATTTATGTCAAGTTAAAGGTGGTTCTTATAACATCAATCAGCAGATCAAAGTCTTAAAAAAAGACAGTGCAAATGTAGCAACAAAATCAGAAAATGATCAAGTAACAAAAGGCTGAAACAAACATATAAATCCAATAGCAAGAGGCTGTAATCTAGATACCATGCATCTAAAAGGCAAAAAAGAATGACAAATACATGAATAAGTACAGGCAAGGGCAATGCTTCAGTAGCAAGATCCTGGAGATACCAATGATTTTCTAGGAATTAATTTTCTTCGTAAGAATGTATATATATGTAGATTTAACCAAGAATGGCTCAATCAAACTACTCTTTTAAATCTCTTGACATTGAGCTCATGAGCCGAGAGTTATCTAAATAGTAATGTTGTGCATATACATGGAAATTAAAATGCACCATTAGAAAAGAAGAGACATGGGTTTTCTCCATGTCTATCATGTGCACCTTTAGTCTGTACTGCTAAGAACTAAGAAGAACATAATTGTGGCAAGATACAGGTAATTCTAACATTTGCAGCAAGACAGGATGCAAAGTTCCCATGATGGGTTTTCAAGTACGGGAAGAATACTGACATACAGATTTTAGTTGTCGCAAACTGAATGTGTAATGTTTCAGATCCCACGAGCTGAATGACGCAGTGCAAAGAAATGGCATCACAATTAGGCCATCTTGGAGTTAACGGCAGATGTGCAGATAATCTTGGAAAACAAAAGCCACCTCTGAAATTCCTTGGTGTCCACACATTCGTGGACCAACTACACATTAGAGAAAAAAGAACCAACATATATATGCTTAGCTCAAAATATATATCCCTAACATAATTGAAAATCTAAAGCATTGGAATTTGTTTGTACTGTAACAAAGATTTCAAAATGTTACATATGATGGAGATACTGCAGCTGCAAAGTTTGACGAACTGATTTTGGTACAAAAGAATGTTGGTGATGTTGGAATTATAGTAGAGTTGCTGACAGTATAATGTACACCCGTCAGATGAACCGTACCCATCAACTAAAGCAAAAGTCCAGGAACACCCAGGGGATCCCCATGAGAACCTGCAAAAGGTACAGAAAATAAGAACGGCTACAGGGAAATCAAATAGCCACCAAAATTATGAGTAAGAACGTATAAGAGATGGGGAGCAGACATGTTTTCAGAGAAGCATTTTTTTAATGATTTTCCACTTGCGACCGGACAGAGCAGCTCTTGCATCATGCAAAAAAAGAAATACTCGCGGCTGCAAAAATAATGAGGACAACTCAAAATCAAAACAACTGATATATTGTGGACAGTTTTTCACACATAATCATGACGACCTATGGGTTAAATTAAGCGAACTCAGATTTTACCATCGCAGAACTTGCCACCTTGCTTTTTAACCGGGTTGTAATTAGGCAACAAAATTTTATCACAATCACGCATAGCAATATCGAACGTGCAGGTTGGAACAGAGCCATACAGAACACCTGAACTTCATGCATCACAATTGGACTGAGCTAGCTCACGAGCCTGACAATTTGAGTCCGTGGGAGTCTCTTAACACTGCCCTCCCAAGATCCCTCATTAGTGCCTGCAATGAAGCAAGCATCTATATTTTAGTTTCAGCCAACCTGAAACAGGAGAGTCCAGTGCAATTTCTTTGTGTTTTCAGAAGGTGTACAATACCTTATTTTAGGCAGCATCAAGATCTTTCCCTCTTTAGTAACAGCTCATGCAAAGGAAACTGCATATTCAAATTGAATAGGACCAAATAAAACCTAGGAATATCTTAAGATGTTCCAATTCTAGCAGTTGACATATGCAATTCATCTTACCGACATAAGTTGAAGCACATCAGATTTCCCAACTTAATTGCTTCATTTGAATACATGGCTGGTCTTCTAAGCTCCCTGTTACTTGCTCAGATTTTGACATCACATATAAGAAGTTGAAAATACGATTCAGAGAAGCATCTGCAAAGATGAGACTCATCATGTCTTGGCAGGGAAAACAAATGAGTCAGATGTAAATAAGTAGAGAAGAGGAGGGCCAGACCTTTTAGCTGTACATAATTTTCAGCCTGCTCGCTTGCTCAACCATGGGCTGATCAAGGTTCAGTTCAATTCTTATGTAAAAAAAGGTTCAGTTCAATTTCTATTTGGGCAAACAAAAATCAGGCAAGGACGGGCCTGCAAACAAATCAAGAAGAGGTTTAGTTTATTGGAAAATTCCATTGAACAGAATAAGAACAGATGCTTCACTTCACGAACCAGGTACCCAACAACTGTGATTCTGAATTTAAGAATACGCAAAAAAGAAGATTATGAGAGAGGGGATTTGAGCAGACTAACAGGCCTCACCTCGGCAGAGACTCGCAAGCACTCGCGGATGCGGCTGAGCATCAGGAACGGCA
Organism: Poa pratensis; assembly: GCA_947311845.1. Taxonomy (NCBI): domain Eukaryota; kingdom Viridiplantae; phylum Streptophyta; class Magnoliopsida; order Poales; family Poaceae; genus Poa; species Poa pratensis. The sequence goes on along the minus strand of CAMZMU010000052.1, from coordinate 129,279,066 downwards.
CCAAGACGTGCACTTCGACGCACCGATGACGGCCTCGGCGGCGACAACGTGGACTAAGGACACCGATATCCAGCAGCACGCGGCCTTCCGGCCAGATTGCAGGCCCGGGTGAGCTGAATCACGCCCCCGAGCGTGGCCACCTCGTCTCCCTTGTGAGAGAGGACTGGGAAGATCAGGGGTGGGGCTGCTAGAGGAGCAACACCACCTCCGTCCCGGCACTCGTCCCCATCCCTGGCTCGAGCTGACATGAGCAAGGGAGGACAACGGGGCATCACAAATTGGGAGAGAAGAAGGCAAGGGAAAGGACATGGAGGGGAGGCCGCGGAGGCGGTGGCGGGGGGCGGAGGAAGAGGAGGGAGATGGGGAGGAGAGAGGCGACGGGTCGGACAGAGAGGAAGGAAGCGGGGCGGCGGCCGGGAGGAACGAAGAAGAAGATGCCCCAGATCTTTCCACCGCTTTGACCAGATGCATAGGTGAAAGGAAGTGTGGGGCTGACATGTGGGGCCCACCACGGCACTGTGGAACACTGTTCAATTCTACAGTAACCGGATCGCTGGGAGCTCGTAAAATCGGCCAGCTTTTATACTATGATGATGATGATGATGACTAGATGACCCGTTGCGCAACCGCCTGATACAACTATCACATTGTTGTCACACATTTTATTCGTTGGTAATAACTAATTAATTTTATTTGCATTCATTTAACTTATACCATATAGAAGCCCATTATTTGTATGAATCACTGTTATCATTTGATACCGAAAGTTATGTACCTAAACAGAAAAACAGAAATAATCGTTTCATTTCCATGTATGAATTGACAGTTTCAAAAATAATGAAAATTTAAACGTTGCACTTACACTATATAAACAAGCAGTCATGCGTCAACAAAGTTCAGACATTGGCAGCAGATATCAAATTCAAAAAGAACATATAGCACATCCACATGCAACCACAATAAATAAATTTCAGCATTTAATTAGATCAGAGATATAAAGCATATAGAATAAGCTGACACAAAAACGGGTCCTCCTCCTTTACACAGAAAACTGCACAACTACCAGAAATAAGACCGTATTGTTGACATAGGCTCTCTCATTCAGAATAGCTAATTCGACGTCATTTTCAGATTGATATGGCACATTGGATCTCACAAACAAATGGCATCAAGTTTGTGTTGTTATCCGTGGCACACTTGTTCAGTTTAGGACAAAAATACACTTTACTAAATACTCTTGTAATAAATACTCAAACTCTTCTTGAAATATTGGGATAACAAACTGTAACAATATAATTTGATTATCACAGTCCTCAACTTGCATCGGTGTCATAACCTCACATCAAACATATGGAAATGAAATAAAAGCCATGCACTAAAAAAAACACTTCTCAGTTTATTATTAATTACGACAAACTTTCTCAAAGGAAGAACACAAAGCGACAATTTGTATCATAACACAAAAACATGTTAGAAAATAGGTTTGATCATTGGCAACATACATGCGTATTGAAATTGTAAACACGTTACATTTAAGGCAGTGTCACTGTCATCCAATTTGTTCTCCAGAATGATGTTTCTCACGGAGAAAAGGAGAAACCAATCCCAATTTCATCACAATGATCTCCAGAATGATGTTCAAACCTTGATGGAGGTCTTAGTCTGGACTATTGAGGAGGCAGTGGATCAGGTCCTTGACGGAGGTCTTCGTCTCACGCAGACTACCTCAACACCCGGCAGTGTTGCAGCAAACATGCTGTCTGTTCAGCAAACAACAGTCATCCTTTATTTTTGCCTAGGCTCTCTAACCGGGTTGGCCCCGCCACTGCAATGTAACATTGTACATTGACTGCCAAACTGACCAGCTACAGTTAAGAAACGTAATCATAGGGCACCATCTGACTATGGGCACATCGGGCATGCTTCGCCTTACAAAGAACCACCCATGTAGAACCTTGGGAGGTCTAGTATGAAAAAACAAAACTATCTGTAGCCAATTAGCTTGGGACAAAAAGGCCTTGCTGCCCAGTTCAGCTCCCGAGAAAAAAGAGAATAAGATAAATCATATAACAAACTATACACCTTAAAACTTTCCTATTCAATTAGCCAAAGAATGTATGAGAGGCAACAGTTGGAATATTTCTCTCCAAAAATAAATCATCTGCCCCATCTCCATTCAGCGAGTATATCTCCTTCCTGGCTACCTTCTTATTCATTTAGTCTATTTTTTTATGAAACTGCAATGAGATCAGTCGTGATCAGTGTGACCGCTGTGGACTAACGAATAGTCAACATGATGTATGTAGTGGAAATACTTTACCCATTCTCGCAATCAATGCAATGCACCAGCTAGTGCTAATAATAACGAAATATAAATGAAAATGATACACAAGTTTTAGTAACTTGAAATAGAACCCAGCCGAGAGCAGTATACAGAATATCAAACTGAGAGCCGTATGCAGAAGAAAATGGAGCAGCTGACCATGTGATTTTCTATAAGATTATATTAAGAGACTTCCTCCAGGGCAATGTTATTAACCAAAAGGATTCACAGTGGCCTGGCCGCCTGATACTTGCATTAATGCAAAACGTAGCTATCTCCTGGTATATCCCTCGAAATGATGGAGTACATGAGAGAAAGAGAAAGAGGGAAAATAAAGGTTTTTAGGGAAGGCATACCTGCATCATCAATGAACACCAATGCTGGTGGTTGTCATTAGCTGTTGGTGTAATAATCTTTTGGCAGCCAAGAAAATGAAGTATGTAGTACACATGTCCAGTTGATACCTAGTGTATGTGTACACATAGAAATAAATCAAGGAATGCTATAGATAAAAAGTAAACCACTGAGAGGAGGAAGGTCTCAACCTGCAAGCTTAAGAAGATCATGGCGTTGACCCAAAACTAAGCCATGTATCTTTGTTGGCAGCTAGCTTCACTGGTCATCGGGAGTCTTTGCCGGCCATTAGTTGTTGGCGAGGGAAGAGTGGCCTAGTTGGGAGGCCAGGAGCGCCGGTGGTCATGTCTACATGCCAAACAATAGCACATTAGCGACAACACAGGTGATTCAGATGTTCAGTTATATTTGGATAATGATAAAAGCACGTGTTCAAATAGTGGTCAAGTTAAATAAGTTGTGTGGTACTTGAAGTACACATGCTACTCCTGAAGACACATGTGAATTCGATTTATAGAAGTTGCAACAGAAGCAGTAATCTTGAAAGGATAAAAGGGTATGATATTCCCAATACTCCAAGTGTTTAACAATACAGAACAAAGTGCATAAACAGAAATCAGTATTCCAGGTTGGACAGCACAAATCAATTAATCACATATGCACAACAGAGAAATTTATGCTTATTGCTCCAATGCAGAGAGATTTATGCGTATCCACTCAACTAAAAGGAGTATAATAAAGTTCAAGAGTAGAAGTCAATAAAGCACAAGCAGATTACAATACTTTCATCAATTGAAGGAGTGGTGCTTGCACAACCAGATTACAGTACTGTTTAAATAGTGCTTGCACAAGCACTACTTAAACAAGCAGATTACAGAACTCCAATGACCAAGCACAAGAACAAGCAAAAGTACATCTAGCCAATCAATTCTCTTGAATTTGCAGAAATTCTTGCCTACACTTTCATCCATATGCTTTCTCTTGAATTTTACTCAAGCAAGCAAGCAATAATGCACCACCCGAGAGAGAGAGAGACAAAGAAAGGAAATATGGAGTACCTGGTGCCCAGAGCTGTAGCAACGTGGCGTGGCGGGCTGCTACCATAGTGGGGTGCACTGAGAGGACGACGACGTCATCTTCCCGCTGCTCTGATGGCCGTCGTCTGCTGCTCCAACGAGCCTTCTACCTGCTGCCGATGCTCCGACGCTCCATGCGCACAATAGCATCCACTCTGATATTGATAACCACGTGAAGATTTCTGCAATGAAGACTTTGTATCCTTCTGGGTAGGTGACGCTAGCCTCAGGTTACATGATTTAATGGTCCTATAAATAATTAAACAGGGTAGTCAGAATGCAATATATAGAAAACAACAACAAATTAATCAAAGTTTCCATCATCCGCTTCAAAGCTAGCTAAACATGTAAAACACGAAACTATTACTATCCATATGTGTGAAACCATCTTTCATACTACCAGCCTAAACAACATGCTCTCCTCACTTAGTAAAGGTTCATGTACCGGAAAAAGAGAGACAGGGACCAGAGCACATCGCACATTATTGTATATATGGGCAGCGAGGTCTGCGAGAAGCTCACATTGGCGCATTGGTATCAGCTGCGCTCGCTGAAGCATCTTGAGATCATGGATCCTGATGTTGAACGAGAAAATAAGTCCCCACTTTGTTCTGCTACATCAGACCTATATCCAAAGAATATGAATAAGTACAAAGACATTGCCATCAATGTACACATATGTGGGAGTGAAGCAAGAATTGAACTGTCATGTTTTTGTTAAAAACTGTCCATCGTGCATCTTCAGTCCTAAAAGTTGGAGAAGGGAAGCACTATATAACACGGGACACACCTAGGGGAATGCATGATTGATAAGGAGCTAATCCATTCTCTCGAACTGAACATATCAAAGCTTCTCATATCTCAATAAAAATACATGAGCATGCAAATGAACGAATCCTGAGAAATTCTTTCCCATGATACTCGGATTCCAGAACTGAAGATGAATAGACGAAGCAAAGCAACTCTACTCACTGGCTTTGATACTCGGATGTTACAAAGATAACACCTGAGATCAGCCCAATTAAACTGAATATTTGAAAATCATGTAAAGATTCAAAGAATAGAAATAAGGAACATATGTGATATTTGTCCTAGGTATATATTGCTGCAGCATTATAGCAACTTTCATAACACTCAATAGTTAAGAATGGAAGCAGTAAACTAAACCATACACCATGCTTGGATACAATGTAGAAAAGAATGCAAGAAAAATCATTATCGTGCTAAGAGGAGCAACCAGATGTGCAAGGATTCAACAGAACAGATCAATGCTCAGAACCAAAGTATTATACATGGTGAGAGAAGACAAAAGAACATCAACATAATTATAGATAGTGCAGTTTCACGTCCTCACCTAAAATGAGTGACTTCAGTGATAACCTTTTGAGGTACTTGATCGTGAAGCTGTTCTTTCTGTACACACGATGATGAAGACCAAAAAATAATCTTGCCCACTTTTATGCCATGCAAACTTTCGGAAATGGAGAAAAAGTGAGGATGCATAAATTTGGTAAATCAGAAGGATCTCGTGACAAATATAATAAAGAAATAAACTAATCTGGGACAGATATGACCATATTTAGATTGGTTCTAGAGTTGAATAATGGAGAGCTAGCCACAAATCAAAACAATCATCTATTCTAATTCTAGAAGAAACATGGTTTTGGTAACTTCATTTTTATAGAACAGATGTCTGCAAAGGATAGTTTCTTTGTGACTTATTTCATAAAAAATATTCAGGAGCAATCAATTTCATGTTTTTTCCTGTATCCCTTGCTACACTTTCTACAAACTCACTACCAAAGGCAAGCAAGCGCAATAATTAATTATAACTGGACAAGAATACCAAAAATGTCTTCTTGTTTCATTGAGCAGAGAGTAAAGCGAAAATAAAACTGCTTCTCTTTGGTAAATGCATGAGCCTGAACAATGGTGAGTTCTACACAAACCCGACTTTATGTATTTATTTAAAACTTGACACCTCTAGAAAACCATAGGCATTTGGAAAGACATTTAAAGGCGCTGGAAATTAGAACCTACTGAAGTTTTGATAGCACAAATTAAATGGAAACCAAAGAATAGAAGCAAACCTACAGGAATAAACAAAGACAACTGAAAAGAAATATTAACTATACCAACATCTGCAAGAAAGTAGACACAGTACCTCGTGTAACCTGGATAATCCTATTGATGTAAGCCACAAAATCCATCTGACAGAGAGCTGAGATTTATTCAGTTAGTCCAGGGCCCTCTCCTTTTCTTCCCCTAGCTAGCTTCTCCCAAATCTCGTAGTTTCCAGGTTGGACAGCACAAATCAATTAATCACATATGCACAACAGAGAAATTTATGCTTATTGCTCCAATGCAGAGAGATTTATGCGTATCGACTCAACTAAAAGGAGTATAATAAAGTTCAAGAGTAGAAGTACCAATAAAGCACAAGCAGATTACAATACTTTCATCAATTGAAGGAGTGGTGTTTGCACAACCAGATTACAGTAATGTTTAAATAGTGCTTGCACAAGCACTACTTAAACAAGCAGATTACAGAACTCCAATGACCAAGCACAAGAACAAGCAAAAGTACATCTAGCCAATCAATTCTCTTGAATTTGCAGAAATTTTGCCTACACTTTCATCCATATGCTTTCTCTTGAATTTTACTCAAGCAAGCAAGCAATAATGCACCACCCGAGAGAGAGAGACAAAGAAAGGAAATATGGAGTACCTGGTGCCCAGAGCCGTAGCAACGTGCCGTGGCGGGGCTGCTACCACAGTGGGGTGCACTGAGAACATAATAAGTTTTAGTATACGACTTGTTAGTATGCTAACCTACTAAATAGGTAAATAATTAGGCTCTTGCATATATAGGTAATTGACCACAACTTTATATAGAAATATTAGCTGAAATTACACAGAGCAAAAGGAAGGCAAGTAACCTTATATCTGTAGATGCGAACCTTGCTCATGCAAGCAATACAAGTGCTCGCTGAACTGTGCATCTCAAGCCATAGTACACCATGATGCTTCTCCGTTTCTGAGATCAGTCAATACCAGGAATCAATCCATAGAAGTATTATGTTACCTAGACAGTTACATTTGCCTACGAGAAAGGAAATTGGGCTACAAAATGAAATGGAATTATTTCCAGTAGAATCAAGGATGTCAAAAGATCAGTAGAGTACATGCTAGAACTATTCAGCTCCAGACACACCTTACCTAGACAGTTACACTAATTAAGAGGCGGAACTCCCTAGCTATCATTTAAATGGCATCTTAATAGTACCACGATGCTCTGCTAAAAACACCACTCTAAAAGCTCTGCTTGAAAGAAACCTCTACAAGCTCTGGTACAAAGAAACATCGCTAGCCATCATTTAAAATGGCCATGTTAAGCATGTTGTTCCTAGGGACACTCACCTGCATATAAATATATAAGCAAAAATTAACCAACGTTTTATAAACCATAGTTAGACAGTGGACATTAATTCCAAGAAACGAGCACATGTCCTAGGGCATGTTCAAGCAGCCTAAAGTGAATTCCGTGTCTATTACATGACTGAACTAAGGAACTGTGTTCCAGGGAACCCTTCCAGGGAATAAAAAAGAGAAGTACACCATATTCCAGGGGTAGTACATTCTTACCTTTATTGACGATCCCCGTGGGTATTTTGAGCCTCCTCAGTAGTAGCATTGTCAAACCACACTATCGACGAGCCCAACCGTACTACTCTTATTTCCTTCAAGTAATAAACAACCCTCAGCTCCACCGCTGCTCGACTCTCTGCTTCGACTCTAAAACTCTCATCCCTGAAGAACGCAAACCACAATATCAACAAAAACTGCTAACTCCAGTGTCACATCACGTGATATGTCCCTCTAAAACTCGTACAGTCTTGGTGAGTATGAGATGCATACATACATAAGTATCCATATACATATGCATAATCCAGTGCTAGAATATGCCTGACCTTACAGAAACACCATTCATCTCAGCAAGCATCTCTAGATGCTACCAGCATACAGATCTCACTCCTGAAGAAGCTACGGGGACAGAGTAACTATCTACTTGCAATTTCCAATCTATTCTTCATAAATATTATACCACACGGCATACTAATGCAAAGGATCCGCTAGTAAGTTATTGATCATGAGTCATAGTGGTTCTAAAACACACAAAACAATACAAAAACAAAACAAATCCAACGCAGCTAGCCATAAATAATAAGAAAACATGGCAAAATTAATTAACTACCATGCTGCAGTGGAACATAAACTCAAAGCCAGAACAAACGAGGTGTAGAGAGCAAGCTCACCAGGGTACGACACGATGAAACAAATGCCTACTAATCAAATCTTATTGAAGGGGGAGATGCTTGTTGACCTGAGAGTTCAGAAATACAATAAGATTAGCTCACCTTGGCACTGGACTGCCATGGAGATGAAACTGAATAAAAAAATTGCAGTATCGACTGTCAAACAAAATCCTTCATATGCTTTCGATTAATGGTAAAATTCATGTCAAAACTAAATCTCATATGCTTTATAGTAATGGTCAAACTAAATCCTCCAAAACAACAGTTTTAGAGTAATGGTCAAATTCATGGCAAAGCTGGAAAAAAATCACCAACCTCCAAATCACCTTCCTGTTACTCTTCTCCTTGCTCAAATTCATTTCAAAGCTGCAAAAACCAACGATAAAAGTTTCAGGTGAAATGCAAATGTAGAATGTCGTTTCCATAACTAACTTAAACCATATCATAAGAGAATATTCAAACCTTTTCAGGTTTTCACAGAGTAAAAAAATCAGAGCAAACCATGCAATTATATATATAGACACTAATTTATTAAACAACAAGATGAGAACAGAAAGGAAGCTGAAGAAAAGGCCCAAGTGCATGGCTTTGGGCATCCATACCTGCTTAGCAATAAAATGTGAATAAACGATTGGCAACATCCTCCCCTCCCAGCAGCGTTGCACCATGACCAGGGTCTGCAGATGCAATCAATTTAAGTAAAATATATTGAGGTAGTTATCAGCACCTAGCCACAAATAGCAAATAAAAACAACCACCTATACTCAAATTTCATTCAGACATATTAAAGATTGCATCCGTCCATTTCTTAGATGAAAAGGAGAAGAAGCTTGCATTTGTGACGGTCAAATCTCAATTCATTCAATGCAAGGAGCAGCTGCTGGAAATCAGAAGAAGCTCACCTATGTCATGTGACCTTCCATCTGGCCAGGAACGCCAGAAGTGGAGGAAACACCTGGTGGCAGGCCACTGGCGTCGCGGACTCGCTGCTCCGTCGGTGCCGCCCCTCCTTCGTCCATTTCTGCCGCTCCCGCTCCTCACCAGCACCGCCGGAGATCGTGAGAGAGCGGCCCCCATCCAGCCTCCCCCGTCTGGCCCTCGAGTTGTGACTAAAAAGGATAATACCTACAATGAATTGTGAAAACAATTGCATGACTATCAGGCAGCTTTTGTTCCTCATGTCTGATCATTTAGGCTGTGATCTTTAAGTACCAAAGATCTGACAAAATACAACAATTAGTGATCCATCGTTAGACCCAGCTTGATTATGAATTTATTCCTACAGCCTCAAATTGTCACTGAATTCAGTTTACTGAAATTGCATATAACTAATCAAACTTCATAGTTTATTTTGCTAATTGCCACATCATGAATTGTACAGATAGAAAACATAAAATAGACTGAAATTACCTGACACACCTTTGGACGGGATGGAGATGACGAAGTTGCTGAAAAGAGAATAGCGGAATTCATTGAACACCTACAACCTACATCCTGCTTTTATTTTCATTGGACACCTTGTGGCAATTCTACAAAGATGCCTTGAACGTCTTGTAGCCATTCTACAAAGATGAGAGATTATGGGGATTAAACAAAAGAGAATAGTGGAAGAGAGTGAGAGAGGAGGCAAATTAGTAGGAGCAATACCACGCCTCAATCCTAGCACGGTGCTTCCAATTTACAGCAGCTTGACAGCCGTGGAACTGCAGCTCCTCCTCCTCGTCAGATTTCTTTGTCAAAGATCTGAAAGAAAGTTGAACGTTGAGAGAGAGGAGAAGGATAATCAGGCTCACGCTCTGCCATCAGGCTGTTGCAATCATGACCATCAAACCTGAGCTCACCTTTGTGGCTTCGTGCCTCCAAAGCTGAGCGACCCACCCCACCGGAAAAATCCTCCAAAGCTGAGAAGGATAAGGGAGGAGATGGACTTGCCTGTTCCAGTCGTTGCAGGCCGCCTGCGTTCCGTCGTTGAGGAGGACACCGTCGTGGACTGTGTGCTCAGCCCGGAGCAGGCGCCGGCGCTAAATTTTGTGCGCGCGGCCGGCCACCACCTACACTCCTCCCGTGGCTTCTTCACCTCCTTCACCCACCGCTGCTCCTCCAGCTCTGTCGCTCGACGTCGCTCTCCCGATGCGGGCGGCGCCTGCACTCCCTCATGGTCCTGCTTCTCTGGCGCACGGAAGAGGAGGCCGACGCACAAGAACAAGAAACAGTACGTAAGAGCACAAAATCGAGGGGAGACCTAGAGAGGAAGCAAGAGCTCACATGCCTGACGGACACGAGAAGGAGGAGTCGCGTGGACGCCGCTGGTGGACGAACTGCACGCACGCGGCGAGCTCCCGTGCTCGTCGCCCTGCTCTGCCTGGGAGGGGATTCGGCCATTTGGGGAGGAGAGAGGCGGCGGCGCGAGATGGCGAGATGGAGCAGCCGAGCACGCGGGGAAGCCCGGCGGCAGCGCTGGTTAGAGGAGAGGGAGAGAAGCCAGGGAGATGCGCTACGGCAGCGCCTCCGGCGACCCACTACCGTCGAACTCGTGGATGCGCCGCCTATCCGCTGCTCCTTCTCCACGCGCTCCTCTGGGGTGGAACGGAGGTGAGGCGGCGGCGGCGCAGCGGGGCAGAGGAGAGGGAGCCGGGGACGACGAGGACGCGGGAGAGGAGAGAAGAAGGTTGTGGCGGCGGGGAGAAATGAGGCGCGGGGTCGAGGAGGGGAAGGGATTGGCTGCTCTGGGTGTTAGGGTTTTCACCGAGTTTCATCCGACGACCCTCGGTGAAAGCGGGAGGAGAAATAGTAAATGGACGGCTGGTAAAGTCCACCGCGAACATCTAACGGCCAAGGATGTGCCACGACCCTATTCAACCATGATCGAACTATAACAAAAGGTTTTCTACTGAATCTAAATGAGTAAGTTTTTCATGTCTGGGATTTCTTCAACACCTTTAGCAGACTGAGAGGGAACTCTATTGGAGTATTGTACTCAAAGATGGCCAAGAACATAACTAATGACCAATTTGTAGACAGTCTAAAGGGTTCGAGGAGAGTATCAAAGTGCAGAACCCAAGAAAGTATGATTTGAGCTCGATAGTCATGAAAATGACACATGCGCATAACATTTGGATGAATCTCCAAGGCCAAGCACGGGGACCACTCATGCTTAAGTCTGCCAGCTTAAATGCAGATAATTTCCAAAAGAGGGTGGATTTTCAATCCGCTAGCTTAAATCTGCAACTGGTAACCTGATCATCTAAATTGTAAATTCTAATGAAGCTGAAGGTACAACAATGACACAAAACATGCTTCCCTCTCATTAGGTGATTGATAGTACATATTTCACATTTTAGCTCTCACCATTGATTTTAGCTGAACTAATATGAGCGATGGACTAAGCCATCGTCGCCACTCCAATATAATTGTGTTTGCTCACTATAAAAGAGTACTGCAAGTAGTCAACACAACATTCCCAATGATGTTTCAGAATCAATAAACATCAAACGAACTTTCTCACAAGGAAAAACACATATGCAAGTATTAATTTTTTAACCAATAGACCAAGCTAAATGACCAGAGCTAAGCAGATAGAAGCATGACTAAAGCCGAGATATACCGACTCAGATTCTAAGGGTGGTTTACCCAAAAATATAAAACCTAAAGCTAAGAAATTCTCCCCAGCTCATTTCCTAGGCTCGACCAGTGACACTTATAGAGCTAAACAAGAAAAACAAATTAAACAAGAAAAAACTACTTCCTAGAAGAACTTGCAAGCGCATATAGCATGCCTACCTCTAACTCATTGAGAACATGAAACCATAGATGCTTATACGACTCGTACACAGAGCTCTTCTCATACATCGAATGACACATCAATATTATTTTCGGTGTTTCTCCCGACAGGGAAATATAAAAGGAGCACACATCACCTATTTCTAATCTTGACAACATACCTTTCAAAGACTAAAGCTTACCAGCAATAAAACACAATCCCAAATCCAGCAGAGAGACGCCGGCAGCGTTCAGACGACCTGCAAAAAATAGGTGAAGAGCACCACAACCATGTCAGCCAAAAACCAGAAAGAAGCGACGCCCACAAGGAGCAAGAAAGAAGGAAAAATCCGAAGAAATAATTTATCAAATGAAAGCGAGAACCAAAGAGGGAATAAAGAGCAGTCCCAAATCATGCCATCACTTACTTTGGAGTATCAGTCAGCAAAAGTACGAGAATGGTTCAGCTTCCCAGCAAATTACATCTCACCAACCTCCATCTTTCATACACAAGTTTCACGCTTTCATCTCTTACACTGAAGCGGAGAAGGTTCCCTGGCCACATGTTATTGCTGCAAAAAGAGCAGTGAGACGAATCATATTTAAGTAACAGATGCTCAAATAAGTGAGCAGATATTTCAAGTTGAAGAAGATCTCAATGCTATCTGTTTCAAGCCGCTGGAATGCAGCAAAAATGGAAGCCACCGCTCCTGTTTTACGTAGCTCAAGAAAAAACATCAAAATCCTATGAATAGTTGTACAAACCAAGGAAATACCTTGTTCATTATATGGTTGGTGCAGTCAGCTGGATGATGCAATGAAGATTTGGACTGAGATAGGTCAGTATCATATTCTCCTGAATGCTCACCGTTCGCTATCATAAAACACACATTTTGTAAGCAGAACAGATAAGGTAAGCACTTCATGTTTTGAAAAAATTGAACATGAGAATAAATACTCATTACACTTACACCACATGTGTTCTTATATAACCCCGAGGCATATATATAGACATTTCAGTAGCTGTATAGCTGAATGATACAATGGAGAATGTAAGAAAGAACTTGACTGTTTCCAGATCTGGCGCTTGTCCAAATGTTCTGCGGTGAGTTGTTGTTGTGGAGGCCTCTTACATTAACCATACTAATTAGTACATTTTGTTCATTTGACCCATTTCCATACAAACTTGTATAACTTCATGTTTATCATCTCAGTCCTCCAAAATGTTTTTGATTAAAATATTTACTAACATGTTTAATAGCATGGTTAATAAGAGACAATGGCTATTTTTAGCACTCTATCCGAGTTCAGACAAACTGCTAACAAGATTCTACCGCACATGTGCTATTCTTATATGGAAATTCGATACCTCACTCGCCAAATCCCTAATTCTATATACACGCGTAGTCATATACTCATATGAACTCAACTACAATTGTATTTGATAAAAACGCAGCTGAATATATTATAGTACAGTTTTTTTTACATGAACTGATTTGCAGAACATTCAGCCCAAAGAACTCAAATGTAAAATGATCTTGATTTCAGCAAGGCTACGGAACTACTCAGAGACTAAACCAAAGCAACTTCATCCTAAGAAAGAAAAGGACGGATAGTTTGGAGCGCCCTGTACTGTACCTGGCCTACGGTGAGTTTGTGCAGCCCATCTCCAAGTCGGTCAGCGTGAAGATCGTAAGTGAGGAGACGAGCGCCATTGAGCCAGGAGGATGGTGAGCTACGGCCGGGAGGGCAAAGCATGGACGCAGCTGCAGCCTCAGAGCCCTAGCCAAAAGGAAGCCCACAAATTTCATCAGTACAGACCCAATCAAATCGGCCATTAGAGCAGAGCAGAGAGAGATACGTACCTAAGCTGCAAAGGGAGAGAAGCTGAATGGATCCGCGTGGGGCGAGAAGCCGCCCCTCCTCCTTCCTCCTCCTCCCGCCGAGGCAGGCCGCGCTCGGGGCCGCACACCACACCACCGTTGTACTCGTGGTGGAGGCCAGGGCAGAGAAGGCCGCCGCCGCTAGCGGCTGCTGCTTGGCCACCTTCCGTGGGAGATGCCCGCACACAGAAATCGTCGACCGGCACGAGAGGGAGCCCGCCGGCGACGAGGACCGAGGACGAGTGACGACACGGCGGCCAGATCTGGGGAGGGCGGAGTAGAGGGGAGGAACCAGGCTGGTCTTGTTGTTCCCACCGCCGGCCTCTGGATGCAGAAGAGCCGAAGCCGGCGGGTAAGGCCTCCCAGCGCGTGGACGCATCCCCTGCCTCCTCTTTGCCGGCGCCAACCGACGCGCCGCCGTGCTCCTTCTCCCCTGGCCTCTCCCGCCGCCGGCCGGCTCCAGCGCCTGCCGTCACCGGCTGGAGCCGCCACCACTCGCCTCTCGCGGGTACCGCCGCTACCCGCGCCTCCGTCTCCGCCTTCCCATGGCTCCACTTTCCCTGCCCCGGCATCAAGCGGTGAGAAGAGAGAGGAGAGAAGGAGGAGGGGCGACGGGGGAGGAGAGGACGAGGGAGGCTGCCTAGCGGCGGAGGGAGATGGCATCGTGGGGAGGGAGGCGGCGGATTGGGGAAAGGAGAGGAGGCAGGGATTGGGGGCGAAGAGAGCGAGCAGAGATTGGTCCTAGGTTTCACCGCGGGCGCTGGTTTTGTCTCCCGTGACCACTCCTCTCGCTAGCTCGTCACGCGGAAGAATCAACTCGCTATCTCAGACTTGCGGCCCCGCACACGCCTGGACCCACACGTCAGCGACCCATTCTACCAGCCAAGGAGTACAAAAAGTAACGACCGCATCCAACGGCCGGAGGTGGAAGCGGGAGAAGGAAAAATACTGTAGCAGTAAATCCGACGGCCCAGGTCGATTTCGAGGGGCAAATGCTCTCAGGAGCCGGGTAGGCTCGTATCCTTTATAGTACTAGTTAGTGTGCACGTGCACGCACGTATTTCCAATAACTTCACAATATTTTTCCAATTGTTAGTCCTGTCCCTATCTATACTACTATTAAAAGAGCAAACTTAACTTGTTGGGATAATTTAAATCTGGACAGTTCAATATCCGATCAAACGGCCCAGATCGTCCCAATGTTTGACAACTCAACATTGTCCGTTTTGGACCGTTTTGCCCTCCCACCAAACCACATAATACGACCAAATTGCCACCTCAACGCACCTTTTCACTTTATTATAATTACAAAGGATTTGCCTCCGCTTAAAAGAAAGAGGCTTCCACCCGTATCATCAAAGAAAAAAAACGAAACCATAGATGATACGAACTACCGTTCCAACTAGGAATCTGTCCGATGAAGTTATATCAAACCGTCACCGTCGGATGAAACAACAATAACATGCATCGGTCTCTGCCACGCACACGTCTCTTCTCCTTCAAGTTCTCCCGATACCCTCGAAAAAATAAAAACGATCTCCTCTTCTGGATCTGGCGGCGACATGCCGACGAGTTTCCATCGGCAGGGAAATAGCCAATGAAGAGAAGCTATCTCTCCATCTCCATGAGCTGTATAGGTTGTACGGATTATGGGCCACGATGACGGCATCAGCTGCAACCCAAAGCTTCCGCGCAACCATATACTACAACACACTCTTTCGTTTTTCTATGGAGCGGCAGAGATGAAATCCACCGGAATAGTGCAGTTGTGTACGGTTAAATTATCTGATGGAGACTGGAACTTCTCCCGGCCGGCCGGCCGATCGCGATTGCGACACACAGGAGCCTGACAAGCCGTTCTTGAAGAAGCAACAGCAACTTCCTTTTTTTTTTTTGTGATGAAGATACAGTACATATGCCAAGAAACTTACAGAAAAGCCCAGGAAAACAAGAAAATTACAAAGAAGCCCTTCCCGAGCTCCAGCATCGTCTTCCACGCGCAGACCGCTGCGCCGGCAAAGCCCGCCGCAACACCTCCGAAACTCTGGACTGGGAGGCCCCCCACGCGGACGGGGAGTCGACGCTCCTCGGTGCCGTAGCACCTCCACCCTGCACGATGAAGAACAACGCCGTCTTGGACACACGCACCTGCATCTCCGAAGTCGTCAAACGCCGGATCCGCCTTCTCTCGGACGCCGGCGTAGGGGGAGACCTCTCGCGCGCTCCAGAGAGCCACGAACAAGGCCGGGACGGTGGATCCGCGGCGGAGCTCCCTCGGAGCCGCACCATCGGAAGAGGAGATCACCGCCACAAAAGGCCACTCCGGCGACGCCGCATCCTCCTCGACGCCACCAGCTAGCACACCCCGACGCACCCCTAAGCTATGTACACGCCCCGATCCATGGATTCCCCGCCCTCCCGCCGCCGAGGCGGCCGCCGGAAGGCGGGGAATCACAAGAATCGCCGGCGGCGAGCCTGTGCACGCGAGATCGCCCAAAAGTTCGCCCTTTACTGTAGAAGGAGAGGGGGAAAGAGGTCCAGCTCTCTAGGAGCCTAACCGGCCACACAAGATTTTCTCCTTTCAGGTACAATCCTGGTAGGATTTGGGTTTGCTGCATGCCATCTCAATCAGATTTAGTTCTTTCTTCCCTGAATTAATATCTTTGATTGATCAGTGGCATGTATATTTGCGAGTTAGATCATTGGTATGTTATACTATTACTAGGACTTGATCAGGCTACACGTGAGTATTGGACTCCATGGGATTTTGTCATCTACGGGCATTCAGCACTCAAAGGAGGATTGGCAGAAAGAGCATGCACCTGCTGCAAACAAATGGATGCACAAGAACGTAAGCAACAAATGGGCGAGAGTGAGGTCATGGCTACATGCGCACTGCCATTGAGTCCGACCGGCATCATCTTTCCCAGATCCTTTATTCTACGGTTCTGCCCATTAACACTACAAAACTTCTATCCACCATATGTGATTAGTTAAGTCATATGTTAGGAAAAAACAATCGCTCGAGAAAAAAATGAAACCAGACGAGCACTATCGTGGTTGGATTCGGCACCGAGCACGGCCCCATAACCAGATGAGGCCGATATGGACTCTTTGCTCGTTCAGCATGCCGAAGCAATAAAAAGCAGACCCTCGACAGACGAGGACACAGAGCAAGGGACCGAGATATCCATCGACCAACTCGATCAGCGCAATCTTCCCCGGCGACTCACGAATCGATCTAACTTTTGTAAGGGTTTGTTCATTGAGGATCAGATCGACATGAATTTTGGGAGGCGTACCTGGTAGCCAACATGGCCTGCCAAGAACGTGAGCGCGACCAAGGAGAACATCTGCAGGATCCTCGAGTCGATGGACGCCACCAAATCAATCTGGAAACAAACACGCCACGGTGGCGCAACTAGGCAGTCGCCGGTCTCCACTCCACAAGGTCTAGAACTTGAGCGCGCGTTGGCGACGCCCACTCGACGTCTCGACCAGGACGTCCATCGCTCCGACAGAGAGCCCAAGGTGAAATTACATGCACACGGGCAGTAATGTTCGTCGCCAAGGTGGAGGTCGCCGCGGCCGGCGCAGAGAGCGGGGGGAGCAAGGCTGAAGACGCCGCTGCCTGCGCGAAGGATGCAAGGGTGGTCGCAGCTGAGCAAGGTGGCGCCGGCGAGCGAGGACAGTGTGCTTCTTCAAGTTCGGGAACAAGGACGCCCTGGCGCCAGACGAGCGAGGACAATGTGCTTCTTCAAGTTCCGGAACAAGGACGCCGAGGGCGCCGGCATCTACGGCAGCCAGGGCAAGCACGACTTCGACCGGGACGAACACCTACGACATGATGGAGGCACTGCTAAACGAGAACATCCACCGTGTTGACACTGCTGTTGCTGGTCGCCTCCGAGTGCGACTTACCCACCAAGATCGAGGAGGTGCTCAGGGGCGGCACCAAGTACAACGTCCAAGATGCCGACGGGGAGGACGGCGTTGGCAGAGAGTTCATCACCGGCTTTGCCACGGCCAATGCCTGATTGTTTATATTTAGGTGTGGATTCTGCAGGTTCTGCTGCGATTGGTAGAGTGAGTTAGGCCGAGAGATTCACGAGCTGCTCGAAAAATTACTGTTCGGCCTTGCTTTGCTGAACCTGACGATCCACACACTTGGAACTCGAGTTAGTTGAATGTATTTATTGAGGAAAACGTCATGTCAGTCCTTAGCTAGATATCGTACTGTGCAAACCTCATCCACTCTGAACTTGTTACTCAATTGCTCATTTGGCTGAAATAGAATACGGTGTATGCTCTAGGAGCTATATTAAGAGAGAAAAAATTGCATTTAAGACCACGTGGACGTGTACATTGCCCAAGGGCTTATAGTGCATCGTGTACTCATGGTTAGTGAAGGAAGTACACCAGCAAATAGTCATATCTCTTAATCTCTGACGGCTTGAAGGATTGAAATTAGGTCTGTAGGATTAAGAAAATCTTGTTTCAATTATATTGGAGTCAAAAAATTATTATGGGAGAAAGGCAACCACAATATTTATTATGTTATACTTTCACGAAATTTATATTATTTTGGAACGTGCGTTGCACGTGCACGTTGACTAGTATTTCAAAATAGAACAAGACTATCATGGCTCTTTTCTAGATATCCAAGATTATTTTTGATGGTGTTCGTAGCTTGAGAGATTATCACATAAGAGCATCGTGAAAACTAATCTATCGTGGTGTTGTAGTTTAGGAAAAGAAAATAGATCAGGAGGGAAAGAACAAGAAATCCATCATGGTGTCCCCCGCTCCATTTTAGTCCTGCAGAGCTCGTGAAGAATAGAAATTAGGGGAGATAAAAGAAGAGTTAAGGAGAGGGGTTCTGACCTACACTGGTACGCTATGACGGCTTTAGTTGGCAGAACCAGAGGCACGCAGGGTGTCGCCTCATGTGGAGAGTAGACCTATAGATTACTTGCAGTTTCGTTGCAGTTGACATGGCGATGGGGAGGGGCTCGGAATAGGGACAACACGACCGGCGTGCCGTGTTCCGCCGCTGGACATGGACTTTTAGGATCTTCGTGGTTCCTTTGGGCGGCGGGAGTAGATGTGTGGTGACCCGACAGGATGGCGACAATGACGTCTGGCTTAGCGCAGCGCACCGCGGCGTGTCCGTCGGGTGGCAGCGACAATGTATGGCGTCCGGCATGGAGCGGCGCGAGGGTGGCGGTGAGGCCGAGGTGGAGGCTGAGAGTTACTCCCTCCGTCCAGGATTGTTAGTCCCGGGTGAAAAATTATTTGTCTGGAAACTATGCTCAAATAAGGCTCGTAATCATTTATTACCATAACAAACTGTGTCATAATAACTCTAAATTACCCCCCAGCCGCACCTTTCTCTCTCCCTCATTTATTTTCTTCCTACAATCTCTCCCATCTTTCCCGTGTGAAAAGGTTTTGCATGGCTGCGGTAATTAATAGGAAACGAAACTGCCTCCTTTTATTGGTGGACACGGGACTAACAATCCTGGACGGAGGGAGTATGGATTGAGCAATTAGTGGGAGGTTTAATTGGGCCTGTAGTTTTTTTTTCCTTTTTCCTTGGGACGGACTGCTCGGGGGTGAAGTACTATTCCGTCGTCGGAAATTGTTAAGTGCACCCGGAGTTTTGTTTTGTGGGGCCATCGTTAGTTGTTTAGTGGGGGTGAGGCAGGATTTGATCGGTGGTTGGTGCATGTATTGGTGTGACTTTAGCCGAACGCCAGTTTTGGTGTTTATTAGTAGTGGAGAGTAATGATGATGATGATGATGATGACGACTAGTCATCTGAGCGCGGCAAATGCCGCGCCGGTGTTTATAAATTCTAACTTGAAAATGGAGACGTTCTAAAATTGTCTAACTTTGGAGATCATTGGAATTGAAAAAAGTTCTTATTTTAAAAATGGTCGGATTTTGGAGATTGCTCAATTTTGAAAATGGTTATAATTCAAAAAGAATTACGTTGCGACGTGGACGTTTCCTGGCCATGGGATCGCACGGATCGGACGGCCAGGAAATACGGGCGATGGGGCGAGCGGGAGGGGTCTGAATCCTATCAGCCTTTATATATACACAAGCTGGTCAATGCTCATTTCCTTTTGGTTGAAATTTCTCCTGGTTCTCTCCTTCCAAACTGTCCAACATATCAGCTTTGAGATCGTTTTCTTGGCACGTTTTTCCTCTTTTGTGCCATTCTTTGCCAAACCGGAGAGCCACTTGTCTAATTCTGCAACCTCCGGCTCCCATGTCGCTGGGTTGAACTCTTCAATTTTGAAAATAGCCGCCATTTTGACCCAAATTTCCTTCACCCATGGACACTCCATTAGCAAGTGAGGTATGGTCTCCCGGTTTCTGATGCAAAACGTGCAGAAATATTGATTCTCCCATCGTCGCTGCATTAGTTTGTCTGCAGTTAGGATTTTCTCTGCCAGAACCGCCCAAATGAACATCTTGCATTTGTTTGGTGCCCACTGTTTTCATGCAAGTGTTCTGAAATTGATGGTCATAGAACCCTCAAATTGCATATCTGTCGAGGTGTGGACTCGGCAAATCCTAGGGTTGAGTACCCCGGGTTGATTGAGGGGGAGAGAGAGTGCGCGCTGGTAGTTCCGTCGACTGACAAGCAATGATTTACCCAGGTTCGGCCCCTCATGGTGAGGTAAAGACCTACATCCTGCTTGTCTGGTTATTGATGGTGAGTTGTGGCTACAATGGCGAGATGGCAATCTCGCTAGGGTTTGTGTGGCGGCTATGAGCGTACCCTAGACGAAGGACCCTCCTAGCCTTTATATGGTAGGCTAGGTCTCAGGTGAACGGTGCCGATGGCGCTTACAAGCATGGCGGGGTCGCATGACCTAGCGTCGACTATCTTGGGCCGCACGTCGTCCTCCTTGGGCCTTCCTTGGGCCCTCGTCATAAGGCTGATGGGCTTGGCGTGACCCAGGTATCCCCACCGTGGGGTAGTCGAAGAGTGACCCCACGACAGGAGCCCCCGAGTGCTTAGTCGAATCGTAGAGTCGGGTAAAGGACTCCTTCCTCCTGGGCACGCCGTCGGGTTCCTGAAAGAGATGAGTAAAATTGGTCGACTCCGGCCGTTCAGGGCTTATGGAGGATTCCTTAGTCGAACTGTCACTTCCAGGGTAAAATACCGTGAGTACAGCCTTAGTCGGTGATTTTCGACTGCTATTGTTCTGAGTCACTCGGGAGCGCGAACAGCGCTCCCGATGGGAGTAGCCCCCGAGATTAAGCTGAATTGCTTGCAATTGAGGTTAAACTCAATTTTTCTTCAGTCGAAAAGCCCGCTCCCGATGGGAGTAAAGAAGGGACTCGACATGTTGGAGTCGCGACTGGCTTTGCGTGACTTACTGTGTATTCGGCCTGTTTAGCTTACTGCACAAGTTTCTTCAGCTCTTGGAGCTTACTGAATCTTCTTGCACTCGAATGAGCTGTTCGAGTTTATTCGGCTCTTAGAGCTTACTGAACATTTTTGCACTCGAATGAGCTGTTCGAGTTCTCGATCAGCCCATTGGCGTACTTGCTACGCCTGCGCAGTTGACGTCAGTGCTGACGTTTTCTGGCTCACTCTGTGTCCGACGGGACGTGACAGTGCGGGCCCACTGTCAGTATTGACTGGAGACAGCGGTTGCCGCTTTTTTCTGACCGTTGGGCGCGAAAATTTCGCGGTGTGATGATGGCGCCTTGATTCCCGCGCGTAGTGGGCGGCGTGGCCGTCGACGGTTGCTATCTCCGCGCAACACGTGGACGGCCAGATGATGTTGCGGAGAGCGGTTTCAGCAGGGATGGCCAGGATTGACTGACCGCGCGGTATATAATTTTCACCGCGGCGGTGAACAGTTCATCCATCCCCATTCCTTCGTCTCCACTGCTTCTGTTCCGCCATTGTTGCGCTGCGTGCTCTCTGTCAGCTTCTAGTCTTCACCCTCCATGAGCAAGGCCGCGATGAAGAGGGGGAAGGCTGCTGCTGGCGCCGTCGCCGCCGCCGAGGCGAGCGTGATGAAGAAGCCCGACGGCGACTGGGTCAAATCGTCGGTGAAGAAGGCCGACCTCGAGGCCCTCCGCGCGCAGGGACTGCTGCCGCCGGCGGATAAGGCGACGGTGCGCGCTCCCGGGAAAGAGGTATTCCCCGCTCCTCGCGAGGGGGAACGCGTTGCTTCGTGGATTTCCTTCCGCGGGGTTTCGGGTTCCCCCTCCACGATTTCGTCCGTGGTCTCTTGTATGCTTATGGGATTCAGATCCACGATCTGACTCCCAATAGCGTCTTGAGCATCGCGAGCTATTTCGTGCTCTGCGAGTGCTTCCTGGGAATCGCGCCCAACTGGCTGCTGTGGAAGTCGCTATTCCTCGTGAGGAGGAACGTGGGGAAGAGCAAGCAGGTGTACCCAGTCGGCGGCTTCGGCATCCAGGTGCGTGGCGACACCTCCTACTTCCAGATGAAGAAGTCCGACTCCGTCCAGGGCTGGCGGAAGAAGTGGTTCTACATCAGGTGCGACCAAGCAGGGCTTCCCGAATTCGCGCTGATCGCGAGTTGCGGAAGACGAACGCGTGGGCGCACCCGCTGTCGAAGGAGGACAGGGAGGCGACTCAGCCCTTGTTGACGCTACTTCGTGGCCTTCTGAAGAGTCTCGGGCGCGAGACGGGTGGAATTCACCTCATCGCCACCTTCTTCAGGCTTCGGGTGCAGCCGCTGCGCAGTCGCGTCCACCCGATGTGGGCGCGTGAGGATGCTGGCAATGAGCTTGATGATGACGCAGTCGAGTCGAAGGTGAGGAGCATCACTAGTCTCCGAGCCGCTGACCCGTGCAACGTCAAGTGCCCAGTCGAGCCATATGGGCCTAATAATCCTGTGCCTGAGGTGAGCTTCGTTTGCTTTGTCTTGTATCTTCTTCTGTCGAATCCTTTTGCCTTACTCGAATGCTTCATTTGCTGACAGGGTCGTTCGAGCTACGTCAGTCTTCCTCCGTTGATGGAGAATGGACCTCATGAAGAGGCAGAGTTCCCTGAGACGAGGTTGATGACGATGAAGTTCCCTCCGCCACCTCTCCGAGTGAAGAGTTGGAGGAGGATGATGAAGACGAGGAGCCGCTGCGGAAGCGGCAGAGGCGAAAGGTGGCGACTCTGGTTCTGCCTCGTCGCCTGTGAAGGAGGCGGGTGTGAACGAGGAAGAGACGAGCGAGTCCTCTTCGGGTGCTAGGCACCCGAGTGACCTGGCTGAACCTTTGGTCGTGCCTCCACTCGGCTCTGCACCGCCGACCGAGTTCGCGAGGATGGCCTCCGTCTCCCTGGGAAGTGAAGATGATGTCGTCAGGTTAGTCGCATAACCATTGCTTTGTTTTTGTCGAGTGTGCTTTTCACTTGCGGGTCCTTGAATTGAGTTTTCTTGTCACAGCGACCGTACTGGCGCTGCTGTTTCTTCCCCTCGTGAGATGGAGCACACTTCTGCTCCCATGATCGAGCAGACTGCGAGGACGACCGGAGAGGAGGCTCTGGCGGGTGACGTTTTGGCCTTGAAGGCTTCGACCTCCGCCATGCCAGAGAGGTCTGCTGATGCGACTCCGGTTGACGCTGGGCTGCTTGAGCATGTAAGTGTTCTTCGACTCCTTCTGCAAGATCTGTATCGGGTGCGCGTACAGCGCTCCCGATGGGAGTAGCCCCCGAAGATGCGCGTGACTAGAATAGTCGGGCGTAGATTAATGTCTTGTGTTTCCTGCAGCCATTTTATCGCCAGCAGATGGAGGGAGCCGCAGCCTTCGTTCGCATGGAGCAGGAGAGGGATCAGCTCCGCACTGCTCTGGAGCAAGCGAATAGTAAGTGTGAACCCTTGTGTTCGAGGGGTGCTTCGACTGCCTTTATTGCTAACTTTGCTCCGTTGATCCGTAGGCGAGAAGGAGAGCATGAAGACGCGGGTCGCGGAGCTGGAGAAGTCGCTGGGTGAAGCCCAAGAGCGGGAACAAGCTCGGGATGCTCTGGAGAAGACCCAGGTCGACCGCTTGCTCGCACTCGCAGATGTTGTTGGAAGTAAGTTTTTCGGCTCAGTGCCTACTTTGCCTTTCTTCGACTTCTGACGTCTTACGGGTGTGGATTTCTTTTGAACAGAGACTTGCGGAGGTGCTCCTCCAGAAGGGACTTCCAGCGAGAGTGTCGGCTTGGCGGAGGCTGTTGGCTTCGTCGACCGCGTCTGCGCGTATGCATCGGCAGCGCTGCAGCAGTCGACGGCGGCACTGCAGAAGTCGACGGAGGCCTTAGCGACTGTGCACCGGAGTATCTTTCCCAGCAAGCCGCCACCAGCTGCTGTTGACGCACTCGCGGCTCCATTCGAAGGCAATTCGAATGTCCTGGCGGACTTCACGCGCGCGCAGACGGTACGCGGCTCCGAGCTCACTTTCCAGCTACTTCTTGGTCACCAAGTCGTAGGTGATTTTGAGAAGGTTGTCAGCGACTTCCCTCGGAAGCCTGATGGCAGGACCGCGTCCCTTAGCGGTGTGAAGGTGCAGGCGAGCCAGCTAGCTGCGAAGTTGGTCGCCACCTTCGAGAGGAGGATTGCCAAAGCTGCAGAGTTGGCTGCTAGGAAGAGCCGTTCCCAGTCGGAGTCTGTAGTGTAGACTTTTTCCTTTTAGGACTATGCTTCTGCTTTTGGGCTTGAGTCTGTAATGCACTTTATATTGTGCGAGTGAACATGCTGATGATGAAATGTGAATTCGCTCCCTCGGGGGTGCAGTCGCCGAGTCTTTTTTGATGTCTGGCTTGGATGAATTATGTTGATTCTTTTCCTGGCTTGACGCTGTCAATTCTTGGCAGTCTGATATGGGCGAAGCTCCTGACGTTGCTGGAACTACTGGCGCGGACGATGAGGAGGACACCACTTCGGCTGCGCCTACTCGTCGCCGCCGTCAAGCTCCTCCAGCTCCTGTGCGAAGCGTAAATGACCAGAGAGTGATCACCTTCATGAGGAACAAGGTGGTTGAGCTCGAGTCGAAGCTGAAGAGTGCTGAGTTGGAGCTGGAGCGATTGAGGTCGCGGCCCGTTGCGCCGTTCTCCCAGCGTGAGGAGTTTCTGCTTGGCGAGATGGACTTGATCAGTCGACAGCTGCAAGGTTGGCCTTCTAGCGTTTTTGCTTCGGCTTCTGTGT
The DNA here is from genome assembly GCA_947311845.1 of Poa pratensis. Lineage (NCBI taxonomy): Eukaryota > Viridiplantae > Streptophyta > Magnoliopsida > Poales > Poaceae > Poa > Poa pratensis. The sequence goes on along the minus strand of CAMZMU010000052.1, from coordinate 129,254,176 downwards.
CTTCCTGCTATGCTTAATGCTTGGCCTTGATGCAGATGTGAACTCTGACTTGAAGGCTGAGCAGCTTCGAGTGGACGAGCGAGTAGAGAAAGAGGCCGCCGGTGACTCACCCGAAGCGCGCCAGTTTTGGTCGAACAAATCCAGAGGTAGTGTACTGGCACGAATGCTGGATCGCACCTGGCGGGCTGCTGTGCTCTTGGAAGGTTGCAGAAAAACCCTCTGGCAGATCAACAAGGTGTACTTTCCTCACAACGAGCAGCCGAATGGACTGACTGCGCTTCTGGAGAGGTTCCGTGAAGGCGGTGCGTTGAAGGAAGTCGTGCACGCTCAACTTGTTGCCGGGGCGAACGTGGCGTTGGCATACGTTCGACTGCACCGGCCTAATCTTCCATTGCACAAGGTGCTTGACGGCTTGCCTGGAGAGGGTGACTATGCCGATACTCTTGCGGCTGCGCGCCAGATGATTCAGCAGGTCCAGAACTTTAGCGAGCACCTTGTAGGGCCACTTGATGCGCCAAAGGGCGAGCCTGTAGAATAAGAGCAGTAGAGTGCTGTTGCATAGCGTTAGCTTGTAAAAGAAATTTTTCCAAGTGGAAATATGAGTGTATGTATGTCGAGGTGGGGGTAGCCCCCGAGTTAGTAAATTGTATCTTGTAGACGTCTGTAAACCTGTATGGCGCAGCTGAAAGTGCATGTGTTGCCCCATGCGTGGTTTTGGTAATTAATGACAATCCTTATGGACTAATGTTTGCATTGAGATATACTTGTAGATCTTGTCCATAGGAAATGTTTGGAGTTCATGTGTTGGACTCTAGAAGATGACATGATGACCAATGGTCTATTCAAGGGTTTATATGAAGAATGGTCATGTGTAGAGTTGAGCTTATTGCAAGTATGGCTTGGAAAAGAAGATTGAGTGAACAATCATGTTTAACCCCAAGCCATCATACATATCAAGAGAAGAAGATGAAGTGCAAGCTCAATATGATCCATCTCGGAAGATATCATTTGATTGAAGCTTTCAAAGGAGACATGAAGACGGAGCTTCGCGAGGCTCTCCCATAATGGACTATGGGGGAGCATTTGGATAAGTCTTCATCAAGCATGTGCTAGCAAGCACAATCAAGAAAGGTGTTCCAACTTGAGAGAGTCAAGATCGTCATCATCGAGCTCAAGTGGAATGCGCAAGGCAAAGGTATGATCTTGATAGGTTTTCTATTTTACCGGTCTCATGTTGTTAGTGGGAGACCGGGTTTTAGGATAGACGGCGTACTATCAAGAGGGGCTCTCAAGTGAGTAACTTGATCGCATCTTTGTGGAAAGCTCAAACCTTTGTATAATTGGCATTTCATCTTTCTTGGTTCTTACTTGGCTTTTCTCCTTGTTGGGTTTTGGTGCTTGTTGTGATCTTCACGACAAACCAAGTTCACAGAAAACGAATTTCGTATGGAAAACTTGTTGCGTTTTCGGTTTTGGAGGTTTGCCGGTTATTCCTTCCTTGAGAGGTTTTACCTTTCTCCATTTGGTTTTATCTTCCTTTGTTGGACTATGATGTTTCTCTGCACGATCTTGTAAAGCTCTTCGTTGTGATTCCAACGAGCCAAAGATCATCGAAACGGAGTTCGGATGTTCAAGATATTGCCGTTTTCGTGTCGGTGTTTTCGCAGTTTTCAGGGGGGGCGGAAGTTCCGGGATTTGGCCGGAAATTCCGGCCCCCGGAAGTTCCGGCCAAACTTCCGGCCAAATCTCCGGCCGAGTACAGAGAGCATTTTTAGTCGCTTTTCTGGGGGTCCGGAAGTTCCCGGACGGAAGTTCCGGCCTCAACCGGAAGTTCCGGCCCAACCGGAACTTCCGGCCTAAGTGAAAACTGTGTCAATCTGTGGGCAACGGCTAGAATTTCTGGAGGGGTATAAATACCCCTCCACCTACCTCCAGCTGAGCAGCTCGCCCAGATTTCTCTCTCCTCCATTGTTGCAAGCTCATTTCTTTGATTACTCCCAATTCCTCCACCCAAACTTGTTGATCTTTGGAGGATTGAAGGAGGTGACCTAGATCTACATTTCCACCAAACCATATCTCCTCTAAGTGAGGGGAACCCTTTCGATCTAGGTCTTGGAGTTCCATTTGTTGTGTTCTTCTTTGTTCTTCCTCTCTTCTCCCCCCATAAGCATTAGTTGTTTGTGGTGGGATTTGAGAGTGAACGATTTGAGCACTTGTGCTCTTGCCTTTTGCATTTGGTGCATCGGTGTGCTCTCCACGAGGATTCGTGGAAGTTGAAATCTTGTGAACTTGTTACTCTTGGGTCTTCGGGCCCTAGACGCCTTTGTGGTGGTTGGACCCTTGTGTGGTCACTTGAAGCCGTTCGGGAGCCCCCAATCCATTGTGGGTTGTGCCTCGGATTGTTGTTGAGAGCCGTTCGGGAGCCCCCAACCCTTTGTGGGTTGTGCCCCGGATTGTTGTTGAAAGGCTCCGGATTCCGCCTCGAAGGAATACCGATAGTGGAAGGTGAACCAAACCTTTGTGGTGCGGTTCATCGGAGAAGAGGGTGAAACCTTTGTGGTTGTTGAACCGTTGTGTCGGTTCACACCTCTCCAACGAGACGTACTCCCTTTCAAGGAGGAACTCGGGAATACATCCTCGTCTCCGCGTGCTTCGGTTATTTCTATACCCGAGCTTTTTACTTATGCACTTTACACTGTGATAGCCTTCGTGCTTGAAGTATTCTATATTGCTATCACCTTGTTGCTTGTCTTGCTTAGCATAAGTTGTTGGTGCACATAGGTGAGCCTAGTTTATTTAGGTTGTTGGCTTGTTATTTTAAACACCTAGTTTTATTCCGCAATTAGCAAGCCTAAACCGGAAAAGTTTTAATCGCCTATTCACCCCCCTCTAGGCGACATCCTTGTCCTTTCAGCAGCCCCCGAGCGGATCGAGTGCGGCCTAGGATTTTGAATTAAACCTGTGCGGCGCAGCCCCCGAGTGCTTCGAATGCGGCCTAGGATTTTGAATTAAACCTGTGCGGCGCAGCCCCCGAGTGCTTCGAGTGCGGCCGAGGTGTATCGAGTCAGACTTGTGCGGCGCAGCCCCTGAGTGCGTCGGGCGCGGCCTAGGCTAGACTTAGACCTGTGCGGCGCAGCCCCTGGGTGCTTCGGGTGACGACCAAGTACTTTGACTTGGACCTGTGCGGCGCAGCCCCCGGGTGCTTCGAGTGATGGCCAAAGGTTTTGCGAGTGACCTGTATGGCGCAGCCCCCGAGATTAAGCTGAATTGCTTACTATATGTTGCAGTTTTCAGCCTGATGGCTTACTTATGGACCTCGAATGAGTTTCGAGTTTTCGCTCAGCCTGACGACCTACTTGTGGAACTCGAATGAGATTCGAGTGCTCACTCAGCCTGATGGCCTACTTGGTGGACTCGACAAACATATCGAGTATTTACTCAGCCGAACGGCCTACTGCGTTGTTGGACCTGTATGGCGCAGCCCCCGAGTGTTCGAGTGCGGCCTAGGTTTTCTTGTTGGACCTGTATGGCGCAGCCCCGAGTGTTCGAGTGCGGCCTAGGTTTTCTTGTTTTTCTTGTTTGTGGCCTGTGCGGCGCAACACCCGGGAGAGCATCAGGTGTGGCCAAGGTGAATTTCTTTGTGGCCTGTGCGGCGCAACACCCGGGAGAGCATCAGGTGTGGCCAAGGCGAATTTGTTTGTGCGCGCCGGACCGGAGTCGACGCGGCGGAGTTGTGCCGTAGAGGCAGTCGACGCGGCGTACCAGAGTCGACGCGTCGGAGTTGTGCCGTAGAGGCAGTCGACGCGGCGGACCGGAGTCGACGCGGCGGAGTTGTGCCGTAGAACCAGTCGACGCGGCGGACCGGAATCGACGCGGCGGAGTGGTGCCGTAGAGGCAGTCGACGCGGCGGACCGGAGTCGACGCGGCGGAGTGGTGCCGTAGAGGCAGTCGACGCGGCGGACCGGAGTCGACGCGGCGGAGTGGTGCCATAGAGGCAGTCGACGCGGCGGACCGGAGTTGACGCGGCGGAGTTGTGCCGTAGAGGCAGTCGACGCGGAGGACCGGAGTCGACGCGGCGGAGTTGTGCCGTAGAGGCAGTCGACGCGGCGGACCGGAGTCGACGCGGCGGAGTTGTGCCGTAGAGGCAGTCGACGTGGCGGACCGGAGTCGACGCGGCGGAGTTGTGCCGTAGAGGCAGTCGATGCGGCGGACCGGAATCGACGCGGCGGAGTGGTGCCGTAGAGCCAGTCGACGCGGTGGACCGGAGTCGACGCGGTGGAGTGCTGGATGCCGATCTTGGCGAGTTGTGGATGTCGTAGTGGACGGAGTCGACGCCGTGAAGTGCGACGGAGGGAGTCGAAGCGGCGGGCCGGAGTCGACACGGTGCGGGCAACGCTCAGCCCCGAGTCCCTTATCAGGCCGGCGAAGGGGAGTCGACGGTGCCAAGTCGATGTAGGCACTCGAGTCGCGTGTCGAGTGCAGCGATAAACTTGTCGTTGACAAAGCGCAAGCCCCCGAGTGTCGGAGGCGGAGTCGATGAAGGCGAAGTCGACGAAGGCATGGCCGCTAGCCCCCGAGTGTCGGAGGCGGAGTCGATGAAGGCGAGGCCGCCAGCCCCCGAGTGTCGAAGACGGAGTCGACGAAGGCACCCGAGTGTCGGAGGCGGAGCCGATGAAGATGAGGTCGCCAGCCCCTGAGCGTCGAGTAGTTCACGTAGACGCTTGGTTGTTGAAGAGGAAGTCGACGCAGCGACCAGCGAGTCCTTCCACATAATCGTTGTCCTCGTATAGTAAATAGAACAATTAATAGATGAAATAAAATATTGATTAGATATAATCTGAAAACGGCGTGAGATTGATCTGTTGCCGATGAACGCGCATGCAGCCGCCTCCGCGTGGACACGCGCAACTCGCGCCAGGCCAGTGCTGGACTGGCGTGGCGATGGAATCTCCGTTTCGCATCTCCGAGCTGACTCGCGCGAGCGTCGATCCGGAGTTGATGATGATGTCGAGGACTGTCGTGCTAGCCGCGGTGGACGGGGTCGACGGTCCGTCGTGTCGGTGATGATCGAAGCCGATGTGCTGGCGGCCCAAGCTGATCGCGGCCGCAGGGATCGATGAGGCCGAGGAGTCGAAATTTGTCCGCAGTGCACCACCGCGTAGCTGGAGCTGACCACGGCGATGGTCGCGATGGTCGCCTCCTTGATTTTCTTCTTTTGCTTTGGCATTCACGTAACTTGCCTTGATTTGCATGCACGTGATTAGCACTGATCTGGCTGCATAATCCATGCACATGTGCGTAGCCGGACGGATCGGTTGCTTGCTTTTCCTGTTTCTTGATTGGATGGGATGTAACCAGCTCGGCTTTGTGTGCGCGTGTAGCTTCTGTCCACGGTGAAGCCAAAGGAGTTCGTGTCGTAGTCGCCGACATATCGAGTCCCAACTCGTACGGTGTCACATCTGTTTAGATTGGATCGCGCCAGCGTCTACATGGGACGCCTCTGCCAGATTGAATCGTGCATGGCGCCGCCGCACGCCGAGCGTATAGACGGATCGCCGCCGCCGCCAGATTGGATCGCGCGTGTGGCGCACAGAAAGTCACCATCAGTTGCAGCGCTGCGGTTGTTTGTCGATGAAGATTGGATCGCGGTGGCGGCGCACGGGCCGTCACCGTAGTTGTCGATGGAGATTGGAGCCGCCGAAACGTTGAATCCAGCGAGCGTTCTTCCCATAGACGGCGCCAATTGTCGAGGTGTGGACTCGGCAAATCTTAGGGTTGAGTACACCGGGTTGATTGAGGGGGAGAGAGAGTGCGCGCTGGTAGTTCCGTCGGCTGACAAGCAATGATTTACCCAGGTTCGGCCCCTCATGGTGAGGTAAAGACCTACATCCTGCTTGTCTGGTTATTGATGGTGAGTTGTGGCTACAATGGCGAGATGGCAATCTCGCTAGGGTTTGTGTGGCGGCTATGAGCGTACCCTAGACGAAGGACCCTCCTAGCCTTTATATGGTAGGCTAGGTCTCAGGTGAACGGTGCCGATGGCGCTTACAAGCATGGCGAGGTCGCATGACCTAGCGTCGACTATCTTGGACCGCACGTCGTCCTCCTTGGGCCTTCCTTGGGCCCTCGTCATAAGGCTGATGGGCTTGGCGTGACCCAGATATCCCACCGTGGGGTAGTCGAAGAGTGACCCCACGACAATATCGTAGGCAGCAAAGGCGGAATAGGCAGCTTTGTTTCCATATGTCCAGTAAATCTAATCTGGCTCCTGGGTTAGCACAACGTTGTCAATGATTTCAGCCAGCTTGATAAGCATAGGCAAGTTTTCTTCTTGAAGCTTCAGTTTCAGGTCAGCGACCCACCTATGGTTCTCCACAGGATCGAACCGTTCTGGTTTTCCTTGCCGAGATAGTACTGACGGTAGACGCAGATATTGCCTTGTAGATGCGGTGTGCACTTTCTCAAGGAAGCATGCTGTCGATACTGAAAACATTAGGAACTGAAACACACATTTTAGACCGAATCACTCAAATTTCAGACGGAAATTTGGTGAGAGCGACTGTCCCATTGCAGCAAATTAAGCTGAATCAACACACTCACACACCTAAGATAGACCTCCTAATATTTACAGAAACAGTGACATCTTCTGATGAGCTAATGAATTAATGAAATCCAACATGCCAAGAATCTAAAAAAGCAATCCATGCATGATCAGCTAACTGATACACCTAGTAACGCTCGAGTCTTGCTAGCTATGTTTTCGTATTTACCGATTCCCAGGAGTATTTTGTCGTCGCCATCCGGAGTCAAGGGCATCTCGGGAGCCATCACCTTGAGCTTCTTCCTCCGCCTGATCCTTTCCACGTTCCTATGGCGGTTGGACTGCTCGTTGCTGCTGAACTCGGAGCTGTTGGACGGGCGGTACTCCGGGAAGAGCTTGCCCATCTTGTACCGGATGCCGCACGCATTGCACAGCGAGGCGTTCCCGGCCGGCCCAGCCCACCATTGTGGCGTCTCCTCCGCGCGGCAGTGGCTGCAAATTCTTTCCGCCGTCGTTGCAGTAGTTCATCAGCTCAAAGTCCTTGTCTTTGTCGTCGTTGGCATTGTCACCATCGTGGTCGTCGCGGGCGCCGTGAGGGCGAGCGGGAGAGCCAGGGTCCACGAGGGCCAGGCGTGGCGCCTGCGGGCGACCCGTCGGTGGTGCGGCCTCCTCAGCACAGTCCAACGCAGGTCGTCCTGCTCCTCCGGGGTACGCTCCTGTGGCTCGGCCACGCCCGACGTCGGCGAGAGGCTGCGGCGACGCCCGGACGACGTCGGGCTGCAGGGAAAGGAGGGCGCTTGCGGCGGCGTCAGCCCCTTAGGCGCACTGTCGAACACGTGGCACGCGCTCCTCTTCCGGCCGTCAGCCTCACCCAGCGCCGCCAGCGCGCGGCCTCCGGGGGCGTCAGCTTCACCCAGCGCGCCAGTGTCCGGCTCCATACCCTCCTGCGACCTCCCGCTGTAGTCGCTACCTTCGTCGACGCAACGGGTCTCCGGCAGCGAGCAGTCCTCCAGCCCGAGGTCCTCGAGGAACCCGTCGCCGAGCATGGACACGTAGTCTATGACCCTGTCAAGCGGGTCGCGTGGGCAGCAGAGGCTGGCACCGGGGCAGGGGCCGAGGTCCGCGTCGTCGACGAACTCGCGCAGGACGTCGTTGAGGAAGACGAAGGGCGTGTGCGGTGGCGGCTACCGGCCAACCACCGAGAGCGGCGGCGGCGATTCCGGCGCGGAGCCGGCGCGGTGACGGTTACCGGCCAACCGCCGAGAGCGGCGGCGGCGATTCCGGCGCGGATCTGGCGTCCCGGCAGTCGATCTGCGGTGAGGACGGAGAGGAGGAGACGGCGCAGCCGCCCGTGCCCGTCGATTCGAGTGCAGAAGAGCGTGGCGGCGGCGCCGGCGAGCTCGGTTCGCGCGGGGAGAAGAGAGAAGGGAGGGGGTTATGCCAACGGTTTTGCAGTAAGGTCCTGGGGTTTTCCGCAATTTGCAGAAACGTCCTTCCGTGTTTTTTTTGGTAAATTGGTGCGCCAAAAACCGTGCGGGGCTACGTGGAGGCACCCGATTGGAAGAAACTCCGCTGTTGCAGTAATACTGTAGCATCAGAGGACGCGGGCGCATCTGGTCCGTCTGACGGCGCGATCGGACGGCCAGGGGTTTTCAAGCGACGTGGCAGCATGATGGAGCAGGGATTCCACCAACTTTTATATACCACTAGGGAACTAGGGAATGATGATGATGATGATGACTAGGGAAAATGAGCGCGGCATTCTTGTGGAGCAAATGAAATTTAGGTTTGGTAAGATGCATATTTAAAATTTGTGTAGGTTTGAGAAGCACTGAATTTGAAAGATGTATGTGTAATGATGAAATCCGTTGGAATTAATTTGACTATATAATCGGAGGAAATATATTTTATGAGTATTGAGTAAATTCAATTTAAGTTCAATTCATAATTGAAGGGAATTGATATTTTTTTGTAAATGTTAATGTAATAAAGCATTTTAAAATTTAGCTACATATTTAGATAAAGTTAAGTTTTGTTATCTTTAAATATGTTAAATAGTTTGAATTGGTAAAATATGGTTCCATGTTGTTATAATTTTTTTGTTTGACAGCATAATCGAAGGGAATATGTTATTGTGAGTTTTTACTAAATTTATTCTATAATTAGGGGGAATTAATTTTTTATTTCGTAAAAATAGTCACTGATTTGGATTATTAAAATATGTTTGCAATATGTCGTTCATATGAGTTTAACAGTAAACCTAAAGATGAACTATATGCAAATCGTAGAACACAAGTGGCTGGAGTTTAGCTTATTTACAAAATGGAATTGATGGATATAAACATAGATCTATAGAAGTAAGTCAAAATATTGTTGGAATGTGAATACTATTTGAATTCGGAAAAGTTTGCGCTTAGAGGAACGGTGAGATTTCGAAAATGGTTTGTACTGCAATGTATTCAAATTTGTACTATTTTACTGATTACAGAATTATCGGATTTGGAGGGGATTTGAATTTTTGAAGTATATAAATTTGAAATGTGAGTTGAAATGCCCAAATATAGGTTTATAGACGTAAGTGAAAAAATTGTTGGAATGTGAATATTATCGGATTTGGAGGAACGGTCAGATTTGGAAAATCGTTTGTACTGCAATTGATTTCAGAATTATCGGATTTTGAGGGGATTTGAATTTTTGAAGTATGTGGAATCAATTTTTTATAAATTGACATAAAGGTGACAAATGGTTGTTTATGTGGAATTTTAAATTTGCAAGTTCTGCAATAATTTGAAGAAGTTTCTAAATTTGTTGCAATGAGTATCTTGATTCTGACATAAGTTTTAAATTCGGACTGAATTGATTTCGAAATGCACTTTGAAAGTTACAAAATTTTGGAAAATAGGAAAAGAAAACAGAAAGGAAAAAAAAAGGGGCGAGCTGGCCGCCCAGAAAGCGGCCCAGCCCATCTAGGAACCCATCTAAATTCGGACTGAATTGATTTCGAAATGCACTTTGAAAGTTACAAAATTTTGGAAAATAGGAAAACAAAACATAAAGGGAAAAAAGGGACGAGCAGGCTGCTCAGAAAGCGGCCCAGCCCATCTAGGAACCCATCTGTCAGCCCAAGCCCACGATGACGACGTAGTGACGTCTCCGGCGGCCGGACTGTGCCGCGGCGGTGTGGATCACACCGGAGGCGCGCCGACGCGGGGCGCACGCATCTGGCGGCGCCGCCTCATTTGGTTGTCGGAATCGCTGACGGCGACCAATTCCGCGGCGGCGGCCGTCAACACGACCCGTGGTGGTGCGGCTGCGATTTCGAGCGATTTCGGCCGCCCCGCTGCGCGTTCCTCGGCGAGGATGTAGAGGGCGCGGCGGCGGAGGTCTCCGTGGGCCTGGATCTGAAGGAGGAGAAGCGGAGCGACGGGACGGCGCGTCGCGCGCGAGAGAGGAAGGAGGAGGGGGATTATGCGGATTTTTTTGCATAAAAGTCCGTGCGTTTTCATGAAATCGCGAGTAGGCCCCTCGCAGTGGTAAAATTTGAACTACGGGTTTGTTTCTGGAAATTGCCAGATCCTTTTTGTAAAATTGGGTGCGCAAGCTGTGATTGGTAGAAATCCCCGAGCTACAGTGCGCACGATTCTTGACGTGTTCTTGATCGTTGATTGGCTTGATCGGACGGCCCGCGTTTTTGGGGTGACGTGGAGGCTGGAATTGGGGGTGGATTGCACCAACTTTATATATAGTAGGGATGACTAGGGAAATTTGGCGTGGCGTGACGCCATGCCCTTGGTGATTTTTGTTGTACAATTTTTTTTCCGTTAAACAAAATGTTGGCCAAATTGAAATGTTCAAACAGATTTTTATTTTGTCATGGATAGGCAGCTTTTTTTTGTGAACTTTCTTGAAATATGTTGTAGGATTATCAAATTTTCAGTGGTCTGAAATGTTCAAACATGATTGTATTTCGACGCCAATATTTAATTGAATTCAGAGAAATCCATTTGAATGTGAATCCACATTTCAGGAAAATGTAGCCTGTATGGTAAAATTCGAATTTGAAATCGTTAGCGTTTAAAAATTGCGTATATTTGAGAATCGTTCGGATGCGAAGAAAGTTTTTGTTTCAAACTTGTCTAGATTTCAAAAGTAGTAAAATTGCAAAGGTATGTAGATTTCAAAGACAGTTGAATTTTTTATTCTAACGGTAGTAAAATGGTTAGATTTCAAAGACAGTTGAATTTTTTAAATATTCAAATTTGGAATGTCTGTTTTCCGGAGTTGTTTAGATTGCAAAATTGTTGAAATTCAAAAAATGTATATGTTGAGAATCCTTTTGAATTAGTTGAAGTGGTCAAATGGGGAAGCCATTTATGTTTGAATTGTTTACACGTTTAGTAAATGCTCAAATTTTGTAGACATGTTGATATATTGGTAATATTTGTGAGACGCGCCCTGTGCGGTAAATTCAAATTCGGAAATTCCTTACTTTAAAAGAGTGGGAATTTGGAAATCATGAAAATTCAAAGAGAGCGTACGTTCGAAAAATTGTTCAAATTTTCGGGAAATGGCGTGTGGCTAAATTAAAATTTGGAAATATCCTCTTTTAGAAATTGTGGAAATTCAGGAAATTGTTGAATTTGTATTAGATGTTTAGTTTAGCTTAAAAATTAGAGGAAACACACTATATGAGAATTTGTGAAATTTAATTTAAATCCATTCCATAATTAGGGGATATGAATTTGTATTCTCCGCAATTATTCACCTAATCAAACATGTGTGGAAAAAATTACCTTCATATATTTAGAGGAAGTGCATTTGGATATATATTTTTTTAATATTGACTCTCTTTGGAATTCGAAAACATGTTTGTTTTTTGCCATAAGTAGCAATATTTATTTCTTATGAGTGGACGGATATGTTATTCAAATTTTTTCAGGTGAAAAAATTCAAAAATATTGTCTTTTTTTAGAAAGGAAGAATGTCATGGGGAATACGTTTCTTTTTTAAATCGTTTGAAATATCGCATTTTGTTTTGAAACTTCGAAAATAAGCAGATATTTTTAGAGAGGTAGAATGTCACGGGGGAATACCCTTTTTTTGTTTTTTGTAAATTGTTTGAAGTATTCAAAGTTGAATTCAAATTTTGAAATGTCCACACTTTCAAGCAGTGTAGTTTTGGAAATTTTGGAAGTTGTGTTTCAAAAGTTCCAAAGGTTTTTTTAGAAAAGAGAAGCAGGAAAAAAAAAACAGAATAAAAGAAAATAGAAGGGCCGACCCAGCTGCGCAGCAGCCAGGCCGGCCCACGTAACGGCCCTTCTGACCAGCCCAGGCCCGCGTGGTCGTCATCCTGACGTCACCGGCGGCCGGGCTCTGCCGCGGCGGCGGCAAGCTCGCCGGAGGCGAGGGACGGCGACCTGGGACGCGGGAGCGGGCGCGTCCGACGCGCGCTAACACGGGGAGGCTGCGAGCGGCGGCGCCGCCACGATTTGGTCGCCGTGCCGTCGCCGGCGACGTCGAAAAGTGGCGGAGGGAAGCGGGCGCGGCGGTGGCGATTCCCGCGCGTCGGCGGTGTCCCGGCACGCGGCGTGCGGCCAGGAGGTGGAGGCGGCGACGGCGAAGCGTCCGCGGCCGTCGATCTGTGCGGGGAGGACGGGAGCGGCGGGGGAGCGCGGCGTTGCCGCCGGCGACCTCCGGCTGCGCGCGCGAGGAGGAGGGGAGGGGGTGATTTGGTGGCTTTTTTGCAAAAGGGTCTCCTACTTTGCTGCAATTGCAATGTGGTCCTTCTTGTCGTTAAGATGTGGACTGCGGGTTTGTTTGTTCGGTTTGTGGAGGGTATTTTTGCAAAATCGTGACGGGCGTGTGGTGAGAGCCGTGCGATCTCTGAGCGACGGCGTGGATCGAGTCACTGTAGAACACTGTAGCTGTGAACAGTCTCTCTACAGTGACTGGAGCGCGGAGAGGCCGCGATTTTGGCCAGCCATTATATAGTTAGTATTGGTTTTGGAAGTTGGCTAATTTTTGTGTTCTTCTATGAATCTGTTCGACAGTCCCTGAATCCTGAGTTCAGACCTGTCAGCTTACGACTTGGTGTATTACCGTGCAGTTTGGATGTCAACCATTGTACCATCGTACGGAATATATTATGTAATAACATTTTATATTGTGAGAAGAATGGAGTAGAAACTGATCCGGAAGTAACTAAGGGATGTTGGACTCCTCCCGTCCTTGTACCAGAATCCCAAACGCGAAAAATTGACCAACTCCAGATGGATAGACAACTGAGTTTGCAGAAATCGTAGCCCTTAAACAAGCGAAAGGCTTAACACATGCAGTGCCTTGGGAACAGACGTGAGAATGTATCAGATAGCATCTCTCTCACGGAAAAAGCAACAAATTTAGCATCTTTTACAATAATGTTGAACATATAATTCTCTCTAATACTGTAATATAGCATCAAGAAGATATAGCAGAAGACCCAGATGATCACGAGCTACATGAATTTGGCAGCTACACGGTATCTTCTTAAACTAGATTATGATTCCCAGCTACTCATATGCCAACACATAAATTTCAGAAACAATGACCTTGGAAGGCCAGAGAATTCAGCGCACAGATTTGGAAATTTATAAGTCATGCAACTAAATCATGATCAGCCATGTGTAACTGACGCACGCTTAACAGCTCAAACACCAAATTCGAAAGTGAATGATCCTTGTAGTCCAAATAATATGGCACACTCGTTTAGAAAATCAAGAGGTGTACACTCCAAACACCAGACTGGAAGTCTCACGAATGTTCAAGAACCAAGTGCCATCTGGAATGACAATCACTATAAGTAAGTGGCATTGCCTTGCCACCGATATCGACATCATTAGTGTCCAAAATGCAGCTAATAGACGCCCTTGTTCCTCTTCCCAATCACCGTTCCCTCAATATCCACTCCAGGTATACACTGCCGGTGGAGGGAGGTCCAATTACAGCCACCTTCTGATGCCCCAATCACGCCGGGCATATCTCCACCAGCAGCAGGTCAAGGTTGCTCCTAGGGCATCCAGACCCAGTTCCCTACATGTTGTCACTAGTCACTGCTGTGAACACAAACCAGGATTGCAATATGAGGTTCCGTCAGACCATCCCTGATCCACTATTTTGTTGTGACAATGATATTAATATATTATACTAGTCTATTTGCTAATAGTTGCTATATTAGGAGGGACAAATATTTCGAAGTTGACATGAAAGTAAAGGACACCGAACTTGACGAATATGGCGTTGTCAACGCTGCTACCTACAGTAATTACATTTGAAACGGTTAGCGATGTTAGTATTCAAGGCTACACTGGATCTTCCAAATTCATATGATTTATAACCTTCATGCTGTATCAGGTCATGACAAGCTACTTCGAAGTGTTGGCATTAGTGTAGATTCAGTGACATCCAAAGGCAACTCACTCGCTATTTCAGAAGTACATCTAATGTACATTGCATCTTTAAGGGTATGTTTGCTAGCACACAGCACAACATAGAGAACTTAAGGCTCCTGATGCTGAAACTGAAACAAAGTTCCGTAAGGATTCAATAAATAGATCGGTGATCATGCCATAGACACCATAATTCTAGCTTACAAAACTTCTGATTTCCCTAGTCATTCATGTCTATTAGGTGTACCATGTCATACAAGAAAAAATCATTAAGTTTATCTAGCACTGATAGATGGGTGACAGGTTTGTCGGTAAGGTGAAGCTTGTGCAGATCAAAGTTGTAAAAATGATACTTGAGTACATAATTGAGACACTGCCAGATCATAACGTATGCATTCACTACCAATCTTTTCAAAGTGTAAAGTCTTCAAACATGGACAAAAGTAACTTTATTTCCTTTTTCGAGTGGTGGTAAGGTTATACACAAGTCAGATACAGATAATAATTGAGCAACATTTTGCATAACTTGCATAATGCATAACAGTTTGCTTCCAAAGGATAGCACAAGGAAAAGTCATTTCACCTGGAGTGTTGAAATGCTGACATCTTTGAATCCACTACGCCACTTCAGTCAATGTACACCACTAAACTATGCCGCTACGGAGCAAAAAATCACTCTACTATGGCCCTGCATTAACCCATCGCATGCTTGAGCGAATCACCAGCACCAGCCTGGAAGAACAGGCACGAGAGAGCGAAGTCCGCAATGAAAATTCCAACTAAGGAAATGACCACTGCGGACGTCGTGGACTCGCCGACGCCTTTTGCTCCCCCATGGGTTGTGACGCCCCATGCACAGCTCACCACCGAAATAATGGCACCGAACACCTGAGATTTGATCAAGGAGCTGATCAAGTCCCACGGCCGCAGCGCCCTGCGTGCTGACTCGAGAATGATGCTGGTGCTTACACCAAAGACGGCGTCAGCCAGGAACGCCGAGGATGCGAGCCCGAGGGCGAAGCTGATGAGGGTTAGGACAGGGAGGGCAAGCACGCAAGCGAGGACACGGGGCACCACGAGGTAATCGATGGGCTGCGAACCGAGCACACGGAGGGTGTCGGTCTGCTCGGACACCTGCATGGTGCCGAGCTCGGCAGCGAAGGCCGAGCCGACCCGGCCCGCGGCAACGACGGCGGTGACGACCGGGGTGAGCTCGCGGGCGAGCGCGAGGGCGAGGACGCCACCGACGGAGCGGTGGAGGCCGAGGCGGGTGAACTCGCGCACGAACTGGATGGTGAAGGCCATGCCGACGAAGGCGGCGGTGAGGAGCGAGACCCCCGCGCTCCCGGGGCCGACGCGGCGGAGCTGCGCGAGGAGGTTGCGGCGGTGGACGCGCCCCGTGAGGACGCGGTGGAAGACCTGGCCTGCGAGGAGCAGCGCGGAGAGCCCCCGCCAGATCGCGCGGGGCGGGGTCCAGTTGGAGAAGAGCGGGGGCGGCGGCGGGGGGGATGGAGAGGGCACGGAGTTGCTGCTGGCGGTGGCGCGGGGCGTGAGGGAGAGGCGCGGGAGGGGCAGGCGGCGGCGTGACGAGTGGAGGCGGAGGTAGTGGGATTTGGGGCCGAGGTTGGCGCTGGAAAGGTGGAGGAGAGGGTTCGTCGTGGAGGAGGTGGGGCGGAGAAGGAAGGCGGCCCCCGCGACGGTGGACGACATGGTGGCGGTGGCCGGAGATCGGGACGGACGGCCGTGGTGGTGGTAAGCGGTGGTGGGTGGGTGGGAGCCTGGAGGTGATGGGGAATGGCGTATCGAAATAAAGTACTTGATGGGCTTCTTTTGATTGGTTTTAGCCCGTTTTCACGGTTTTGTGCACACTCAAGAAAAGAACACCGCTAAAAAAACTCAAGAAAAGAACAAGGCTTTGAAAGAGCGGAAAGTGATTTTTTTTTCACCCGAACTACAGTGTCCTGCTTTTTAAAAAAGTTAAAAATATATTTAAAAGTTCCAAAAAAATCTGAATAAATTATGCATGTTCCTAATGATGTATACTACGAGCACGCAAAAACATTTAAAAAATCTACCCAAAAATAATAAAATTGGGAGATTTGAAACTATGCATTGTTAACTACTCCCTTCATACATAAAAGGATGTCTCAACTTTGTGCAAATTTGTATGTATCTAGATATGCTTTATTGTGTAGATACATGCACATTTAGACAAAGTTGAGACGTCCTTTTATGGACAGAGAGAGTATAATAAGATTTGTAAATTTGTCGTTTTTATGTGAGTCGAACAACCAATTATTCCGCATTGTGATGTTGCACGTCTATAGGAATATAGGATACATCATCAAGAACATGCATGATTTTTACAGATTTTTAAAACAACTAAATATATGTTTATTTTATTTAAATTGGCAGGAGCATTGGAGCTCGAGTGCAAGAAATCTCTAGCCACGAAGGAGTAGCTATATAACCGTAACTTGCTTCAGAGCAAAGATAAAATAAATATTAATTCTATTAAAAGTTTAAGAAAGTCTCCTTTTTTGTCACTAAACTCTTGATAAACTTTATATTTTGTCCTAAAATTTCAATTTTGGCCGAAGGAAACCATGAACTCTAGCAAAAGTTTTCATCTAAGCAGCGAAGAATCACTTACATGGACAACGAGTTGCACAAAGAGTTCCGACTTAAACGGAATTTGTACTAATGCTATCATATTTTCCACCGCTATTGTCAAAATCTCTATCAGAATGCTAAATCCCCAAACCATGTAACATGAAGTTTTGTATGGTGTTAAGAAATATTTCTCTTTTATTAGGACGTTGTGAGGGGCTCATCATAGTTCGACTAGACGAACCTTTTCAAAGGACACAAGTGTCATCTCGAGGAGGCGATTTGAAGTGTTTATATGGTTTAGTCTTAAATAAATGAGGAATAAAATTTGCGTTTATTTTATCAAGCAAAATCTAAATCCAGTTGGATCAAACTATGTGCACAAATAGTTTGTGCTAAATAAGATACACAACTATGTGACTATATATAACTTCAACCTCGACAGCAAGATATATAACTTCAACCCTCATACAATATATTTTCATAGTGTATCGATTTGTTATATTTATATATAACTTAATCGACGTTTGAGTTTAAACAAACCCAATATGTGGAGTAAAAAGGACCTGAAAGATCTGATATTCGATTGGAACGCAATTCCGATTCTGATGTGCAACAACACGGTTACATCTAGATCAAGGAACCTTAAAGCTCGTAGCTTCGACAGAGATTTTTTATGCTGACACAGTTATGAGTTTTGATCACCCTAGTCAAGGAGAGGTCCTGTGCTCGATTTCGATGGGCAGACCATGCAGCGGGGACGGCATGGGGTCCCTGACGAACGTGTTCTCCTTGCAGCAGAGCTTCCATCTGAACTGCCTCACCAGGTGGTGCATGGTCACTAGCGTCTCGATCCTAGAAAACTCAATCCGGGGCATATCCTCGGGCCACCGCCGAAGGCGACAAAGGAGCACGGCGGAGCCGCCGACGCTGACTGGTTCTCGAACCTGGATGGGTCAAACTTGGCCGGCTCCTGGAAGATGCTCGCATCCATGTGCGTCACGTTCGCCGTCCAAAATATCTGGAAAACGGCAAGAGTTTGCATCAGGTTTGTTGGCAAGATGATGATACTACAATCAGGGTCAGAAATGCAATTACCTGCCATCCTTTTGGGATGAAGTAGCCGTCGAACTCAATGTCCTCCATTGCTCTTCTGAAGCTACCGAAGATTGGAGGTACCACGCGAAGTGTCTCCTGGGCAACTCGCCATGTTAATTTCATCTTGGCCAGGTCTTCCCAGTTGAGAGACTCTCCATCCGCCTTGTTCTTGGCGATCTCTTCATGCTCTGCGCCACGAAAGAGACGTACAACCTGAATATGGCTGGCATGCCACAAACGTGTAGGCTGGTTTGCCACAAACGTGTAAGCACAGTTAAATTGCAACTTGCCTTGGACCATGGCGGCGAGGGTGGCCGGATCACTGGCGAGCTGTCGGACCATGAACGTCATCAATATGGACGACGTGTCGTGGCCGGCGATGAGGGCAACCATGGTGTTGTCGACGATTTCCTCGTCGGTCAGGACCCGCTCGCCATGGTCGTCCGTCAGGCTGAGCAGGCAGGTGATGAGGTCGTTGTTCCTCGACGCCTTGCCCTGCTCGACCTTCTCCTTCTTCTCACGCGTGATCCCTGGAGCACCCGTCGGGCCCTGCCGCTGGCCTTGAGGCTCCGGCTGAACGCCGTGAACGGCAGGTTCACCGGGATGGCCCACATACCGTCCATCATGTGCGCGAAGTCGCCGGCGAGGGCGTCCCGCGCGGCGCCGCGCTCGAGGCCGAAGAGCAGGGCGGCGATGATGTCGAACGTCATCCGCTTCATCAGCGGCATCACCGTGACGGTCGCGCGCCCCGCCCAGTTCTCCTCGATGTGGCGCCGCACCTCGCCGTCGATCCTGCCCACGTACATCTTGAGCATGTCCGGCCTGAGGAACTCCAGAAGCGCGCAGCGGATGCGCCGGTGGTCGGCGCCGTAGAGGTACAGGATGCTCTTCTCACCGAGTATCCTCTGGACGGACCTCGGCTGCTGCAACGCCAGCGCGCTGTTGAAGAACATGAACTTGTTCGCCGCTGGCCCAGCCACGAGCACCGTCGGCATGCCGAACAGCGACAGCTTCGACACCGGCCCGTACCTATCGATCCGGTCCCGTACCCACCGGTCGCCAGTGCTGCTGCGCATGGCGCGGAGGAGGCCGAGGCTCTGGCCGATCACCGGCAGACCGAAGGAGCCCGGCGGCAGGTTGGCCGGACATGGTTTCTTGGCTCTGGTTAGGAGGTGGATGATGGCTATGAATGAGAGTGTCACGAGTGCCACCGCTATGGGCAAATAATCCATTGGAGCGTGAGTGTATGAAGAATTGCAAACGAGGCTTCCGAACATATAGAAGGGAGTTCAGTTAACTATAGGATGGATAAATGATGTTGAAGTTTTGCAGGAGAAAAATACACGGAATCTTTGCGTCATTGACGACTTACAAGCGCCGAGATGCCCAACGAGTAGAAGACAACAAATGATTGCATAAACTATGAACTCGAGATACGCGCGGGGAAGACAATATCAGCAGCTGGGTGATAAACTGAAGCAACATCATGGGTCATGTACTCATGTTGAAGGACTGGACTTGGAGATATGAGAAAGAATCACCCGGAATAGTTTCGGAGTGATTGAAATATTTTCGGAGGGATTTCAGAATTTTTCGGAGGATTAAATAAGGAGACATGTTCTAAAACTGTCGAATTAATTACGAGATTTTACATAAGGGGAAATAATCATCTGAAACTCCTTAGACAAACACCAGAAGACGGGGAAAGTGTCGGGAGGGGTCACAATCCTCCCCTTTGCCTGTGTGGCAAGAGGGGGAGGGCAAATCGGGCAAGAAGGCCCAGTAGGGCAGCCAGACCCACTTTCTTGGAGGGCAAGGCTCCGTGCTGGCCGGCCCTAACTCCCCTGACCCCGTACATAAGGAGGGGAGGGGCACACCTCCTCTCACGCATTGGAGTTATGGAGCTGCCCTTCCTTCCTCCCGATTGATCCTGATCTAACGGATTTTTGAGACATCCTCACCGCTAGATTTAGCCGTGATAAATCTAGCGGTGAGGATTTTCATCAGACTTCGTCGACATATATATTCGTTGGTATGATATACTAGATCATCACTTGTTTATACTGTCATACATGGATCCTACTTGTTCTGTGTAAGACGATTTTTTATACTTTCCATCACGTAACCCAACATACTCTACAAGTTTCTATTAAGATAATTATTTATCATAAACTAGAAACTATTATCGAGACATGTTTAGATCATCCTATATATATAGGTCTTTTCTATATATACCTGTGAATTATATAGATTATCACTTAACAAAACATAGTTCTATGACATAATTTTGTGTGAAATATATTTTAGTTTCTTTCATTGAATTCACTACAAATTAAAGAACTAACATTTAGTAATATTCTAAGTTATTTGTTTAAGATATGCGAACCAAAAAAATCTAGTACTAATAGTATTAATGCTAAACATAAGTACATAGAAGTATAAAAGTTTAGTAAGATTGTATTTATTTTGATTCCTCACGGGTTAAATTTTTGTTGTCCGACAATCATGTCGAGCACGTCGCCGGTCCGATAATCGTGTCAAGCATGTCTTGGTCCGGTGAATATGTCACGGTCTATGGAGTTTAACACGAGCACATCGCCGGTGCGACAATCGATGGCAAACTAATATTATAGCATGTGGATCCCGCCAATTTCCGAATCGTTGCACGGCTTACGCCTAAGACTAGAACATATTAACGTGATTCGTGTAAATCTTTTAAAACTTGGTTTTCTGGTTTTGTGGAAATCTATTTTTACTTATCCGCAATTTCTTTCAACTAGATAAACAAAGTTTTGGGTTGTTAGACCTTAAAATGCGTATTGAGAAGGGTTCTGTTAAAACTCCATAACCAAAGAAAAAGCATTCTCCACTGACAATGCATAAAAGGTGAAGCTAATTTATAAAGAGTAATGTTGTACATAAATAGACAGTCCCAACAGCCAAAACACCTCAGACAACAACAGCAAGCGCAATCTAGATGTCCATTGTGAATCGTAGGAACCTGCTGAGAATAGTACGAGTTAAGGTAGGGTAGGTTGGTACATTTCAGCAATGTTCTGATGCATTTCTTCAATCTTCTTCGAATTAGCCTCTGGACATTGTTTTCATTACCGCAACCTAGTTGAAACTTCAGAAGTACTCCCTCCGTTCCAATTTAATTGACTTGTTATGCAACACATGTGGATGTATCTAGACTTGTTACATGTCTATATACATCCATATTTGATGCATAGCAAGTCAATTAAATTGGAACGGAGAGAGTAGCAGTAAAGTGGACAATCCTCCTAGGTTCGTACATCTAAAGTTCAGTACAGATTTATCAATGTTGTATTCGCATAAGCGCCACCTGATTTTGCCAATCGCTGCCGAAGGGGAGTGCGAGCTCTTTTGTGCCGGTCACGTACTCACGTTTCCGAGTTCTTTCATTTTATCTTCACAACCTGCAGTAAGGCATACCAATGCGAGGAACTGCATGCTGATACCTCAGTTTTTGCTCCAGAGGCCGGGAACACCCTTTTCGATTTTTTTTTTTTTTTTGCTCTGCTTGCTACGAAGAGCACACGAAAATAATAGTACATAGCAGCACTAACACTTACCATTCAATCTTGAATTGAAGGAAATACAACAATGTGGCTTAGGCAAAGATGCCTATGTATGTCCGTGGTTGCACAATACTCTGTAATTGTGCCAAATTAAGTAAGAGCATGACAATAAGTACTCCTAACATAAAGGAGGGTAAAGGAACGGAAGATTCAGTTTCGCTGCTATACCTCTCAAGAAACTGTGTATACCGAAAAACACAGACTGTGGGTTGTCAGCAAGAACTGCATATGCAGACCTGGAAGCTTTGCCATCTTGAACCGAAATAAACACACTAACTATTCTGGTTTTGCAAAAAATATGATAAATCAACGGCGTGTTTTTAGCACACTTTAGCTTCTAAGTTTCTAACATCTTAGCTCTTTTGCCGGTTACGTTCAAATCTTGAAAATAGTGCAATTTACAGTATGCCAACGTAAACTAAGGATGACTAAAGCTCCCTAACATCCAGACTTGGTGCAACTCTTTTATAGTTTTAGCCAGCAAAAATAGCAACAAGTATGTCCATATCCAAACAATCAGCAGAGAATTATTTTCAAAACACTAAATTTTGTCCCGCATACTTTGCAATGCTCATATAAGATTGACCTCATAACAGTGCAATCAACTCTGAAAAATAAATCACACCTCATAATGGTGTCATCGACAACTAGGAAAAATATCCTATTTGAAAGTAGCCCCCTATATTCTTGCATATGGTAGAAGCTTAAATGGGTACTGTCATCATTATTTTTCATGTCGAGAATGGGAAATGTAAATCTACATGTATATGTGGGTACATGAACTATCTCAACCACTCGTCTCATCTGAGATATGTTACATCAACGTACTGCAAAATGTTATTTAGCCAATCATATACACGATAAAAAGGTTGGCATCCATACAAGTCACCCTTTACAGATTTGCTGGAAATAAGCAAGGTTCTTTGTTATTATTATGCAATCTTCCCTTCTCCAACGACCTCCATGACATGCATCTCTTCGAGATCATAATGTACCATATGTCACTACCGGAAAATTTATCTTTGCCGTGAGGGCCGTGCTGTGCCGTGAGCATCCATTTCTCGGAACACAGCAAAGGTCCTTTGCCGTGCCAGTACTCGAAGGATCACAGCAAAGCAAAGAGTCACGGCACAGCAGACGAAGAGCACGCGGCAAAGCATACCGCACGGCACAGCAGATGGACGGCACACGGCAAAGCATACCACACGGCCAAATGGACTCAAAACACACGGCAAACTGTTCCCACTCGGCAAAGACGTTGACCAGGATCCGAAACTTTGCCACGGTCGCCATTAATACGCGGGAAATATTTTCGCATTGGCGGGAAATCTCTTTGCCGTGCATGTATAGCAAAACGCATGGCAAAAGGTGGCTTTTCCGTGTGGCTTTGAGCACAGAACACGGCAAACACTTCCTTTGCCGTGTGTCTTTGTGAGCTACACACGGCAAATCATGTATTTGCACTAGCCCCATTATTTTTTTTTATCCTTGCTTTGTTTATTTTCTTTGTTAAGGTTTCTAGTACGTTCATTTACTTCACTTAATTATGTTTCTCGATAATATATATAAACCCTCCGGTGTGGGCCGCATATGTGTCGAAACCCCGAAATTAGTGAACCTAACGTGTGAGGCGTCGTCTACCCCTTCCCAGGCGTTGAATGGGAGCGTCGGAAACCCACCCAAATCTAGGTTTTTTCATACCATGTATGTACCAGTGTGTTGGGTGTTTTGAAAGTGCAAGATTTTATTCCGGTGTATGACTGTCTTCACCGACCGCACTCTCTCTACTAAGTTTCTTGATTTATAGGTGAAAACTCACGTTTCGGGGAACCGGGGGCAATCTTGTGAGAACTTGTGATAATATTTGGTTTTCCATGTTCCTATGTACTTACCTAACACAACCAAGGAAAAAATTACACTCGCCTAACCCCGCTAAGGAGAAACCCTGCACCCGCTGGAAAAAGTCAAACCTGTCGATCTACCCCTTTGATCGGCGCCGAGAGTGGGTAGATGCATGAACTTTTCTGCTTGGTTGTGTTAGCTAGGTACATAGGACCATGGGGAACAAACATTTCATGTGGTCCGTCACATGATTCCATCCCCGGCACCCGAAACGGGAGTTTTCACCTCTAAGTGTCGAAACTTACTACGGAGTACGCGGGGTCGGTGAAGCGGGTCGCACCACGGAGCTGTATCTTGGTTCCCACAACCTACCAACACACTCTTATATATATATTAGTGATCCATGCAAGTTTTTTTGGGATTCCGACGCTCTGTACCCCCGCTAAGGCGAAACCCTACACCCGCTAGAAAAAAGTCAAACCTGTCGATCCACCGCCTTGAACCGGCGCCGAGAGGGGGTAGACGCTTGAATTTTTTTGCTTGTTTGTGTTAGGTTGGTACATAGGACCATGGGGAACCAACAATTTATGTGGTCCGTCGCATGATTCCATGCCCAGCACCCGAAACGGGAGTTTTCTCGATTTCTATCTCAATTCGCCTATTTAAAAAAATTTATGTCGATTTTCCGAAGAAAAGAAAGTGAAAAATTACTCAAAAAAAGAAATCCTTTAACGTGGAGTCCATTTATGTGTACTAGTAGCTAGCAAAAACAATAAACTTGAATTTTTACCAACTTTATACAGGAATGCTTCACAAAAATGTCTATTGTCTATAAACATGTATACTTGTGTAGGTTTCTTTGCCGTGTGCTCGACATCCGACACACGGCAAAGACGGGCGGTTTGCCGTGCGGCCTTTTCTCCAGAAGCACGGCAACGATATGCAACACGGCAAACCATTGGCACACGGCAAAGACCCGGGTGAGGGTTGACCCGGTTCTGGCAAACCACGGCGCAAGGCAAAAAAATTGAACACAGCAAAACACTTTGCCGTGATTTTTTCGGAAAGCACACGGCAAACATCCTTTGCCGATCCGTATTATGCCGTGTAGGCTTTGCCGTGTGACTAGACACGGCAAATCCTTTGCCGTGTTCCGCAAGACCTTTGCCGTGTGGATCGGCCACACGGCAAAAATCTCGTTTCCGGTAGTGTGTAGGATGGGTCCTTAGTCACTCACTGCCTCGGTGCCTTACCAGTTTACTACTTGCTAACAACCCGAAGAAAGGAACATCCATGTTCCCTCGATATCTGCCACCAACCTAGCATTCCCCTGAAAAAATTTCGCTCTACTGATCTTCCCTTCCTTTAGTCATTTTGTGTGTTTGTCAAGCATCTGACTAAAGGATAAAGGTACCCAGGGGCGGAGCCAGGATTCGAACATGGGGGGGCGAAAAGTTGATGATCATTAAAGAGAAATTTCTGATGGTTCCATAATATTTTTATCATTAGATTGCATGTCAACCGGATAAGAATTTTCATCTACAAGAGGTTGCTGCACTTCAGATGATTTGCATTTTCAGCAACGGAACCAGAACCAATCTTGATATTAGCACTTAAAACTGAACCAATCCGCTTAAAAATTAAATCTACTCGCCGTTCCTTTCTCTTCATCATTGAATTTTTTTATGAAATACATAAATCAGACATGTGCTATTATGCTAATATAAGCAAATCTAGCTCCCAAATCTAGTGGCCTATATTCTACTGAAACTGAACCAAACAAAGAACAAGGAAGGAACTCAAGTAATATACAGTAGAAGTCTAGAAGAAACAGAAATATGGCAGTACCTTTAGGCGTCAGTAGCACCGTAGCAGGCAGCAGCAGGTAGAGTGCAGCGAGCGCCCTAGCGATCGATCAGATCGCCCTAGCAGCAGGCAGAGTGCGGCGCCGGTGAGCGCCCTAACGATCTGATCGATCGCCCTAGCAGCAGGCAGAGTGCGGCGGCCGGCGAGCGCCCTAACGATCTGATCGATCGCCCTAGCAGCAGACAGAGTGCGGCGGCCGGCGAGCGTCCTAGCGATCGATCAGATGGACTATGTGTGGCTGATTCGATCGCCGGTTGATCTACCGATGGACTATGTGGCCGGTACGTGGGCTTAATTAACTTTGTACATAATTTGGGCTTGGTTACCTTTGTGAATAATAGATCAATTAATTGATAATGGGCTAATACATGTAATATTACCTACTGAAAATTATTGGGGGGGACGAACGGTTTGGGGGGGGGGGGGGGGGGGGTTCGGACCCCTGCTAGCCCCCCTGTCTCCGCCCCTGAAGGTACCGAGTCTGGTTATTCTCAGTTCAGCTGGAATAATTCTAACTTTTTCATTTGAGGCGTGTAGGAGTACATGTAAAGAGCTAAAGAAAAAATGTTTTCCCTGGAATTGTTTTTCGTTTCGGCTGCAGTTCTCCTGCGAATCTTTTAGCTCTCGTTTTAGCTTAGTTTTCGGGTAAACTTTTAGTCCCTGTAAGAACTCGTCGTGGCTGGTTTCATTGTTGAAATGGAACTGGGGCTCCCTTGTTAAGGGGCCCTCTTGATCTAAAAAACTGAAGAAAAATGCAGCAACCGGCCGAGATTTTAAAAAGGGAACCCGCATTCCAGAGATGTCTTCAGCTTTTTATGCCACTGGATGAGACATGCCTTCGATCTTCGGTCCTTTGTGACTTATTGGAATCAGGGTCACGGTGTTTTCTGTCAACCTGAACCACTCTCCCCGCGCGTCCGTCGCCCCCCGTGGCGGCGGCGCGCCGCCTCTCCTCTCCCCGCCTCATCCCCACCCTCTCCGTCCTCCCTCATCGCCGCCGCCGGCAGGGGCTGCCGGGGCGCAGCCTAGTTGGCGCCGGCGGCGGTGGTTCTCCTCTCCCCGCGCCGGTTTTGATGGAGGCGGGGCTCCCTCGGCCGGCGGCGGTGTTCCTTGGCGGCGGTGGTCCGGCTCCGGTCGGGGAGTTCCGTGACGGCGGCGGCGCGTGCAGGCTCGCGGGCGGAGCGGTGCTGCAGCGACGGCGTGCACCAGGGCTGCACCTGCAAACCTTGCAGCCCAGATGGGCCTCACGGGCCCAGATCTGGGCCTGGGCGGGCTGACTAGACCTGACGTGCGCTTTGCAGTCGGAAGAGTGGAAGAGAGAGCAGGGGCAGCGGCAACGTCGGTCGGCCTGTTGCAGCGTGGCGACGAGCTTCACGGACCCTTTTTGGGCCCGGCCGGACCTGTTAGGACTGGTGTGCTCCCGCGGGGGCTTTACGAGCCCGTCGTGCCCGGTCGGACCTGACGGGGACTGGTGTGCTCGGCTGCCGCGTCCGGTCGACTACCGCCCTCGGTGGTGGAGGTAGTTCCCTCCCGCGTGACCGCGTTACTGTTGTCGCCGGCTCATTCTTCTCCTCAGCTTCGTCTTGTAGACCTCGTGACGGCTACTTCGGTGAGACGACGATGGTCGCTTCGGGATCGTTGACGCATGTTGGTGGGTGGATAGTCTGGTGGTGTCGAGGCTCGTCCTCGCGGGACTCCTGTGTACGGATCGTCCAGGGTTGTGGATGGGGTTATTCGGGAGAAATCCTTGTCGGTTCGTCCGACACCGATGCGGTGCCGCCTTCGGTTGGCATCTTTCCTTCTTGAAGGGCGTCGTGGCTGACCTTCATCCGCTTCCCTCGGTGCCGGGGGAAACCCTAGGAGCAGTTTGATGGTCTGGGCAGTAGCGTGGCTTTCCTTCTTGAAGGTGCTGCTTGGTACTCGTCGGTTCTGTGATAGGAGCGTGGTGGTACTTCTTCGGAGAGGGCGCAACGGTTACGAGTCACCGTCGCTTAGTCAATCCGCCTATGTCGATTTTTCTTTCTTCTTTTTCGTTTCTTTGGGTGGGTGTTGGCTGTCGCCCCAGCCGTATCTCTTGTTGGTTGTATCGACCGGTGGTTGCTATATTAATATAGCGGGGCTTCGGCCTATTTCGTCGTAATCTTCGGTCCTTTGTTTCGTCGCTGTATCTGTTTGCCAAACCTAGATCGCATGTTCGCTTTAGGATTAGGATATCTATCTATATATAAAAGACAGAAGATTTTGCGGCCTCTCCGGCCATCCACTTCACCGTCAATCCACGGCCGTGACGGACGGCCAAGATTAAGCCACGTCACCCCATCGCGCACGCACTGTAGCAAGCTACAGTGCGGCGAATTTCTTCCAATGGGCGCTTGCCACGTACACCCGGTCACCGGCCGGTCGCCCCGGTTCCAGCCGGTATCCCGCGCGCACGAATTTTGGCGCGGACAATTTGCAGGAACCCACGCTAAGGACCTAAACGCAAATACCACAAACCACATGGACGTTTACGCAAAATTGTCACGAACCCCTCCCTTCCCTCTCTCTCCGCGACGCCGCGGGTCGCCGGCGGCGGCGGCGCGCATCGACGCCGTTCCGCCGCTCCCTGGATGCATCGGAGGCCACGGCGGGGTCCGCTAGCGCGCCCTCTACCACCTCGTCGCGGATCGCGTCCGGGGCGCCCCGGCCGCGCGGGAAACGCCGCCGCCGCGACGGCCGTCCTCCGCCGTGTCCCCGCGACGGCGCGGCCGCTCCGGCGACCAAACTGGGGCGGCGCCGCCACCTCCAGGTCGCCCGCGCCTAGCCGCTTGCGTGCGCCCATCGACGCTTGCGCGCGCTCGCCGGAGCGTTGCGCCCGTGCGCGGCGGCGCGCCCGTGCGCAGCCGGGAGCTGCTCCATTGCTGACGTCATTACGATGTCAGCCCTTCCTTTTAATTTCTGAAAATGCTTAAATTTGATTAAACTTCAACAATTCATAACTTATTCATTTAAAATCAGAAAAATAAGAATAATATACCAAAATTTTCATAAAATGAGATCTTCATATTAATGCCATAATCATACATGTTCAAAACAATTACATTGATGCCATTAGAGAAAAACTATTGAACCCTAAATTTAGAATATAAAATGAGAACTTCCTATTAATGCCGTACTCATACATGTTCAAAACAATTACATTGATGCCATTAGACAAAAAACTATTGAACCCTAAATTTAGAATATGGGTATGCTTCATAAACCTATTTAATTTGGCTATGCATTTAGAGTTGTGGCAAATATTAAAGATGGCATGTCATTCATGTGTCTGCGTGTTGCATCGACGCCATGAATTGATTGTTGTTTATTTCTTTCGCGTGTTTTGGTTGTTCTCGATGATACGTCCAGAGTACAAATACGAGTTCAAGATGGTACTAGGCGACACCAGAAGAATGCAGAATACTTGATCATCAACAATCAAGTCAGGCAAAAGATTTCCGATGATATAACATTTGGTTCAATTTCCAAATCTGCGCAATTTTAAAATCTAGACATTTTCAAAATTACATATTGCCACACGAGCGGGAAAAATATGACAAGTCTATCGGCATGACCACAAAAATAAACGTGGCCTATTCACGGCATACGATCAAATTTCAAATTTAAATATTTCAAAATGTTAAATGCATTCCAAATCTAAGCATGTAATAAACGCAGAAAAATCGAATGCCTTTCAAATGTGAGCACTTACGAAAACGTAAACATGATTCAAATATAAAAAAAATCCCAACTTTACCAATTTTTGAGATTCGAACTGTTCCCAAATACAAACTTTTTTTTGACCTCCACTAAATTTAAATCTGAAAACCATTTGGATGATAGATCATGACCACAAAATCTAAGCATTTAATAAACGTGAAAACAATTCAAATATGAATAGCTCTCCAATTTGATCATTCCAAAAATTTGAACAACTTCTCAACCTAGACAATTTTTGAATTTCAACAATTTTACGATTTAATAATTTAAAATTTCAGCCCACGGGCGCGGCGGAGGCCGCGCTTAATGCCCTAGTACTCCGTATGACTGATGGATAGCGATGGAGGTCAATGAAATATGCTCTAGCTGACGGTGTGCTCTAGAATCCTTCCACTTGGCGCGAGCACTTTGAGCCCTACTAACACTTACAGTAGCCCCTCATCAGTCTGGGAGGTTCTGCAGCTGCAGTGCTGCACCAACCGAAATCTGTGACCGGCGCACCGACGATGGAGTGTCGGTTCGCAATCAGTTTGCGAATCACGAGCGCTAGATGAAGGAGGGCATGTAATTAAACAAGAAATAAGAAGTGCACAGTTGCGATAAGAAGAAATAGGCTTTTGCCCGCTATATTAATATAGCAACCACCCGATACAAGTTTTGAGACCACCGTTGGGGCAAAACAGGACAAACATGCCCAAGAGAGAAGAAAGAGCACAAGAAAAGAAAACAAAGCCGACATAGGCGGATCAACGAAAGCAAAGGCGACTCGCAACCGCTGCGCTCTATCCGGCAAAGTTCCACCACTATCCTCGCATGCTGAAGTCGCGTACCAAACAACACCTCCAAGAAGGAAAACAGCGACGACGCTGCTGTTGTCCGGACAGGTCCTAGGGTTTCCCCCGGTACGCTACAGGTAGTGGGGAAGAGGTACTCCCGACGCCCTTCAGGAAGGAACAGCGACACTCACAAGCATCACCGCGGCGGTGTCAAGATGACAAGGATTTCTCCCGACCTCGAAAAAACCACATCCCTGGACAATTCGACATGCTCCACCCATCTTGCCACCCACCAACAAACGCCACCACGGAATTGAGGTCACCAATGTCGTATCACCAGACAAGC
Source organism: Poa pratensis (assembly GCA_947311845.1). Taxonomy (NCBI): domain Eukaryota; kingdom Viridiplantae; phylum Streptophyta; class Magnoliopsida; order Poales; family Poaceae; genus Poa; species Poa pratensis. The sequence goes on along the minus strand of CAMZMU010000052.1, from coordinate 129,224,333 downwards.
ACAACACGACCGGTCGAACCGAGAAGAACCCGCCGTAGACAGAGCGACAGTACCACAGCCACGTGGGAGGGATCGACCTCCACCGCCATAGACGGTAACCGACCGGACGCAGCACGCAGGAGCACACCAAGCCACATTGGAGCCGGAGGACGGCTGCAGCACAGCCACCTGGAGGACAACCTCCACCGCCATCGGCGGGTGCCGACCGGACGCGGTAGCAGAGACACACCAGGCTGGTCAAGCCCGGCCGGCCCCTGAAAGGGTCCATGAAGTCCCCGCCACCACGCTGCTGCACGTAGGCCGACGCCGCTGCTACCCTCAAGATCGGCACCAAAGGCCCCGGCCGGACCCAAAAGGATCCGCGAAGCTCCCGGCGCCACGCTGCAGAAGAGGTGTTGTCGTCGCCGCCGCTCTGTCACCCGCATCGTCCCTCAGGCAAACCGGGTAGCCGGGTCTAGCTTGGGCCCACACTGACCCAGGTCGGGCCCAAAGGGCCCAGATCTGGGCCTGCAGGGCCCCGGCGGAACCCTAGCCACCCGCACCACCAAATGGCGGCGCCGCCGCTGTGCTCACCTCCGGCAGCCGAGAGGACCGTGTAGCCGAGCCGCCGCCGAAGCCTGCCGCCGCTCCACCGCCTCCCGGTCGAAACACCGAGCCGCCGCCGTACAGAAGAGCACCGTCGCCAGAGGGTAGAGCCCCGCCTCCACCCATCCCAGCGCGGGGAGGGACAGGCCGCCGCCGCCGGCGCTGCGCGGGCCGCGCCCGGCGGCCGCTGCCGACGGCGGCGACGGGAGGAAGCGCGAGGGAGAGGACCGAGCTGAGAGGGCCGCGGCCGCAGCCGGCCGCCGCGGGGGCGGCGCGGCTGCGCGACGGAGGAGGGGGAGGGGGGGAGGGAGGGGCAGCACGGGCCGGCCGGCCGGCGGCGGCGGCTAGGGTTTGAGGCGCACGGGGTCGCGCCTGTCGCGAGAGCTCCTGTCGCGAGCGGCTCGGTCCCACAGTTGCGATAACAACCAAAGTAAATTCATCTTCAGCAAATCTGCTCATCCGGTGTCTGAAAACGCACTGCATCTGTAAGTTAACTAGTGTGCAGACATTCAGGCATAAACTGGTTGGTCTTCAAAGGACTTCGAGAATGAAAGCCAAGATCGGCATCTTTCCGAGACACAGAGCAGCGTAAGTAAGTACTGTAGTATGTAGCCTTCGCTTGGTTAGCGTATCTCACTCGCCCTATGAAGCCCTTGCTTTTCTTGCTCCAACTCTGTGTTTGGACTTTGGACTGTCTTGAAACGAGATGGGATAGCGAAATCAGGAGATCGAGCAGCCCCGCGCGCGAGCTAAGGTGTTCCGTGCGCCATCCACGCCGTCTCGTTCTAGCTAACTTGTGAGTTGTGAGACAGCAAAGGCATGATGACAATGTTGTACTGTACTATGCGTGCCCCTTTGATTGCTCGCGATCGATGCATGGTGATGGTGGCCACCAAACCATGTGAGTGTGCGACGCCGACGTTGTGCTCCACGAAGAATAAATTCCATCAATGTACACGCCTCGTCTCGTCGTCTATACTCTCCATACATGCCGGTGTGCAGGGCTACGTCGTACTGCTTGGGAAGCTAGCCGTTGGCATTCAGTATTTTGTCCGATTGAATCGTGGCGTGGATATGCGTCTGGCTCATGTTACATGTACACATAAGGATGCACCTTTTTTCTTACTTCATACATGTCCGTTTTATCCTCGTTCTCTATTTATTTCTTTGTCATTTCGCTACAATTTTTTTGCTCTTTATTTCTTTGTCATTTCGTTACACTTGTTCCTCTCGACCCATCCCCAACGCGCCCCACCCGCACTAGACTCGTTCCTCCACAAATTCATTTCCTCCTTCTCTTCATCCCGGCATTAGGAGCACATCCAGCGCCTCCACCTCCTTGTCCGAGCCGCCTCCCAGCCCTGCTGCGGCACGTGTTACACCGCCACCCAGAACCAATACACCCCCGCATGTCGGCTTGCATTATGGAACCTTGAGCCAAACGACTCCCCACGTCTGGCTTTGCTCTACTGTGTATCTTCTCGACATTCGCTGGAAGGCTTGCTTGCCTGCCTCGATGATATCGGCGGATTTAATGGGGATGTCGCCACTCAGACGGAGGGCTCCTGGGCGGCGGTGCACCTCCCAGGGATTCTGATGCGAGATCCTCGATGCGCTCAGTGACGAGCGCCGGTAGGACGGGCGGCGTGACCTACGACCGGAGAGATAGTGAAGGGTGGAGAGGTGGCGGCGCTGGTCGTGTTGATGGAGATTGGGAGGGGGGGTGAGAGAGAGAGAGAAGGAGGAGGACAAAAAGAGTGTCCGAAGAGAGATAGGGAAGGGAGGGTCGTTGGTCCAGCGCTGATTTCGGATACCCATCGGATGACAGAGAGTGCTCGCTCTTGTGATCTTGTCTAGGGAGAGCCATTTTTCATGATTTTGCGTCAAGACCGGCAAAAATGGACAATTTGTTCATATGGATGACATTGCTGGGTAACTAGATAATTCCCCGCGCGGAAGTGTTGGTTAATAAGTTGGTAACCAAAAACATTTTATCAAGATCATATAGAGATATTATAAATTTTTCTTGATCATATGCGACCTTACTTTTGTAAGCTGAAAAATTAGCAGTAGCTTATGAGCCAAACAAATATTAGTCGTTTAAGGGTTTACGAAAGTAAATTGGATATGAATGAAGATAACAAGATGGTTGAATTATGTTCGTGCTGCCAGAAAAAAATACAGTTTTGCCACTCGAATATGTGTGCCAAATACATAAATCAAAGTTATAACTTATGAATCACTGCCATTTTCTTACATATTTTGATACTTTAGGCTTGCTGGTCGACCTATGGATGAAAATAACAAACCACATCAATTTACAAAAATAAAATAGTTGTTCAGCTTGTTTATGCCAAACATGTTGACAACATGAATGGAGGAGAAACACCTGCAACCACCACCACTACTAAGAAATAGTCCCCATGAATTTTCCAAAAAGCGTATATAACCTGCAAGATGTAAACAGACACACAACAAAAATGTCAAAATGCATTTATGGTATTTGACTTATTACAATTTAACACATTAAAAGGAAAATCAAATTACCTTGTATTAGACGTCTAATGGAAGTAAGTGAAATTGATTCATTTGAAGCTCACATGATGACATGAGCATGAACGTATAGGTAAATTGTTTTCTGCACCCTGCTAATCTCGTGTCTTGGATCATTTGATATACAACAAACAACAATAAAAGCCCCTAATTAATAACTAAAATATATCAGAAAGGAAAGAATTGTTCTGGAGAGTTGACGTGGAGATTAAAATTTGTAGTTAACACCCACTAGTGGAAACAGGGGCTTTGGTGGAGAGGGGTGTTGGGCTCTAGTCCCGGGCGTGGTTCGATCCCGGACTAGAGGAGGGAACTAGTACCGGGCCGGCTGCTCCGACGCTGCGCAGGTCGGGTCCCGGGTTGTAGGGCACCTCTAGTTCCGGGCCGTGATACCACCCGGGACCGAGGCAGTCAGCGGCAGGGTGGAGACAGGAGGGTGGACCTTTCGTCCCGGGCCGTGGTACAGCCCGGGACTAGAGGTCCCGCTATATCATCTCCCACCCCGGGCCAGCCACCATTTTGAACTCTCAAGATCATCTCCATTGTTTCCTCTCTCAAGCTCAAGTGTAGCCCCATTTTTTTCCAAGATTTGTCAAGATAGACGGCACCCATCTCTCCAAGGGTTAGCAACACTTGATCCTTTCACCCGGCGGCCGAATTTTAGCCATTTCCATACAAGTTTAGCTCATTTCATTTTTATAGTGCTACCTAGGTGTTTGATGAAATGCCTAAGCTAGGTAGTTCATTTTTTTATGTATTTTGAGCTCAAATTAATTTATTATTTGTGGATTTTAGTGTCGTCTCGGTCCTCACCGCCGTCGATAGCCCCCGCCATCCCGTGACCGGCACCACCTCGGTGAGCCTCTTCTTTTATCTGTTATTTTACAAAATTACTTGTATGATTTGATTGCATAATTATTTTTCTTGTATAATTTTCTTATGTTTTTTATGTATAGTGTCATGGTTTTGATATCCGTCCCCGTCGTCCCTCGTCCGGTCTATGATTCGGATGTGGTATATTTTTATCACTATTTATTTTGTTTCGTGTTTATAACAATCATGCCGACCAAATTGACATAGATATATTTTTATTTAGGAGGTAGTTGAACCGGAAATTCCAGCCGACCCTATTGTAGAGTTTTTTAAAAAGAAAACAACGATTTGAAAGCAAAATTGAAGATAAGTGAAGATCTTCGTCTCCAATGCCTAGAAGAGAAGATGGTATTGGACTTGAAGATTGCCGACATCGTTGATGCTCACGGGGTCGAGCTTACCGACGTCGTCGCTGTTCACGAGATGAAGATGGATGCAATGCGCTTGAAGCTTAGAAAGATTAGAAAATATGTCATTAGTCAAGAGGCTTGGTATCATTATGCTGTTGGTTCAATAGTTACCTTAGTTGCGATTCTGATCGCATTTGTTGTTGGATTTAAATTCTTTAGATAGTTGTATTCTAGTTTCAATTAATTTATGTTTTATGAGAACTATGTATTACATTTGGTCACTACTATACTTTGGTTTTAATGTGATGAACTTGTATTAATGAATATGATATGTTTCCTATTATGTTGGTTTATCGTAATGGGTTTTAGCGGTGATTTGCAGATGAGTCATCCGTGGATGTACGCTGACCGACGCTCTAAAGAGTACATGGATGGCGTGCAATCTTTTCTCAATGTGGCTAAGGATAACAAGGGCCCAATGGTTTTATGTGTTGTCCATGCAAGAAATGTCGGAATGAGAAGGATTACCCTAACACAGACAGAATTCACCTCCACCTGATAACTTGGTTTCATGCCCGGCTATAATTGTTGGACCAAGCACGGAGAAAAAGGGGTTATGATGGAAGATAACGAAGAAGAAGAGAACGATGACAACTACATGTACCCTGAATATGTTGGTAACCCAACAGGGGAAGCTGATGATGAACCAGATGATCCCATCATACATGATGATTTACGTGGGGTCATCGTTGATGCACATACCCTAGCAGAAACTACACTTGAGAAGTTGAAGTTGGAGCGCATGTTAGAGGATCACAAAACAAAGTTGTACCCAACTTGCGAAGATGGCAACACAAAGCTCGGTACCACACTGGAATTATTGCAATGGAAGGCAGCGAATGGTTTATCTGACAAGGGATTTGGGAGTTTACTGAAAATAGTGAAGGACAAGCTGCCGGCTGGTAACGAATTGCCCGAGAGTGCGTATGAAGCAAAGAAGATTATCTGCCCTCTAGGATTAGATGTGCAGAAGATACATGCATGCATTAATGACTGCATCCTCTACCGCGGTGAGAAGTATGAGAATTTGAATGAATGCCCGGTATGCGGTGCATTGCGGTATAAGATCAGAGCAGATGACCCTGGCGATGTTGAGGGCATGCCCGCCAGGAAGAAGGTTCCTGCCAAGGTTATGTGGTACGCTCCTATAATACCACGGTTGAAACGTTTGTTCAGAAACAAAGAGCATGCCAAGTTGTTGCGATGGCACAAAGAAGACCGCAAGAGCGACGAGATGTTGAGACACCCGGCTGATGGGTCGCAGTGGAGAAAAATCGATACAGAGTACAAGGAATTTGCACGTGACCCAAGGAACTTAAGGTTTGGTCTTAGCACGGATGGCTTTAATCCTTTTGGGGAGCAGAGTAGCAGTCATAGCACCTGGCCTGTGACTCTATGTATCTATAACCTTCCTCCTTGGTTGTGCATGAAGCGGAAGTTCATTATGATGCCAGTGCTCATCCAAGGCCCGAAGCAACCCGGTAACAACATTGATGTCTACCTGAGGCCATTAGTTGATGAACTTTTACAGTTGTGGCGTGATGAAGGGGTACCTGTGTGGGATGAGTACAAACAAGCGGAATTTAACCTACGAGGGTTGTTGTTTGTAACCATCAATGATTGGCCTGCTCTTAGTAACATTTCAGGACAGTCGAACAAGGGATACAATGCATGCACACACTGTTTAGATAGCACTGAAAGTATATATGTAGGTAACAAGAATGTGTACCCGGGTCATCGTCGATTTCTTACAACTCAGCATCCCCTAAGAAAGAAAAGCAAGCAGCAGCATTTCAAAGGTGAGGAAGATCGCCGGCCGAAGCCACCCCTCCAAAGTGGTGAAGATATATATGATGCGGTCAAGGATTTAGATGTAATCTTTGGAAAGGGTCCTGGCGGACAGTCTGTTCCGAATGACGCTAACAACCACGTTCCCCTGTGGAAGAAGAAGTCTATATTTTGGGAACTACCCTATTGGAAAATCCTAAAGGTCCGCTCTGCAATCGACGTGATGCACGTGACGAAGAATGTTTGCGTGAACCTGCTAGGCTTCTTGGGCGTGTATGGGAAGGCAAAAGATACTCCGAAGCACGAGAGGACCAGCAACTTTTGAAAGACCCAAAGAACCTGCATCCAATGAGGACGGATAAAGGACGTCTACGTCCTGCTAGCTACGTTCTTACCAAAGAAGAGAAGGAGATATTTTTTGAAGTCCTGAGCAGTATGAAGGTCCCGTCTGGCTTCTCGTCGAATATAAAGGGAATAATAAATATGGCAGAGAAAAAGTTCCAGAACCTAAAGTCTCATGACTGCCACGTGCTGATGACTCAACTGCTTCCGGTTGCATTGCGGGGGCTTCTACCGGAAAATGTTCGAGTATCCATTGTTCAGCTATGTGCGTTCCTCAATGCAATTTCGCAGAAGTCAATCAGCCCAACCACTCTATTAAGGTTACAGAAGGATGTGGCTCAATGTCTCGTTAGTTTTGAGTTGGTGTTCCCACCATCCTTCTTCACTATTATGACACATCTCCTAGTACACCTGGTCGACGAGATTCACATTCTGGGTCCTGTATTTCTACACAATATGTTCCCCTTTGAGAGGTTCATGGGAGTGTTGAAGAAGTATGTTCATAACCGTGCTAGGCCAGAAGGAAGCATCTCCAAAGGGTATGGAACAGAGGAGGTCATTGAGTTTTGTGTTGACTTTATTCCCGGCATTAAGTCGATTGGTCTTCCTGAATCGCGACATGAGGGGAGACTAAGTGGAGAAGGCACTCTAGGAAAGAAATCATACATATGCAGGGACGGGTATTCTTTCACAAAAGCACACTACACAGTTCTGCATAATTCCACTTTGGTGGCTCCGTATATCCAGATGCACAAGGATATTGTACGCTCTAACAACCCGGGGATGGATGACTCCGCCATTGCAAAGGAACACATGGAGAATTTTGGCGGTTGGTTGGAAACGCATCTGAACAACAACAACACAGTCTCAGATGAGCTGTTCTTGTTGTCTAAGGGGCCATCTTCGACTATTTGGACTTTCCAAGGGTATGAGATAAACGGGAATACATTTTACACGAACGCCCAAGATAAAAAGAGCACCAACCAAAATAGTGGTGTCCGCTTTGATGATAAGAGCACGAATGAGGCCACGGTCACATATTATGGTTGCATAGAGCAGATATGGGAACTTGACTATGGACCTTCTTTGAAGGTCCCTTTGTTCTGGTGCAAATGGTTCAACCTGAGAGGCGGCGGGGTAAAGGAAGACCCATTGTACGGAATGACTACAGTGGATCTCACGAATGTTGCGTACGACAACGAACCATTCGTTCTAGCCAAGGATGTGGCTCAGGTTTTCTATGTGAAGGACATGTCTACCAAGCCAAAAAAAAGAAAAGATAAGGAAGTGAATACATCAGCCGATGAGCCAAAGCGCCACATAGTTCTTTCAGGGAAAAGAACCATCGTGGGAGTGGAGGACAAGACAGACATGTCAGAAGATTACGACAAGTTTCATGAAATTCCGCCCTTCAAAGTGACCACTGACCCAAGTCTCAAGTTATACGCAGACCCTTGTCCATGGTTACGGAGCGATCAGAAGAAAGGGTCTCACAAAAAGAAAAAGCGAAGACTAAATAGGGATGTTGTTCATGATGTGTAATAATTTATTAAACTTTTATATAATTTATAGTCTGGAGGACAAGACAGACATGTCAATGAAATCAAGCGTATGGCGGTGGCGGAATGTAGTACTTAATTTATAAATTTTTGATGTAGCATCAAACTTTGTGATGTGAAATGATCAAAAGATATAAAAAAAGTAAGAAACCAGAAAATTAAAAAAAATTAACCTCTAGTACATTATTACACATGATCCAACGTCTCACAAGCGCTTGAAAGAAACACACCCCTGATCCAACATCACCAACATTATTCTACATAAACAGACTTGCTGGCTCGAAGGCCGTAGGATTAGGGGGAACGGCGGGAGGAGCCAGCCCCGTGGGCGGCCGCCCGGTTCTCGCGCGCACGTTTGCGGCGGAGGGCAAGATCCATGGAGGATGAGTCTTTCAGCGCCCAATCCAGCTCGGAAGCCTCCTTCGCCTTGAGCTGGTAGGAAGTCTTTGCTCGCTGGACAGGGTAGTCGCGGACAGACTGGAAGGAGGCTGCCATGGCCTCCTGTATCTGCAACCCACAACCCTCTTCCCCGTCGTCGCTCCAGTCGAAGTCGTCGTCCTCCTCCTCCGCGGGAGGAGCGGCGGCGCCTGGTGGAGGTGCAGCGGCGCCAGGTGGAGGTGCGGCGGCACCTGGTGGAGCAGGAGGCCGGTAGCTGGGCATTCCTCTCCACGCCGGGCTCGTGGGCATACGGCGGGATAGGCTCCCGCGGTTGCGCCCAAGCGCGCTCTGCCGAGCACGCTCGACCTCGTCCAGAAGGCGCTGCGGCGGGCGTGGCGGATCCATCTCGTGGAGACGATGCGTTCGTGGCTAGGAATGTTGGATTAGGGTTTACCCCGTCGGCGACAATATATAAAGACCTACAGGGCAGCGCTGGGGGAGGACACGTGCCCAGGGCAACGCTGGGGGAGGACACGTGTCGTGACCGCAAAGCCCGCCTTTAGTCCCGGTTGGTAACACCAACCGGGACTAAAGAAGCACACGGATCGTGTGTTTCTTTCAAGCGCTTGTGAGACGTTGGATCAGGGGTGTGTTTCTTTTGAGGGATTGTGAGCTGTTGGATCAGCAGTATCACGACCACTTCGTGAGCCACATGACCCGGTTGGTGTTACCAACCGGGACTAAAGAAGCACACGTACCCTATATATAGCCCCCCTCCTCAGACAGGTTACTCACACACAAAACATTCCAGCGTCACTCGGAGAGGCATCTTTGGGCAACCAGCGGCAAGACGTCTCTGATGACCTGCGACCGTTCCAAACGGTTGCAGATCATCAGAGATGTGTTGCCGGACGGTTGTAGATCATCAGAGACGTCTTGCCGCTGCTTGGATCGAAGTGGCGCTCAAACACAAAACATTCCAGCGTCACTCGGAAAGGCATCTTTGGGCAACCAGCGGCAAGACGTCTCTGATGACCTGCGACCGTTCCAAACGGTTGCAGATCATCAGAGATGTCTTGCGGCCGGTTGCAGATCATCAGAGACGTCTTACCGCTGCTTGGATCGAAGTGGCGCTCAAACACAAAACATTCGGGTTCCCTAGCTATAACCCATTTCTTCTAGGTGGAAACTCTCATTTCGTGTATTAACCCATTTCTTCTAGGTGGAAACTCTCATTTCATGAAATTCCGCCCTTCAAAGTGACCACTGACCCAAGTCTCAAGTTATATGCAGACCCTTGTCCATGGTTACGGAGCGATCAGAAGAAAGGGTCTCACAAAAAGAAAAAGCGAAGACTAAATAGGGATGTTGTTCATGATGTGTAATAATTTATTAAACTTTTATATAATTTATAGTCTGGAGGACAAGACAGACATGTCAATGAAATCAAGCGTATGGCGGTGGCGGAATGTAGTACTTGATTTATAAATTTTTGAATTGATTTTAAATTAAGCGTATGTAGTACTTAATTTAAAACCAAGCGCATGTGATACTTCATTTTAAACCAAAACAGAAAACAGGAAAATGAAAGCAATTTTTACTTAATTTAGACAAGTAAATCAAAAGATATAAAAAAAGTAAGAAACCAGAAAATTAAAAAAATTAACCTCTAGTACCGGGCCGTGCGACCACCCGGTACTACAGGTCCACTGGCTTGGCGCGCAAATTTTCGTGGCCCTGAGGGACCTCTAGTACCGGGTGGAGCCACGGCCCGGTACTAGAGGCCTTTTTGGCGCTACTTCTAGTGGCTCGGGCCAAAAATTTGCCCAAGTCCAGCAAATCGACGCTCCGCCTCCGGGCTCCAGACGACGCCGCCCCCTGCGCCTCCAGGCTGTCAGATTTCGTTCCCGCGCCGCTGCCACCCTCACCGTGGGTCGCCTCCTGCTCCTGCTCCGGGCGCGGCCGTCCCCGCTCTTCCCCCGAGCAAGATCGTCGTCCCCGAGCAAGCAAAGCTCGCCCCCCGACCCACGCGGTGAGCTCGTCCCCCCGACCAACTACTCTCTCCCTCTCTCAGATCTAGCGCGCGGCGGCGGCGGTGGACCCTAACCACGGGGCCGGCGCCGGAGTTGGCAAACAAGAACAAATTTTTAGGGCCTAAAGGGGCCGATTTCATTATAGTTATAGGCCACAACCGGCCGATTACATTTGGGGGGGGGGGGGAGGCCATTGATAAGGCCATTACATTGGAGGGGGGAGGTTCGCCGGTGCCGGTGCCGCCTAGTCGTCGAGGATGTAGAAGGGCGGCGGGGTCCAGAGATGCACCGGTGGCGCCTGCTGCTGCGGTGGCGCCTCCTGCTGGTCCGGTGGCGCCTCCTGCTCCTGCTCCCGTGGCGCCTCCCAGCTCCCGCCGGTAAAGACCCAGGACTGGCCAACGAGGCCGGTGGGCAGAGGAGGCGGCGGCGGAAGGTCCTGCTCCTGCTCCTGCTCGCATTCCATGGCATAGTGCCACGGCTCGACCTCGTCCGGGTCATACTCCTGCTGCATTGGCGGCGGCGGCAGCAGGGCCGCGGCCACCTCTTGATCTCGTCCTCGACGAGGGTGCGGTTGGAGGCCTCGTAGGCGGCCTGCATCTCCGGGTCGTCGTCGTCCTCGGGGACCTCCTCCTCGAACCACAGTGGGTCGGGCAGCGCTGGGTAGGCGGATTGGAAGGCGCGGGGCGCCGGGGCGAAGTAGGAGTGGCGGCGGTCCTCGTGCTCGTCCTTGAGCCACTGCTCCCAGTGAGGGGAGTCCGCCGCGTAGACGGGGTCGTTGCGGAGCGCCGGAGGGAGGAGGCGGCGCCGGCGTGCGATCTCCCTGTCCAGTTGCCTCCCAGGGAGCGGGACCGCCGGCACCGGAATCCTCTGCGGGTTCAGGTGCCAGCCCTCGGGGAGGTGGACGTCGTGCCACTCCAGCGTGGCGGCGTTGTCCCAGTGCCACTGGCACTCCGGCTCCGGCACGTAGCGCCGGCGCCGGATCCTCCTCCCTCCAGCGGTGGTTGTGGAGGTTCGTGGCGGCGCGTCGGGTGCGTGGGCGACCCGCACCAGTGGCGCGGTCCTCCGCACGCCCTGCGGAACGACGCCCAAGGCCACCGGCGGTGGAGGCGGTGGAGAAGCGCGACGACGGTTGGAGGACTCGCCGGTCTCGTTCTTCGGGGACTTCCCGAACCAGCGCGACATGGCGGCGAGGGCACTGGACGGGCGGAGGGGAACCGTCAGGCGGAGGGGAACCGTGGGGGCGGAGCGGAGTGGAGTGTCCACATCCGCACGGGCGCGTCCCTTTTTAAAGACCAGGACCGTCGGGTGGGCCAGCGCCCGAGTCGCTGGCAAGTGGGCCAGGAGCATTGACTCCGGGTGGGCGGGGGCTGTTCGTGCTCCGCATTGACCACGGGGGGTGAAGGCGAGGCGGCCGGGTGGGAACATGAGGCGGGGAGGTGAAGACGAGGCGGGGCGGGAACACGAGGCAGGGCGGCGGGGTCAGAACTGGGTCGCTGGCGGGTGGGCCAGCATTGACCACGCATGGCCAGTGGGCGGTCACACGTGGCGGTGGGGCGGGTAGGCGCTGGCAGGTGGGCCAGCGATGACCACAGTGACCACCTTTGACCAGGTTCTGGCCCAAATTTGGGCTGGGCTGGGATTAGGACAGCAGCCTAAGTTTTTTTTGATTTTTTTTCTTTAGATGCAATATTAAATTGTTTTTGTTGCATATTTGTATATTGAATTATTGTACTAATGCTATTATTGTTTTATCTTTTTTTTTGTATTAGTTAAACAATGGATATCGATGCTCCCTGCTGCGAGGTGATCAGATAAAGTGTCTACCGACATGTATGCGACAACTCCATAGTTGGTACATGAAAACCACAAAGCAATTTGATGAATTTTTTATCTGTGTGAAAGTTACAAAAAATCATTTCGCGGGTGAAGACATGTTCACAATTCAGCTCGAAGAACTCTGGTACTTATACAACCTTGACTCCCTCGACTTGGCTCTCGTCGGTGCCTACTGTCTGTAAGTGATTCAATTCATTTATTTCCAAAAAAGATAAAGTCTTTAGCTCTCAGCTCGTTCATTGCCATCGCTAATTATGCTCACTACGGTATTATGCAGAATGAAGAGTGATGAATGTGGTAGAAAGATCATCTATGGCTTTGGGTTCGTTAACCCAGTACGAGTTAATGCAAGGACACTAAAAAACCACGTGAAGGACACGGAGAAGAACTTGCTAAATACCCTAATGAAGCAACATTTCAACACGGAGATAATGTTGCCTTACTTCTTCAGGTAAGAGAGTGTTACTCGCTTGTACAAATTAAGTGTAACTGATGAGTTACTGACGTGTATATAATCATGCGCAGCGATCATTACATTCTGCTAGTCATTGAAGTTGATAGATCAAGAGTTCAAATCTACGACTCATTGGACTGGCCTGAGGATAGGTACCAAAGCATTCTAGATACGCTCCAAATGTAATTTCAAACATTATCGCACTATATCAGTCTCTCTTATTGATTTCAGAGATATCAAGCAACTAATAACTCATTTATTCTTTTTTTTACCCGGCAGGGTTTGGAAACAATTCAAAGCGAGGACAAAGGGTTCAGGTTCATTTGAAGAACATCTGACTTTTGTTCACCCACAGGTAGGTAGTACGGTCTAGCTAGGTTCACGCATCTCTTTATTTATTGTTTTCAATACCACTATATGTTGACTATGATTTGATTGAATTTATTCTCGTAAAGTGGATCGAGAGGCAACCACAGGGGACCAATTTCTGTGGATATTTCGTTTGCGAGTGGATTCGTCGTTCGGTCACTGAGCGGGACCCAAAGAAATTTTCAGACGTACGGGAACAATCATATTCATCAATTGATCTCCAGTGTCATTCATAATTTTTGATAGTCATGATTAATATTCGTATTGATCTCCTTCTTTTATAGGCAGAGCCATTGCGCGAGAGTATGCCACTAAAGAAGCGCTTTCAAGCACTAGCAGAGGAACTTGCGGGGTTTCTGCTCAGCGAAGTCATACCTACAAAAGGAAAATACAATGGAGAATAGCGGTGAAGTCCCGGTTATGATCTCCCGTGTAACCGAATAGACGGGCTCTAGTCCCGGTTATGATCTCCACACACGTGTAATCGAATAGACGGGCTCTAGTCCCGGTTATGAGCACCTCCATGTAACCGGATAGACGTGAACGTATTTTTATTTATGAACATTTTGATATGTTATATGTAGTTTCTGTTTTTAATTAATTAAACGCATATTTTTTTGCACCATTTCAATATTAAATTGGGTGGAAAAACAAAAAATTACAAGCTGCCACGTGTGAGGTCCTTGGTCCCGGGTCGTATGACCAATCGGGACTAGAGGTCCTCCACCACGCCCGCGCCTCGGCGGCCACGTGGGAGCCTGTTGTTCCGGGTCGTAACGGACCCGGTACTAGAGGGGGGCCTCTAGTGTCGCCTTGTTAGTCCCGGGTGGACACCCGGTACTAGAGGCCCTTATGACCCGAGACCAGTGGCCCTGTTTCCACTAGTGACCTCACGAATGCTCAATTCAGAGTTCATTCAAATTGATATATATATATATATATATATATATATATATATATATATATATATATATATGTGTGTGTGTGTGGACAGACAAATAAAATCATAACTACACATGTGCAGAGATGACAAATGTGGAAGGTAATACAAAGAAAATTTTGATCGTACGGAAGATCTGAAGGTGGTTGGTATAGACATACCTGGATAATTGAGAAGTTACTACAAAAAAGAGATACTGAACCACCAATTTATAGAGAAGCATGATGTGTGCATCAGTAGCACAAAGAATTGGAAGAAACTAACCGGAGGAAACCCGTGAAAATTAGTAACTCAGACACGGGAAACATGTACTGATGGATGTGGGCAATGAAACGAACTGGATGTCTTTGGCGCAGGCAACAACAGATAGAGAGGTCTAATCTGGATGGTGCTCGATTCCACGATCGTTGTCTGCCGCAACTGCAGCGTTAGGATGCGCTGGAGGAAATAAATCCTATGCGACCCTTGCATGCACGACCCAGTTAGTGGACCACGTTCAGACACTGACACGTAGCAAAACGGCAGCAATATTCGTTCATCGAGATTGGCGTTGGGACATCTTACGGTGCAAAACTTGGTCCACCAAGTGGTCGTACAAGGAGTGGTCACATAGGATTTTCTTCCTGCGCTGGAGGCCCTTACACAACGCCAATTGCATAACAACACCAGCTTCATCATCAATGAATGGAGGGAACAAAGCCATTACACAACGTTCTCAAATCTTGGAGGGGAGGGGCAAATATATAGCAGCGGCGTGTGCCTGTTCGGCTGCTATAACTGGTCACAATATGGAAGCAGTACGATCTGATGGAGAGGAAACTGAAGGACCAGTATCTCCTAATCAACCTGTAGTGCGGGCATTGTCACCGCTTCGCGTACGACAGCGAGAGCTCCCACGCGATCTAGATCTCGCTGCCCTCGCCGGCGCCGCCGCCGATCTGCCCCGCCTTCGTGGCCTTCGGGCCATGGAGGTGTGGTGGATCACGGCCCTCGTCGGTGGGAGGGCTCCGCCCCCTGTTTTGAGGGCTCCGATTTCAATTTTTAGGGTTAAGTTTTGTAGAGGCGGCGCTCAGGTGGTGGTGGCGACGTCTCGTGCAATAAGGTCTCCCGACTTCAACCCATCTCGGCGGCAACGTCGAGAAGTTTGTGGGAGTGGTGTGGTCTTCAAGGATTTCGTCTGGCTGTGGGGATCTTCGGATCTTCAAGGAGCTTCATCGGCAGTTCATCCTTCTTCTTAGTCTCCGGGACGGATGCGGTCTTCTTGATCCGTTCGGCGACTTCCCGTCCGCAACCAACAACGTCAGGCCGACTCAGGGAGGAGCGGCAGCGGCGGCGCGCCGTCGACACGGTTTAGAGGTTGAAGATGAAGGGCTTCTCAAGGATCTCGTTGTATTTTTCGTTTTTCTTGAGGTGCTTTGTACTGTTCGTTGTTTCTTTTAATGCCAGTGTCCTATTCGCAAAAAAAAAACCTGTAATGCGGGTGTTTTCTTTTGACAGGAGGATGAACGGAAATTAAGTGGGTCGCATAGGCCGGCGTGAATTTTGCTTCGCCGTGTTATAGACAGATTGTACTGATGACGTGGACGAATAGTATGACCTGATGACGTGGCTAGGCTGCATGGCTAGGAAAATGAGTTAGTGGGGATGACCTATTTAGTTATATAGGATACGGTAGTAGTACAATATATTTTTCCGGGACAAACTGGACGAATGGGTTGCTCTAATACAGCCCAATGAACGTACATCTACATTCCGGTTGAAGACTCTCCACGGACTTCTCCGCTGGCCATGTACGCCAATTTCCCCTGTCCTCCGAGCTGCCTTTTTCTCGCCCTGCATGGAGGGTCCTCGTACTGTGTGGTATGTACAGGGGTACAGTACAGTAAAAAATTCAAGAGGAAGAACTGATGCAACTCCTGCCTGATGTGAAGCTAATCAAGATTCCGCGAGTCGATAACCGGGTGGCGCATGGTTTAGCTCAGTTAGGAAAGAGTGAGTGTGGTGTTTTGCATGGGGCAGCTCCTTCCTGCGTGTTGGATGCTCTTTTGCTGGATTGTAAGAACGTTATTGCTTAATTAATACTACTCCCTCCGATCCGAATAAACATTCGTAAGTTGTACTTAGCTAGCTGTACATGAGTAGCTATTTCCTACCGACTCTTTTATCGGATCAGAGGGAGTATAAAACTTCAAAAAAAAAAAGTACAGTAAAAAATTCAAGAGGAAGAAACACCATCGCGTGTCGTCAGTCACACGAACAACGCCGCCGCGCGGTACTGTGTACAGTAGCACGCACTAGGAAGCGGCAAAGTGAAAGTACAGATGGCTGGATGGTGGTTAAACCACGCGCTACCTGTTCGCGTGATCGCCCCTCTGTCGTGTCTGGGTACTAGCGCCTGGCTGGCTGACCGATCACACTCAACAGTACCGCTATGGTACACATACACGGCTAGGAAGTATACGTGAGGGTGTACGTACTTAGGCGGAAGGCTCAACAAGAGCCCATCTTTGAATTAACAAACCCAACAATCGGATCGGCGGCTCCGGGTTAGCGTTGACTAGGTTAGGGACGTGGCCTTGGGCCCGGTGTGGATGTCGGAGCGGCGGCTCCGGGTTAGCGTTGAGTTTTTCTCCGCCGTGTTCGTGTCGTCTTTGGTTCGCTTGGGCGACAGAGTCGTCGACTCGTTGTAGGAGGCGTGGCCTTCGGGCCGGTGTGGTGTGTTGTGTTGTACGGTTATCGGCCGGTTTGCTTTATAAACTGTCCAACTCTTTTCGACTTTATCAATCTAAGCCATTGCCGAGGTTCGAAAAAAAAACCGGCTAAGGTTACAACTTACAACAACACCACCCACGCACACCACACACTCACACCTCACAACAACAGAGAAAACGACTTCCGTTGCACGGAGACAACGTCGAAGATGTCCGCACCAACGAAACCTCCACCGCACCATCATCGCCACCGTCACGACACGCCATTGGGGAAGGGACAATCCAAAGGCGAGGGCTTGCAGCAACGCCTGCAAGAAGGTGGACGACGCTCAAACGTCGTCGTTGCCAATCACCGAAAATACTCCGAAAATACTTTGTTTACTTCTAATGTATTTTAGGGGATGAGCGGGGATAATCTTCAAATATCACCTACCAATCACCTCATTTTTGTGTAACACAAAAACTTTTGTCCATGCTAGTGTATTTTAGGGGAATAGTATTTGTGGGGATTGGCCCCACTCTTCCCATCCCCTAAAAACACTTGGGGCACGTGACCGTGACGACGGGCGACAGCGACGAAGCTGAGCAGACGACATGGCTGGACGCTTGGCGGCGGCGAGCAGACGGCAAGGCAGCAAAGCCGGACGATGAGTAGATGGCATGGCGTTTGTGAAGCTCCATGACATGTCATGGCGATGATAGAGCTCGGCGAGCTAGAGCGGAGGTTGAAGAAGACAAAAAGAACCATAACAGTCTAAATACGCATCTTACAACACAAGATCTACACATCTACGACCACCGAAACACAAAACTTACAACAAGAATGTTGTGCGGAATGAGGTGAAGCCACTCCTCGAAGAAAATCGAAAATGGTAGACCGCGTGCGACAAGATCTTCAAAATTCATCTAAAAAAACTTCACACAAGAACATGAAACTAGATCTGGACGGTTGACGAAAGCTCGAGCTGATTACCGGAATGAAACCGCAGCATCAAAGCGCATAATTTTGATGTTCAACTTATTTTGAATCGAGCAGTGTATCATGATTAGAAGGAGTGAGATTAGGTAAAGCTAAGAGAAGGTAAGACTAAGCCAAAGCTCACCTACCGGAGTAAAAGATTATGCAGCTGGCAACCCTGGCCGTGAAGCAACTGCTGATCCGGCCGTTGACAGTTGGGCCTGACCCGAGCGTGCTTTAAGAAGCGCGTTGTGCAAAGTTTCAGCTGCAGCGCACCAAACGGGCACTTGGAGTAAACAAAACCTCACGGGGTCTTGCATGCAGCGACCACGACACCACGGCAGAAAAAGCTTGGTAAGAGCATCTCCAACTATAACCCCCAAAATCGGCCCCCAAAGTGTCCGCGAACACTGACTGGACAGACCCAAAAATGGTTTCATACAACCACAGCCCCCAAAATCGGCCCCTATATCCATGCAAACCATGCACGTAGGCAAACAACGTAGATCAGTCAGTTCATTCATTCATCGATAGTTCATACATGGTTTATACATAGCAAAATAATCCGACGGCTTCGACATCTACGGCGGTGGATGTGGTGACCACGCACACCACTGCATGTTGTAGTGTACAAGTCGATGATATAATACTCACAGAAGGACCTTTCTGTAAATATTACATCCCTCGGAGTGGTACAACTGAAACATAGCTGGTCCAAGGTGACTGATGCGTGTAATGTCACACGTCCGTTGGGAACCCTAAGAGAAGGTATGATGAGTGCAGCAGCAAGTTTTCCCTCAGTGTGAAACCAAGGTTATCGAACCAGTAGGAAGTCGACGTTGCTTCGAAGGTGTTGGTGAAGGAGTGTAGTGTGGCGCAACACCAGGGATTCCGGTGCCAACGTGGAACCTGCACACCACAATCAAACTAGTTTGTCCCAACGAAACAGTGAGGTTGTCAATCTCACCGACTTGCTGAAAACAAAGGATTAGGCGTATAGTGTGGAAAATAATGTTTGTTTGCAGAGAATGTAAAAGAACAATGATTGCAGTAGGTTATACTTCAGATGTAAAGAATGGACCGGGGTCCACAGTTCACTAGTGGTGTCTCTCCATAATAAAATACTAACATGCTGGGTGCAATTGACAAAATAGAGAGGTGCATAACAATGCATAGACATGTCATGATGATCACTATGAGATTTACTTGGGCATTATGACAAAGTACACAGACCGTTATCCAGCATGCATCTGTGCCTAAATAGTCCACCTTCAGGTTAGCATCCGCACCCCTTCCAGTATTAAGTTGCAAGCAACAGACAATTGCATTAAGTATGGTGCATAATGTAAACAACACTAATATCCTTAGACAAAGCATTGCTGTTTTACCCCTAGTAGCAACAGCACATCCACAACTTAGAACTTTCTGTCACTGTCCCAGATTAAATGGAGGCATGAACCTACTATCTAGCATAAATACTCCCTCTTGGAGTTACAAGCATAAACTTGGCCAAAGCCTACACTAATAACGGAGAGCATGCAAGATCATAAACAACACATATATGATAGATCAATAATCAACTTGACATAGTATTCAATATCATCGGATCCCAAGCAAACACAACATGTAGCATTACAATAAGATGATCTTGATCATGATAGGCAGCTCACAAGATCTAAACATGATGGCACAAAAGGAGAAGACAACCATCTAGCTACTGTATGGACCCGTAGTCCAGGGATGAACTACTCACGCATCACTCCGGAGGCAGGCATGGCGATGTAGAGCCCTCCGGTGATGATTCCCCTCTCCGGCAGGGTGCCGGAGGAGAACTTCAGAACCCCCGAGTTAGGGTTGACGGCGGCGGCGGAGGATGTTTTCTGGAATAATGGCTCGGTGTTTTAGGGTTTTCGCGTCTGGGGAATAAATAGGCGAAGGGGCGATGTCGGTGGAGGCACGGGCCCGCTCCCCACTGGTGGCGCGGCAGGGGGCCCACCCGCGCCATGTGGGACGGCGCCTGCTCCCCCTTCGTCTCTCCTTCGGACTTCTGGAACGTGTCGGAAAAATAGGACTTGGATTTTGTTTCGTCCGATTCCGAGATATTTGCAGAACAGCTTTTCTGAAACCAAAAACAGCAGAAAACAGGAACTGGCACTGTGGCATCTTGTTAATAGGTTAGTCCCAAAAATGCATAAAAATGCTATGAAGTGTGAATAAAACATGTAGCTATTGGTATAAAACTAGCATGGAACATAAGAAATTATAGATACGTTGGAGACGTATCAAGCATCCCCAAGCTTAGTTCTACTCGTCCTCGAGTAGGTAAACGATAACAACAATAATTTCTGAAGTGACATGCTACCAACATAATCTTGATCAATAATATTGTAAAGCATATGAGCTGAGATCAAATCATTCAAAGCAAAAGTCTATAATTGATATAAGAGACAACAAAACAAGTTAGTTAAACAAGCTAAAAGTTTTCATGAATGATTGCTTTAAAGACATGAAACCGTACAAGGTTCATTAAAGATGTGTTAAGTATCCAATGTAGGAGTTCTATCCTTCAATTCCAAGCATCAAGTTTTTCACAACAAAGAGGATTCAGCCAAGTAAAAATAAACATGAACATCATGAATCAACTGTTTCGAAGTCTACTCAACCGGTGAGCGTAAGCATTTGGTTGGCACCAGGATGTTATGGCTAAAAGAACATTAATGGGGGTTTGGAAGGCCAAAGGAAGAAAGTCTCACAAAGCTATAAGTGATCATTAGACAAGAGGAAGTCTTATAATCGAAGCTATGTAAGGAGTAGTGATTGCCATGCAACGGATGCACATAGAGCTATATGTGTATGAAAGCTCTCCAATGGAACTAGTGGGGGTGCATCCAACTTGGTTGCTCATGAAGACCTAGAGCATTTTGAGGAAGCTCATCATTGGAATATACAACCCAAGTTCTATAGTGTAAATTCCCCACATAGTTATACTAGTAAAACATGAAAACTCTCTCACATGGAGTATAGGTGCTAAACATGAGCACAAATGATGACTATGAATATGCAGGTGCTGAAACATGAGCACAAGTGTGGATAAAGGATAGTAATGTTGCCCCCTTTTTTCTTTTTTTCTTTTTTTTCTATTTTTTTCTTTTTCTGTTTCTCTTTTCGATGGCCTCCATGGCTCTTTTCACTTTAGGGGCAACACTCTAATATGACAACACACTTTTTGTACAAATAACTCACAATGAACTAAAACATGATGTATGAAACTGTATGCCTCTGCCAGTGTAGCAGGATATGCAATGATCTAGCGTAACATGGGTAAACCCACATCAGCTGTATAGAATCATGCAAAGCAATATGTATATGATGAATGACAACAAGTCATGTAATGTAAGATGGAAGTTGCATGGCAATATATCTCGGAACAGCTATGGAAATGCTGTGGTAGGTAGGTATGGTGGCTGTTTTGAGGAAGATGTATGGGTTTATGTGTAGGAGAACAAGAGAAAGTTCTCCCACGGGTTTGGATGTACTGGCGAAGTATGCACAACTCTCAATGTGAGCAGAAGGCAATGCACACACCGAAGAGGCTAGCAAATATGGATGGTGGAAGTGCCAAAAACCGTAGCTCAACATTAGTCAAAAAGAACTCACAAGCTTATTGCAAACATCTAGCAGGTTCAACATTAAGAACATGATTAAAGTTTACTCCAAGAAGGGCCGTTCACGGCGGCACAAGTACCCCGCTAGATCCCTCGACCTTCAGCACAACTTAGTTATTACGAATCACTTTTAGACATGGAAAGCTATCAAGTCCAACTACACCTTCAACAATTTATAGAGTTTGTAGTACGGTACAAGCTTAAAGACAACTATCCACTAATAATTTTAACTTAATTAACCAGCAAGCTTTACCATCTAAATACCTCAAAACATTTGCAAAGAATCAAGTCATCAAAGTTCAATGATCTACAAGATTATGCAAGTTATTACTATACCACTACCACATGCAGCATTTTCTGAACCAACACATCAACCAAGCAACTAAACAAAAACTCTCCAAGTGATTTACAAATGAAACAAGAGAGTACTACTCCACAAGAATTAACAGCTCTAAAAGAGATGCATGAAAAACAGGAGCTAAAAGCATACAGTAGCTAGATAAGAATACTCAAAGATATAAGTGAAGAATATGAGTATTCACATGAAAAAGCGGAGCGTGTCTCTCTCCACACAAGAATGCTAGGATCCAACTTTATTCAGAAAATAAAAACAACAAGCAAAAATAAAAGCACACAGACGCTCCAAGTAAAATACATAAAATGTGGAAGAATTAAAATATAGTTTCACTAGAGATGACCTGATAAATTGTTGATGAAGAAGGGGATGCCTTGGGCATCCCCAAGCTTAGACGCTTGAGTCTTCTTGAATATTGCAGGGATGACCCACGGGGGCATCCCCAAGCTTAGGCTTTTCACTCTTCTTGATCACATCATATCATCCTTCTCTCTTGCTCCTTGAAAACTTCCGCCACACCAAACTCAAAGTAACTCATTAGAGGGTTAGTGCATAATCAAAAATTCTCATATTCTACTGTGACACAATCATTACCAAAGCTTCTGGACATTACTTACAGCCACTGATGTTTATGGAGCAAAGAAATCCAATCAAACATAGTAAAAGAGGCAATGCAAAATAAAAGGCAGAATCTGTCAAAAACAGAACAGTCTGGAAAGACGAATTTTTTCGAGGCACTTAACTTGCTCAGATGGGAAAAACCCAAACTAATGAAAGTTGCGTACATATATAAGGATCATGCGTGATTTTTTCAGAATTTTTCGAATTTTCTGTAGCGCATACAGCTCAAAACGGTGGACAGCAAAAATCTGTCACTGCGCAGAAATCCAATTTTAGCAACAACTTTCAACTAGAGACTTTACTTGGCACAACAATGCAATAAAATAAAGATACAAAGGAGTTGCTACAGAAGTAAACAACACCTTGACTCAAAATAAAATAAAATGACAGAAAATAAAAAGTGGGTTGTCTCCCATAAGCGCTTTTCTTTAACGCCTTTCAGCTAGGCGCAGAAAGTGAAAATCAAGTGTTCTCAAGAGAAGAAGCATCAACATCATAATTTGTTCTAATAATAGAATCAAAAGGCATCTTCATTCTCTTTCTAGGGAAGTGTTCCATACCTTTCTTGAGAGGAAATTGATACTTAATATTCCCCTCTTTCATATCAATAACAGCACCAACAGTTCGAAGAAAGGGTCTTCCCAAAACAATAGGACAAGATGCATTGCATTCAATATCCAAAAAACAAAATCAACGGGGACAAGGTTATTGTTAACCGTAATATGAACATTGTCAATTCTCCCCAAAGGTTTCTTCATAGAGTTATCAGCAAGATGAACATCCAAATAACAGTTCCAAAGGTGGCAAGTCAAGCATATCATAAAGTTTCTTAGGCATAACAGAAATACTTGCACCAAGTCACATAAAGCATTACAATCAAAATCATTCACTTTCATTTTAATGATGGGCTCCCAACCATCTTCCAACTTCCTAGGGATAGAAGCTTCAAGTTTTAATTTCTCTTCCCTAACTTTTATGAGAGCATTTGTAATATGTTTTGTAAAAGCCATGTTTATAGCACTAGCATTAGGACTTCTAGCTAGCTTTTGCAAGAACTTAATAACTTCAGAGATGTTACAACTATCAAAATCAAAATCATTATGATCAAAAGTAATGGGACCATTCTCCAATACTTCGAAAAATTTCAGCACCTTTATCAGAAACAGTTTCAGCAGTTTTAGGCAATTTTGCACGCTTTGTAGTAGAAGTGGAAACATTGCCAACATCAATAACATTACCATTGATAGTAGGAGGTTTATCAACATGTGAAGCTTCAGCATTACTAGTGGTGGTAATAGTACAAACTCGAGCTATACTATTCTTTCTATCAATTTCAGCTTCTCTTTCCCACCTAGCATGCAATTCAGCCAACATCCTAATATTGTTGTCAATTTTAACTTGGATGGAATTGGCTGTAGCAAAAGGCTTAGTATCTTTAACCTCATTAGGCATAACTTTCAGTTTCAAAAGATCAACATCAAGAGCAAGACTATCAACCTTAGAAGCAAGAACATCAATTTTACCAAACTTTTCCTCAACAGATTTGTTAAAAGCAGTTTGTGTATTGATAAATTCTTAAGCATGACTTCAAGATCAGAGGGTACACTCCTACTATTGTTGTAAGAATTACCATAAGAATTGCTATAACCACTACCACTATTAGAAGGATATGGCTTATAGTTGTTGTTACCAAAATTATTCCTATAGGCATTGTTGTTGAAAATTATTTTTAATGAAGTTCATATCAACATGCTTTTCTTGAGCAACCAATGAAGCTAAAGGAACTGTGGGCCCAGAAACTGTGGGAATTAAGAAATCCCACCCATGTGCATGTAGTCCCACAAGATCTACGGCCTACGGGACTGGCAGCCCATACCAGATCTTATGGTCAACGCTTCTTACGGCGCGCCGACAACATAAATAAACTAGGCTCACCTATGTGCACCAACAACTTATGCTAAGCAAGACAAGCAACAAGATGATAGCAATATAGAATACTTCAAGCACGGAGGCTATCACAATGTAAAGTGCATAAGTAAAAGGCTCGGATATAGAAATAACCGAGGCACGCGGAGACGAGGATGTACTCCGAGTTCCTTCTTGTTAAGGGAGTACGTTTCGTTGGAGAGGTGTGAACCGACACAACGGTTCAACAACCACAAAGGTTTCACCTTCTTCTCCGATGAACCGCACCACAAAGGTTTGGTTCACCTTCCACTATCGGAATCCGAGGCGAAATCCGGAGCCTTTCAACAACAATCCAGGGCACAACCCACAATGCGATCGTGGGCTCCCGAACGGCTTTACAAGTGACCACAAAGGTCCAACCACCCACGGGCATCTAGGGTCCAACGACCCAAGAGTAACAAGCTCACAAACTTTCAACTTCCACGAATCCTCATGGAGAGCACACGATGCACCAAATGCAAAAGGCAAGAGCACAAGTGCTCAAATCCTTCACTCTCAAATTCCAACAAAGCAACAAATGCTTATGGGGGAATAAGAGAGGAAGAACAAAGAGGAGAACCACACAAGAACTCCAAGATCTAGATCCACTAGGTTCCCCTCACTTAGAGGAGAGATTGATTGGTGGAAATGTAGATCTAGATCTCCTCTCTCAAATCCCTCAAAGATATGCAAGAATCATGGGAGGAATTGGGAGAGGGGCAAGCTTTCCAAGGTCAATAATGGAGGTGGGAGAGGGGAAAATTTCGTGCTTGGAAGAGCTAGTCTCTTTTGGGAAGAAGGGGGCTTTTATAGGTCCCACACAAAAAAGAGCGTTGCAGGAAAAAATAACCACGGAGATTCCGGTCTGCTAGGACCGGAGACTCCGCCCCCCCAGAGATCCGGGGTCACTCCAGACCTACTCCGGACCCCTATACAGAGAGTGCCATCCGCTGGAACGAAAAATGAAACTTGAGGACCGGAGACCGGTCTGGGACCGGAGACTCCGGCCTGGGGGAAAACTGCAGCAAGACCGAACACGAAAACGAAGATATCTTGAGCATACGAACTCCGGGCTCGTTGGAATCACCACAACGAGCACTGCAAGATCATGCATAGAAACATCATAGTACAACAGGGAAGGTAAAACCAAATGTAGAAAGGTAAAACCTCTCTAAACGAAAGACCGGTAAAACCTTCAAAACCGAAAATGCAACAAGTTTTCCATACGAAATCCGTTTTCGGTGAACTTGGGCTTCTCATGAAGATCACAACAAGCACCAAAACCCAACATGGAAAGAAGCCAAGTAAGAACCAAGAAAGATGATATGCCAAGAATGCAAAGGTTTGAGCTCTCCATAAAGATGCGATCAAGTTACTCACTTGAGAGCCCCTCTTGATAGTACGCCGTCTATCCTATAACCCGGTCTCCCACTAACACCATGAGACCGATAAAATAGAAAACCTATCAAGATCATACCTTTGCCTTGCGCATTCCACTTGAGCTCGATGATGACGATGTTGACTCTCTCTACTTGAAACACCTTTCTTGATTGTGCTTGCTAGCACATGCTTGATGAAGACTTCTCCAAATGCTCCCCCATACTCCATTATGGGAGGGACTCTCTAAGCTCCGTCTTCATGTCTCCTTAATTTGCAAGCTTCAATCAATTGATATCTTCCGAGATGCATCATATTGAACTTGCACTTCATCTTCTTCTCTTGATATGTATGATGGCTTGGAGGAAAACATGATTGTCCACTCAATCTTATTTTCCAGTCATACTTGCAATAAGCTCAACTCTACCATGACCATTCTTCATATAAACCCTTGAAAAGAGCATTGGTCATCATGTCATCTTCAAGAGTCCAACACATGAACTCCTATCTTTTCCTATGGACAAGATCTATAAGAATATCTCAATGTAAACATTAGTCCATAAGGATTGTCATTAATTACTAAACCACGCATGGGGGCAACATGCACTTTCAAAGAACCTGACGGCATTGGTGATTAAGTCCTGTGTAATACATTCCGTGCAAATGGAACCTCCACCAACCACATCATACCATGGTTCCATCTGCCAGCCAACAATATATATGTAGCAATTCACATCATTCAAAAAATAGGTTTTCCCTTTTTTTGCAATGATAAACCATAGTACTTTGCAATTATTTTGATAAACATAATCAAGTAGGACATGAGCAAGAGTGAACTTGCCTTTTTGACTGCAAGATTATGCAGCCAAGGTCTTCGATATAATAAAAACTCCAAAATCTGGAAAGAACGTCATTGGTCCGGTAATGACTAATGTTTGAAGAAGTAATATGTTATTATGCATAAGTATGAGATGCATCGCAAAATAACCCAATCATACCCAAGCTTAGCAAAGTAAGCTTCGTCTTAAGCGATTCTACGATGACATCGCATTAACTTGGCTTGGGTTGTTTTATCACCTTTAACGATGTTATTAGTGTTTAAGTGAATAATGAATCGAGATTACTGAATGTTTAAGATTTTAGAATTTGATTTGATCCATTTGGTGTTTCCAGAGTTTTAATTCTTCAAGACTTGAGTGTGTTTCACTTCTATTTAAATGATGAAGTATGAACTAATATTAAGAACGAACACTTTTAAGTTCCTTTATTATTTAAGCATCACACATGAAAGTAAAAGAAATAAGTAATATCATTTTATGTTTCATTTCTTAATTTTAGAATATTCACCTAAATGAAATAGGTTATAACGCAAACTTAATCCAATGTTAATGATAGTAATAATGGTGATCAAATTTTATTAAGTAAATATTTTACCTTTTTAGAGTAAGTAAACATCTCTTACACATGATTTTTCTTCTAAGAAATACATCATTTTATTTAGCAAAGTGATGAATTAGTGATAATGTATATCCACACATGACATTCTTAAAATGGATATAAGGTATGTAATGTTATGAGGGGAACATATGTTTATGTTGGTAATTTAGACATATGAAGAAATTTAAATGGGTTTGAAATGCATCCAAGATAGCATTTCAAATAAAATTCATATTTCAACTAATAAGCAAGTTTTTGTTCTAATTTTAGAGTAATTGAGTTGTGGTCAAACAAGTATTTTAATTATACAGACATATAGACTTTAGTTTTCTGATCATTTTGATATATCATTTGTATTATTGTGATTTAATATGAAATAGATATGAATTTTCAAAGTTTATTCAATTTAATCAATTTTATGGAATTATTAGTTGAAAATATACAGGAAATTATTTCATTGGCCGGATGATGTCAGGATGACATCATCAATGGAGCTATGCTCCTGGCTGAACTCGAATTCGACGAATTCATGGGAATTGGTGAGTTCGAGTGGCCGCATACAACGCAGCGCGTCACGGTCAAGCAAATGGTGGCGGCGCCGCTAGAAAATGCTCAACGGAGAATCGCCGGCGACGAACTTTGGCGACGGCGGAAAGCTACGCACGGCACGTTGACTAATCTGTATGAATTGAGCCAAATTAAAAGTACGATAAGATATGTGGGCTCACCACGAGCACGGCGATCAGCTCGGTGACGCTTGGGGAAGATGGACGGCGTCGGAAACGTGCTCCACGTCCGGCGGCCGGAGTTGAAAGAGACAGAGCAATACGGCGGCTCTTGGACGTTCCAGCACGCACAACTCGGCGAGGATGACGGGGCAGCCACGGCGGACCTTTCCAGCCACTTCAACAAGCACCTCGAGGCCAGAATCGGCAACGCACGACGGCGGCCCGACGAACTAGGGTTTCGCCTCGACGACAAAGGAGAGCACGGGAGAGATTGTGATGTGTACGGGGTCAGAGAGGAGACCACACACGGCTTCTCCATGGGCTTATCCTTGAAGAGAGGTAATCATGCAGGAGGTGGCGCGAGGGAATTGACACGGCTACAGCAATTTACAGGAACAATGTTACCAAGCCACTTGCTCCTGTTTTAAATGATTTGAGGACCTATTTGTGATGCTTTTAATTCCAGGGAAGTCCCTGGATGTGTAGAATTTCAATATGATGTTGATTTCAACTTTGAACTTTGAATATCTGATGTATTTTAAATTCACTTGCTATTTGAGGTGAGTTTACTTATTTTGGATCCATTTCTCTTTTTGAAATGTGTAACTCAAAATCTCTATTTTTAATGTGCATTATTTTCGCAACAAGAAAATATTTTGCTTTATTGTTTATTTATGAATACCTGTTATTCTCAAATACTAAAGATAGCTTGCTTGACTTCAACTCCAGGTATTTATATAAACTTGTTCTGAGTGCTTTATTAATTCCAATACAACACGAAATTGTTGTGCAACAATATAACATGATTTGTTTACTATGACGACTACAAAGAGTATGCATGATGTTTCAATTCAAATACATGCCAAGCACAAAATATAGCCCTAGTGGCTTTGACTTGTGATACCTGACAACTAAATCATGTGAAGACATGATCAGATGTTTGTGGATGCACAAGTACATATATCCTGCCTGAGGTTAGGCCTTATGGCTAAATAAATGGATAAAATGGATTTCCAGTACCATTTATCTTTTGAGCAGACACGTAAGGTCCCAAACTCTTGCTGCGACTTTGAAACTTCCGGCCCGCTGGGAACTGTCTGCTGTTAGAATATTGGGCCCATTAGTGGGCAGCCCATATAAGCAAATCCTGAAAACTCAAATTGGTCCATCTGCATGGCAAAATTTTGGAGGTGCAGCGTGGTGCTAAGTTTAGTCTCACATTGCTAGTTTAGTGAGAGCTGCATCACTTTGTATAGTGGAGTGTTCTACCACTTAATGTGATGGTTGTGAATAGAAGACTCTCTCGTGCGCACTCCTCCTCCGCCGCCGACCGTCCGTCCGTCCGTTCTGTCTCGTCACGACACGACACGGGTTGCGGGAATGAGCCGATGCCTATATTTTTGCTGTTCAGGAAAACGAGTCGGGTCAGCGTACGTGTACAACTTAGCCAATTCGGATCGCTACCGGATCGTGGGCTGCTGTAACCGAGTCGAACGTGTGCGATGTGGCCGGCCCATGTTGTCCCCGTTACGAATTTCTGAACCGCACTATATACTGCGTGCGCCATCACACATCGAATCAATCTAGGTTTTGCCAATCTCGTGCCTTGTACCGCCACCGTAGTCTACCTCATCCCGAGCGCCGGTGTGCACCGGCGTTTGAGAGAGCAGGTCTCCGGAACCAGTCGCTCTTGTGATCCTATACGGGAGAGGGCGAATTAGATTTTTGGGAAGCGCTTCGCGTGACTGCTCGCTGCTTCCACCACGGGTCGTCTTGCGAACAAGTCCGGCGGTGCTGCGTACCGCTGCCTCAAGCGTCGTCTTCTTCGACCCGTCTTCACAACATCTTCATTAACGACATCGCCGCTACTTTCGCTGCTGTGAACCTGTCTGCATCGACTGCTGCTTCCTCTACAACCGTTCGGTACGTGCGGCGTAAACCGAACTGTTTTACTATGGATATGTTGGCGTTTGTGCTGCTGTTGTTCATGTTGATTAGTACATCTAGTATGTTTGTGTTTCACATGTTAGTAGTTGCGGTTGTCATGTTTAATATTCTGGAATTAATCGTGGAATTATTGCCTAATTATCCAACAATCCTAAAACCTAATTGTAGGCAATTTCCTGATTTAACTATGGCTGGTTATACCGATGCGATGAAACCGGAGAAGTTCACCGGTGTGCGCTATAAGACATGGCAAGTGAAGTGCCAACTCTGGCTCGAGGCCTTGGGTGTCTAGGAAATTAGTAATGGTCTTCCTGAAGGAACTATGTCTGAGGAAGCTCAGAGTAAGTTCAAGAAAGACACTACTGTTGTTCGTTGCTGCATTCTGAGTGATCTTGATACTCGTCTGTGTGAGGTGTATTTGCACATAACTGACAGTAAGGAGCTCTGGGATGCACTGAACGCTAAGTTCGGTGCAACTGATGCAGGCAGTGAGCTGTATACCATGGAGAGCTTTCACGACTACAAAATGGTGAATAACCGTAGCGTCGTCGAACAAGCTCATGAGATACAGTGCATGCGAGAGAGCTGGAACTCCTCAAGTGTTCCCTACCTGACAAGTTTGTGGCTGGATGCATTATTGCAAAGTTGCCTTCCTCGTGGAGGAACTTCGCCACAACTCTCAAACACAAGAGAACGGAGATATCGTTGAAAACCTGATAGCGTCTCTTGATGTTGAGGAGAAGGCTCGGGCTAAGGACACTATGAGAGAGGTGAAGGTCAGTCTAGCGCCAACATGGTGCAGAAGAACTTTCACCATGGCAAGAGCAAGGCAAAGAGCAAGCCTTCCTTCAACATGCCTACCAAGACTACTTCTTTCAAGAAGAAGAAGAAGATGCTGAACAAATCTGAGCTAAAGTGCTACACTTGTGGAGAGCCCGGACACTTCTCTGTGGACTGCCCAGATCGTGCAGACAAGAAAGGGAAGAGCAAAGCATGTCAACGTCGTGACCGCTAGCAATACTGATGGGTGGTAATTTACCATTGTGCTTTCAGTATTTCAATCTCCATGTTGGTGGATTGATACGGGTGCTAATGTTCATGTGTGCTGACATCTCTATGTTCACTTCTTATCAGGTCGCAGATTCAAGCGTCTTAATGGGGAATGGATCACATGCTTCTGTTCGTGGTGTTGGCACGGTAGATCTGAAGTTTACTTCGGGGAAGATCG
Organism: Poa pratensis; assembly: GCA_947311845.1. NCBI lineage: Eukaryota > Viridiplantae > Streptophyta > Magnoliopsida > Poales > Poaceae > Poa > Poa pratensis. The sequence goes on along the minus strand of CAMZMU010000052.1, from coordinate 129,193,239 downwards.
TGCAGCTGAGGAAGTTGTCCCTACTATGAACAAGAATCTCGTTAGCGGCTCCCTTCTATGCAGAGATGGGTTTAAATTAGTCTTGGAGTCCAATAAAGTAGTTGTGTCAAAGTTTGGACAATTTATTGGTAAAGGGTATGAGTGCGGAGGCTTGTTCCGCTTTTCATTATCGGATTTTTGTAATAAGTCAGTAAACCATATTTGTGGCAGTGTGGATTCGGATGCCAATGTGTGGCACTCTCGTTTATGTCATGTTAATTTTGGTTTAATGAGTAGACTTTCCAGCTTGAGTTTAATTCCTACTTTCACCATTGCCAAAGGTTCTAAGTGCCATAGCTGTGTGCAATCTAAGCAACCTCGAAAGCCTCACAAGGCAGCCGAGGAGAGAAACTTGGCACCTCTAGAACTCGTACATTCGGATCTATGTGAGATGAATGGCGTGTTGACAAAAGGTGATAAGAATATTTCATGACTTTAATCGATGATGCTACTAGGTTCTGTTATGTATACTTGTTGCACACTAAAGATGAGCTATAGACTACTTTAAAATCTATAAAGCTGAAGTAGAAAATCAATTAGAGAGAAAGATCAAACGTCTTAGGTCGGATCGTGGTGGCGAGTATTTCTCCAAATATTTGATGAATTCTGTGAGGAACATGGTATTATTCATGAGAGGACGCCTCCCTATTCTCCCCAATCAAACGGGGTTGCTGAGAGGAAAAACCGCACGCTGACCGACTTGGTGAATGCCATGTTGGACACTGCTGGTTTATCTAAGGCATGGTGGGGGGAGGCTTTTGACTTCGTGTCATGTCCTGAATAGAGTTCCAAACAAGGATAAAGAGAAGACCCTTACGAGGAGTGGTCTGGGAGAAACCATCACTTTCTTTTTACGCACTTGGGGATGTTTGGCGAAAGTCAATGTCCAATTCCTAAGAAACGTAAACTTGGACCAAAGACAGTGGATTGTGTCTTTCTAGGTTATGCTCAGCGGAGCATTTGCTATAGATTTTTAGTGGTTAAATCTGAGATACCTGATATGCATGTTGATACTATTTTGGAATCTCGTGATGCAACATTTTTTGAGAACATGTTTCCTATGAAGGATATGCATAGCATTGCTAGAATTTCTTCTGAGATATTTGCTGAACCTAGTACATCTGTTGATCATTCTGAACAACCACATGTTGAGGAAGTCCTTGAGAAGGATGACAATGAATCAGCTCCCAAGAGGAGCAAGAGACAGAGGACTGAAAAATCCTTTGGTGATGATTTCATTGTGTACCTTGTGGACAATACTCCCACGTCCATTGCAGAGGCATTTGCATCTCCTGATGCTGATGACTGGAAAGAAGCTGTCCATAATGAGATGGACTCGATTCTTTCTAATGGAACTTGGGAATTATCTGAACGACCCTACGGTTGCAAACCTGTGGGTTGTAAGTGGGTGTTCAAGAAGAAGCTAAGGCCTGATGGTACTATTGAGAAGTACAAGGCAGGCTTGTGGCCAAGGGCTACACCCAGCGCGAAGGCGAAGATTACTTTGACACCTATTCACCTGTTGCTCGACTCACCACCATTCGTGTACTACTTTCCCTGGCTGCCTCCTAATCTTCGTTCATCAAATGGACGTGAAGACAGCTTTCCTTAACGGAGAGTTGGAAGAGGAAATTATATGGATCAGCCTGATGGGTTTGTGTAAAAGGTGAAGAGAGAAAGGTGTGCAAATTGTTAAAATCTTTGTATGGGCTGAAGCAAGCACCTAAGCAATGGCATGAGAAGTTTGACAGAACTTTAACTTCTGCAGGCTTTGCCATTAATGAGGCTGATAGGTGTGTATATTATCGCCATGGTGGGGGCGATAGTGTTATATTATGCTTGTATGTTGATGACATACTGATTTTCGGTACAAGCATGATAGTGATAAATGAGGTCAAGTCTTTTCTGTCAAAGAGCTTTGATATGAAAGATCTGGGACAAGCTGATGTGATCCTGAACATTAAGCTGATTAGGGATGAGAGTGGGATTACGTTAACGCAATCACACTATGTTGAGAAGGTCTTGAGCCGCTTTGGTTATATAGACAGCAAGCCTTCTCCAACACCCTATGATCCCAGTGTGACACTCAGAAAGAACAAGGAAACGAGAGATCAATTAAGATATTCTCAAGTGATCGGTTCACTCATGTACCTTGCGAGCGCGACAGACCTGATATCTCTTTTGCTGTGAGCAAGTTGAGCAGGTTCATGTCTAACCCGGGTATTGATCATTGGCATGCACTTGAAAGGGTCATGCGCTATCTGAACGGTACAATGAGTTATGGGATTCACTATTCAGGGCACCCTGCGGTGCTTGAGGGATACTGTGATGCGAACTGGATCTCAGATGTTGATGAGCTCTACGCCACAAGTGGATATGCATTTATTCTTGGAGGTGGCGCAGTGTCATGGAGGTCTTGCAAACAGACCATTTTGACGAGGTCAACCATGGAAGCAGAACTTACTGCTTTAGATACAGCTTCTGTTGAGACAGAATGGCTGCGTGAGCTCTTGATGGACTTGCCGGTGGTTGAGAAACCATTACCGGCCATCCTTATGAACTGTGACAACCAAACGGTTATCATGAAAGTGAACAGTGCTAAGGATAATGCGAAGTCATCAAGACACGTTAAAAGACGCTTGAAGTCTGTCAGGAAAATGAGAAACTCCGGAGTAATGACTGTTAGTTATATTCAAACTGACAAAAACCTGGCAGATCCCTTTACGAAGGGACTATCACGTAATGTGATAGATAGTGCATCGAGAGAGATGGGTTGAGACCCGTGAGCGTTACACCATAGTGGTAACCCAACCTATGTGATCGGAGATCCCGTGAATTAGGACCTGGGAAGAACAAGCTAGTGGTTTAACAGAGGAGAGTTTTTATTAACCCTCTCTATGTGAAGATGCATAACTCTCAATTCTGTAAGGCAGGTTGGCAATATGCCTTAATGTGTTTCTGTTGGCTATTCGTAGCAAAGGTGCTATCCTACAGAGCGACCTTGAAAGAACACACCTATATGAGTCCGACTGTTAAACGTCGCAGTCTATGAGATTTGGGTGATCTCTAGTAAGCTCATGAAGAGACCAGGGAGTATGACGCATATGCTCCACCCGCGGGGTAGGCTACTGGCAGCCACGTACTGGTTATGACTTTGAGTGAAGTCTATTGGCACCAAACTTGCAATTCAAGGTTCGTCCATTGTTCAAGTTGCTGGTAGATGTAGCTTGAAGCTCTAGGCGGAAGTTCAACTTAACAGTCTCTGCTGAAACACTGGTATATAAACAAGAAACGAGGTTTGGCAAAATCTCTAAATGGGAATTTGAGATCTGGTGGGGGATTGTTAGAATATTGGGCCCATTAGTGGGCAGCCCATATGCAATCCTGAAATCTCAAATTGGCCCATGTGCATGGCAGAATTTTGGAGGTGCAAGTGGTGCTAAAGTTTAGTCCCACATTGCTAGTTTAGAGAGTTGCACCACTTTATATAGTGGAGTGTTCTACCACTTGTGTGCTGGTTGAGAATAGAAGGCTCTCTCGTGCGCACTCCTCCTCCGCCGCCGTTCGTCCGTCTCGTCACGACACGCCGTGGGTTGCGGGAATGAGCCGAGCCGATGCCTATATTTTGGTTGTTCAGGAAAATGAGTCGTGTTAGCGTACGTGTACAGCTTAACCAATTCGGATCGCTACCGGATCGTGGGCTGCTGTAACCGACTCGAACGTGTGCGACGTGACCGGCCCATGTTGTCCCGTTAGGGTTTTCCGAACCGCACTATATATTGGCATGCACTACCGTGCGCCGTCACACATCGAATCAATCTAGGTTTTGCCAATCTCGTGTCTTGTGCCGCCACCGTAGTCTACCTCATCTTGAGCGCCGGCGTGCACCGGCGTTTGGGAGAGCAGGTCTCCGGAACCAGTCGCTCTTGTGATCTTGTACAGGAGAGGGCGAATTAGGTTTTTGGGAAGCGCTTCGCGCGACTGCTCGCTGATTCCACCACGGGTCGTCTTCCGAACAAGTCCGGCGGTGCTGCGTACCGCCGCCTCAAGCGTCGTCTTTTTCGACCCGTCTTCACCAACATCTTCATCAACGACATCGCCGCTGCTCTCGCTGCGGTGAACCTGTCTGCAACGACTGCTGCTTCCTCTACAACCGTTCGGTACATGCGGCGTAAACCGAACTGTTTTACTATGGATATGTTGGCGTTTGTGCTGCTGCTGTTCATGTTGATTAGTACATCTAGTATGTTTGTGTTTCACATGTTAGTAGTTGCGGTTGTCATGTTTAATATTCTGAAATTAATCATGAAATTATTGCCTAATTATCCAACAAATATTGTGCCTATTTTCTATTAACATCTTTTGCCAAATTAAAATTTGGTTGAAATACAGTGATTTCAGTACAAGATTTAACGATCGCAAATTTTTCGCGATGAGGCAGCTTCCTTTTCTTGCTGCGCGCGACAAACAAAAAAGAAAAATGCCGCTGCACGAAGTGGCAAAGCAAGACTAGACGCGGAACATGCAGGCCAGGGCCGTGGAAATCGGCGTTCGTGGGTTGCGCGAGGCGGTTACCCGCGAGTTCGTGCGTGCCCCTCGCGAAACGAGAACGTCCGTGCGATCCCATCCGACGCTTCCCCTAGCGCCACGTGCACCACTCCGCCCTCGCTGTCCCAAAACCCACGGTTAAAGAAAGAGACGCGCGTCTCTTCCGGAACACTACTGCCGCTCGCAAGCACACTGCGCCTGTCTCTCTCTCAAACTCGATCGGCTGATCAGGCAATGCCGCGAGCACCAGGCGGCGCTGCTCGCCGGAAGGGCGGCCGGAGGGATGCTGGCGAGGCGGTGCGGAAGGGGCCGTGGATGGCGGAGGAGGACGCGGTGCTGCTGGAGCACGTGCGCGTCCACGGCCCGCGGGACTGGAGCTCCATTCGATCCAAAGGCGCCCTGCAGCGCACCGGCAAGTCCTGCCGCCTCCGCTGGGTCAACAAGCTCAGGCCAAACCTCAAGACGTACGTAACCGCTATCCCTCTCCTTCTCCCCGGCCGTGCGCTGCTTAATTCTTCCAATGGTTAGTTTAGTCGAAAGTTGATTCTGCATTCGGTTAATTTCGTGTACACGCTCGGAAGGTGATTCTGCATTTGCACTTTTGATTAGTAATCGAATTTACCCTAGTTGTCACCGTTGATTAACAGTGACTGCCACTGCTTGTTTGACTGGGATTTTAAAGAAGTGATCGCTTCTTCCAAAGCCATACAAAACTTGTCTATTCATACTTCAGACAGAAAGATTGCATATGTCATTTGAAATATAAGTAAAATTGCAGAAAACGTTTTCTTGTTTACAAGCTATATATTTGTTGGTAGATGACACAACGAGCGTGATATTCTTATCCTCTGCAATTTGTGCTGGCTCAAAGTTCACAATGGCATGTAACCTGATGTTTTCGCTGAAGTGGCTGCAAGTTCTCTGCCGAGGAAGAGCGGGTGGTGATCGAGCTCCAGGCGCAGTTTGGGAACAAGTGGGCGAGGATCGCCACTTACCTCCCTGGCAGGACGGACAACGACGTCAAGAACTTCTGGAGCACGCGCCAGAAGCGGCTCGCCAGGCTCCTGCGTGCGCCTCTCCGCGCTCGCCCCAGCAAGATCAGGAGCAGCAACAGCAAAGCGCCCGTGTCCTCTGTCGAGCCAACCATGGTGAGCACCCGCAATCCACTCTTCTCTTCAGTACCCGTTACCGTTCTCCTGATAATATCACCATCTACATTCAACAGTAATGCAATCTCTGAGCTCCAGCATACAGTCGTTATTTTTTTCTGAAACTCTGAATTTATAACTTTCTGACGGAAACTTGCAATGCTGTCAGCCTTCTTCCCGGGATCATGTTCCATTCCTGGGCAACTCTTCGGAAATCTTCCAATGCTGCGAGGCGGCACCGCTCATGGAGTGCCAGGACACCGCGCGGATCTCGCGAGATCAGATATGCTCTGGAGTCCTCAGTTTCGAGCAGCCATTGCCGCTGCAGGTAGCAGCACCAGCAACTGACGGCGAAGCGAGCTCTTCCAGTGCAGCTCACCACTTCGCCCCAGAGCTGCCGTTCTATCAGCATCCATACCATCTTATGGACTTCCCGGACATGCCGGGGAGATGCGACATCGGTTCATCTGGGTACGTCGGAGCGAGCACCATGGACGATCTCCCTTACCAGGAGCTCCTTCCCGTTGTGCAGCCGGCGCCGATGATGATGCCGTTCTTCGGGATGGATTGTACGCGTGGTCCCGTTAAGACCGAGACTCGGGACTACTTCTTTGATGACCTCCCGTCGGACATGTTTGACTCTCTTGATCAGCTGCCGCCGCCGTTGTCGCCGTCGTCCATGAAGTAGGAACTCTGAACTTTAAGGTTTGATGATGGACGAATGTCATGGCTCTAAACCTCTGTTCTGAAACATCTGACCGTGTATGTTTCGATGTACTTGCTATTGCTGAAAAATGTAACTTAGCCTAGGGTGCACTCAAGCTGTTTAACTCTTCTGATGCTTCAGATTATAGCTTGTGTCGAACTGTCTGCCAAGTTGATGCAGTCAGTATGGCATGTGAAGGTGTCTGTAAAATTTAGTACTCTACCGTGTATATGTGCTGTATCCCGTTGTCTAGACTTTCAGAAACTGCAGTATGCAGTCAGTATGGCATGTGGTTATTGTTGTCAACTCCTACTCACTTTGGTGACCTTACCAACTCATGTTAACATACAAAGTGCGTGGAATTTCAGTTAATTGCAGGAGTAATATTCAGATACATATGAAACATCATCTAAAGAGTTACTGAATCATCAAAGATATACATGTATGGTTAGAGATCAGATACGTATCCTTTTGATCATTCCATGGGTCAAGTAAATCCTCATATATGGGCAACATCTGTATCAATTATCATCAAGCAATATAAGAAGAACAATTTACCAATTTCTCATCCTTTTTATGCTGCCCTAATCTATGTTCCACTCTCGAATCCACTACACAACGTCGTCTGACCATGTTCAGACAACAAATGTTCAGTGTGTGGAAGAAAATTTTATATCGGATACACCTGGTGCTCCACCACTCACGACCATCAACATTGTGTTTGATCTTGAAAATGTTTCACTATCATTCTCGACAGCCATCGGGGATGGCTTTGGCATTGCCACATCCAGTAACAACGACATGCTTGCGTGCAGAAATAACATGGTACATAACAATGCAAATAGTTCTATTGGAGTAATATAATAATGATGTATGTGTTACACAACATAACTTTAACGTGATTTCAGGACAACTGTTTCTTTCTGGTCCGTATTTTAGTTTCCACTTGTGTTGCTTCACGTAACTTGATCTTATATTAATGAAATACATGGTTGCTCTCAGTAAATCATGTGTTTTATATAAATGAAAATTAAAATGAGAACAATCAATTACGTAAAAACATTACAAAAAATATCCATCCTTACAAAAATGCTCATACATTTGAAAACTTGTACATGCTTAGAATACTTTTTCATAACGCTATAAAAATTTCATAAAATAAACTTTTAAGAAAGAAGAAGGTCGGGAATGAATATAAAAAACTGGGATGGTTTTAAAAGAAACTAAAAAAGTGCAAAAGGATGAACATTCTATCGGCAACTAGGAAAAAACTCTTTCTTATGTAGTCTTGAATATAGAAACATAAGTAAATTAAGGGAAAATAAAAATATGAACTAAAATAATATAACGAAAACATCGGAAGTTGGGAAAGAAATCAAAATTGCAGAAAAAATGTAAAGCATTTGGGCCGGGCTACCACTACGTGGGTTTCGTTTCTCTGTTTGACGAGTCAAATATGAATCGCGGACATTTTGATAACGGGCCGGATCGTTCGTGTAATTGTGTCATGTGCCCACCGCCACATGGGCTGACAGATGGACCTGGGCCAGCGGTCTCAACGCACATGGCAAGCCAGCGCTACTCCTAGACCCGTTGTACTCGCTGGGCTTATGTGGACAGACAACACACACCATCGACGTCGAAGAACACAAACCTTAACCGACTCTCTATTCCTGAACCCCTTTTTGTATCTCTCTCCCATCCCCGGCTCTAGATCCCCTCCCCTTGCTTGTTGTGAATCTTGTATCCAAACTGAAACCTGTGTGGTGAATCGTAACCGAGAGTAGGTCAATTTTTGAACCCCACCATGGCCCTTTATCTGCTTGCGCATGAGAGCGGGGATGATGCACAAATGATATAGCCGCCAAGTGATGGGAACGTTTATGTCATCCTGGTTAACGTATTTTATAAATAGCTTTAACTTTTCTTATACTTTACAATATTTTTTCAATATGTTTATGTTTTAACTATTTGTATTTGAATCATGCACATATGAAACATACATATTGATTATAATTATGTGAATCGATTGCCTATTTTTACTATCCATTTGGCAAAAAAAAAATCCACGGTGCGACATTTTTTTTTGCAGTGTCCTTACCCTCTAATTTTTTCCTGAATATGCCACTGCCGGGTCTGTGCTCTCCCGCTAGGCCGCTACTGATGTCTATATTCTGAGCACATAGATCTCAGGGGCCTGGGAGCCCAAATGTCCGGCTTGGATGCTAAAAAACCATTAGTAGGAGCAGGCGTATGAATGTATGATGAAGATGGGCCTGGCAGCTCCAAGAGTACATGGTGCTCACTGGTCGGTGTTCATGCGTGTTCTCGGTGAGACTTTAACGTGTACCTGTTTCAGAAACCGAACCAGAGTATGAAATCACAGAAGCTCCTTCTTTCGACAAAAAAAAGAGTATGAAATCACGGTGGGGCAGTCAATAAAGGCAGCAACCAATCTAGTGTGCTCAGTGTGGAAGAAGTCTAAAGGCTGGCCAGAATACCTGAAACTATCTGACCCCTATTGACCATGAAGTAGAAACTCTCATGCCCGGTTCTTTCCGGAAAGGCACGGGCGTAGCTCTAGCGATTTGCGGATCAGCGGATCATAAAAGCGACTGCGCCAGCAATTTGTTACTTTCGCTGTGTGCCTTTGTTGCGGTGAATGGCTTGAAAGACTTGAACATCGTTGACAATAGAACTACTGGTTCCAGATTTAGCTGAAATTCCAATTGAAATAGTTGGACTGCCGTAACCTCATTCCTACTGCTATGCTAGTCCATTCCCCTTTCCTCTCTCTTTTCTGAAACTTGCTGCTAGGGCATCTTTACGTGCTTAAATCCGACACGTCTCTCTCTTTCTCGCGATAACCGTTCTTTGGGAACGTATATGGAACGAAACCCTCTTCAAGTATTGACTTTTTACAACGTATTTTTTGCTGATCCGGTGGCCGAATTAACACGGATGATCTTCTCTCACTGTCTTGAACGTACGATTTCGTTGCGTTGTAGCCAACTTGGTGTTGACCGAAGCATACCAAAATAGAGCAGACACGTAACGTCACAAACTCCTGCTGTAACTTGAAACCTCCGGTCATGTTGTACGGTGTATCGTTTGTGTGGTTTTTGGACTCGGTTTTCTTTATAAACTGGATCAATTTCCTTTTATATATTCGAGCGGTAGATATCGATCACCATAAGTAAAAAAAAACCTCCGGCCGGCTGGGAATTGTCTGCACCGTCCTCAAATGTACTACAAGTGTTCAAATATTAAGCCATTCTTACCGTGGACATTATAGATCTTCTCTTCTGAATGGAGTTGCGTGTTTACATGGTTGATTGCAGCTAACCTCTGAATGGAGGAAGCTGTTCAAAGATGGTTAAATGCTGCATGGGTTATGTAAAACTAGGCAGACGCTCACGCTCTTCTTTGTCCGTGGACATGGTAAAACACTTCATCGGTTATGTTAAACTAGTACCGTCGCATAAGGGCGTGTTCGGCAAAGCCCTGGCTTCCAGATTCTGGTCGCTCCGAGCTGGAGCAGCGCCGAACATCCCAGCTCCACGAAGCCAGATTCGCGAAGCTGAGCAGAATCGCAGTACAAAATGTGGAGCACCACTTTCCCAGCTTCGCGAATCAGCAAATCCGCGAAGCAGCAGCTATTTACGGAGGAACTGCCACCGCCAAGTGAAATGCACGGTTCGGTCTTCTCTTTCTCTCCCGAGAGACAGCAGACGAGAGCCCGAGACTGACAGAACCCCACCCTCGACTCCACCCTCGACTGCTTGACCTAGGGCGCCGCCGTAGATCCGCCGCCGCCACCCTCGACTCCGGCGGCCGGAGGAACCACCTCGACTCGCCGCAGCGCCGGCGCCCACTTCCCCGACGCGCCGTTCGCTTCCCCGACGCGGCGACTACTCGACCTGCTTCCCCGACGCGCCGTCCGCGCCGGCGCCCACTCCCCGACTTGCCGTCCTCGCCGGCGCCCACTTCCCCGTCACGCCGTCCGCTTCCCCGACGCGCCGTCCGCGACCTGCTTCCCCGACGCGCCGACTACTTGACCTGCTTCCCCGACGCGCCATCCGCGCCGGCGCCCACTTCCCGTACTCGCCGTCCACGCCGGCGCCCACTCCCCGACTCGCCGTCCTCGCCGGCGCCCACTTCCCGACTCCGCCACCATCCCCAAGCTCGTTCCCATTCATGTGAGAAAATCCTACCACCTAGATGTGTTACCATGAGCAGCTCGAGAGGTAGAGGTTCGCAGGGGGTAGTTTTGTTCTATATTGTGTGCACTGTTCTTAGTAATTGTATCTGAAAATTGCTTGTGAAATCATGCTATAGAAGTGACACCAATTTTGTAGAATTTTGTTGAGCATGGCTGCTGAATGGACTGACGACAACACTAGGATAATCTCGGATTTGTTTGCCAAGCAAGTGCGTGCGGGTAATAGGCCAAACACTTACTTGACGCCTAGAGCATACGAGGATGTTGGTAAAGAATTCCAGGTGATCTTTCGGGGTATGAAGATGAAATTTCAGATCCTTCTCAAGATGCCAAAGTATGACATGGCTACCCAGAAGATGATTGTCCCTGCGACTATGGCATTGCACAATTTTATTTGTGCACATGATAGAGAAGATATCCATTTTCAGCGGTGTGATAGAGATCCTGATTATGTGCCTGAAATTCCGGAACGATACAAGCGGTACATTGTTCCTGCTGCTGCTTCGGATACGTCAACTCCGGAAGCAAACGGTGCTGACATGGATGCGTTCAGGGATGAACTAGCTACCGCCATTGCTCTAGGATGGTGATGATCGTGGCATGTAATATATATATTTGTCCATGTGATGCTGTTGGACTTGATACCACCACGTGATGCTTTTGGACTTGATATTTGATATATATTGTCTTATATTTGTGTTCAGGTTATCTAAATATTTTATATGTTCACCTTACATATGCACAGCCAAAACTGCAATTTTTTTGCATCTGTTCCAGCCAGAACTGCTCTCTGTAACCCTCTGTATAATCCAAAATCGCAGGAGAAAAAAGAATCGAACGATGCACGGGCTACAAGTCAGCAGGCTGGAGTACACTACATGGGCTTTCGGCCTAGAAACAAGCTGGAGCGCGCCGAACGTCTCCGCTCCGCCAGCGACGCAGGAAACCCTCCTGCGGAGCCGGATCGGTGGATTTCAGCGGAGCGATACGTTGCCGAACACGCCCTAATTATACACAGCTGTTACAGCATGGACGCTCGACCTACGACTAAATCACTAAACTATTGAACGACGGCAAATAGGAGTGTCCATCTCGCTCCCGTGTCGCCCCCGGCGGCGGCACCAGGGCGCCCCTCTCCGCCGCCCAACCCGCCTCCCTCCCTCGCTGCTTCTCGCCGCCGCTGCCGCCGGCGTCTGCCGTGGCGGCGGCGGGCCAGCCGTTCTCCAAAAGGGGGGGCGGTTTGGCATGTCCGTGGGAGGCTGCTCAGATGCAGTTCTCGCCGAGGTTGTGGCTGGCCGGCGGGGCGGAGCCAGGCGCGGCTTAGGCCGGAAGGAGGGGCGTGGTGGCCTTGTCCACGGAGGTGCAGTGGGGCGCGTGGAGGTGCTGGAGCAGGGCGGCGCGACGCTGGAGAGCTCGGGCTGCATCTGGGCCCGAGCGGGCCGGCCTTGGATTTCGTTGCGGCAGCCGTCGTGCGCTCGATAGCGGCGGCCATCGGGTGGGTCGCCGGTGCTGGAGATGGTCACGGCTGCAGTGGAGGAGACGGTCGCCCGATGGGCTTGGGCGGGCCCGATCTGGGCTCGTCGGGCCTAGGCGCGGAGGCGCGGATGCGGGTCGTCGAGCAGTGGCGGAGATGGAGGAGAAGCTCCAGCTCTGCAGCAGAGAAAGCCGGGGCAGCGGCCCCGGACCGGTGGCTGCGGCAGGGACGCGGTCGGCAGTGCTGCCGCCGTGGCGTGAGGTGCCACGGTGGCGGCAGCATGCGATGGAGATCGGCGGTGGCAATGGGGATAGAATCCAAACCGGCTGCTCCCTGAACTTCGCGGACGGGGAGAATTCTGAGCGAAAGCTTGCACGGATTCCGGTCTGTGCCAACGACGGCGGCGCCTTCGGGCGTCGTTCCTTTCTTGATCGCGTCGTTGTGGAATCTCGACCCGGTCCGACGCGAGTGGTTCCAAGACTCTTCGGGTGAAAACCTAAGCCCCTCGTGGGCGGGCGACGGTGATGGACGGGTCACTACCTTGTTGGAGGCGTCGTCTTGAAGTTATTGGCCCTCGCGGTGCGATGGCTTCGCGATGGATTGGCAGGATAGCCCCGTGGTCGGGGAGACGGATGTCGAGGCGGCGGCCCCGGACGGTGGTGGATGTCGAGGCGGCGGCCTCGGTCTCCCACGCTAAGATGGTTCTATGAGGCAGAGCCATTGTCTAGCGTCGGTTTGGATGGCGGCCTGGATGAAGACTGCTTGGGCAGAGGGTTCGTCGACCTGACTGGATCGCCTTCGGATAATGCGAAGGTCGATCTGGTTGCTTCTCCGGGGCAGCGGCCCCGGGACAGGGTGGTTTTGGTGGCAACCTGGATGTAGACTGCGTGGGCAGAGGGTTTGTCGACCATGACTGGATCACTTTCGGGCAATGCGAAGGTCGATCTGGTTGTTACGCCGGGGCGGCGGTCTTGGAGAGGGTGGCGTGTGTTGTGGCGTTTGTTCGGCTTGTGTCGTGTGGGCGGCGGGTCGCTTCGTCTGTGTAATTCTTTTGTACAACTTGTATGGTTTTTGGACTCGGTTTTCCTTATAAACTGGGTCAATTCTTTCTATCTATTCGGGCGATGGATACGACCACCTTGTACCTCAAAAAAAAAAAAACTAAATCACTAAACTACGGCTGGTTCAACACTCCAGCCTGTTGCCCTGCAGTCTGCACGCTTAACTTGACACTTAAGAGAGAGTACTCTTAGTGTATAAACTAGGAATAGAGAGTGCGGTAGAGACTTTTTTTTGCTCCCGGTCACCAGTGAACCGTCCGATTTAAAAATATATAAAATCATATTTATGAGTTTCAAAAGATTCTAAAAAAAATCCGGGAGTAGGCAATAGTATTCCATGATCGTGTAAAATATCAACTCCAAATATATTGTATTTTTAGTTATACAAAAATGACAAATCGTGGATCTAAAATATGCCTATTTTCAAATCTCTAAGTTTAACTTATTTTGTCAATTTTGTATAGCCCATAATATAAAGTATTTCAAAAAAAAATTTACACGTTTATGGTATACACCATTACCTACACACGTGATTTTTTTAAGAATTTTTTGAAACTCATAAAATATGATTTTCCATTTTTAAAATTGGAGGGTTCACCGGTGCCCGGGAGCAAATAACACTTACCGTGGAGGGACATTGGTATCGTGTGGTCACTTTACTAATTGAAGTGCTCGGTTGCTCTTGCATTGTATTGGCACTAACTGGGCTGCCCTTGGCATTGTCTAGGATATGACAGCTGCGCTGACTTCTGACTCATAACAATTGTGTATGTTAACTGTTGAGTAGTGCCATCATCCGGTCATCCCTGTTCTTGAGGTCGCAATTAAATGGTTCTCTTGGTGTCAAAATAACTAATAGAAGCTGTCAGTACTAGAGTAGTGAGTTCATAGTACTTAAGTACACAAAACCCCTCAAGTGAAGTTTTTTGAGCTCGCAGTTAAGCTGCGGAGACTGAGTTCTCGGCATCAGCTTAATTAACAACGTACCCGAAGTACTGACGGCTCCCTGACACATCAATTACAAACGACTGATAGACTTGTCCAGTGTTGCACATATTTAATCAGGCGACCGATCGAGGCTGGTGAAGAAAGAAGGCTCGAGCTTCATTCACTGGTGAAAACTGATACGGAAGAAGTTGGTTATACTCCAAAGTCCAACCCTGACGGCGAATAGTTAATAACTTGGAAGTAGGGTAAGAGTAAGAAGATACATGCACCTTTGAGGGTTGAAGTTTCTATGTACAAGGGTGTGATGTACCCTGAAGTCTGATAAGGTATGTGTACATTTCATGCGGTAACGGGGCAGACGAGCTATATAATGGCTAGCTTACAAGTAATGCGAGTGCTGCTGTGGCAGTACATGTAGTACCAAGGACACGTACTACCACCACCGATCGATCTGCTACTAGGAAGATCGATACTGCATAGGACGTACGTTTCTTCCTGCACAAGGCCGGAGGAGTGGAAAACAAAAACAAAACAAAAAAAAAAGGCCGGAGGAATAAACCCGCCGGACGGCCGGCCGGTGCCTTTTTTGTTAGAGGAAACGCATCATTGCCTTTGATTGCGCCAACTAATCTCGTAGTTTAGGCAGCGAAGAGAGTATTACGGACTAGTACATGTATAATAGCTTTCCAACGGTCGAGATCAGCGATAGGACAACGAAACAAGGTATATACCACGCAGTTCATCGGATGCACGCAGGCACAGCCGCCGTTCATTGGTCGATCGGCAGCTGATGCTTGCGATCTACTCGATCACCGCGAGCGCGACGACGTGCGTGCTTGATCGGAGTCCGTTCGTTGGCTTGGGAAGAGCGACGACGTAGGATCTATTCTACGGAGTTGTCTCTCGCCGTGCGCGCCGCAGGGAGCGGTCTCACGTGGGCTCTCGCACCGGCCGCTCGTGGGGAAGTGCGCACATTTCTGATTTCTCTTCCTTCCTTCCTGCGCCCCCAGGGTCAAAGGTCCAAATGAAGGTGTCTCATCACCAAGACCAATCCTGGATTGTGTTGATTACACGGCACGGAGTTCCATCTCCAGGTCCTCCCTGTCTCTGAAGTCTGAGCCATAGAGCGATGACAGCGAGCCCAGGTAAATTTAACCGGCCCGAGGGACCTCTCTGTCAGCGTAAATATAGCGGACGATCTTGGGGTCAGATTAGGCTACTGTAGTCAAGCTCTCTGAACCTTCTGAAGCCACTATTCGCGCGGTGGCGCACGAGCGCCGCACAAGTACCGCCACCGGCCGGGGCCATGGCATGTGCGCCGTGTTTTCAGAGGGCGAAATCGAAGGGCAGGCGTACTACGGTACAAGGAAGGACGGGGTTAAGATCTCGGCGCAGGTTCCTCGCTACTAGTGACGGCATTCAATCCCTCGTCCGTTCCATCGGCAGGACGATGAACACGGAGAAGAAGCCCTTGTTATGTGGATCTCTGCCGATCCGCACCATGGTTCGTCGGAGTTACTGAACAGTCTGAACCCTACTACGATCTAACTTTGAGGGTTTAATTCATGGAGCCGTGGAGAGACAGAGACAGAAAGCGAAACATGAGATCAATCAGAGCTAAATCTCGCAGCCGCATGGTACGCCTGCCCTGGCCTAACATTTCTGCCGATCCTCCAATCTCTGTTTTGCATGGTTGACATTTCCAGGGAGGGGCAGGGTCAAAGGCGGAACCGGACAAAACGAAGCCAAATTTTGGTTCTTCAAAGTCGTGCGCCGCTGGTTCCCGGCCAACTGTTCGTTGAGATTTGGCCAGGTCGACATCCGGAATGCGGCTTTCGATCGGACCGTTTGGTACCAGGGCAATATGACAGGCATATGCCACCCCACCGGATCAACGGTTTCTTAAGCATTTTGCCATTTGACCAGCTCTTTCGACCGGCCATAGATCTTGTTAATCGACACACTCTGACGTAGTTTATTGGTGATGATTAAGCTAGTTAAGAGTGTTTGCGACAGAAGAAGACTGAGTGTCTTTCAGAATCAGAAGAAGACTGACTTGCCTATGTTAGTTAGTGGTAACGACCATGAGCCGAAAAGCTAAGCTAGAGGGATCTACCAACGAATAAATCGGTACATAGATAGTTTTTTTTTTGAGTAAAGGATCCGAACAAATACAAGACAGCCCACACACTTACAACAAGGACCACAAAGAAACCGAAAATACAACGAGGCCCCTGAAAAAGCGCAAGAACCACCTCCTGCTGTCGAAGAAGGCACAGACGGATCCTCAGCCGCTCCCAACCCTCCTAGCCGTCGCCGGAGACGCCGTACCACGATCCGCCGGAGAGAAGCCACCGCCACGCATAGTAGATGGTCGCAGAAGCCGTCCGCCGCAGGCGGCGGAACCTAGCCTCGATGAACGAGCTCGACCCCAGCAGCAACAACCCGGCTCCACCCAGCAACCAGCCGCTTCTGCCACGGCAAGGACCACCCGCACCA
This sequence comes from Poa pratensis, assembly GCA_947311845.1. Taxonomy (NCBI): domain Eukaryota; kingdom Viridiplantae; phylum Streptophyta; class Magnoliopsida; order Poales; family Poaceae; genus Poa; species Poa pratensis. Next base: position 129,176,594 of record CAMZMU010000052.1, on the reverse strand, counting down.
GCCACCAACCGCCTCCCGCCGCTGCTCCCCTCGCCACCACGGCTGGCCGGAGCGGAAAACGACGAAGAGGACCTCCAGATCCACCACCCAACAAAACAGATCGCCGCCGCCCACCTCCTTCTCCCCTCACCACCACGGACGGCCAGAGAAGGAAAAAAGAGGGCAGCCACCTGACGCACCACCTCCACGGCCTCCCCGACACGACGGCCGGAACGGGGAAAGGAGGGGGAGGACGAAGCCCAGCACGCCGACGCCGCCGCCACCTTCTTCGACGCCGTCCGCAGGGCACGCACACCTAATATACAAAGAACAAGCCGGAGTCGCAGGACCGGGGTTCCCCCACTCTCCCGCCGCCGCAGCGGCAGATGGAGAGGGAGGGAACCACCGTTTTGGCCGGCGGCGAGGTGGGGAAAAGTGGGCCGCTTCCTTATCGCCTCCGGAGTCGCGAGAGGATAAGGAGAGGGCGAGGTGGGGAAAAGTGCTTGGTGCATACATAGATAGGTTATTTGCAATGACTATTTTTGAGTTTTGTCTCCAACTGGCCTTGCAAAAAGAAAATACTAACTTGCCCAGGAAGCTATCGGTGTGAAGAAACTTTTTTTTATAAAAGAATGCGCACGTGGGTACGTGCTCGCTCAAGAAAAAAGACTACATGTACACGTTCCAAAGTCATTTGCATAGCCCCCTGGCATCGCCAAATGCGAGTTCCACAACCCCCTTCTTAAGAATAACTAATTTTAATGGAAAAAGTAAGAACTTATTCCACCACAACATAGTGTATATCCGCGTGAAATTCTTCCACCGATAAATTAACCCAAAGTCTGAAGTTCACCTAAAAATCCAAACAGATGGATAGGGTGGTCTAACATAGCTCAGACATGGGAACGGATGTAGGCAGCATTTTTTTTTTTTTGATATTGGCAGCAATTATTTTCATTAATAGTGTATTGGTAAAGTTTTCACTTGAGATCTCTTGGCCCTTGTACCATATCGAAATTATGGATCGATCAATTCACCCATAAGTATGACAATGGAGAGCAATTGCCAATGTATTTTGACATATAATCAATAATCATGCATAACTTTAATTTTGTTTTGAGTTTTACTTCCCCTAGTGAATAGGGTATAACCGTATTTCTTTACAAACAACTAGTACAACATTGACACAAACACACACATACTCGCGCAACACCAACTTAAAGACTACGCCATAATTTACATGGCTAAGACACACTAGGTGTCCAACTTAGGATTTCATCCCCGACGGATAATCCACAACCACCCCGGTAGCCACCAAATAATCAATTATGTCATCGATTTCTCACTCATATCAGATTTCCTAAGAGACAAATGTGAAATCAAAGGCGTTAACTATTCCACAATTATTTCCGTTGTATTTCATTTGTGAAAAAAAATCATTGAGATCATCACGAAGATTTTCTATGGTCCATTAATTGTTGTTAAGTGTGTTAATTTTTTGTATTTATTTATTTATACAAATTGTATTATTTTTGTTTGTATTGCGGAATTTCACCTCTACAGGGGATCTGGAAAACAAGAAATAGTGTATGCTTTAAACGTTGATTTCAAGATGATCTTGCAAATGTTATTTACCGACTATGTAACATGCTTAATAAGACGGAAGGCTCGAGCAGAGCCCAGCTTTAAATTAATAAATCCATCTGGCCAGGTTCATACAACAAACGCGAAACACAAACAACGGTCACTAGGGACCCAATGTAGCACCAGGTAGCACGCAGGCTACAAAGACGGACCCTCACACAAGACAGTCCACAACAAGAGACATACATCACCCACTAAAGGAAAGATACAGTCAAACATGTCGATCCCTAATAGTGTTGTGAAGCTCGCGGATGCGGCGAATCGCAAGCTCCACCGCGCCCCGGTCCTGTCTCCTAGCCACTGACTTCCACACCTGCATATACATAGCGAGTTTGTAAAGACAGTCAGCCGGCTGAGAAGGGAGCAACCCTTCAATCGCTAATTTGTTCCTCATGTTCCACAGAGTCCACAATAGGGAGGCGCAGCAAATCCATAACACTCTACGGTCCTGACCCTTATAGCCCTGGAGAAGTCTAAACATCTCTAAAAAATATTTCAAATAAGCCACGACGTAATAAATCTTGAAAAAGACGTGGAGATGCATATTCCATGGATCATGGATGGGCGTCCACTACTATAAAGTTGATGAGATGATGCCGTTACATGATTTCAATGTAGATGATCGGGAGGAGGTCTCTGGAGGTTTTGCAATCTTCGTGTGTTACGTTTCAAATGTTCATAATTGCTAGAGTAGAAAGGGTTTTTAATAAACAGCTATTGGCTTAAGCTCTAGAGTGAAGCATGGGTTGATTTGTTTTCCGTTATAATTTGCTTTGCTTTCTGTCTAACACTTATGTAAAGCACTCGCGGCTGTTTAGTGCAAATCGACGAAGGGAGTCCCATTTGGTTAAAAAAAAATCATGGGATTTTTATACTGCGGCAAAATGATAAATATCAGATTTATATACTGGGATTTTATACTCGTTGGTTAAAAGCATGATTTAAACAAAAAGAACCTGCAAAACATAGTACAAACACAGACGCTCATATACACGTTTACACTCACCCCTATGAACGCACGCAGGCACATCCTACCCCTATGAGCACCTCCGAAGTACCGAGCCGGTGGGTCGTATCTTGAAATTGACAAAGTCACCACTCACCTAGCGACAGGAACATCGTCTTCTACTGAAGAATATTCCGCCTAAATGAGAAACATTAAACCTGGGGTCATGGTTTAAAAAAAGATGATCACATCGTGCACATGCTTAAATCCTCGCCTCCCAACATTTTTTCCGAATAAAACGTTTTCTAAACACAAAATTGTCGTAGAGAAAGGTAAACACAAAATGCTTTAACATTCCCCGCCCGACCCCCAAGCAGAGGCCAAGAAGTAAGGCGCCCCTATATATAGCCCAAGGCACTCTCTAGTCTCTACTCCCCACAGTTCAGCCTACAGAATACAGATCCCTCCTACCAAGCCATGGAGATGGAGGCAGACGCAAGCCACGCACCCACCACTTCTTCCTCCTCCGTCTCATCTTCGACACTGTCCTCTTCGGCCTCCTTCTCCTCCCTCGCCAACATCGTGCAAGAGCTCCCCAAGAACTCCAAGCCCAAACACCCAAAGAAACGCAAGAGAGCAGACTCGCCGGCAACGGCCACCAATGGCGCTGCCCAAGGAGAGGAGAGCAGCTGCTGCACCACCGAGGACGACAACGACGCCGCGATCGGCGAGGCGCTTCCGGAAGGCACCACCCGCACGGGCGCCGTGTCGAAGAGCGGCTTCAAGTACCCGTCGTACCGCGGCGTGCGGCGCCGGAGCTGGGGCAAGTGGGTGTCCGAGATCCGCGAGCCGCGCAAGAAGTCCCGCATCTGGCTCGGCACCTTCCCCACCGCGGAGATGGCGGCACGCGCCCACGACGTGGCCGCGCTAGCAATCAAGGGTCGTAACGCGCACCTCAACTTCCCCGAGCTCGCGCACGAGCTGCCTCGCCCGGACTCTACCTCGCCCGCCGACATCCAGGCCGCCGCTGCCAAGGCTGCCACCGGTGCCGAGGTCCAGTGCGATCAGGCCGAGACGCCCGAGTCATCCTCATCCCCTGTCGTTGAGGAGTCGCCGCCGCAGTCGGAAGCTGCGGTGCGCACGGATGACAGCGTGAGCGGCGAGGACAATGCGCTGTTCGACCTCCCCGACCTTCTCCTGGACCTAAGGGACGGGCTCCTGTGGTCACCGGTGTGGCCGGCAGCGCTGGCGGCCGAGGATCACTACGACGGCGGCTGCTGCGTCGGGCTCAGCGAGACGCCCTTGTGGTCCGAGTAGCTTTTCTTACCGTTGTGGGCAAATGAATTGCCCTGGTAGCATAGTAAAGGAGGGAAAAACTAGCGTAGTAGTACTACTATTGGAAATGTATCCTTGGTTGTGTTTGACTCGGCCATGAAAAACCAGTGTGTTTCCATTCTCCATCATCAAGAAAATATACTACGTTTACTAGCCATGAATCCATGATGATTGATGTCCTTCCCTAAAAAAGAAAGGTTGCGGAATAAACACATACAAACTGAATTAGCATACATAGATGTTGACTGTTGACAGATCAATGTGTGGCGGGCTGACGTCTACTGGTAACTACAGTAGTATACTAGTACTGTAGTAGAAATCAATGAATTCCATGTATCTCTTGCAATAGTTTTGTTGACACTGATATGTGGTGGACCTGGTACTGGCCGTTTGGAAGTCGTTTTACGGTCCGGTGAAACAGTGAACGGCGAACAAACAAATCAAAATGAACGGCGCCTATTGTTTCCCCAGTGATTTCTCACCGCGAGCTTGGCAGTAAGCGAAAGAATTATTGTGGTAGTTAGTGTGTGTTACCACCTCACTCTCCAGACTCTGACGTCCTCGCTGCTGGTACGCTGTCATTGTGGAAGGATCTTCAGAAGACGATGGAAAAATCTCTGGAATGACAACTGGGCTTATAAATAACCGCAGCTAATTTAACTAGGAAAAGTACTGAACTGTAGTCATATCTTGCTTGGTTTTGGTAGGAGCCCCACGTTATCCTAGGTTACAATAAACGTCTAGTAGCAGAGTCCGGCGAGGGGAGAGGCATGAAGAAGCTACAGAAGAAACAAAAGAGAGGGAAGGAAGGACCAGAGAAAGTTCCAACCCAGAGCGCAATATTCTCTTTGTCTCCTTTTGCTCTTAGCAGAAGTTAAACAAACACCAAGCCAATAAACTGCGTGCTTAGGTACAGAGCCCAAGCACGCCAATTACCGGTTCCCGTAATATATAGTCCATGCATCTACCTTTGCTTCCCCTACTAATACGATTATTAACTAATAAATCGATCGACCGCCCCCCATTACTTAATCAAGGATCTTTTAGTGTACACGTAGACAGAAACGACCGTCTCACATGCACAACACATGGCCAGACCATCTTGCACTGCGTTGCATATGCATGCACTGTGCTCCAGTTGCATACTGCAGCAAGCTGAGCAGAGAGCTGGCTGATTGCGTCTGCCAATTAATTAACAACGCGTATTGTATCAGGGAGCAATAATCCAATCGGCTAGCTAACTAATTCGTCCGGTGCCAACGGAGAGTATCCAATGCCGCGGGGGTCTTGTCGACGCAGCCGGCCGGGACCGCGATCGTACTGTTCCGGCCGGCGGCTCCGGTGTCCGGTGGGGGCGCGTTCGCGTATGCATTTGCATGGTTAGCTGGCTCGTACGTTGCCGGTTCAATTGCTGGGAGAACGACCAAAAATCGATCGGCCGATGGGGATATCCGGGCGGGCTAATTTGCGCCGGCCAATGAGGCACCTAATCGGTTAGTCTAGCACTCAACGGAATATTGGTGCAACCACGCTGATCAATCCAGTTAGCTCTCAAGGACTGAAGGTTGAATGCTTGATGTATGCAGGATGTCTGCGTGCGCCGATTATGCACTCCATGGGCAGGACCGCACGAGGCTATACGACGTATTGTGATTTGATTGATGGATACCACCAAATGATTATACACGGTCCGAGGAGGCTAGTTTTGGCCATGACAGACAGAGCTAAACATAGGAGGTTTGCCGCAAAACAAAAACATGCAAAACTTGATCATCACGATTGTAAACAATGGATGGGTTACCGACCATGCGGCCAAAGAAGGAATTGTCCACAACCACTTCAACTCGATGCTTGGCCGCGGTGAGGCGAGAACGCAAGATTTCAATTGGGAAATGATGCACTTTGAAGAGGCAAACTTGGAGAACCTTGGGGATCCCTTCACCGAGGAGGAGGTGAAACTTGCAATAAATCAAATGCCAAGCGACAAGGCTCCCGGCCCCGATGGCTTCACGGGTGCTTTCTTCATGAAATGTTGGGATATAATCAAAATTGACGTCATGAGGGTCATAAATCTTTTTGGCAACCTCCATGCCGAAAACTTCCAATGGCTTAACTCCGCCAACATTGCCCTTTTGCCAAAGAAGGAAGGTGCGGAAGAGGTGGGTGACTTTAGGCCTATTAGCCTTATTCATGCCATCGCAAACATCATTTCCAAGGTGCTTGCCCTCCGGCTTGAGCCTCTTATGAATGACCTTGTCTCCAACGCCCAAAGTGTTTTCATCAAGAAAAGAAGCATCCACGACAATTTTCTTTATGTCAAAAATCTTGCAAAGAGGCTTCACAAGAGCAAAATTCCGGCGCTTCTTTTCAAGCTTGACATCCGCAAGGCTTTTGACTCCATCCGTTGGGAGTTCATTTTGGACCTTCTCCAACGCCGTGGGTTCCCTAGCCGTTTCTGCAATTGGATTGCCGTCTTGCTCTCCACCGCTTCTTCCCGGGTGCTCCTCAATGGCATTGCCGGACCTCCAATCCTCCATGGCCGTGGTCTTAGGCAAGGGGATTCACTTTCCCCCCTACTCTTCGTGTTGGCCATTGACCCCCTCACTCAAATTTTGGAGATCGCAACTAGAGAAGGGCTACTTCACAAACTTCGTGGGAGAGGAACCATTTTGAGAACATCCTTATATGCGGACGATGCGGCGGTCTTTGTGGCGCCTTTGAGAGAGGATATCACCAACTTTGCTTCCATTCTTGAAGCTTTTGGTGACGTGACCGGACTTTGCACAAACTTTGACAAGAGCTCTGTTGTCCCAATCAAATGTGGTGCCATCAACCTTGATGCGGTGCTTGAGGGCATTCCGGTGGCGAGGGCTTCATTTCCTATGCGCTACCTTGGACTCCCTCTCTCTATTTGGCGCCTAAAGAGGTCGGATTTCCAACACCTTGAGGATAAGTGTGTGAACAAGCTCCCTACTTTGAATGGAAGATTCATCACCACGGCCGGTAGGGCAACCTTTGTCAAATCGGTCATCGCCTCTCAAGCCATCTACTACTTGACCCCTCTTATTATTCTACCGGGCACTATGCATTTCTTGAAAAAGATTCAACGAGCCTTTCTATGGTCGGCCAAGGACACGACGACGGGTGCCAAGTGCAAGGTGAATTGGGAATTAGTGTGCTGGCCCAAGGAGCATGGTGGGCTCCACATACTCCACTTAGACAAATTTGCATCGGCTTTGAGGTTACGGTGGCCATGGCTTGAATGGAAAGACACCAACAAAATTTGGGTTGGATATGGGAATCCTTGCACATGCGATGACATGGATATTTTTTATGCCGCAACAACGATCACCTTGGGGAATGGCCTAAAAACCCCTTTTTGGCATGCTCCATGGTTGGAGGGGAGGAAACCAAAGATCTTGCGCCGCTCATCTTCGAGTGTTCTAGCAAGAAGAATTGTTCGGTTGGCCATGCCTTGCTTGGTGCAAGTTGGGTGGAGAAGGTGCTGCTTGATGAGGAGTTCACCACCGCCCACTTCTTGCAATTCATGGAGCTTTGGTCCTTACTCACCGACATCCAACTTCAACCCAACATAAGTGATGAAATCCATTGGAAGCTTACGGAGAATGGAGAGTACACGGCAAAATCGGCCTACAAGATGCAATTCATGGGAACCATTTTTTCCACCATGGAGAAATCGGTTTGGAAGCCTTGGGCTCCTCCCAAGACAAAGTTTTTTGCTTGGCTTGCCAATCAAAATAGGATTTGGATGGCGGACCGGTTGGCAAGAAGAGGATGGCCCAATTGCGGCCTTTGCCCTTTTTGTAAGCAAACGTCGGAGACCACCACTCACCTCTTTGTGCATTGCCGCTACACTAGAAGACTATGGGACCTAGTAAGAGATTGGCTTGGCCTTCACACCTTGGCCACGGCGGGTTGGATAAGCCTTAACTTCAATGAGTGGTGGATTTTGATGACGAACTACACTCCCAACCGCAAAGCCGTTGCCTCCCTCACCCTCCTCGTCACTTGGGAAGTTTGGAACGAGCGCAACGCAAGAGTTTTCCGCAACAAGAGCTCGCCCACTTTTGTTCTTTTAGATAAAATTAAGAAAGAGGCACGTCTTTGGGTTTTGGCGGGTGCCAAAAGTTTGGGCAATTTGATGCCGCGAGAGTAATTGTGTTATAATATTCGGGTGACAAAGTTATCTCAAACTTGCATTCTTGCAATCTTCTCCTTAATTAATATAAGGGGCAAAGCTTTTGCCCCACCGTTTCAAAAAAAAAAGAATCCAGACCAGGGGTTCTTAGGCTGATTCCCAAAGTCAAGGGTTTGTCTTTCGTCTCATGGCATTTATCAGTGTCATTTTTAAGTTTATGGCCCGGCTATCGCATCTGGCTCACCGTACTATAGGGAGGTCGCATACGCCGTTTATCAAGGCTAGACATATTATCGTCATTGGAGTGTCCACGAGGGCACCATCCTAAAGCGTCAGTTTGATAGTGTGTTCGAGAAGGCATAAGATAGGGTCACCCGAGGTTTCCTAAGTTAGTGTTCCTACAAAAGATAATTTGACCCGGGGTGTGTGCACCGTGTTATGTTGTTGTCCTTGAGTGTTCAGACGGCTATTGCTGTTAACAATGAAATCACAACTTTCTTTCGTAATGCATGGAGGGTGTGCGCCAGGGAGACTCATTGTGATCTTGGATCGGGCTAGTCATGCCGATCAAATCAAGGGCCAAGTTAAATTGACACTTGATTTCATTTTAATTATGTAGATGCTACTTTTATCTTATCGAGACGGGTGAGCTAGGTCCTTTTCCCGTGTTTTGAAAAAATGCTCGGGTTGAAAATTGATTTCAAACATAGTGGTATTATGACAAGAATTCCAATCATATTGCATTTGTGTGGTACTTGGATTAGGATATGCCGAGGCCACAAGTATTGTGCTCCCATGTGGATGCCTAGGTAAGGTGGAAGTGACACGACCGAAAGATTGTGGCAACTGTTTTAACCGTTGGAAACCCTACATACCATCATCCCAAGTTGTGTGATCACTTTTAACAATTGTTCATCCGACATTCCTTCCTACAAAATGTGGATACCCTAGAGGCGGTGCACCTATGTCTCTCAGATGATTTCTTTGTGAGATCTGCGAGGAGTTGTTTGTGGGATCGGACGAGGATGACAACCCTTCCCCGATGTGCCACATCGAATTATGTGCATGTGATTCTAGCGGTAAACCTATTACCTAAACCCTAAGGATTGCTCTTGGTGTTTGTGCGGTAGAAAATTTTATTTTGTGCTTGTGTAGCATAATGCATGATCCAACAAAGGCAACGAACATATGTCGTGGGCCCTTGATGCATCATGTCACTTATGAATATCTCGACCCCCCTCAAAATAGAAAATAAAAATCTTGGTGGTCAAATTTATGGTGCAATGGCCCTAGTCCAATGCTTGATTCTTATGTAGCGATTCAGAGAATCTAAGTCATATATTTTTCTCATGCTGCGTTGAGAAATGAGTTGTGCCCAGTCCCTTGTACAAAACAATTAGAACCCTAATTTCTTTGGGGACTTGGCTCAACTTTGCCGGGAGTAGTGGGTCAGCAGAGGTGCATTACTTGGATTGCATTTTCTACTCAATGTTGGGCTATTTAGACCGCAAGAACTAAATTGGCCATTGAGAGGATCATTCCAAAACACCCTCCTGAGTCCAGACACCTTTTTCCATATGATTGTATTCCTTCCATAGTTGTTGTCGGCGGTGAAAAAGAAGGATAAGAAAGTATAAGCACTTGGGAGACCTCAGTTCAGGATGTTACACTCTTCCAATAGATCGATGCCATTGTAGTTTCCTTGTGCCCGCCTATTTTGTGTTTCTTCTTTTCTTTGTGGCCTTGTGTCTTGTTGGTAATCTGAACTAGAGTGCCGTGTGTTTGTACCTTGCACATTTATGTGTAGTTGTTGCCTTTTTCAATTTAAAGCAGGGCCCTTCTTGAGCCCTCCATCTATGGGAAACGATAGACTGTGGTTTGTCCACAGATTTTTCATTGTGACGATTTTATCAAACAGGAATCACGACAGTCAACCGTTGCTTTTATATCTTGAAATGAAAATAGATCTTTCTCTGAATTATTCCAAGACCGGCAGAGAACATTAATATTTTTATTCCTTATACGAGAAGAGCGACCGAGTGACCTCATAGTTGGTCAAGCATCATTTTCAATTAGATTCAAACAACCCCAACAATTCTACAAAGTGTAACTAACTACGAATAAATACATCCTAGTGTACAATGCAGCTGACGATCGGCCCTTGTCGTATTCTTGCATGTGACAATAATGCCCGAAGATCCGTTAGTTTCACTGGAAGCACATGTGGTCACAGATACTTATAATCCGAATTATTCTGCTTGTCAATTGGATGCATATAACGATCATCGGTACAAGTTTAGCTTTCAGGGCATAAACCACCACCAATTATTTTTGCCAGCCGTCTCCATAAACACCATGCATGCATAGAGAAAAGAGTACTGTTTTTGCAGTAAGCTGATACAGACCGATCATGCTGGAAGAAAATGACCACTTGGATGGGAGTTAATTAGGCCAGGGACGTACTAACCACTCTTTTCTCTATGGAGGTTATCGACGTGCTAACAGCTCTTTACATGGTAATAATGTCTGAGCTTTTTTTTGAAACCAAAGGCAAAAGCTTTGCCTTATCCATTTATTAAGCAGAAGGTGCCCGGTTTATTATCGGAAGAAACCGACCGAAAATCATACAATAACACAACCCACGGGCGAAGCCTCACAACCTCAAGAACAACTAGAGTCAAGCTCCAAACACCACTCCGCAACAAGTCGGCCACACATCCACCCAAGCCGGAGAAAAGAAGTCGTAACTGCTATGGGAAGAGCAGATACGGGACACTCCAAACGTAGACGAAGGCGACGAACCCACCAGAAGCCCCGACGATGACAACCAACACCAAGCTCCAAATGTCTGAGCTTTGTCATAATCGTGTTCTTTGGGGCTTTGTGGTGCGTAATTACTCTGACGACGATCAACGGTTGGCCATGCTCTGCGTGTCAGCAGTCGTCGTCAAAGCTTAATAAGCAGAAATGGGCCAGAGCAGGAAGGTCAAGTTGGAACTAAAGCAAGGCGCATATGAAGCCGCATTCCTGTTGTTAATAAAAACTGTATATGGTACTATAATAAACATTTTCCTTCTTCTTAAGTAATCAAGACGTATGTCTAATGATGATGCCTTTTAAAGTTTCTTTTCTAATTTTTGAGGGAAAAAGGTAGCGGATCTCTCTACCATGGTGATGCGTTCTAAGTTTCCAATACCCATCCGCCGTAGGAATGCATGGGCAATGTACTTATTTATTTTTTTTCGTTCTTGACGGTCTTCGTCGGCGTTTCTCATTAGATAACAACTCCACTAATTATCTAGAATTTCGTGCAAAGCTTTCCTTCTTTTTGACAATAGGAGTATATTCGTAGCTTGATTAGATGTCGATATTGGCATGACGGGTGGTGTCGACGAGAAGACATGCCTAGTTGAAGATATAAGAGCTACTATTTTGTTGAAACATGACCGGGTCTCAAGATATGTTCGGAACTTGGTGATGGTAACAATCTTATATGTATATCGGTTTTAGGCCCTTTTTCTCTCAGTTCTTTTAACTTTCTAAGATCTGGGTTGTTTCTCTGATGAAATTCGACAAGCAGATCGTTGGCTCGAAAATAAAACAATTTGTGGAACTTTAAGCGTAGAGTGTTTTATCAAGCGTCTCTTTCCACAAGGATTAATCGGGGTTGATTATCAAGCACATTCTTCTATCGAGAACGCGTGGTTGTCCAGTGGCCGCAAAATCCTGCTGGAGGACGGCGTCACCCTACTGGAGGGGTGGGTGACGAACATCGTCAACATGCTGGTGGTGCAGCGGGCAGGTCCACGTCGAATACATAAGGCAGGTGTGGAGGGAGTTGTCTATGGAGGAGCGGCTCGATTCCAAGCACTCCATCTCGGCGCCACACTGGAATGACGTGGTGGATGCAGAATATGAGGCGTGCCATGGCGGCTTCTTCATCCCAAGAGGCATGGAGGAGCCACCACCGGAGTGGTTCGCTTCGGACAACGAGCTTGCCCGCTCCGACGGCGAGGTGGACAGCGAGGAGGAGGAGCTGCCTGACCTTCCCTGTACACCGGCGAAGGCGCCGACACATGACCCAGCCCCAGCAGCGTCACCGTCAACGTGTAAGGGTGTGGAGGATGAAGCCTCACGCGCCGGCTGTGGCATGCATCAATGGTAGATCAAATCTCACCACGCACCGGCCGCGAAACCAGAGCCGAGGCTACGTTTTTAAAGGCCGTAGCCGACGGCAGTAGCAGATGAAACTTTCGGCTGACAGATCTTTGAGGTATGCAAATTCCTTGATGATCCGGCGCTGGGATAGGCATCTTCTTCTATGGCGCTAGGCTACGTCGGCGTGTTTAGCGGTTGGCGAGAAGTTGTATGGTGTTGTCGATGTCGGGATAGGCCTCCTTCTCTCGGCGTAGTTTAGGTTTACTTTGTTAAATTGCATTAGATTTTAAATTTTATGTTTATTAAATTTCATTTAAATTTATCAGAATTGTTGTCAAAATGTTAAGTTTGATTATAACAATTTGGATGTTGGTCTCGGGACGCCATTGTGGGCTGCATCCCCCTATGTGGCGGACACACGTCCGACACATCCAATTGGGTCTCAATTGGTGGTGCCAGACATGAATTTGATATCACCCGCCAGAGATGCTCCAACAATATTGTTGCATCTAGTAAAAATTATGATAAAAATTAATTATAGTACTCTTGATGGTCTAGGATACTGATGACCCACAAGTATAGGGGATCGCAACAGTTTTCGAGGGAAGTAAAACCCAATTTATTGATTCGACACAAGGGGAGCCAAAGAATATTTATAAGCCTTAACAACCGAATTGTCAGTTCAGCTGCACCTGGAAATAGACTTGCTCGACACAGTTTATCAGTAGCAACAGTTTTATAGCAGTAGCAGTAGTGAAATAATAGCAGCAGTGAAATAAAGACAGCAGTGTGATTGCAGTAGACAGCGGGATGAAAATACTGTAGGCATAGGGATGGATGGACGGGCGCTGCATGGAAATTCATATAATAATCAAGACATAGGCATTTGCAGATAAATAAAGATAAAGCATCCAAGTACTAAGTAACCATAGGCATGTGTTCCTATATAGTCGTACGTGCTCGCAATGAGAAACTTGCACAACATCTTTTGTCCTACCAGCCCGTTTGCAGCGGGGCCTCAAGGGAAACTACTAGTAATTAAGGTACTCCTTTTAATAAATTACCGGAGCAAAGCATTAACACTCCGTGAACACATGTGATCCTCACATCAAAACCATCCCCTCCGGTTGTCCCAATTGTTGTCACTTCGGGGCCTCGGGTTCCGGACAATATATGTGTATACAACTTGCAGATATGATCTAAAACAATGATTATCCTCATGATACAATAACATGTTCAGATCTGAAATCATGGCACTCGGGCCCTAAGTGACAAGCATTAAGCATAACAAGTTGCAACAATGACATAAAGTACTAACAACGGATACTAGGCACCATGCCCTAACAATCTTATAGCTATTACATGAATGATCTCATCCAATCCTTCCATCCCCTTCAGCCTACAGCGGGGAATTACTCACACATGGATGGGGAAACATGGATGGTTGATGGAGAGGCGTCGGTGATGATGATGGCGATGATCTCCTCCAATTCCCCGTCCCGGCGGAGTGCCAGAACGGAGTTTCTGGTCCCCGAAATAGGGTTTTCGATGGCGGCGGCGCTCTGGAGAGTTTCTGGAAATATGGTCGATCCCCCGGCGTTTTTAGGTCAAGTCCTTTAAGTAGTCGAGAGGGGGACGCGAGGGGGTGGCCGAGTCGGCCTCACCACGTGGTGGCGCGGCCCAGGGCCCACCGCGCCGCCATGTGGTGAGGGCGGCTCGTTGCCCCCTCCGTCTCATCTTCTGGCACCGTGGTTCTTCTGATAAAATAGGGGTTTGCATATTTTCTGGGGATTTTCCCGAAAGTTGATTTCTGCACAAAAACAAGACACCAGGGCAATTCTGCTGAAAACAGCGTTAGTCCGTGTTAGTTGTATTCAAAACACACAAATTAGAGGCAAAACAACAGCAAAAGTGTTCGGGAAAGTAGATACGTTTTGGACGTATCAACTCCCCCCAAGCTTAGCTTATTGCTTGTCCTCAAGCAATTCAGTTAACAACTGAGTGCGATAAAAGAAACTTTCACGAACACATTTGCTTCATATGATATATATATTCTCACTATATGGACAAGTGCTTAGGCAATTCATAATAAGATGTATGCAAATAATGTCACCTAATAGCCATGTAAACCATGAAAAGATGCCAACATACTAATAACAAACAACATGAAACATATCTATCTGCAAGATTGCAATGCTCATAATAGGATATGATAAGGTGGTATCTCGCTTGCCCGTATTTGTACAGCAAAACATAAATGCCCAGGCACCTCTGAAGTTCAAGGGAAGACTAGAAGTAAAGATATCAAAGATAAAAGCATCAAAGTTATACCACAGTTAACCGCATTCTGGGACAAGCACATTACACTAAGAATGACAACTATGCTCTCGAGAAGGTGCTCAAAGAAAGGATGGTGACTCAACATAAAAGTAAAAGATTGGCCCTTCGCAGAGGGAAGCAGGGATTAACATGTGCTAGAGCTTTTTATTTTTAAAACAGAAGTAAAATTGTTTTGGGAGGTGGTTGTTCCTGTCAACGAATGGCAATAGAGTTTCTGTTATCTTCCATACTAAACAAGTTGAGAGCGGTTCCGAGATGTTGATATTAAGCATTTATAGCATGCACTTTATATATAGTTTGACACTCCTCCCAACCTTTGCTTACACAAGCCATGGCTAACCGAATCCTCGGGTGCCTTCCAACAATCACATACCATGGAGGAGTGCCTATTTTATTGTTTTTAGCTTTTTGATGTTATAATGGTCTAACCAGCTCTTTGCAAAATTAGTGACAAGCAGATGAAGCATGCAAGTCGGGGTACTTAATTTAGTATGGAAGATAACAAACCCAACTACTACTTCCTCATGAGCTAAAAACAGTGTCACAAAATGAGAAGTAATTTGAAGGTTTTAAAGGTAGCACATGAAAATTTACTTGAATGGTTTGAAATGCCATGCATAGGAATTTATAGTGGACTCTTTGGAATAACTTGGTTTTCAGGGATTTGGAAGCACGAGCAGCATTCCCGCTCAGTACAAGTGGAGGCTAGCAATAGACTGGGAAGCGACAATCAAGAGAGCAATAACCGTCATAATCATGCTTGCGACAAAACAAAATTAACGGAGGCATAAAAGTGATACAAGAACTCTGAGGCAAAATAAATCATCAAGGCTTAATTGACTTTTTGTTTTTCAGTCATATGCATGCGTGAGCATGTGCCAAGTCAATTCAAATGAATCATTCAGAGGAGGATACCACAGTGTCATACCCTTTTATGAATAGAACAATGCAAGCAAACATCAATATAACATGCTACCCACTATTAATAAATTGGAACTGATCATAAGAGAACATGAACTACTAAGCATCCACTAAATAACATATACCTCACATGAACCAACTAAGCATGCTCACATGGATGAGTATATGTACAAAAATGAAAACAAATAGAGTTCATACCAGCCTCTCACCCCAACTCGAATCGTCGTAAATCGTCATTATTGCTTTTCACTTGTGTGGCTTGAATGATATGAAATGATAACCAAGCTCCACTGGAGTCACGGAAGCTGTCGAACTCTGCAGCAAACTATACAAAACCGAAAAGAACAACAAATATTTTTGGGTTTTTCGAATTTAAAACAAAAGCAAAAAGAAACAAGCAACAAAGCAAAATATTTTTGGTTTTTGAATAACAAACCGAATTTAAACAACTAAGCAAACTAATACTAGAGACTTAAAGAAACAAATAAAGAGAAACAACAGAAATATTTTTGGTCTTTTTGTGTTTTGGAAAGCAAAAGCAAAACAAGAAACAACAAAAAGAAAGAAAGAAAATCGAAACATGGATATACAAAGTACCGACAGAACATGATATATAAATGAGTGAGATGTCGGTATACCTCCCCCCAAGCTTAGGCTTTTGGCCTAAGTGGAGATCAACCCCATGGCGCCCAGGAAGTGGCGCCTCCATAGTACGACGAAGAAGGGTCCTCGTCCTGATACGAACTGGAGGACGCACCGGGTAGGTGACGGTGTAGTCCTCAGAGGGTGTCGTGTCCTCGGAGTCGTGCTGCTGGTGAAAGCCAAGCACCCTCAGCTGCTCGTCCAACTCCTCCTTTGAGCGCGACCACGGCCTCCTGCGAATACTGAACAACTCGGCTGGGGCAAAGGAACTTTCCTTTCGTCCCCATCAGTGAACAAAACTCTATAAACAAGACTTCTGCACGAGATTTAGCTGTAACAAATTTATGATCTTTCATAGCAGCAAGGTCGAGCCTGAAAGGGGTTAGCAACTCATCACTAGGATCAACAGGAAGGCCTAGATATGCTATAACTCGCGAGGCAACAATCCCTCCATAGATGGGTCCACCGCAGCTAAGCGACGAGCGATGAGAGCACCAAGATTATAAGATGTGTTACCAGTAAGTGCAGCAGCCAGAAAAGCAAGATGATAATTAGAAATGTTGCTGGTGTTCTCCCTACCAAGGATGCTAGTAGCAAGATAATAAGTAAAGTATCTAATGGCAGGGAGCTGAATGTTCCTTATCTTGCCGCGCTGGGCGGTGCGGTCATCATCATTGTCACCCCTCGGTAAAGTTCCAGCAAATCGTTGGGGCGTCCTTGAATCCTCTTCGCTGTACCTGAAGGAGCAATACCTATGGCAGCACAAAAGTCATCCAAAGTCATGGAAACAGGCCTATCATAAATCTTAAATCCAATGGATGGCTTGTAGGATGAGTTGCCAAATTTAAAACTCTCAACAAAAGTTTTGGTGAGCGTATAATATTGGTGGCTTTCATCCCCATATATATAGTCAAACCAACCCTCTGGACAAGGAACAAGAAATCATCAAGGAGCCCTGCATCATGCAAAAAGTTAGGGCATGGGAAAGATGATGGGTTTGGAACTCCATCATCCCTCTCATCGCCAATGCTTGGTGCAATGAGATCTTCATTGTAGGACTGCCTAATTCGAGTGGCTGCCCTTGGAGGTCTTGCCACCCTTTGCGAATCTCTCAAAGATCTCTCCATAGGTGTGGTTATGCATCTTCCTTTTCTGAAATTTTTGGCAAACACTATAAAAATTGATTTTGAGACATCTAAATGAAGGGAACTACTATAGGAACTTGCTAGAGGATTAAACATGCATCAAAACTAATTATTCTAACATAGAACAAGCATGCAAACTCACTTAACATGTCACCTACAGCAGCAAAATACTCAAGAAATACTCCACTAAACAAAATTCTACTTGGATATTCGGAGGAGTCACATACCGGAGAACAAATGCCCCAAATCTCAGCAGCAAAGATGGCTGAGCAAGGAGATCGAAAATCACGAGCAAGAACAGCAAGAACACGGGTTTGAGCAGTGGAAATGTGTTTGGTCGTGAGAGGGGAAGAGTGGTAGGTGGCTGAGTGAGTGGAGGGCCAGGTGGGGCCCTCACCATGCCACGGCGCGGCCAGATGCCAGCCGCGCCACCATGTGGTGAGGTGGCATGGTGGGTCCCCCTGGTCAGCACCAGGCACTCCCATGTTGCTCTTTCAAAAATAGGACCAGTGGTATAATTTTTATAAATTTCTGAGAACTTTCAATTTGGACAATTTCTGGGTACTCAAGATAATAAAATCAGGGCAGAAAAAATGATTTTGAAAATCTAACTCAACTAAACTTTTACAAACTAAGCAACAATACAGTAGGTAAGACAAGGATGAGGAATAAAATGTTGTTTAGCACCTTCATGTATATAAAATGTATTTGTTAACAAGGTTGATCAAGTCTTGCCACCAAATAAATTTTATATGCCACAAATGAATTAAACATCATGAGACAATCATGTTACCTTGAATTGTATTGATATGGATCCAATCATAATGTTTTGATATCCTTCTTGATGATCATATATAGGACAATCAATACTTCCCACTTTGATAGTTCTAAAATTAGAAATTGTATTAACTCCATAAACTTTGTCCACTTTCTTGGGGAAATAAACAATGTGCTCTTTGTCATTCACATTAAAAGTTATTTTTCCTTTATTGCAATCAATAACAGCACCTGCAGTATTTAGAAAAGGTCTCCCAAGAATAATAGACATATTGTCATCTTCAGGCATTTCAAGCACAACAAAATCAGTTAAAATCAAACAATTATTAGCCACTTGAACATGGACATTTTCACAAATGCCAACAGGAACAACAGTAGATTTAAAATCAAAGATATATCAGTAGTGTCGTGTCACGAAGGACGGACACCGGGGATGAAGGACACCCCCAAGCTATGCATGTCCGACCTATGGTACACGCACCAGACCCTAGGCTTACCATCCTTCCTAGGAGGGACGCTAATCTCCTGTGGTGTGTACGCATCCAGATCTGCCTGTGGAAATTCTCCTTCTTTGCTCTGGTTGAGGTTGCTCTCCTCTGGGAGCGACGCCGGGGTCTGTACGCCCGAACGAGGTCCTTCCTCACCTCCATGCGTCCATGGAGGCGGACTGATCTCGGCGTTAGGGGTACTTTCCTCGGGTTTTTCTTGGCTGACCAAAGGACTGACGTATGCAGCTGGTGGGACGAACTGGATACCATAGGTTCGACCTTCTACTGGTGAAGGCGGGGATTCTTCAAGGACAAAACCCAGGCCGGGGTACCGCAAGAGCTCCATCGCGGCATTCCATTTTTTCTTCCATGTCATGCTTAGTTGCAAGGGAAGAGCTTTGAGGCAGATCTTACGACGGATGAAGAGCTTGAAGTAGCACTTGTGCCGAAAGACGAACTCGACGTAGAAAACGTCTCCGACGAAGGAGAACTTGACGTAGATCTTGACGTCGACAAAGAACTCGCCGCGGCACAAGATGTAGACGGATCCAGTGCTTGCGCCCCCTACCTGGCGCGCCAGATGTCGTGTCACGAAGGACGGACACCGGGGATGAAGGACACCCCCTTTGTAGATTCGGTAGGGGCGCGAAGGAGGCTGGAAGACGTCTCCCGGAGTACCGCCGGCAAGCTCTCCATCTCTCTCTCTCTCTCTCTCTCTCTCTCTCTGTGCGTGTATGGCAAGCAAGCAAAGGACACAGCGATCAACCAGGTTCAGGCCGCCCGAAGGCTAACAGCCCTACTCCTGCATGTCTGGATAGATGTGAGTATCATGGTGTGGCTACAATGGTGTCTCCGGCGAGGTACCCCGGGAAGGGTTTTGGCGAGAAGAAGGAGAAAGGGCAGATCCTGGCTCTGAGGAGATCACCTCCCTTCTCTTCTCTGCCCTAGCTATCTCTTGCTCTGCTCTTGCTTGGGTTCTGCCTTGGATTCGTCCTCTTTCCCCCTCGCCATGACTTGGTCCTCCTTTTACAGACAATGGGATGCCACAGAGGTCATGCGAGGAGCGTGAGGGGGTCTTGGCGGAAGTTCCCCCTCTCCGTGGTTGAGGTGGAGACGTCGCCTCTCCTCCTCCAAGTATCTTCCGCCGGTTTGGTGAGATCCCCGCCATTTAGGGGAAATCGAGGTGGGAAAAGGGCTGGCACACCGCAGGTGGTGTCCCCTGCCTGCGCCTTGCTTCCCAAGTCTTCTGGGCTCTTCTACCATCTTCTGGAGGGCGGTGGAAGCCCTAACTTCGTCGGGTACAACCTAGTACCCGAGAGAGTGTCCGGCTCTGCCGGGGTCTCGGGCTCTCGGGGTCCTCTTGCTCTTCCGGGGTCCTCCGCACCCGGCAGACTTAGCTCGTACGCGGGGTGCCTGCCAGCTTTGCACCGTGCCTTGATCTTGTCCATCTTCGTGCTGGGCCCACAGGCGGTGGACCCACTTTGGCAGCACTAGGGGAACCCTGTGTTCCACTGCTGCGACAGTAGCCCCCGGGCATGGTCCCGGCGGCTTTGCTTCAGCGGCTGCCGGGGCTATGACCAACAAGAGGTCAAAGTGGGTCCCGGCGCCTGATACATCTCCAACGTATCTATAATTTCTGATGTTCCATGCTTATATTATGCCAATTGCTACATGTTTCATATACACTTTATATCATTTTTATGCATTTTCTGGGACTAACCTATTAAGAAGATGCCACAGTGCCAGTTCCTGTTTTCTGCTGTTTTTAGTTTCAGGAAAGTTGTTCTGGAAATATTCTCGGAATTGGACGAAACAAAATCCAAAGTTCCTATTTTCCTGACACGTTCACGAATTCCGAAGGAGAGACGAAGGGGGCCGTGGGCCGTCCTCACCATGTGGTGGCGCGGTCCCACCTCCTGCCGCGCCGCCACGTGGTGAGGATGCCACGGACCTCCACCGACGCCGTCCCTTTGCCTATATATTCATCTATTCGGGAAAACCCTAAACACCCGAGTCATATTCCACGAAAAGTTCCAGAGCCGCCGCCACCGTCAACCCTAACTCGGGAGGGTTCTGAAGCTCTTCCCGGCACCCTACCGGAGAGGGGAATCATCACCGGAGGGCTCTACATCGCCATGCCTGTCTTCGGAGTGATGTGTGAGTAGTTCATCCTTGGACTATAGGTCCATAGCAGTAGCTAGATGGTTGTCTTCTCCTCTTGTGCCATCATGTTTAGATCTTGTGAGCTGCCTATCATGATCAAAATCATCTTATTGTAATGCTACATGTTGTGTTTGCTGGGATCCGATGAATATTGATACTATGTCAAGTTGAATACTGAATATTATGTCTATGTCTTTTATGATCTTGCATGCTCTCCGTTACTTGTTGATACTCTGGCCAAGTAGATGCTTGTGACTCCAAGAGGGAGTATTTATGCTAGATAGTGGGTTCAGTCTCCATTTAATCTGGGGGAGTGACAGCAACCCCTAAGGTTGTGGATGTCCTGTTGCCCTAGGGGTAACCTAATGATGTTTTGTCTAAGGATGAATGTGTTGTTTACATTATGCACTTTACTTAATGCAATCGTCTGTTGCTTGCAACTTAATACTGGAAGGGGTGCGGACGCTAACCTGAAGGTGGACTATTTAGGCACAGATGCATGCTGGATAGCGGTATGTGTACTTTGTCGTAATGCCCAAATGAATCTCATAGTTGACACCACAACTTGCACATGCATGTTATGCACTTATCAATATTGTCAATTGCCCAGCTGTAATTTGTTTACCCGCATGTTAGTTATTTATTATGGAGATACACCACTAGTGAACTGTGGACCCCGGTCCATTCTTTTAAATCTGAAATACAACCTACTGCAATCATTGTTATTTTTCATTCTCTGCAATTAAACATCATTTTCCACACTATACGTCTAATCCTTTGTTTTCAGCATGCCGGTGGGATTGACACCCTCACCGTTTCGTTGGGGCAAAGTAGTTTGATTGTCTTGTGTGCTGGTTCCAAGTCAACCGTCAGGACTTCTTCCACCCCATCGACGCAGCAAGTTTTCTGGCGCCGTTGACACCTTCAGAAGTGTCTTCATCTCCTACTGGTTCGATAACCTCGATTTCTTACTGAGGGAAGACTTGCCGCTACACTCATGAAACCTTACTCTTGGGGTCTCCCAACGAACGTGTGGTTTACACGCATCAAGCAAGTTTTCCGGCGCCGTTGCCGGGAGATCAAGCCTTCTGTTAGGGGAGGCTCTCACTTACAATCTCTTTACTTCGTTATTGTCTTGCTTAGTTTATTTTTATTTGTCTTGTTTGCTCTCTTTATCAAAAATACAAAAAATTAGTTACTTGCTTTTATTTTGTTATTTCGGCCTAGCTTTATTTTTCTAAAATGGTACTCCTGAGAACACCAAGTTGTGTGACTTCACTAGCATAAATAATAATGATTTCATATGCACTCCTATTGCTCCACCTGCTTCTAAAGCAGACTTTTATGAAATTAAACCTGCTCTATTAAATGTTGTTATGAAAGAGCAATTTTCTGGTGTTAGTACTGATGATGCTGCTGCCCATCTTAATAATTTTGTTGAACTTTGTGAGATGCAAAAGTATAAGGATATGGATGGGGATATTATAAAACTGAAATTATTTCCTTTCTCTTTGAGAGGAAGAGCTAAAGAATGGTTGCTATCTTTGCCTAGAAATAGTATTGATTCATGGACTAAATGCAAAGATGCTTTCATTGGAAAATATTATCCTCCTGCTAAGATTATATCCTTGAGAAGTAGCATTATGAATTTCAAGCAATTTGATAATGAGCATGTTGCCCAAGCATGGGAAGAATGAAATCATTGGTAAAGAATTGTCCCACCCATGACTGACTGCTTGGATGATCATCCAAACCTTTTATGCAGGACTGAATTTTTCTTCGAGGAACTTGTTGGATTCGGCCTCTGGAGGGACCTTCATGTCCATCACTTTGGGTGCTGCAACAAAGCTTCTTGATGATATGATGATTAACTATTCTGAGTGGCATACCGAAAGGACTCCTCAAGGTAAGAAGGTAAATTCTGTTGAAGAAACCTCTTATTTGAGTGATAAGATTGATGTTATTATGTCTATGCTTGTGAATGGTAAATCTCATGTTGATCCAAATAATGTTCCTTTAGCTTCATTGGTTGCTCAAGAGAGCATGTTGATGTGAACTTCATTAAAAATAACAACTTCAACAACAATGCTTATAGGAATAATTTTGGTAACAACAATTATAGACCTTATCCTACAAAAGTGGTAATGGTTATACCAATTCTTATGGTAACTCCTACAGCAATAATAGAAGTGTATCCTCTGATCTTGAAGCCATGCTTAAGGATTTCATTAGTACACAAACTGCTTTTAACAAAACTATGGAGGAAAAGTTTGGTAAAATTGATGTTCTTGCTTCTAAGTTTGATAGTCTTTCTCTTGATGTTGATATTTTGAAACTAAAAGTTATGCCTAATGATGTTAAAGAGAACAATACTTTTGCTACTGCCAATACTATCCAAGTTAAAATTGACAACAATATTAGGATGTTGGCTGAATTGCATGCTAGGTGGGAAAGAGAGGATAAAATTGAAAAAAAGAATAGTATAGCTAGAGTTTGTACTATTACCACTACTAGTAATGCTAATGTTTCACATGCTAGTAAGCCTCCTACTATCAATGGTAACATAATTGGTGTTGGCAATGTTTCTACTGCCCCTGCAAAACGTTTAAAATTGCCCAAAACCACTGAAACTATTCCTGATAAGAGTGCTGAAATTTTTCGAAATATGAGAGACAATGGTTCCATTGCCATTGATCATAATGATTTTGATTTTGATGATTGCAATATTTCTGAAGTAATTATGTTCTTGCAAAAGCTAGCTAGAAGTCCTAATGCTAGTGCTACTAATATGGCTTTCACAAAACATATTACAAATGCTCTCATACAAGCTAGGGAAGAGAAACTAAAACATGAAGCTTCTATCCCTAGGAAGTTAGAAGATGGTTGGGATCCCATCATTAAGATGAAGGTGAATGATTTTGATTGCAATGCTTTATGTGATCTTGGTGCTAGCATTTCTGTTATGCCTAAGAAACTTTATGATATGCTTGATTTGCCACCTTTGGAACATTGTTATTTGGATGTTTATCTTGCTGATAATGTTATGAAAAACCTTTGGGGAGAGTTGATGATGTTCTTATTATGGTTAACAATAACCTGTCCCGTTGATTTTGTTGTTATGGACATCGAATGCAATGCATCTTGTCCTATTGTTTTGGGAAGACCTTTTCTTAGAACTGTTGGTGCCATTATTGATATGAAAAAGTAAATATAAGGTACCAATTTCCACTCAAGAAAGGTATGGAACACTTCCCTAGAAAGAGAATGAAGTTGCCTTTTGATTCTATTATTAGAACAAGTTACGATTTGGATTCTTCTTCACTTGGAAACACTTGATTTTTCACTTTCTGCGTCTAGCTGAAAGGTGTTAAAGAAAATCGCTTATGGGAGACAACCCATTTTTTCTGCAATTTTTTTTTTCTTTGAGTCAAGGAGCTTTCTTACTTCTGTAACAACTCCTTTGTATCTTTATTTTATTGCATTGTTGTGCCAAGTAAAGCCTCTAATAGAAAGTTGATGCTAGATTTGGATTTCTGCGCAGAAACATATTTTTCTTTCCACCGTTTTGAGCTGTACGCATTCAATAAAAATCCAAAAATTCTGAAACAATTCAGGCGTGATCCTCATATATGTACGCAACTTTCATTAGTTTTGACTTTTCGCATCTGAGAAATGTAAGTGCCTCGAAAAAATTCGTCTTTCCAGACTGTTCTGTTTTTTACAGATTCTGCCTTTTGATTTGCATTCTCTCTTTTATTGTGTTTGAGTGGATTTCTTTGCTCCACAAAATATCAGTGGCTGTAGCTAATGTCCAGAAGTGTTAGAGATGATTCTGTCATCACAGAACATGTGAATTTTTATTATGCACTAACCCTCTAATGAGAATTACTCTAAGTTTGGTGTGAAGGAAGTTTTCAAGGATCAAGAGAGAAGCATGATATGATATGATCAAGAAGAGTGAAAAGTCTAATCTTGGGGATGCCCCCGTGGTGCATCCAAGCATATTTCAAGAAGACTCAAGCGTCTAATCTCTAGTAAAACTATATTTTAATTATTTCACATCTTATGTGCTTACTTGGAGCGTCTATGTGCTTTTATTTTTGCTTTATTTTCTGAATAATATGGATCCTAGCATTCTTGTGTGGGAGAGAGACATGCTCCTCTTTTTCATGTGAATACTCATATTCTTCACTTATATTTGTTGAGTATTCTTAACTAGCTACTGCAATGCTTTTAGCTCCTGTTTTTCATGCATGTCTTGTTCAGAGCTGTTAGTTCTTGTAGAGAAGTACTCTCTTGTTTCTTTTCTGTAGTATTTAAGAGATTTTTGTGTTAAAATAAGTTGATTGGTGTTTGGTTGGAAACAGAAAATGCTACATGTGGTAGATGGTATATTGAAAAGACATACTCATTCTTGTAGATCATTGTCTTGGATAATTTGATGCTTTGCAATTGTTTTGAGCACTCAAGTAGATCATGTTTAAGCTCTTGCATCATGTAGTTAAAGCCTATTAGTGGAGAACTACCGTAGAGCTTGTTAAGACTTAGTTTGCATGTTTGATATCTCTAAGGTCTAGATATTTTCTGGTAAAGTGTTTGAACAACAAGGGAGACAGTGTAGAGTCTTATAATGCTTGCAATATGTTTTTATGTTAGTCTTGCTGTACCGGTTGATATCTTGTGTTTGCTTCAAACAACCTTGCTAGCCTAAACTCTGTACTGAGAGGGAATGCTTCTCGTGCATCCAAACCTGAGCCAAAACCCATGCCATTTGTGTCCACCATAACTACCTATTATGTGGTATTTCCTGCCATTCCAAGTAAATACTTCATGTGCTACCTTTAAACTATTCAAAACTTTATTAATCCTTATTTGTGTCAATGTTTTATAGCTCATGAGGAAGTATGTGGCGTTTACTCTATCACCTTGTCATTTACTCATGACAGACTTTCACCAATGGACTAGTGGCATATACATCCGCTTATCCAATAACTTGCAAAAAGAGCTGGCAAATGGGGTGCCCAGTCCCAATTAATTACAACTTTAACCACTTGATTCTCTTCACATGTTTGCCAATGATTTATCAAAAGCAAATTTCCAAAATGTTAAACTTTATCAAATAGGCACTCCTCCATGGTATGTGATTGTTGGAAGGCACCCGAGGATTCGGTTAGCCATGGCTTGTGTAAGCAAAGGTTGGGAGGGTGTCATACCAATTTATAAATATGCATGTGTAAACAAAAGACAAGAGGGATGATCTACCCTTGGGTAGAAATAACGTCCTTCATGGGAGCCGCTCTTGAAAGTCTGGGTGATAAGGGGATAGAGTGCCCACTGCCATTCGTTGACAACAACAAACACCTCTCAAAAACTTACTTTATGCTCTCTATATGATTTCAAAAACCTAAAAAGCTCTAGCACATGATTTAATCCCTGCTTCCCTCTGCGAAGGGCCTTTCTTTTACTTTATGTTGAGTCAGTTTACCTATTCCTTTCTATCTCAGAAGCAAACACTTGTGTCAACTTTGTGTGCATTAATTCTTATATGCTTACTTATTGCACTTGTTATATTACTTTGTGTTGACAATATCCATGAGATATACATGTTGAAAGTTGAAAGCAATTGCTGAAACTTAAATCTTCCTATGTGTTGCTTCAATGCCTTTATTTAAATCTATTGCTTTATGAGTTAACTCTTATGCAAAGCTTTTTGATGCTTGTCTTGAAAGTACTATTCATGAAAAGTTTTTGCTTATATGATTCAGTTGTTTACTCTTTATCTATTTGTTAGCAAACTATAACCATTGCTTTGAGTCACTTCATTCATGACATGAGCCTTGCAATATTATTTGATCAAGATTGTGTGAAGCATGTCTCCTCAGAAATTATTTTGTTGTTATCGTTTTACCTACTCGAGGACGAGTAGAACTAAGCTTGGGGATGCTTGATACGTCTCCAACGTATCTATAATTTCTGATGTTCCATGCTTATATTATGCCAATTGCTACATGTTTTATATACACTTTATATCATTTTTATGCATTTTCTGGGACTAACCTATTAACAAGATGCCACAGTGCCAGTTCCTGTTTTCTGCTGTTTTTGGTTTCAGAAAAGTTGTTCTGGAAATATTCTCGGAATTGGACGAAACAAAAGCCAAAGTCCTATTTTCCTGACACGTTCACGAAGTCCGAAGGAGAGACGAAGGGGGGCCGTGGGCCGCCCTCACCATGTGGTGGCGCGGTCCCACCTCCTGTCGCGCCGCCACGTGGTGAGGACGCCACGGACCTCCACCGACGCCGCCCTTCGCCTATATATTCATCTATTCGGGAAAACCCTAAACACCCGAGTCATATTCCACGAAAAGTTCTAGAGCCGCCGCCACCATCAACCCTAACTCGGGAGGGTTCTGAAGCTCTTCCGGCACCCTGCCGGAGAGGGGAATCATCACCGGA
Organism: Poa pratensis; assembly: GCA_947311845.1. Classification (NCBI taxonomy): domain Eukaryota; kingdom Viridiplantae; phylum Streptophyta; class Magnoliopsida; order Poales; family Poaceae; genus Poa; species Poa pratensis. Next base: position 129,149,442 of record CAMZMU010000052.1, on the reverse strand, counting down.
GGGCTCTACATCGCCATGCCTGCCTCCGGAGTGATGTGTGAGTAGTTCATCTTGGACTATGGGTCCATAGCAGTAGCTAATGGTTGTCTTCTCCTCTTGTGCCATCATGTTTAGATCTTGTGAGCTGCCTATCATGATCAAGATCATCTTATTGTAATGCTACATGTTGTGTTTGCTGGGATCCGATGAATATTGATACTATGTCAAGTTGAATACTGAATATTATGTCTATGTCTTTTATGATCTTGCATGCTCTCGTTACTTGTTGATACTCTGGCCAAGTAGATGCTTGTGACTCCAAGAGGGAGTATTTATGCTAGATAATGGGTTCAGTCTCCATTTAATCTGGGGGAGTGACAGCAACCCCAAGGTTGTGGATGTGCTGTTGCCACTAGGGGTAACCTAATGATGCTTTGTTAAGGATGAATGTGTTGTATACATTATGCACTTTACTTAATGCAATTGTCTGTTGCTTGCAACTTAATACTGGAAGGGGTGCGGACGCTAACCTGAAGGTGGACTATTTAGGCACAGATGCACGCTGGATAGCGGTATGTGTACTTTATCGTAATGCCCAAATGAATCTCATAGTAGACACCACAACTTGCACATGCATGTTATGCACTTATCAATATTGTCAATTGCCCAGCTGTAATTTGTTTACCCGCATGTTAGTTATTTATTATGAAGAGACACCACTAGTGAACTGTGACCCCGGTTCATTCTTTACATCTGAAATACAACCTACTGCAATCATTGTTCTTTTTCATTCTCTGCAATTAAACATCATTTTCCACACTATACGTCTAATCCTTTGTTTTCAGCAAGCCGGTGGATTGACACCCTCACCGTTTCGTTGGGGCAAAGTAGTTTGATTGTCTTGTGTGCAGGCTCCAAGTCAACCGTCAGGACTTCTTCCACCCCATCGGCGCAGCAAGTTTTCTGGCGCCGTTGACACCTTCAGAAGTGTCTTCATCTCCTTCTGGTTCGATAACCTCGGTTTCTTACCGAGGGAAGACTTGCCGCTACACTCATGAAACCTTACTCTTGGGGTCTCCTAACGAACGTGTGGTTTACACGCATCAGCGCCTGGCCTTCTTGGACTGCCTGGTGGGGTCCGCCGGGTCGAAGTAGAGGCGAGCCCCCGAGTCCTTTTGACCGAGCCATCCCGATCATTGCGATTCGTGCGGGCCTGGACTCAGCCGTGCATCCAACGGTTGGGAGCGCCGAAGTCGACACGTCTCGTCGATCCCCGTGCCCGTCGGAGTAATGGGGCCGCGACGTGACGCGTGGGGTACTCTGCTGGCTTGATTTGACGGTTCTGCCGCCATTGCCTCCAGAACTCCGCACTCTCCTCCCAAATCGCATTGCTTCCAACTTCCGCTTCCTCCTCCCGAATCCGCCGCCCCTTCTTCTCGCCTCAATCACCGCAGACCTAGATCCCCTTTGTTGCAATCCGATGGCTCCCAAACGGATCCGGCAGGCGGTGGCGAAGGTGAGCCGGTCCGGAGCCGCAAGAAAGGCGGTGGCGGCTTCTCCCGCCGGCGTTCAGCCTTCATCAAGGGTTTCCCAGGCACTGCAAAGCCCGAGCAAGTTCACCGGCGAGACGGCTATGAGCCGTATTCGCAGCACGTTGTCTTCGCGTTTTCGTGGAGCTGAAGTGGCGGCGTATCCCGGGAGCGGAGAAGGGCGAACTGACAGGGTAAGTACCTTTCATGTTTTCTCAAAGATGGGGCTTCTCCCGCCCTTTTCAGAGTTCTTCATGGCCATCCTGGAAGCCTATGGTCTGGCCGCGATGCACTTGCATCCCAATGCTGTGATGATCTTGGCTATCTTCACTTACGCCTGCGAGGCGTTTGTTGGCGTCAGGCCGTCGGTGGCCTTATTTCGCCATTTCTTCGTCCCTCGCTTGGGCAGGTCCAGGTGGATTGCTGGAGTAGTTACTTTCTGTCTCCGAGATGATGCTACCCACCAGTATCCGGAGATGTTTGTGGCAGCTCCCCATGGAGAATGGAGAAGGGCATGGTATCTTGTCCAAGTGGACGGGACCAATGCTCACCTGGCGGTCCCAAGCTCCCCGACTCAGCGTCTGGCGCACTCCAAGGAGAAAAGCCCCCAAGATGGGGATCTGGCTCCCGCTGTTGATAGGCTGACTTTTCTTCGAGAAAGAGGGGTAACCTGTTCTATGATTGCAGCAGATTTTCTCCGTCGGGGGATTGCTCCCTTGCAATTCAGGGATCAGCTAGTGTGGGGGATCAACTGGACGGGGAGCAGCGCACCGGCACCAAGGTTTGACCTTCCGGAGAATAGCTGGACGAAGATAGTGGGGGCGCTGCTGCCCTGTGGGGGCGACTGGCCTTCCTGAAGGTATTCAGCCTTTGTTTGAGGATCCTTATGTTGACGAGGTCGTGGTCTCCATGCCCCGGTGCAACGAGTATGGTCTGGAGGGTACTACCGAGATAGAGCCCCCACCACAGCCTAGGGATCATGGCCCGATTGGGGCAGGCCTGAGTGCATCTGACTTGGCGCGCGGGGACTTTTCCCCGGAGGACCCTGGCGTCTCTGACGGGGAAGACGAGGACTCGCACCCGGAGGCCCACGCGGGGAGCAGGAGTTCGCGCAGCCCCTCCGCGGAGGTGAATCTTTCTGTTGGAGCTGGCGTGTCGGAGCAGTCGGCCTCTTCTAGCTCTTTGGTGGGGAAAGGCTCTGCTTCTCAATCAGTGAGTATTCCTCCTCCGGAGATCAGCAAGGAGTCCTGTGAGCAGAGCGTGCCGAAGCCTGTTCCGATGCCCGGTGTCTTCGGGGACTTGCTGGATAGGAGATGGGGCTTCCTTGGCTCAAAGAGGAAAAGCAGATAAGCTTTTTCAATCGTGATCCCTGACCTTGGGTTACAGGTTTATTTGTGGCTTCACTCTAATGCTCCTTTCTGGCTGTACGCAGGAGTCTGTCACCGGAGTGCTCCAGCAAACGCACCTGTGGGGATGATGGCACCAATGCGGATGCCGAAATGGAAACCCAAACCGGAGACGCTTCTGAGCCCTCGAGTCACGCTCCAACACCAAGGAGGGACCCGGAAGCGGCTGAGGGTGCTGGGGAAACTTCTCCAACCCCTAGGCTTGGCATGATGCAAGCGAGTCCACAGGCCACTCCTCTGGTGGCTCCTGCGGAGGAGACTCCAAACCATGAAGCCCCCGGGGAGAGCGCGACGTGGACCCCCGGGAACCTTCTGGTCCTTGTTGCGCTGGTGGTGGGGTTCCTCCCCAGAGCGAGAACCCGGGAAAGGAGCCGGCCCTGGAAGACCCCGGGAGCATCGAGGCTGGTCGAAGGTTCTCCAGGGAATTCTCCATGCCAGTGAGTTTCTGGTATTTGCTGAAGCTCAGCTGCGTCAACTGGGAGCCACCGCGTCCCGTCGCGAGGACAGCTTGAAGTCCTGGGAGCAGAAGCTGTCGGCTGAAGCAGAGGCCCTCGAATCCAGGGAAAAAGGGCTGGCTATGGAGGATGAGCTTCTTGGCGCCAGGGAGCGATGAGTCTCCAGGCGTGAACAAGAACTAGAAACTCGACTGTCCGAGCTAGAGAAGGCTGAAGCCAAATGCTGGGAGAATAATGAGCTGTTTCGCCTAGAAGCGGACCAAAGCAAAGATCGCCTGGTACAAGGCATTGCAAACGTGGATAACAGGGCCCGGAGGGAGGTCAGAGTCAAAAGTGACAGGATCTCTGCCCTGAACAGGGATATCTCTCGACTGGAACAGAGTCTTACAGAGGAGAGACAGAGGCAGCTGCAGGCCCGCGCCGATTTTGACAGGGCCAGGACAGAGAGGGACAAGGAAACTGCACGTGCAGAGGTCCTCAAAAAGGAGGTTGCACGACTGAAAGAGGTCGTGGCAGATCGTGAAGGACACCTAGGGCGCACCAAAGCCCTTCGAGAGACGGAGGCGAAGGAGCCCAAAGAAGCGAGGACAAAGCTCGAGCAGGCGAAAGGAACTGTTGAAACCTCCCAGTCCCAGGCGCATATCGCTTGGACCCGCACCGAAGAACTGACAAAGCAGTTGAGGGAGGCGAGCGAAAAGCAGGTCAAGGTCGCAAACTTCAAGCGCGATCTTTCGAAGCTTCTTCCAGCTATGAGCGCCTCTGCGGAGAAGATAGTCCAAGAGCTGGGGGACTGGTAACGACTCGTCCTCCCACCATCACAAGCGGCCATTCCAGCACCTTCAAAGTTTATCCGACATTCCTTAGGAGCATTGCGGAGCTCCTTGGCGAGATCCGGTCGAATGCGAGCCAGACTACCCGCCTAGCAGGAGAAAGAGCCGCGAGGCAGGCAGTGACTCAGCTTGTGGCAGCACTTCAGCGCCGCCACCCGAATCTCTCCTTGCTGGAGGATATGTACAACGCCATCCCCGGAGAAACGCCTCTTCCGGGGGTCATTGACAAGGTGGAGGAGATCATGAAGTGCTTCTCCGTGAGGACGACCCGTGAGCTGTCGCGCCTCCTGAAACACATAGATAGGCAATACCGTGGACCATGAACTGCGCTTTTGTACCGCCAGAGGGCTTTATTAGAAAACTGTATGCTTTTGACTGTAAAAATCCTTTCCTTAAGTTGCACTGTCTTAATTATGCCTGTGGAGGCTTGACGCTATCGGGGAGGACCCTTTGGCCGGAGTGCTAACTAGCCGTGTGCGTCTAGAAATTCTGGAGCGCAGTCACAGGGCGCGACCCCCCAAAGGACCCATCGCTCCTGACCGCACAGACCTCAGCCTGCAACCCCACTGCCAGAGGGAAACAGACAGCGGTGATTGCGAAGGCGCTGCCCCAGGTTTGCGCCCGCATTTGTTTTAGCCAAAGCATAAAGAAAAACAACTCAGCTCAGGTCAAGGTACTTAGCTTGATTTGTAGGATCCCTTGGCTATCTCGGTATTGGATGCGCAGCCGTCACGACGGGTCTTCTACGCCGTATTTCAAGCGCAAATCTATTTTGTCTGCTCATTCCTGCAGGAACAGAGTCTTGAACTGAGATAGCCTACCGCGGGTCTGACCTGGAGTGCCTTTCTTAGGCACGCTTTGCTGGCCAGAGCCTATCCGGGGAACCTTGCTTTGTTCCTTTGGAACCCGGAAGCCGCCATCCGGGTGACTCGTTTGGCTGGCGTATCGGGGACGCCGGTCCGGAGACCCTCCATCGCTGGCCTGAGCCAGTCCTAAGACCCTTCCTTGCTGGCTAGTGCCGGTCCGGGGACCTTCCATTGCTGGCTAGAGCCGGTCCGGGGACCCTTCATTGCTGGCCAGTGCCGGTCCGGGGACCCTCCTGTGCTGGCTAGGGCCGGTCCGGAGACCACTTAGACCGCTTCCCAAAAGGTGAGACGTCCGAGAGAAAACCACGAGATTATCCATAAGCTTTGTAAGGAGGACATCGGTCCTTGAAACTCATCGTGTTTCCACTGGCTAGGATTTAGGACAGGAAATCCAAATTGCTATCTTGACTTCCTATTGACATGGCGGAGATGTCGGCTCTGTGACTTCAGTGTTACTTGACTTTCGCTCCTCAGCAGCTGCCCATCTAGAAATCCTGTATTTTTGGGGAGGCGCACATGGTCCAGCTTGAATGGTCACTACGTGACCCGGGAGCTCCCATTGTCCATCGAGAGTGTCTCCCGGGGCAAAGGTCTGGTCCCAGATAGATGTTGTGCTTTGCGTAGGCTGTAGGTAGACTGACGGGTGGATATCGAGGAGGTCGTCGATCTGCGTGGAGACGCTCGAGAAGGTCTGAAAAGATCTTCCCCTTTGAGGCACCCCTTTCTGAGGCATCCGAGTTCCAGAGTTAGCTTTCTTTGACGGGTTGAGAGGGCAGTCCCGGCAGATATGCCCAGGTTCCCCGCAAGTATAATAATCCCCCTTGTTTTGCCTTAACTGGATGTTGTTGTTGAACTGTCGGCAATCCTCCAAGCTATGCATGTCCGACCTATGGTACACGCACCAGACCTAGGCTTACCATCCTTCCTAGGAGGGACGCTAATCTCATGTGGTGTGTACGCATCCAGATCTGCCTGTGGAAATTCTCCTTCTTTTCCCTGGTTGAGATTGCTCTCCTCTGGGAACGGCACCGGGGTCTGTATGCCCGAACGAGGTCCTTCCTCACCTCCATGCGTCCATGGAGGCGGACTGATCTCGGCGTTAGGGGTACTTTCCTCGGGTTTTTCCTGGCTGACCAAAGGACTGACGTATGCGGCTGGTGGGACGAACTGGATACCATAGGTTCGACCTTCTACTGGTGAAGGCGGGGATTCTTCAAGGACAAAACCCAGGCCGGGGTACCGCAAGAGCTCCATCGCGGCATTCCCTTTTCTCTTCCGTGTCAAGCTTAGTTGCAAGGAAAGAGCTTTGAGGCAGATCTTACGACGGATAAAGAGCTTGAAGTAGCACTTGTGCCGAAAGACGAACTCGACGTAGACAACGTCTCCGACGAAGGAGAACTTGACGTAGATCTTGACGTCGATGAAGAACTCGCCGCGGCGCAAGATGTAGACGGATCCAGCACTTGCGCCCCCTACCTGGCGCACCAGATGTCGTGTCACGAAGGACGGACACCGGGGATGAAGGACACCCCCTTTGTAGATTCGGTAGGGGCACGAAGGAGGCTGGAAGACGTCTCCTAGAGAAGTACCGCCAGCAAGCTCTCGGTCTCTCTCTCTCTCTCTCTCTCTCTCTCTCTCTCTCTCTCTCTCTCTCTCCGTGGATGGCAAGCAAGCAAAGGACACACATCGATCTACCCAAGTTCAGGCCGCCCGAAGGCTAACAGCCCTACTCCTGCATGTCTGGATAGATGTGAGCATCATGGTGTGGCTACAATGGTGTCTCCGGCGAGGTACCCCGGGAAGGGTTTTGGCGAGAAGAAGGAGAAAGGGCAGATCCTGGCCCTGAGGAGATCACCTCCCTTCTCTTCTCTGCCCTAGCTATCTCTTGCTCTGCTCTTGCTTGGGTTCTGCCTTGGATTCGTCCTCTTCCCCCTCGCCATGACTTGGTCCTCCTTTTATAGACAAGGGGATGCCACAGAGGTCATACGAGGAGCGTGAGGGGGTCTTGGCGGGAAGTTCCCCCTCTAAGTCGTTGAGGTGGAGACGTGGCCTCTCCTCCTCCAAATATCTTCCGCCGGTTTGGTGAGATCCCCGCCCTTTAGGGGAAAGCGAGGTGGGAAAAGGGCTGGCACACCGCAGGTGGTGTCCCCTGCCTGCGCCTTGCTTCCCAAGTCTTCTGGGCTCTTCTACCATCTTCTGGAGGGCGGTGGAAGCCCTAACTTTGTCGGGTACAGCCTGGTACCCGAGAGAGAGTCCGGTTCTGCCGGGGTCTCAGGCTCTCGGGGTCCTCTTGCTCTTCCGGGGTGCGAGGGACCCCAGGGTCCTCCGTACCCGGCAGACTTGGCTCATACGCGGGGTGCCTACCAGCTTTGCACCGTGCCTTGATCTTGTCCATCTTCGTGCTGGGCCCATAGGCGGTGGACCCACTTTGGCAGCACTAGGGGAACCCCGTGTTCCACTGCTGCGACAAGTAGGTATCAGCTTATCAAGATAAAGTTTCTTATAAAGAGAGAAAGGCATACACTAACTCCTGCTCCCAAATCACATAGAGTAGTTCTAACATAATTATTTTTGATGGAACAGGGAATGGTTGGTATACCTAGATCTCCAAGCTTCTTTGGAACCTTGCCATTGAAAGAATAATTAGCAAGCATGGTACAAATTTCCTCATTTGGAATTTTCCTCTTGTTAGAAACAATATCTTTCATATACTTTGAATAAGGAGGCAATTTAATAGCATCAGTCAAAGGAATTTGCAAGAACAAAGGTTTCATCCAATCACAAAATTTATTATGATGTTCTTCTTCCTTTGATTTGAGTTTCTTAGCAGGAAAGGGCATTTGTTTTTGGACCCAAGGTTCTCTCACATTACCATGTTTCTTCGAAATGAAGTCTTCCTTACCATACTTTTTACCTTTAGTATGCTTTTCTTGTTCCTTTCAATTTCTTCTTAATCAGAAGCATCATCTTATCATTATCATTGTTGTGTTCATTACCACTTTCAGTTTCAGCATCAGAAATAGATATACTATTAGGATCATTGGCATGTTCAGAGGATTCTACAACAGTTTTATTTTCTTCTTCTTTTTCTTAGAAGGCACTAGTTTCATTCACTCGTTGAGAATCTTGTTCAATTCTTTAGGATGCCCCTCAGGATATAAGGATCCTGAGTAGAAATACCTCCTCTAGTTGTTACTTCACAAACATGTTTCTCTTTATCCCTAGAGGCATTAACTAACAGACCTTTTTGCACTTTAGTGAGTTGATCAATTTGAGTTTGAACCATATGAAAATGTTTAATAAGCATCTTAACATCATTGGAGGTTCTCTCCACAATATCATGCAATTTACTAATAGCTTCAGAATTCTCATTTAAATGATTTTCCACTCTCATATTAAAGTTATCTTGCTTAACAATATATTATCAAACTCATCTAAGCATTGATCAGGAGGTTTAGAGTAGGGAATATCTCTATCATCAAACCATTGGATAGAGTGTACCTCAATTATGGATGAATGGGGAATTGGCTTACATAATTCTTCTATTGGTGGAAGATTCTTCACATCTTCAGATTTAATACCCTTCTCTTAAGAGATTTCTTGGCTTCCCTCATCACTTCATCATTTAATTCAATCATACCCCTCTTCTTTAGTATTGGTGTTGGTGTTGGTGTTGGGGTCGGCTCAGGTAAGGTCCAATCATCATGATTTTGGCTTATTTTAGCCATTAATTCCTCAGCTTCATCTGGAGTTCTTTTCCTGAAAACACAACCAGCACAACTATCCAGGTATGTCCTAGATTCAACAGTTAGTCCATTATAAAATATATCAAGAAGTTCATTTTTGGCCAATTGATGTCCAGGCCGAGCCCTAATTAAAGAACAAAACCTTGACCAAGATTCAGGCATTTTCTTCCTTCAACCTGTTTGAAGTTAAAAATCCTCTGCAAGGCAGCATGTTGAGCACTAGCAGGAAATATTTCTGAAAGAAAGCATTAAGCAAACCAATAGGACTATCAATAGAACCAGGAGACATATTATTATACCAAGTTTTAGCTTCATCTTTCAATGAGAAAGGAAAAAATTTAGTAACAAAGTAACTGCGTTTCTTTATATCATCAGAAAACAAACTACTCAAAGTAGAGAGCTCATTCATGTGTTCTACATCACTTTCATTTTCAGTACCACAAAAGGTTCCTTCTCAACAATGGATATATGTGACAAATCAAGAGAGAAGTCATAATCCTTATCTTTAATGTTTATGGGAGATGTGGCAAATTTAGCATCAGAGACAGTTTATATCTAACAGCATGTTTTGCAAGAAGATTTTTCATATTATTGCACCACTAGTAGCATGACATTCATCAATAAAGTCATCATTAAGTTCCACATAAGTTTCATCAGATCATCACTAGTAAAATCTCTCAACTCAGGTGAATCAACAGGGTAGTGGGACTTCCACTAGGTGTTTCAGCATTTTCAATTTGTTTAGATTTAGCAATTGTAGCATCTAGAAAGGGACCTAAAGAATCACTTTCATCAAGAACAGTAGAAGCATCATCAAAATTATCAGAAGTATTTTCAGATTCAGCAGAAGAAACAGTGCGTGTAGCTTGTGGTGGTGTAATAAGTTGACTCATCAAGATGGTGAATCAAGAGCAGCAGAGGTACTCAGAGTTGTACCTTTCCTTGTAGTGGACGGCAGTATGCGGACCTTCTCATCACGAGTTTTACCCATGATGAATTAATTACAGCGAACAATATCACTCTCAGGTGAGCTTATAGATAGAGCTATGCTCCCCGGCAACGGCGCCAGAAAATAGTCTTGATGACCACAAGTATAGGGGATCGCAACAGTCTTCGAGGGAAGTAAAACCCAATTTATTGATTCGACACAAGGGAGCCAAAGATATTTATAAGCTTAACAACCGAATTGTCAGTTCAGCTGCACCTGAAATAGACTTGCTCGACAAATTATCAGTAAACATATAGCAGTAGCAGTAGTGAAATAATAGCAGCAGTGAAATAAAGACAGTAGTGGTGATTGCAGTAGACAGCAGGATTAAAATACTGTAGGCATAGGGATGGATGAACGAGCGTTGCATGGATAAGATAATTCATATAATAATCAAGACATAGGCATTTGCAGATAAATAAAGATAAAGCATCCAAGTACTAAGTAACCATAGGCATGTGTTCCTATATAGTCGTACGTGCTCGCAATGAAACTTGCACAACATCTTTTGTCCTACCAGCCCGTTTGCAGCGGGGCCTCAAGGGAAACTACTGGTAATTAAGGTACTCCTTTTAATAAAGTACCAGAGCAAAGCATTAACACTCCGTGAACACATATGATCCTCACATCAAAGCCATCCCCTCCGGTTGACCCAATTGCTGTCACTTCGGGGCCTCGGGTTCCGGACAATAATATGTGTATACAACTTGCAGATATGATCTAAAACAATGATTATCCTCATGATACAATAACATGTTCAGATCTGAAATCATGGCACTCGGGCCCTAAGTGACAAGCATTAAGCATAACAAGTTGCAACAATGACATAAAGTACTAACAACGGATACTAGGCACCATGCCCTAACAATCTTATAGCTATTACATGAATGATCTCATCCAATCCCTTCCATCCCCTTCGGCCTACAGCGGGGAATTACTCACACATGGATGGGGAAACATGGATGGTTGATGGAGAGGCATCGGTGATGATGATGGCGATGATCTCCTCCAATTCCCCGTCCCGGCGGAGTGCCGAACGGAGTTTCTGGTCCCCGAAATAGGGTTTTCGATGGCGGCGGCGCTCTGGGGAGTTTCTGGAAATATGGTCGATCCCCCCGGCGTTTTTAGGTCAACTCCTTTATGTAGTCGAGAAGGAGACGCGAGGGGATGGCCGAGTCGGCCTCACCACGTGGTGGCGCGGCCCAGGGCCCACCGCGCCGCCATGTGGTGAAGGCGGCTCGTTGCCCCCTCCGTCTCATCTTCTGGCACCGTGGGTCTTCTGATAAAATAGGGGCTTTGCCATATTTTCTGGGGATTTTCTTGAAAGTTGTATTTCTGCACAAAAACAAGACACCAGGGCAATTCTGCTGAAAACAGTGTTAGTCCGTGTTAGTTGTATTCAAAACACACAAATTAGAGGCAAAACAACAGCAAAAGTGTTCGGGAAAGTAGATACGTTTTGGACGTATCAGATACTACCATATAATAAGTATTTTTTTTTAGATAAAGGGCTTTATTACTTAAAATTTAAGTATTACACCCGGCCTCTGCATCAAAAATGCACACAGCCGCAATCCGAAGTAGAAATAAAACGAAGTGCAAAATGGCGAATTACAATCATCATGACTAAAGTAAAACGCCTATGCCGTAGGCAAGCTCGGCGGCCTATGAAGGTCCAATGCGGCGATCAAGCGGCCACCCATGTTGTGAGAAAATGTCCCTCGCGACCTCTTCCAGCCGTGCACATGCCTCCATAAAGAGGTCTCGATGTCCCACGCGTTGTAAGGTGGACCACGTACGGAGAGTACTTGTGCATCGGTAGAGTACCTGCATGAGAGAAACATCTTTGTCATTGAAAACCTTGTCATTTCAACTTAGCCAAAGCGGCCAAATAACGGCAATCGCTCCCATCCTAATAACCCCACCATAATAACCGTTGTAAGCTTCTTATCTATCCCATGTAACCAATTGCCGAAAACATTTGCAACGGACTTGGGTGGATATAAGTTAGATGCTATTTGGATAGTTGACCATATAGAACGTGCGAAACTGCACTCGAAGAATAAGTGTTTTATTGTCTCTTGATGAGTACAAAACACACACTTAGTACTTCCATGCCAATTCCGTTTGACAAGGTTATCCTTGGTTAAAATGACACCCCTACGGAGATACCACGTAAATATTTTATTTTTTAGTGGGATCTTCATTTGCCATATTTTTTTATTATCATCGACTGGAATATCAGAATGCACAAGCGCCCTAAACATAAAATCTACTGAGAATTTCCCATTCCCGCATAAATTCCAACGAAATTCATCGGAACCTTGTGTAAGTTGGATTGTTGCCAACCATGCTAACAAGGCATTAGAAGTTAATCTCGGACCAAATAAATCACGTCTGAACGTCACATTTGGTGGTGAGCACTGCAGAACAGTGGCAATAGTATCCCCTTTGTGTCGAACAATATTGTATAGAGCCGGATACTGGTCCTGGAGGGTGGTGTTTCCTAACCATTTGTCCTCCCAGAATCTGATCTCCGTGCCATCCTTAATATTAAATACACCAAAGCGAAAGAAGTGTTTCTTAGTCGCCATTAGGCCGGACCAGAAGTGAGAATCACCAGGTTTCCATAACACATGTGATACCGCCTTTGTGCCAATGTATTTTCTTTTAAGTAGTGTTTGCCAAATTCCATCTTCGGTGAGTAGCTTAAACAACCACTTCCCTAGGAGGGCAGTATTCTTAATACAAAGATCATGGATACCCAGCCCTCCTAGGTCTTTTGGTCGATAACCGCGCTTGCAGACGCTCCTTGACATGTCTCCATTCCGCATTAGTCAGTTTCTGATAATGAATTGGTATGCCCAAATACATTATAGGAAATTGACCCTGCTCACAACCGAATATATCAGCATACTGAGCAGCTGTGTCCTGTGCTTCGCCGAAGCAGAACAACTCACTTTTATGGAAGTTGATTTTTAATCCTGATAATTGCTCGAACGCTGATAATATCAATTTCAGGTTCGTCGCCTTATCAAGATCATGTTCCATAAAAATAATTGTATCATCCGCATAGTGAAGGATAGAGAGTCCCCCATCGACAAGATGTGGCACTACCCCTTCAATTTGGCCATCCATTTTTGCTCGTTCAATCATGATGGTCAACATATCTGCCACTATATTAAATAGTATAGGCGAGAGAGGATTGAACGAGCAAAAATGGTCTGCCACTATATTAAATAGTATAGGCGAGAGAGGATCACCTTGTCTTAAACCCTTTTTTGGTTGGAAATAGTGAACGACGTCATCATTGACTTTTATCGCCACACTTCCCCCTTCAACAAAGTTACAGATCCATTCACACCACTCTTTCGAGAACCCTTTCATTCTCAGAGTTTGTAGCAAGAAAGGCCATTTTACTTTGTCATACGCCTTTTCGAAGTCGATTTTGAAAATTACCCCATTAAGTTTCTTCATATGCATCTCATGTACAGTCTCGTGTAGAACCACGACCCCGTCTAGTATATTCCCCATTTGCATAAAAACAGTTTGGGTAGGCTTTACCACATGATCTGCTACAGAATTCAACCTAATAGTCGCTACTTTTGTAAAGATCTTGAAGCTGACATTCAGGAGGCATATTGGCCGATACTGTTGTATCCTTTCAGCCCCCTGAATCTTAGGCAACAAAACGATTTCCCCAAAGTTTAGGCGAAATAGTTCGAGTTGTCTAGCATGCAAACAGCCGAATAATTCAAACAAATTGGATTTGATGGTTTCCCAAAAATGTTGGTAGAACTCAGCTGGGAATCCATCAGGTCCGGGCGCCTTATTATGCTCCTCATAGCCGCGGAAGCCACCCATGTAGGTAGGGTTCAGCATGTGCCATCTGAATGTGACTTGCATTCTGAGGGGTGTTCAGCAAACCTTCCCTTGGTATGGCATGTGCTTTTGACCAGAATAACACGTTAATCCAACAGTGTGCAGAGGATACCGCTCGATTAAGATGCACAGTCGCTCATGTCAAACCTGACCAATGTATGATTAAGTTTTTTTTGTTGGAATGGGAAGATAATCTGGGACAGTCATATGACCGATAAAGTACAAAATAGAAAACGTTAACCATTGTTATGATGAAGGCCTTCTCAGAATGTCCCTATCAGACAATCACCGATTCATTTTATCAGTAATTAATCATCAGCAAGGAAAGCTTGAGCCCAATGAACGAAATGATAGTTTTAGCGAAGCTTTGTTTTTTCAGAGGATATTTAGTTGATCGATGGCAACTTAAGAAACCACCCAAAGCTTCAAAGTGTGATCACAGGAAACATCCGTATCTCAAAAAGCATGCCACGAGCTTGCTCAATTAGGTTTTGTTTATGTTCCCATGCTGAAATAACGAAGCATCTATGTTAGATTACTCCGTCAGATAACATGATGCGCGTCGAGTTATGTAGATTATGAACATGATTGACATAAAAAAGAAACAAGCGAGCTGCTTTACTTTGCTTTGCTAGTTGACAAGCCACTGGTTCGCACTATTGAACTCTACGCATTTGTGATATAATTCAGTACAGATCCAAATCTTTAGGATCTTCGAACAGCGTTAAACGTGCATTTTTAATACTTAGCACGAGGCCCATTTGGTAGGGTTGCAGACAGGTGCTGTTGAGGTTTTGTTCGATCTGGCTACTTTAATCATTAGTCGTCTCACCAAAGAAATGCATAAAAAACACGCATAAAAAATAAAAAATGCACGTGGCAGCGTGATGGTTCTGTAGTCCCGGCCCTAGCTAATATTGACCATGCATCAGATCAGAGAGAGAGAAGCGCGTACTCCTATATTCTGCATGTCATACACATTTCCTTGGGCGGGGAGATAAAGATATATGCGCCCCCTTCGAATCTGTTTCCACATTGACTTACTTCTGGCAGAGAGAGATCCGTCCGTACGATCGTAGCCACTATATATATGAACCGTGCATCGCATCGCATTCATGGTTCATCAAGTACAAGCAACTCATTCAACTCACTTTCAAGCTCTGATTAGGGTTTAGTGACAAGTTGCAGCAAGAGACAGTGCTACTGCTACCTCGTGATCATCTCCGATTGTCGCAACGAGCCATCGATCAAATGGAGCAGGAGCAAGTGCTCGTGGCCCCTCAGGTGTCCAACGATAGCTGCACCTGCAGCGGAAGCAACAGCAGCAACACGAGCTCCTCCGGCTCTCTCAACGCGTCCTCGCCCAGCTCAGGCGACGACTGCGCCGTCGTGGTCGGCAAGAAGCGGCCGCGCAGGGACCTGAAACACCCAACGTACCGCGGCGTGCGCATGCGCACCTGGGGCAAGTGGGTGTCCGAGATCAGGGAGCCACGCAAGAAGTCCCGCATCTGGCTCGGCACCTTCGACACCCCCGAGATGGCCGCGCGCGCGCACGACGTCGCCGCGATCGCCATCAAGGGCAGCGCCGCGCACCTCAACTTCCCGGACCTCGCGCACGAGCTGCCCCGCGCGGCGTCGGCAGCGCCGAAGGACGTCCAGGCCGCGGCTGCTCTCGCCGCCGCCACGCCCTCGCCCGTTGTCGACGCGGTCTCGACGCCCGACGTTATCGCCGCGGATCATGAGCAAGAGGATGGAGCACCAGCGGCCGTGCCTGAGCAGGCAGCGCCGGATCGTTTGGTCATCGAGAATGTGGTACAGGAAAATGGTGGCATTATTGGACTCGCAGACTTCTCGTTTTTCGACGTGCCGGATGCTCTTCTGGATTTCGCGTTTACGTTGCCCGAGCCGCCATCATACTGCGGTTCACCGTGGGATGACATCGCCGACGATCTCTTCCTCGGGGAGCCGTTGCTGCTCTGGGAAAACTGAACTGATGAGCAGGAGAACCTCCTTGCAGCCCTGCCGGTCGGTGTACATGCATGATGAATGCATGCACATGATACATTTTCAGTTGTCGTCGAGATTTGAAGACTTGACAGCAACTCTGATTCAATTTTCCCCTTTTTAGCTGAGGTTCACCTTTTAATAGGATAGCATGTTACAAACCATGGTTGTGCTAGCTCTAGCTGCCAGTTGTTTTGCCCTGCAGCTCGAGTTCGTGCGGGCACCAGGGTTTTTTCCTAGTGGCCCGAGCATGTGTCACACCCGTTGTTTTTTAAAATCTTCGTTTCCCTGTAAATTAATATGTTTCCGGGATTCCTGGGTAGATATCCCAGCACTTTATACGTTGTTCTAATCACAAGCTCGGTCTCCACTCTAGCTCCGCACACTACAGCATTAGCGTAGCAAGCAACATCTAACATCAACAGCAGGATCAACTTTTGTTGCTGTAGGATTGCAATAAACGCAATGATGCGTGCAACACCTGATGAATATTTTACGATGAACGGATCTAGCTACCCACCATCGTGTCTCTTGTTGTCCCTGTTGAATATAAACTAGCACAGTGGCCCTCGCATTTGCGAGGGCAACATCTGAAAGTTTCCCGCGAATAGATTTATGGTTACATATATTTATAATTGAGAATAATAAACAATATATAATTCTATAGTCACCATAGTGTGCTGGATAAAATTTCACATGTTTGAGAAAACTTATTTGCTTATGAATACATGGATAAGTGACTCTAATATTTGGGGGGAAATCACACATCATTAAGTACACATTCCATTTTATACATGGTGATATTAGATCAATTTATAGAATCCAATTCATAATGTGTTTTACAATCTAGAGTCTATTTGGTGATACATTTGTGCGATGTTTAAAGTATGATATGGTTTGTTGCTATTATATTGTTTTAGAGTTGTTAAAATATGCTTAAGTAATGTAAAAGAATATGGTAGGATATTATATTATGTTTACTTACTGTGATCCACCAATTGTGGTCTACTATAAAAATATCCATCATATTAATGGAAGAGCCGATGTTATACATCTATGAAGAACTATTTGGTGTGGCATCGTCCGGGATAAATATTTTGCCGCATCACGGATATTTTGACCAATACCTTATTTATATTTATATTTTTTTCGAGTTTCTTGCCTATATTTTTCATTCAGTTAGTCTACAAATCAACAACTAATTGACACAACACTAACCTTTAAGGATACCGAGAACAGTTAAACATGCATCCTTCTATCCTTTTGCAAATCCAGCTAGCGTTGTTTACTTTAAAAAAAAGACATATATTAATATCGCGAAGATACCAATTAGCGTTGTATACTTTTGCTTGCGTACATATACAAATTGGACCATGTGTCAAGGTTTTACTATCATGATAATAAGACTTACATTCACGAGAAATCTTCAAAACATTTGTATCACTTTTATGTTTTTACTCAAATTATAAATGTACTTGTCTTCAGAACCAACATGTAATTGGATGGCTAGTAGACTGATTGTACCCGTGTTGATCAAGACCTTCGTTTGAGGTCACCTGTTTTGTTAATCTGGAATATTCTTCCGGTACTTAGACATTCTCATCACTCGTGAGACTTTGTGATGATTTATTCCATCATGAATTATTAAGAATAAATATTTCTCCATGATAGGGATGTTCTTATCGTTTCATTATCTTTTGTGATTTGGTTGGTCTGATCGTAGTTAAATAAAATTGTCATTTTGTGTACTCCCTGTAGACACATATAAATTTAGACAAAGTTGAGACATCTTTTTATGAACGGAGAGAGTACTTAAACATACATAGAATTTGTTACAAAAGATAGCACGAAAACGATGAAGAGCGGAAAGATCAAACCAATGGGACACGAGATTTAACGTGGAAAACTCCTCCAAACAAAGGAGAGGAAAAAACCACGGGCGCCAGCCAACAATACTTCACTATATCAGGGTGAGGTTACAAACGCCGTGGGTTTACAATATGTGGCTTACCCCAACCGGCGGCTTACAAGATGTATTTATAGTGGACAAACCCTAAGTCGGCTGCAGTCCAACTCGGAAACGGTCCGTACCGTACCGCGGGGGGCTGTCGTCCCCCGCACCCCCCCCCTCCGGGCATACCGGATGGGCCTACGAGTGTGATGGGCCAACTTCTGACTCCGGGGCGCTGCGCTCTCCTACGTCACAAGCTGACCTTTATCAGTACATACGAATTTTGGATCACCAGAAAACAACCGAATTATGATACATATCGGTCTTTTCCTAAAGAGTGAAAGGCACCGGAGGTCACGAAGTTGCGTGAAATGGAAGGATTGGTCACCAAGTTGCGAAACGTCAATTTTCGGTCACGAAGTTGTGGATTTGCTAACTTTTGGTCATTCCGTCACGGTTCCGTAACGCTGCTCTTAGTTTTTTTGCAAATACCCCCTTGAACTTTTATTTCTTTTAATTGCTAGTCCTTTATCCCAAATCTTTTTTGCAAATCGAATGGTCTGGCGGATGACGGCGCACTGCCGCTGCACCTCGCCGCTGTAGGCCACGGAGGCGCTATCGGTGTCCGGGCTCCGCGCGGGGGACCTCCTCCCGCGCGCCGCCACCGCCGCGGAGAAGCCGCTCCGGCTCCTGCTCAAGTCCCCCGCCGTGTCGCCGTCGTCCACGCCCAAGAAGTCCTCCTCGCCGCCGGCCGCGATGGCCGCGGCGCAGGAGCACAGGAAGGAGTACCCGCCAGACCTGACGCTGTCGGACCTCAAGAGCGGGCTCTTCAGCACCGACGAGGACCGTGTCGCCGTGATGGCCCCTTCGTGCACCCGGGCGAGAACGCGTGCCGCCGCGACCCGCGCCGCTACTCCTACAGCTGCGTGCCCTGCCCGGAGTTCCGCAAGGGCGGGTCCTGCCGCAAGGGCGACGGCTGCGAGTACGCGCACGGGGTGTTCGAGTGCTGGCTCCAGCCGGTACAGTACCGGACGCGCCTCTGCAAGGAAGGTCGGATGCGCGCGCCGCATCTGCTTCTTCGCCCACAGGCGCGACGAGCTCCGCGCCGTCAACCCCTCCGCCGTCTCCGTCGGCATGATGCAGCCCGTCTCCCCGCGCTCCTCGCCTCCCAACGGGATGGACAACATGGGGATGCTTAACTCGGCGGGGTGGCCCTCGTGGCCGGCTAGCCGGCTCAAGACGGCGCGCGAGCTCGACTTCCGAGCTATCCAGGGCGACGAGCTGCACAAGTTCCGCAAGTCTGCGTCTTTTGGATTCCCTGGACAATCCGCCATGCCGGTGACCTCTCCGGCCACCCAGGCCGAGCCGGACGTGTCCTGGGTGAACTCTCTTGTCAAGGATGGCCACGCCGGCGACCATTTTCCGCAGTGGCTGGAGCAGGAGCAGATGGGAGGGGTGGCGAGGTCAAGGCGGCCTCCGACGGGAGGGGTAGCGAGGTCAAGGCGGCCGGCGGCGGGAGGGGCGGCGAGGTCAGGGCGGCCCGCGGCGGGTGGGGCGGCCGGCCGGCGTGCTCGCTTCAAGCACCGTCCCTGCTCGCGGCGCCCTGAAAAGGCCTAACAATTAGGAGAAACAAAAGTTTGAGGTTTTGTTTGTAAAAATCAAACTGCCACTTCAGCGAGTTCACGGCACCACTGACGGAATGACCAAAAGTTAGCAAATCCACAACTTCGTGACCGAAAATTGACGTTTCGCAACTTGGTGACCAATCCTTCCATTTCGCGCAACTTCGTGACCTCCAATGCCTTTCACTCTTTCCTAAACACTCCCATATCATAGCAGCCCGTTGCGTTGCGACAATGTTCGTTGGATTCTTCTGAAAGCTACCACGCTGTAGATAAGATGGATTTTTTTGTTGACAGCTAGTACGTCGTTCCAGCCAGAGTAGATAGCGTGTAGAATTGTTTTTAACGTTGCAGCTATCCGTACTGCTTTAAAAGTAGTGCGTTGAACATTGATTGTTTGTTCTCGACATAAGCTGTGTCAAACTGTTTACATGACTGAAAATAATCTTCTTTTAAACTTAATAACTGTATATTCCCTGTAAAAAAAATGGCGTTGCACACACTGAATCAGGAGTCCAAACCTCTCACGTCACCAAAAAAGAGTCCAGATCTCAAAGGACAACTGTGGTCACGTACCTATGTAATAAAATCTTTTAAATTAACGTGTCTACACAGTTATGTAAAAACGTGTTTACATAGTTACGTAATTTACCTCTTTCATTAAATCCTAACCACCAATTTTAAATCTAACTGTCAAAATTAACAGGGATGATGTGGCTTAACGTGGTGGCTCTAAAAATTAACTCATTTTGCTTTTAGTATATAACTAGTACACGTGTACGTGCGACGCACGTATCGTAAATTATGTATTGTGTTGTAGAAAAGATAAATTCTGATAAGTAATCATATTGGATTTTTTATACGCATGCAATGCTTGCACATGCCAATAGCATTGGCCTTAGAACTTTGGCTGTTACTTTACACTCGCAAGACTGAAATATTACTAACGTTGTGGAGTCCCTTACCTATTACACAGAACACGTCAGATGGAAAAATCCTATATCCAGAAACTGTACTTCTCAGGAGCATTCAGTCGAGCTTGTGGCACACAGCATCATTGCACGATGTTGTTGACCACGTACACAGCCAATCTGCCAATCGTTGCAGTGTGCAACGATGATGCCGGCAGTGAGGGCTTCGGGCGGCGCCGTTTGAGGCTGTGGGAGCTTGGGAGGCAGCAGGTAACGGGAGGGCGGCGACATGGGGCATGACTGCATATGCGGTGCTTGGGATAGGAAGGCAAGGGAGGCAGCAAGCTGGGCATCTCCCGGACGGCCGTCAGGCTGTGGCGCGGTAGCCCAATCCAGCGGCGTCCTGATGAATCGGATACGGGCACAAAATACCAAGATTCCTGTGGGGGCGTGTATCTCGGCGACAGGGATGAGGCAGCGCGACACGGGTCAGATCGGGGCAACGAGGTGCTCGAGTGCGGGGACGCCGCCGCGCTGCTCCCGGCCATGCATAACCTCCGCAACGCCGCCGTGGCCATCAGGTTCTCCACCGTCAGAACCATGGCCGTGCTCGCGCTGTCCGAGACGAAGTTAAGCTCGAGTTGCCGACGCTTCTTTTTTTTTAATTGGTGGCAATCCTTTGTAATTAACCGCAAAACGAAAAGGTGGTGGCAATTTGGTCGTATTATGTGATTCGTGGGAGGGCAAAACGGTCCAAAACGGACAATGTTGAGTTGTCAAACATTGAGACGATCTGGGCCGTTTGATCGGATATTGAACGGTCCAGATTTAAAGACACAGCTCAACACAAGTTTGCTCTTTTAATAGTAGTATAGATAATAATAATAGATATATCGATTTTGCTAATTCTCAATCGCATGAGAATTAACTTAGTTCGCAATCGCATGACGTTATCAGTTGTAAGTGAAGTTGACACTGATTCGAACCATCTGATTTGCTTCGTGTTCGTGCATCAGTTGCAAGTCAACTTTCAACTGGCATTTGATAACGTCATGCGATTGAGAATTAAGTTAGTTCTCTATCGCCTGAGTTGCAAGTGGACTTGCAACTGCTCTACACCGTTTGATTTGCTTCGTGATTAGTGTTAATAATGAGTTGCAACTTGACATGCAACCGTGATTGATTACGTCATGCGAATAAGAATTAAGCTATTTCTCATTCGATTGAGTGTTAGAGAGACCCTAAATATATTGCCTACTAGTATCTTTCTATCAGTTCGGACTTTTGTTTTAGATGATCCGGCCCAGCCAAGTAACCTTTTATAGAGCCCTCTGGTCACTAATCACATACTAAATGCGATGCAAGAGTTGTTCCTACACAGCAATACAATACTGTTCTTGCCCATGAATGTAGCCGTCCGGGAGATGAGAGTCTTAGAGTATTGTATATGGTTGTTGTTACTGGTTTGGTCAGTGGCATAATAAGATTTTTAGCACTACTAGCATATCTCTATGGTTGGTGAGCCCTGCCCATGCATGTGGGACGCGCTCCTGCCTCGGCAAAAGGCAGTCTCCCACTCTCCCTCGATGCAAATCCACACGCCGGATTAGGTTAGGTACTGCATCCATCCATTATCCATGCGTGACGCTTTGCGACGAGGGCAGTTGGGTCAATTAATCCTCAATAGTAAGCATACCATGACACATATCCTAGCTTGAGAGATGACACATTGACACGGGCCTGATTTTGGCCAGTTTCTTATGCAGTTTCGTCACGTAAAATATCGGCACGCGAGGCGGACGCCATTGTTTTGGGCGCATGTGGAGGGTTCTCTCATGTCCAGCCATGCTTCTGATCTGTACGCCAATGTGTATGGTATACAGATAAGAGTTGTTCTTTACTGTTTAGTTGCCGGGTTCTTGTACCGACTTGCGGCGCGCCATGGAAATGGCACCTTCTGTGCTCGGCTCGTGTGGTCATGTGGGTATATTATTGACTCAACATGCTTAATTTGGTCAATTATTGGCCCCGTTTAACATAATAATAATGCATGCTACTGGTTTGCTATTTGCAAGTTGCTTCATTTGGTGCCAAGAGCAGGCAGAACAATTCCTAGGCACTATTGGAAAGTTTGTGCCAAGTGGGAACCTGGACGACGGAAGTGCAAAGTAGCATTGTTCCAGTTTACGGAAGAAACAGAGCGATGGGGACACTGGTGCTCGATTGAGATTGAATGAGGAAGGTGCTTCAGTTATGGATTCCTGTCTACTATAGCAGTCCAACATCGCTAAGTTCAGGAACAATGCCAGAAAAGCAGCCCAGCCGGGGAATCCTTCAGCTATTGGTCTAGTAACGATCTGAAGAATTGACGACAGTTGCTACACTAGTGAGCAATGTCCAAGTGAGTCCTCCCAGTTTATTCCCTAAAGAACGTGGCCCAGCCTTCACCTGTTACGGCGTCAATAGCATGTCCTGTATAGAAGCGAGCTGGGTGAGTCAGCATTGGCACTTGGAGACCCAAATGCATATCTTACCTGTTGTTCATGACAAGTAGCACATCACAAATTGCCCCTGTACCTACTAAAGTAGACGTGTACAACACCTCGGGATATCTCATACTCTATACTTGAATTTTCGCTTGAAAGAAAGATCATGTACCCCGGCGATAAGATTGCGTACTTTCGAATCGAGCCCACCATTACCTAAGACGAATAAGAGCAATCAAGTAGAAGTAGGCGTTTTGCAACGGCACCGCGAGAAATGCATGCTGCTCGCAAAGATCCTAGGCCAGGATCGATGAACCGGCAAAACTTACTTGGCAGATCCACGGTCGAGTCGTCACACGTCAGTACAGGGGAGGAACTAGTAGCCATTGATTGTGAGCATGGATCGCTCATGGACATCGTGCGAGAGGATGTTGCAGGGGGACAGACAGCATCACTGAAGCGCAGCGTGAGCAGTTCTAGCACTCCATCATTAGCAACACGAAAACCGGTGGTAGATGGAGATGTAACCGCACGTTGATCGTGATGATAAACGTTGTCGCCGGTGGGTTGAGTTTCTTGGCTTCTACTGTATTCCATAGCAGTAGTAGTGGTCCATTTCAGTTTGCATCACTGGGCAATAACAGGGTACAAACCTAGGGATGGAGAGGAGATATGCTCGTTCGTTCAGTCCATAACAGTTTTCACTACTATCCTCATCCTTCACAAACTTGGTAAGCCAATCGGTGGGGAAAGCTCTTCCCCCGCTATTCTCGAAAAACAAAACTTGGTAAGCCAAGAGACCTGCTAACATTCCAAATAAGAAAAACTCCTTAACGTTACCCATTCCTGTTAGATTCTTTTTTTAAGACATCTTGTTTTTTTAATTAACCTGGTCATCAGAACATCTCCTTTTTTTTAGCATAATCAGAACATCTCCTATGTTGCCAAGCCCAAGGTATAGAAGCCTCTTAAGGAATACGCGCTTTCTTCCATTTCCAGCCAAAAGCCCATCTCAGTTACACCCAAACCAGCCCATCCAGACCGCAATCCATCTTCCGCCCATAAAACCGTCCATAGGAGTTAGGAGCCCTAGAAATTAGTTCTCCCTTTTATGAAAGACAACTAGATGCAAATGCTCCCCAACAAAAACTAAATCCAAATGCCCTACAAAAATGCAACACGCCTACGCATGGAAGCAATAAATTGCTCACATCTGTAGCAAGTATCACATTGTAGCTCCTTAGATAATGTATGCAAGATTGTGAGTATGCAAAATGGATGGTTGATAATTCTTTTTATTTCAGGATAAACGCTTTTCAAAAAATAAAACCTTAATTTTCCACTTAAAGACGAATTAAAAAACACAGCCTGAGCATTTGTTCCTGTTTTATAATGATGATGCCACATATGTTTAATTTCTATAGTATTTACTTGCAATGCTGTTATTGTTGGGGAACATTTATGTTACACCAACATAAACTGGAATTATGTGAGAAAACAACACGTCAGAGAAATCAACATGCACATTGTATGCAATCAACAAATGACATGCATGAAATACTACATTTTTCTCATATAGAGACTCATGGTGGTTCAATCCTACCTTGTATTCTCCAACATGTATTCATATATTATTGATCTGCAACTACATATCATTGAGATGTGAAACATGATCATCTATCAACACATGAGTTTGTCATTAACTCATATGCATCCCTTGTAGGGATTTTTTGGGATAACATCATAGAGATATTGGTTCTCACAAATGCATATTATTAACCAGTATGAAGATAGTTTACTCATATGATCACAACAAATTTCGTGACAAATTTACAAACATACAAAAATATCATCATCTCCATGATTGTTTCTAGGTCATATTTTCAAAAGTTATTTCATAATCACAATTACTTGAATGTTCTTTTACTGGATATTGCGTTAGGCCCATAACATGAACTACATAATTTGTATCATACAATCATGCACATCCAAAATGTGGGGTACATTATCATCCAAATGGAATCGACTTAATGTGAGAATGTATCGCTTTTCTGTTAATGGACTATATACCATCAAAATAATGGTAATTCTAAACAAGTGATGAGACTCAACCGTTTAAAACCTTTAATGTTGAAGTTTGGAATGTTCAACTTTGAGATGGGGAAATGCTAATATTACATTTTTAATCGAACATATTTTCATATGAACATTGTAAAATCTTTACGAGTATCTAATCAAAATAATTGTACATGAATTGCAAAGTCGAGAGTGTTTCAAGGTGGACAAAAAAATATGATCAACAAGGTGATAATTTTAAGGCAAGTTGTGATGGAGCGGTCTGTTAATGTCATCAGCAATTTTGTTTGTTTCGTAGTATACATATTTATTTATTTCGTCGTGAGAAAAGTTAAATAAGGAAAGATAATAATTTGATGAAAAGAATACATGTTCTCCATGTCTAGTGTTGCATGTGGAACTAAGTTTAATGCAAGACCCGATTAACAATTGATTTTCTTTTTTTCGAGAGTAAAATAATGTGTCTCTACTAGGTATATACACTTGTCACTTCACTCACAACTACCTTTTCAGCAAACTGGCAAGCCTCATTATTACAACTGCAAATTGTTTTCGAACATGTTCCATAAGCAATCGTTAATCGCATAATACAAATTCATAGCCAAGACATTTTGTCGACAAGTTATTGGCATGTATGTAGATACAACATCGAACTGTCTCTGGACCTATTTTGTCATTGAAGGTTGAATTGCAAATGATCAAATGGCGTCGCCGAGTCTGTCGTGAAGTCATTTATGAGCATCTGTCTAGAAACGGGTGGCCGTCAAGGCACGTGTATATGAGATTCATGTATACAGTAAATATATGTCAAAACAATTATTATTGTGTGAGAGATTTGTCAAACCATATTTTTGTTGAGGTGTATTCATAGTTTTTAACACCTATATGAGAACATGTTCAAGGTGTTATCTTCAACGGAACAAGTACAGGCGAGTAAAAATGGTTGGTCTTTATCTATTTAAAGAAGTTTTGGAAAGGTAAAGTTTGGGCAAATTCCTAGCGGTTTTGGTTTCGGCTTGGAGCTTGTGAGCTTGAGAATCATTATCGGGAAACGTACTGATCTCTTGCCTAAACTCCAAATATATACTCCTAGCTACAGTAGGTTCAACGAATTGAATACCAGGAACTATTTGATACTACTTGTGCAGGCGTACTACACGAATCAAATTCACACAGAGCTCGACCGAATTCATCGCATTTCCAATTTATATAGTACTCCCAGTTCGTGTACTCTTCATCATTCAGAAAATAAAATCTATTGTTCGTCGACAGGAAGTCATAAATCCAGCTGGCACCCGGGTTTGATCCGGTTCAGTGAACGCTCTTCGAAGAGAATAATCCCAGGCGTGCGTGAATTAAGCTGTCGTGTATCAGCAAAAACCTGTGCTCTCCAGCCGGGCCAACATTTTTTATCCTCACTGTCCAAATTTCAGCCCACCCCTACGACGCATATGCCGAAATTTTCTCCGCGGCTTGCCACGTCGCCTCCTCGCTCCCGCACCATAAAACCCCCTCTATTCCCCTCCGGCCTCCACTCGGCTCGACCACTCTCCCCTGCCCCGCCCACCTACTACTCCACCACCGCCGCCGCGGCCATGGACGACACCCCAGAGCCCGGCTCCCCGGCGTCACCAACCGGCTCCTCCTCCTCCTCATCGTCCTCCTCCTCCCTCGCCGCCGCGAGCAAGCGCCCCCGCAAGGACGGCAAGCACCCGACCTACCACGGCGTGCGCATGCGCAGCTGGGGCAAGTGGGTGTCCGAGATCAGGGAGCCCCGCAAGAAGTCCCGCATCTGGCTCGGCACCTTCGCCACCGCCGAGATGGCGGCCCGCGCGCACGACGTGGCCACGCTCGCCATCAAGGGCCGTACCGCGCACCTCAACTTCCCGGACCAGGCGCACCTGCTCCCGCGCCCCGCCAGCGCCGCGCCCAAGGACGTCCAGGCCGCCGCCATCGTCGCCGCCTCCGCCGACTTCCCCTGCGCCCAGGGCGTGCCCAATGCCAAGAGCCCCGAAGAAAGCGGCTCCGGCGCCAGCGTGTCCGCGTCATCGCCCCCGCCCCCGGCGCCGCACACTGAGCCGGACCCGGACCCGGTGGAGGATGCTCTGTTCGACCTCCCGGACCTGCTCCTTGACCTGAGATACGAGGCGTCCTCGTCGGGCTTCGCGTGCGCGTCGTCGTGGGTCGTCGATGAAGACATCGTCGGCAGCGGCGCGTTCCGCCTCGAGGAACCTCTGCTCTGGGAGTACTGACCGATCGATCATCGTTGCTGCTGGGTTCTTGAGTGGTCATCACACCACCATTCGGTTACTTCGTGCATGGCTCTGCTAATAGATCGATCGGAGACATGTAAATGCTCCTCCTTTTTCTTACCTAAGTTATCATCGGTTCTCTGCTTTGTTTTCCTTCTCTTTTCCCCTTCTTGCGGTTTTTTCCTTTTGGTTACCAAAATTAGGAGGGAGACCTGTATAAAGCTAGTTTCTTTTCCTTTCCTTGGCTTGATTTGGGGGACAAGAATATGTATAATTAACCAGCATCTTATCTTACCTTTTCCGATTATTTTGCTTAGTGGTGATGGTAAAAAAAGGTGATCCGGCAAGATGTGTACCCAATTGACACTGATAATTACTTTTTCAAGTGCAAAAAGTAATTGGCACTGAAAATTACCTCCTTTTCTTGACAAAAAAACAGGGCAGCGATATTCTTCGATTTAACTCTCCGGTCCACATCAGTAGCCTTATTCGAAGCGACGGCGAGATTCGTCCAAAGACCATGCAATCCTCCACGTACGTCCCGGCGATCGACCCGGCGCCGGAGCAAGAATTGATTGATTTCCGTCGTCCTGCTCCTGCAAGGCTATTCTGAAAGCTGCACACTGCGAGCACGAAAGCGAGTGGAAAAGCGGCTTCCCGGTGTCTGAGAAAGGCCATTAATGCGGGGAGCGGTCTTGTCAAGAACCCACACCCGGCCACGGACACTAGTCGGAGCCAGATAGCAAAACCTCGAAGGCAGCGCCGCGCGCGCGCGTACGAGGCGAGAGCGTCCAAAACCATCGCCGGAACCGAGAGGAGTGGCTGCGCTGCGCGCCGCAGTCCGCAGGCTGGCCGCGGGTGCGCACGGATAACATTAACCTAGGCCGTACGCCCGTGCCCATCTCAGGCCAGCGGGCTTATCCGCGCGGCGCCATCTCGCGGCAGGGCGGTGGCAGCATGCAATGTGGCAACACTCCGGCTGCCACTTGCTGGCGATTCCTCCGTTTGTCCTTCATCATGTCCAAAGGGACACCGGTGCCGAGACGATCCTTGCGGGCAAGAGCAATCCCGTGCCGTGCACCGAGCTAGTAGTAACAAGATAACTTGTTCTAGGGTTAACATCGTTTAATTATGCTGTAGAGAGGCCAAGGGCGTGTTTGGTAGCCCACGGAGACCCAACCAAGACCTGGCGCCATGTTTTTGGTGCATTTCGTTGCCCACAATTTCGCTTGGCCGCACGCGCACAAACCTTAAAGCAGTGCTCAGCCTGACCCGAGAGGAACGTTCGATTCGGCCGTTCCCACTGAGTCACCCTCCAGCCGTCCGCACTCGTGCAGAGAAGGGAACGCGGAGCCGAGCTCGTGCAACATCGGAGATGGCGCGAGCTCGCGCACGCAGGGGAAAAAGCGGCGGGACAAATTTTGGTCACCGCCCAAAAATTTGGCTCGCCTATTTCACCCTCTCCGCCTCACTGCCGGTACTCCCGCCACCATTTCTCCCCCCCCCCCCCCCCTTCGAGCTCTCTGTTTTGCAGGTTTTCACAGCCAAGCGGCGACTACTCCTCCGGCGGATCGTCCAGGGCTTCATCCTCGTCTCCGACATGTCCTCCGCCGACTCCTCGTCGTCCGTTCCTTCACCGGTTGTTCATAGCTTCAGTGCAAGTCCTCCATTTCTACCCTAGATCTGAGCCCAACTTAGTAGTATGTGCTAGTACTTGGTAGATCTGAGTAGTATATGGTAGTATGCGGTAGATCTTTGCTTCATTGATCATCTAGTTCATGTTTACCTCTTATAGTTTATATGTGTTCTTCTTCTGTACTAGGACACCGATGTTTTCGCCACCTCTGTGCTGCCATTGCCCGCGAAGACTTTGCGGTACGTTTCGGCGCCTGATCTGCCCGTCGCACCGCAAAGGGCAAAGGGAGACCTAACCTTGCAAAGGTGTAAGAACGGGCCTATGCAGTGGCCGGCCGCATTGTCCACCTTCGTGCTCACTAGGATGGCTGAGCTCGTCAAGGGTGGCCTCGATCTAGACAGGGGCATCAGAGACAAGAGCTTGGAGAGCATTTGCACAGATGTTCTTCTTTTCTGCGGCGCCATGGTGTCCACCACCCAGCTGTACAATCATCTCAGGAAGTGGAGGACCAGGTGGACATATCTCCGCAAGCTGGCACAAACTGAAGGATTTAATGGCGTGAGGACTCAAGCAGCATGTACATGGACGACACAACATTCGTCAAGCATGTCGCTGTAAGTTGGTTGTAGTGATGATGCAGTTCGTCCTAGCTATGTGCTTGACTTGCCCTCTGATTACAGTGCCACCATTGCAGGCTTACCCCAAGGACGCCTGCTTCATCAAGACGCCGATCGAGAACTATGACCAGATGAAGATCATCTTCGGCAGACCGCGTGTGCAGAATCCTCTTGCGGTAAACACGTTGTACCTTGCTCTTAGCTACCTCATGGATCATGAAGAGGAGCGTGCCGCCTATCTCGCCGGGTCAGAGGAAGCGATGAAGAAGTGGTTCTACACCTACTATCGTAGCCTCTTTCGGACGATGGGGTGTTGATGTTGTAACTGCTGACGATGTAGTACTTACTGCTATGCGCTATGTTACCTCCCCGGCTATGTAGAACATCTTAAAACTTATGTGAGGCGGTTTAATAAACCCCTCAGATGAAGAACTTGTGATGCGAGGTGGTATACTAACCCCTCCTCGGATGATGAGGTGCATCACCAGCACTTATTATGCTGAATTTATAATTTTAGGGTTTAGGGTGCATCATCGGCACTTGTTATGATGAATTTATGATGCACCATCTATTTTGCTGACTATTGAGGGCATATTTAGTGGACGGCTGTTTACCTGAACATTGTTGGTTATGTTGGTATGATCACAGACGAGGATATACCCTTCGGGTCCCCTACTATTGGTATATCTGGTCCGCTCCAGTCGAAGGCCCACATGGCGGCCCAACGAAGTCCAAGAAGCTGCGGGCTATTTCTTGAAACACAAGTCAAGAATTCCAAGTTGTAGTCTACTAAGACTCTTGTAAACCCTACCTGGCTCCCTATATAAAGCCAGGCAGGGGCGCCTCCAGAGGGGGAGACAATGAGACATAGCATACACGGCATAGCATAGAGAAGCCACGTCTCACCTCCACAATCGCCATCACGGCCACCATGTAACCTCATATATCATCATAATCAGACAAGCAGGAGTAGGTCTTTACCTCACAATGAGGGGCCGAACCTGGGTAAATCCTTGCTTGTCAGCCGTCCGATACTACCAGCGCGCACATCTTCTCCCTCATAATCTACCTGGGGTACTCGACTCTGGAATTGTCGGGGGCGCACCTCGACAATTGGCGCCGTCCGTGGGGAGAACGCGTGCTGGATCGCGGTTTCGGTGGCTCCATCATATTCACCGACAAATCTCCATAGAAAAAAGCGACCAGATCGCATCTAGCGGCGGCGTCCCGTACATAGCAGATCCAATCTACGTCACATCGCAGGCGACGCGATCAAATTCATCATCAACAAAGCAGCCGACAACTTCGTCGGGTGGCGGCGGCGTTCCGTATGCAGACACAATCCGATCTGATGGAGACATCCCAAGCAATCGCTCGCGCGGTCCAATCTAACGGATCTTTCACAAGCTTGGACTCGAAATCTCGGCGACTCAGCATAGCACAGCTCTGACGCGAGTTGCGAGTTGGGTGGAGGCAGCAACACGCGCGTTCCTCGCGTGTCCAAGACAGGCTACGATTCAAGTGACCTGGTTCGGATCAAGACCCGAGGAGAGAAGCTGTTTCTAGTACCTCATAATACGTGAAGCATCGATCAAAGCAAAAACAAGCTAGCAACGATCCATCACGTTGCAGACATGCATGTATTTTGTGGCTGGCCTGCTAATCCCCTGTATAGATTATAAGGCCAGTGCGCTAATCACATGTTATAAATCGCCATCCATACAAGGCCGACCTCGGCATCGCTGCGCCGAGCACCGGCAACGCGGAACATGCACTAGCGAAGGCATCGCCTAGCATAATCGCCGGCACTCGCGATCCATCAAGCCATGTTCATCACAAATTGCAAAAACCGTCGAGGAAACTCTCTCGGAGTCCTTGTTCAACACGGTCCACGCATCGGAGCATCCGTTGCCTCCGAGAGGGCTAAAGCGCGCGAGAAGACAGGACAATCAAATCCAGATGCATGGATCGGATCCTCCAAAAGACCAAAGCAAAAGCAAGCAGCGATCCCTCCGAGCTGCACGTGCATGGAGAAAAGAAGGAGATCATCACGCTAATCACATATGCATGCACAAGCTCACGTACGAGCAATGGAAACAGGAAAAGAGCAATCAACTAGCTCGGCGATGTCATCGACTCGACAACTCGGGTGCCTGCAAACTTCAACTCCCTCGCTCGCACCGACCACCACGGCATCGATCAACATCGGTGGTACCGGCACAAAAAGCTTGATCCTAGAAGGGCACCACGTACCCTCGAGGGCTGGCACTCGACATCAAAAACGACATCATATTTGACTGCGCGCACCCGACAAACCGGCGACTCGGGGCGGCGGCGGTGATGTGTATCTTCGGCCGCTCGTCAACATCTACACTGACGCAGGGCGCTCCTAATACTCGGGGGCTGCGTCTCAAAGCTAATTCGGCGCACCCGACGCTCGGGGCTGCCGCTTCGACACCAAGCTCACCCTTGTCCAGATCGACTGCGGCAAACATCATCGGCCACCGGACCACGCAGCCCGACAAATAATCGACTGGGGAACAAGGCGACACCCGTGACTTCCTCGACTCCTCCTCCGATACTCGGGGCTAGCGTTTCAACATCAACAACAAAAATCAACTTCACCGCTACACCCGATAGGCGATTCGAGTGCCTTCTTCGACTCTACTTCGCCGTCTCCGGACTGTCGCATCGACACCCTACGCCTTCATCGACTCTGCCTCCAACACTCGGGGGCTGGCGACACCCGCGACTTCTTCGACTCTGCATCCTCAACTCCATCTCCGATACTCGGGGGCTGGCGCTTCGTCATCAACGGCAAACAACAAAAGTCTACAGATTTTCATCGCTCATGAACAGCTAAGTCAGTTCCATATTTTTTCAATTATAAACCTGCTCTGATTGAATCCAACACTCGAAGGCAGGCGCTTCTCGACTCCGCCGCGTCGACTAACCACGCAGCGCAACATCCGCCGCGTCGACTCCGGTCTGCCGCGTCGACTGACTTCGCGCCATAACATCCGCCGCGTCGACTCCGGTCCGGCACGTCGACTCCGGTTCGCTGCGTCGACTGACTTCGCACCATAACATCCGCCGCGTCGACTAACCACGCAGCGCAGAAATCCGCCGCGTCGACTCCGGTCCGCCGCGTCGACTGACTTCGCACCATAACATCCACCGCGTCGACTCCGGTCCGCCGCGTCGACTAACCACGCAGCACAACATCCGCCGCGTCGACTCCGGTCCGCCGCGTCACCTGACTTCGCACCATAACATCCGCCGCGTCGACTCCGGTCCGCCGCGTCGACTACCCACGCAGCACAACATCCGCCGCGTCGACTCCGGTCCGCCGCGTCGACTGACCGCGCAGCATAACATCCGCCGCGTCGACTCCGGTCCGCCGCGTCGACTGACCGCGCAGCATAACATCCGCCGCGTCGACTCCGGTCCGCCGCGTCGACTGACCGCACAGCATAACATACGCCGCGTCGACTCCGGTCCGCCGTGTCGACTGACTACGCAGCGCAACATCCGCCGCGTCAACTCCGGTCCGCCGCGGCGAATTCTTCCGACTAAACACTGCAAGACTTGGCAACACCCGACACTCGGGGGCTGCGCCACACATGCCATAACAAATTCGCCTCGGCCGCACCCGACACTCGGGGGCTGCGCCACACATGCCGCAACAAATTCGACTCGGCCGCACCCGACACTCGGGGCTGCGCCACACAGGCCGCAACAAATTCACCTCGGCCGCACCCGAAACTCGGGGGCTGCGCCGCACAGGTCGTAACAAATTCGCCTTGGCCACACCCGACACTCGGGGGCTGCGCCACACAGGCCGTAACAAATTCGCCTCGCCCGCACCCGACACTCGGGGGCTGCGCCATACAGGCCGCAACAAATTCACCTCGGCCGCACCCGATACTCGGGGGCTGCGCCGCTCAGGTCGTAACAAATTCGCCTCGGCCGCACCCGACACTCGAGGGCTGCGCCGCACAGGCCGCAACAAATTCGTCTCGGCCGCACCCGACACTCGGGGGCTGTGCCGCACAGGCCGTAACATATTAGCCCTGGACGCATCCGACACTCGGAAGACTGAAGCACTCAGAAGATAATCGACAACAACAAAAAGGAAGACAAATTGAGCCTATGTACAACTACAAATAGTTGCACATAGCCTCGGGGGCTACTCCCATCGGGAGCGCTGACGCGCACCCGATAAGGCATAAGCAAGAGCAAAGCATTCACAGTCGAAGCTTACTCGACTAAGACAATTAACTGCCATCATAACGCAAAGCACAATCATAATCTTCCCAAGATGTATCTTCGATCCTTGGATGCTGCACACGTAGTGCATAGGTAAGACCCGCTGATCAGTCGAAGCTGGGCCGGGTCCCGCCGCTAACAGCGTTTGCCCTGCAACTTTCCATGTCAACAGACATGAAGAAAATCCTAGCGGACGCGTTGGGTAGCAAAGTTACGCTGCAGATCATCTCAGTAAGGCCTCCGCGGCATGAGTCAAATCTGACCAGCCTGTTCCGGGTTCGAGTCCGGGGACTCGAGCTTGATGTAGGCTAGTAAGGTTTTGCCCAGAAGTGCAGTTAACTGGTCCCGATCCGTGGAGTGTACCGGGCCTACTATGCCCTTATCCTTAGGCAAAATAAACAAAGCATTAGTCGACGTCTTTCCGACTCAGCATGCACAATCGAGGCATCCTCGACTCAAAAATACATAACAAAGTTCATGCAAAACATCAGTCGACGAATTACCGACTCAGCAAGTACAATCGAGGCAATCTTGACTCAAAATATACATAGCAAAATGAGCAAAGAATCAAATGGTGAAATACACCCGCAAATGAGTCTCTGCCCGATTCTTCGAATCGACCAAACACTCGGGGGGCTACTCCCATCGGGAGCGCTGAGCGCGCACCCGACGAATTAACGAGTCAAAAGTACCAGAAAATGCAGCAAAGACGCAAAGACTGAGCCCAAGTTGAGAACATCCTTGGACAACTCGAATTTCATCGATTACTCCCATCGGGAGCGCACTCGCCTCTGGCTCGAGTGCAAATGATTTTTCTTCAAAACTGGGTTTTCATTGCTCGCCTTGACTATATCAAAGTTGGATTTTCTATAGCTCGTATTGGATTTATCAAAGTTGGATTTTCTATAGCTCGCATTGGATTTATCAAAGTTGGATTTTCTATAGCTCGCATTGGATTTATCAAAGTTGGATTTTCTATAGCTCGCATTGGATTTATCAAAGTTGGGTTCTCTACAACCCGCACCGGATTTATCAAAATCGGGTTCTCTACAGCCCGCAATATAATTATCAAAGTCGGGTTCTCTATAGCCCGCACGGATTTATCAAAGTCGGGTTCTCTATAGTCCGCACTGGATTTATTATTATTGGATTTCATACATATATATTGGATTTCTTATAAATGATTCAACTCACGAAGAATGGATAATACAATCATCATATGGTCATCAACATACTCGACAAATTGGCTACGGCTACTCGACATGCTGTTATGAGTCTCTACCCGATACTTCGAATCGACCAGACAATCGGGGGATAGTGACGAGGATATACCCTTCGGGTCCCCTACTATTGGTATATCTGGTCCGCTCTAGTCGAAGGCACACATGGCGGCCCAACGAAGCCCAAGAAGCTGCGGGCTATTTCTTGAAACACAAGACAAAGGATTCCAAGTTGTAGTCTACTAGGACTCTTGTAAACACTACCTGACTCCCTTTATAAAGCCAGGCAGGGGCGCCTCCAGAGGGAGAGACAATGAGACATCGCATCCACGGCATAGCATAGAGAAGCCACGTCTCACCTCCACAATCGCCATCACGGCCGCCATGTAACCTCATATATCATCATAATCAGACAAGCAGGAGTAGGTTTTTACCTCACAATGAGGGCCGAATCTGGGTAAATCCTTACTTGTCAGCCGTCCGATACTACCAGCGCGCACATCTTCTCCCTCATAATCTACCTGGGGTACTCGACTCTGGGATTGCCGGGGGCGCACCTCGACAATCACCACTCCAGCAACAGGTAACCACATCAGGGTAGTTGCATGAAACCAAACACCATGTTTTAGCCCCTGAAACACTACACATGCGACCAAATAGCGCGTGGTTAAAAATTTGCACCCAGCCGAACGGGCCTGGCCAGCATATTGTTGGCAACCAAATGGACTGCAGAACATGGCTCAGTCCGCGCTTCAGCTGAGTCAGGTCCAACTGACCACGGAGACGGGAGGCCCAAAATTAATGCGGGCAACCAAACACGCCCAAGTAAGAGTCCTGTACAGCTAACTTGTCCTACGGGCTGAATGCGGCTTTCTTAAATGAAGCAGCCTCTCTTGTTAGACTCATGGCCAAGTAACTACCAGTCGTATACAGCTAACTTGTCCGACGGGTTGCAGATCAGTAGCCCTCTCTCTCCTTTTGTCTACTCAATGGCGTGGCCTCTTGTCAATCAACCGAGAAAAGAAGCGGATTGATCGATTGCGTGACCCTTTTGTATTAGTTATGGGCAGGAGGCCAAGTCCTAGTAGTACAGTACGTCCTTGTGCCGAGGACAAATGCGAAGTAAAGTAAAGTAAAGCAGGTCCTGTTATATGTTCAGTTGCATCTAATCGAGCTTAACAGCGCTGATATTAAGGGCGGTACTGATTAGTACGCCGTGGCGTGTTTACTTGGCAAAAAAAAACAATCGTGACGTTTCTTCAATCCCTAAATAAAGGCTTAAAAAAAAAGCTTGCTCGATCCCGCGACGCTTGAGTCAAGCTTGGCTAGCACAGATTGTCGCGCTACCACGTACTCTACTCACGAGCTGTACTACTTTTCCAGAATCACTTAGAGATACTTACTCGCTATGTATTCTCCCGGTATTAGTAGGTTTGCTATTTAATTAGATTGAGACGTACTCCGTATGATGAACGGAAAGCTAAGATGATTCCGCCAAGCGTGGCAATACGACAGGCCGCAACATGGATTGATGCCTTTCTACTGTTCTGCTCGCCAAGCAATAGTGATGGGAAAATCACATGTCATCGTGGAAAAGTACGCAGAATAAAGATCACGCCCGACGACGCTGATCTCGCACTGTGGTGCCAGTTACTACCTTGGCTTGGAGTATTGGGCACGTTACGTACACAGCCTATAAATCTTTCGTTACCCCTTACTTTCCCCCCAAAATCACTCCTTTGCATTTTTGGCGTTTCACATTCGTGATTTATGTTCTTCCTAAAAACCCATCTCTTTGTTCTGTAATACAAATCAGGAAAAAAGACAAAAAAAAAACAAGTTTTAAAATCCTACTTGTCAATTAAAATCCAGGGAACTAATTTGTCTGCCCCAAAATATAAATCGTTTTGTTTGGTTTAAATAGTCTATCAAACATGGACGCCGACTAATAACTCTCGGGTGCATCCAATATGCACCAAAAAAGTGGAAACCTCTTTTTTTAGGACCAAAGGTGATCAAGTATTATACTCAAACAAAATGTTTGGTCGGGAACTGATTCTCACTGAATTCAGGAAAAATATAAATCTATGATAAATATAGTGTGTGTATAGCAATAATTCTCAGAACCATCGCACCTCATATGAAAGAAAAATTGGAAATTCAGAAGAGTTAAAAGTTCCCATTTTTTGTAAAGCTCAAAGATGAACAACTATACTACTCATGAAAAAATTTTGGTCAGGAAAAAAAATCTCAGTGACTTCTAGGAAAAAGAGACAAATCCCTAATAAAATACAAGTTTTTTCAGGCGAATCTTGAGTTCAGGATGCAATGAAATTATTTATTTCACGAGATTTTTTACGGGTACAATACTTGGTCATGTTTACCCGAATGTTAGTTTCAAAAAAATTGAATTTTTCAAATAGATTTTTTTAATGTTCGGTGCAATGGTACCCAAGTTTTATAATGTATTTTATTTATAGGGCCTTTTTTTTTGGTAAATCAGGGTGCAATGAAAGTCATTCTCTATCGGATATTTTTGCATGAGTACAATACTTGATTATGCTTGCCCTAGTGAATTTAATTTAAAAAATGACATTTATTTGAGTTACAACCTTTTTTTTGACATTTATTTAGAACAATGCTTGCACCCTTGTATTTTTTATTAGAAAGTTTTATATTTTTAGAAGTAAATTAAAAGTACACATAAAAAAAAGTTGGGTGGATGGTGTCACCGCCCGTGACAGGCTGATTTGGATTGCCCAAGAGGCAAGATAAACAATGTTTGCACGCACCATAAAATTGTTTGTTTTGTAGAACACCATTTGTTTGGTACGAATATACATTACTTTTTCCGAGAAAAAAAAGGCCACGCGTATATGTGTGTGTGAGTACAAATTATGTGCGTCTCGTTTGGCTGGGCAGCAGACGACGATGCTCCTAGTGAATGAATACAGTAATCTGACGCCCGCTAGCTGCGGCAGGTGTCCCATGTTACGACAAGGTTCGTGGAGGGGCTACTGAGGTCCAGCTGGCCAGACCGGGGTGGGGTACAGAGTCGAGAGGCATTGAGCAGAGTTGGCCTGGATGGATGCAACAGTCGTCGTATGCATTTCCATTACCCGCCGTTTCCACCAGTACGCGTCTCGTTTTCAAGTCTGTCTGTCTGTCGATCTTCACATCCCTGCAGGGGCCTGGGCTGGGCTAGGGGGGCTTTCACCAGTGATATGGATATGGTGGACAGCGCGCGCCTGCCTCTTTATTTCCTGCCTGTTTTGCTGGTGCACCACTGTACGCCGGCCAAGAAGCTCCTTCCAAATGTTTTCGTGTACACACTGAAACGCGTATGTTATTGGCATAGTGTATAACAACTGGTATAGTATCAACGCGTGACCCACGGGCTTGTTCATATTTGTGCGGGGTGAATGAATGTTTTTGATTACTCCATTGCGTGCCCAATTATTGAAGAAGATGGACGCCATCTGATCTGGAGAAGGGTCAAAGCTCTCATTATATATTTACTAGGGGTCTATGCGCGGGCTTTGCCGCGCCTGTGCATTAGACTTTTTTTTCGAATTTGTAATTTGGGTTTGGATGTTGAAATATGATTGGTTATTCCTGTATAAATGTAGGGTATTTTGAATTTTAGAAAGTTTGCGTGTAATTCGAAATTTTCAAGTTTTGTAATCATTTTGGATAGGTTGGAAAGTGTATGTAATGGTTATTTTGGTTGGTGCGTAAATGTTAAATTTGGTTTGATTTGAATTTGAAATGAGTTTTGAAGTTGCAAAAGTTTTGGAAATAAGGAAAAGAAAATAGAAAGGGGGAGAAAAGATTATTTTGATTGTTACGTTGTTTGAATTTTTAGAACTTGTTTGTTCATCTAATTTTTTTTTGGTTTGCATTATTTAAAATTGTTTAAAATTCGTATGGATAGTTTTTTTCTTTTTTAAATGGACAAAAAGTGTGAACATTTTTAAATTATTGGTTTACATTACGTAGTTTACCATACTGAACTACCATACTGAACCTCATATACCCACGTCGCTGCCTGTCGTGCCAGAATTTTCTTCGGATTCTTCTACCGTGGCAGAAAAATTATGGATATAATTTGAATTTTTTTTAAAAATGGCTTGCATTGTGTAGACTTTTCCCCCAAAGCATTATGTAAACTTTTTCCCAAAATTGCATTGCCGCCCCCGTGGATTTGGAATTTATTTAGGTTTTTTTGAGGGACTTAATTTGAAGGAAAAATATTCGAAATTGTGAAGCATGTAAATGTGGAATTTGAATTGAAATGATCAAATGGACTTTAAAAATTGAGCAATTTGAAATTCATGTTGGTATTATCTTTTTCTTTTGCTTAAGTAATACCCCATATACCTGTGTTTTTTTAGATAGATGAGTTCAAGAAATTGTAATTTGGTGAAGTTTGTCTAAACTGATTTGTGATTAAATTTGGGAATTTGAATTATTTAATCATAAGTTTGTTAGAAGTTAAAAATTTCCTAGGTTGTCGTAAAATTATCGGAATTCAAAAATTTGCATAGTTTGAGAAATTGTTTAAATTATTGGAATGGTCAATTTGGGGAGATGTACACATTTGAATTGTTTTCATGGATTTAAAATTATTGTTTTACATTTTTTTCCCTAAATTATATGAATTATTCGGGATATATTTTCACAGAAAATTGTTTGACACTATTTAGTTTTTCTTGCAAAATTATATGAATAATTTGGGACTTTTTTTGCAAAAAAAAAAAAAACTGATGGGTGGGCCCCTGTGACGTCGTGCTGACGTCACAGGGGAGCGGATCTGGCCGTGCCGGCCGCGGCGGAGCCGACGTCGCCAGCGGCGCTACGGCGCGTCTCAGGACGCGCGGCTGTTCGCGTCGGGAGCGCCTCGTCGCGGGGAGCCAGGAGGTAGCGGCGCCGCCCCTGGATGGTCGCCGGAGCGGCCAGGGCGGCGCGCGGAAACGGCGGAACTCCGCGCGGACGGCGGCGCCGATTGCGGCGCAGCGGCGGCCTCCCGGCACGGCGCGCTTGGCGAGGAGGTGGAGGGCGGCGCGGCGCACCTCCCCGTACCCTTCGATTTGGACGGTGAGGGCCGCGGCGCACCTCCCCGTACCCTTCGATTTGGACGGTGAGGGCCGGAGCGGCGGCGTGGCGTGGCGGCCGACGGCGGCGACCGCGGCGTCGTGCGGGCGGGAGGGGAGCTCGTCGTTTTTTTTGCAAATAAGCCCAAGCTTTTAGACAAATTGCAGAAAGGACCTCCCGCAGAGGAAGCCGTCGAATTCATGTGAATTTTGGGAAAAAGGAGGATTTTTTTGCAAAAAGTCGGGCCACCGGGTGGGCGACCGGCTGACTGGCGGGCGACCGGCCGGTGACCGGCTGACGTGTCGCGCTGTGATTGGACAAAAATCGCTATGAACAGTGCGCGCGTGGTTTGGGGGTGGCGTGGCTTCATCCTGGCCGTCCGTCGCGCGGATCGGACGGCCGAGGATCGCCGGCGACGTGGATGGCTGGACAGGCCGCGGTTTCATCCGTCTTTTATATATAGTGTAATATTGCATAGTGTGGTTTGAACGCGTATTTTTTGCCAAAACTGGCCCCTGGCCCGAACTAATCTCGTATCTGGCCCTTCCGGAAAACTATGTCCATATCTGGCCACTGAGGTCGGCGCCAACGCAAATGGCGCCGAACTTGTGAGCCAAAATTTCAGCCGAGCTAGGTCGGCACCAATGTAAATGGCGCCGAACCCATCAGGCACCAGATTTGAAATTTTGTCTGGCGCCGAACTGCACAAGTTCAGCGCCATTTAC
The DNA here is from genome assembly GCA_947311845.1 of Poa pratensis. Lineage (NCBI taxonomy): Eukaryota > Viridiplantae > Streptophyta > Magnoliopsida > Poales > Poaceae > Poa > Poa pratensis. The sequence continues at coordinate 129,108,898 of CAMZMU010000052.1, read as the reverse complement.
GTTGGCGCCGACCTCGGGGCCAGATCCGGACATAGTTTTCCGGAAGGGCCAAATACGAGATTAGTTCGGGCAAGGGGCCAGTTTTGGCAAAAAATACTTTGAACGCAGCCGATGACCGCGTACACAGGCCAGGGAGCAGCGACCTCCATCACTCTGCAGCAAGCTGCCGCGCGCAGTGGAACGTACGTAGGTTGCTTTGGGAGTAGCGCAGCGACGACGGTGGGGAATTAAAGTGGATGGGTGGCCAGGGAGCAACGTCGCTGCTGCCGCTGTGCGTACGGACCGGCAGGCCGACTGCGCCAGACTTTATGCTACTGTGGCTGCGTGGCGCCAGAGGGAAAAGCTGTCTCTCGCTACCTGGCTGGCATCCGCGACTCCGCACTGCATCTTCATGGATGCTGGATGGCAGGAGTAGCGCCCATGGGGATGGGGTGCATGGGCATGGGCGCGTGGCCCCGCCGAGGTCCAGTGCCACGCAGGGCTCAAGGAATAAATGTGGCTCCTGCTGTCACGGGCTTGTTTACAAGAAATCGAGGTTGCCGTGTGCCTGGTTTTGGACCATGTGATTCTCCTAGGTCGCTCGGTCAGATACTCACTCTGTTCGGAAAAAGATGTCACAAAAATGGTCTATGTACAGTTTATTTTTGTGACATCCTTTTCCGAATGGAGGGAGTACATTTTAGTGTTTGCTACCACGGTCGTCGCGCAGCTAACCACATACTCTACGGGATTGTTTGGATTACAGGATTTGAAAACGCACGAATACATAAAACGCAAGAATTTCACAGGTGCACAACCGAGGATTACAAAAAAAATGGAAGCAAAACAGGACAAACACTAGAAAATGTCACGGTACTACGCGAATGAGCGTGAAAAAGAGATTATGTTGGATGTTGAAATTTCAACGGAATTGAGATGTGGGAACACAATCCATAAGAATTCTGTAGGTGTCATTCTTTTAATCCAAAGAGATTATTTAGGAAAAAAGTCATATGGATTCAAGTACCTGCTTCAATGTTTTAATGAAAATCCTACAATCTATAGAGGCCCTATAGAAACTTGATACAGCATTTTTGGGGCCTTCAGAATCGTGTTTGCGGTCTCGCCTCAGCTGCCCAAGACCCTCGTCTACGGCTACGAGGCAGCCATGGCCGTCGGGAACAGGTTGTACATGCTCGAGTCGGAAGCGGATGCTTTAGGAAATGACCGTTGCCCCTTCTAGCTCCCGCGACGCGCGCCCGCGCGGCGCCTGGGCGCCGCCACCGCTGACCGGCGGTCAGTCCGGCCGCCCCAGAACCTACCCCAGCCCCTCCCACCTGCCCCACCCCCCGCTACCCTCCCACCAGGCTTCACCCCGGCCTTCCTTGGCTGCGCGTCTGGCCGTGCTGATTCACCGCCCAGATTCAGATCCGACGCCATGGCTCCCCCGGCGGCACGGCGCCTCCGGAGCGTCGTGGAGGGCTCCCTGCTGCTGGCCTCGCCCTCCTCCGTGGTGTGTCGTGAGGTCAACGCAGCCCTGGCGTCCTGGCGGCTCGCGGGGTGCCCACCAGCCGCGCCTCCAATGGCGAGGGTCCCCGCTGGCATCCTCCGTTGTTCGGCCTCCAATGCCACTGCCCCCAGGCGGCCACCCAAGTCCGTCCGCTTCATCACCCCTGGGCCGCGCATTCAAGACGACGGGCTGGCCTCCCCTGAGCTACGCCACCCTTCACGCCTTCAAGCCACGTCCCGTCGCTCCCATCCCCTACCGCGCTCTCCGGCGGTGCGGGACGCCAGGAGCAGGTCGCCTGATGGAGATTGGATCAACGTGCTCTCGCGCCGCGCGCGACTTGATGAGCGCCGTGCTGCTCAACAAGATGCGCCATCGAGGCCCTCTTCAAGGCCGGCTGCAAATCGCCCGGCTGGCGGGGCGTTGGTCACCTCGCGCCGCGCCCGTCGCGTCGACCCCATGCCGCGCTCCGCCCGAGATGAAGCGGCCGCGCTCCGCTTCAAAAGACGCACGGAGGGGCTATGCTCTCGTTGTCTCGCTCCTGTTCATCACCACCGCTCCTCTGGCTGCCGCGACCCAATTAGGTGCCTCACCTGCAAGCTCTCCGGCCATCGGGAGAGGGATTGTCCGCTCCGGCCCGCCAAGAAGACCGCCAAGCCCTCCACTGCTCGCCTTCCACCACGTCGGACGGCCTCCTCTCCATCGGCGCCTGGGGCCCTGTCGTGGGCTCTCATTGCCGCGGCGCCCACGTCGTCGCCTTCCTCTGCCGCGGCGCCCTCATCGTCGCCTTCCTCCAACTCGCCCGTGCTTCCTCCACCGCCACCCATGGACATGAACGACATCGACTCGGCTGCGGGCCTCCTCTGGAGCACGCGTTCGGCCTTCCGACTGCTCCAACCCCCACGCGCGGCGGGATCCTGGCAGACGAGCTGCGTGCTGTGCTTGCTGAGCAGGCTGCCATGCTCCGCGCGGAGCTCAAGAGCTGCATTGCCGACGCCGTCTCCGACCTGGCGGCATCTCTTCGGGCCGAGCTCATGGAGCTCGTGACCGACGCGGTCGCTCCCATCCTCGCCGCGTCGACGGCCGTGAACGACCGTATCAAGCGTGTGCACGGTATCACCTCACGGGCGGAGGTGCTCACTGACGACCTGCTGCCTGGCAGCAGGGAGAGGACCCTGTCCCACTCGTCTTCTTTGAGCGGCAACGGGCGCTGCAGCGACGAGGAGGTTGTGCAAGTTGATGAAGCGGCGTGCCAGCTGACGGAGAGGAAGCTGTACGGCGGGACTGATCCTTGCCACGAGATCACGTCGCCATGTGCTTTGCCATCGGGCGGCTCCGAGCTGGATGGTATTGACGCCACAACAAGTCTAGTCGGCGAGCTACAGCAATCCATCAACTCCAGCGTGGCGCCGACGCCGCCGGATGTTGATGCCATCGTCAAGTTCGCTATCGTCAATGAAGACTCAGAGCCATCACGGGATGATGTTTCTGAAGAGGATGCTGAAGCTACCCTGTTGGGTGATCGCCTTGCACCCTCGCCGGTCTGTGAGGATGTGGAAGGGGAGATGCAGCAGCTCTTGCCATGCCTCGACGCCCAGGGTCAGCAGGTTGTGCTGCTGGGCGGCGAGGAGGTGGCGCACAATGACGGCTTGGTGCCTGAAGGGGGTGAACTGCTGCAGTTCATCAGCTCCATTGCAGCGCCGGTTAACCTGCTGCTGACTGGACATGACCCGGTGTTGATCTCGCCTGGCGACGAGCTGTGCGACGGGGGATTTGCTAGTGACGATGATGAGGATGAGGTTGTTGACGGGAAGATGGAGCAGCTTCTGCCAGGCCTCGCCGAGCTGGATCAGGTTGAGTTGCTGCTGGACGGCGAGGAGGTGGCGCACGATGACGGCCTTGATGACGAAGGCGACTTGGCGAGGAGGGAGTTTCAGTTCGTCGCAGACGTCATTGACGCTGACGCGGAGGCTGCTACGATTGGTAACCTCTTCGCTGCCGATATTGATGACGCTCCCTCATCTGGCATCGTGATTCGCTGCGTCGCGGATTTGTTCAGCCTGCCGGCTGTGCCGCTGCTGCCCACGCCTACTCCGCCAATGTCTCGTGCTCTTGCGGCCCTGCCCGACCCAGAACGTCGCAGCAGCAGGCTCGCGGCGAAGCCACAACTCCCAGCGGTCGGCAAAGCGCAGCGTGTCCTCCACAAGAAAATGGGGCTCGATTTTGGAAATATGCCCCTGGTGGAGGCTACGAAAGAATTCGCGAACACCTGCAAGAAGGCTCCGTTCTCTGATTCGGCAATCAACGGGTTGAGGACCCTCCTCAGGCTGAACCTACCGTCAATGACGGCAGCGGATGAAGCTTTGATTGGCCTTGCTGGCCCAGGGGGAAGCGATCTCCCGCCACCGACGGCGCTGGACGTCTCCGCCTGATCTGCTTCCCGATCCTCAGATCGCGCCGCGTAGTTGCGTTTTGAAGATATGACGATATATCTTTCTGAGAGATTAGACGGTGTAGGATGAGATCCTTCGTCTAGCTCGCCCTGTCTTGTATGTCTTTTTTCTTTTTGGTCTCGGCCGTGTCATGTTTGCTTCTCCTATATCAATATAAAAGGCAAATCTTTTGCCTCGTTTCAAAAAAAAAAAAGAATCGTGTTTGCTATGCGCCATCTAAACACAAGTTTGGCCCATCGAGGATGGCTGCCCAGCAGCGGCGCTTACAAACACTCAATCCTATTTATTTTATTGCCCTTTTTTACTACGACTAGTTTTGTCAAAATAAGACATCACAATATATATGCACCAAATGAAAGTTTTCGCACATAAAAATCATGCTCGACCACCAAGTCTGACCTTAATAATGACGCAAAGCCCGCCCACGTAACAACTTCTCATCATCGAAATGTCACCAAACTGCATAAAACTCAACTCATATACTCTTTGAAGCAACTAGTTGAATTTGGCGTGCCGTCACGGCACGCCCTTGGCGATTTTCTTTTGTGTAATATTTTTTTTTCATGAAAATGTTAGGTAAATTGGTATGTTGGAACATGTTTAAATACCTTTTTCTGTTGCATCGTCTGTTTGTAATTTTTTTGATGGTTGTAGAATTATGGAAAATTTGACATATTTTGTGCATTATTTCGAACTGTATAATAGAATACATATTTTATTTTTGAGTTTATTTATTTGTATGTTTTTCCCCGTTTTTCAAATGCTCAGACTTGGAAGCCGTTGAAATTTTTTGAAGTTTTGAAATTTGCAATATGGTAATGTAGCGCAAGCAGCAAACGTTTATTCTTTATGTGGTAATGTTGGCATATTTGTTATATTTGACTTTGTATGTGCTTATTAAATGGTCGTTCTTGAAATGCATTAGAATTTTTTAAATTAGCTGTAAATTGTAATCCATTATTAGAGGTGCTGCATATGCTTCAAAATTTTATTTAAATATGCAATCGGAGGGAATACATTATCTGAAATTCATTAATTTTAATCCATTTTTAGAGGTGCTGAATATGTTTTTTTTTTTGCATGTTCAGCAAATTTAATTTTCAGATATGTTTACATTATGGCAAAAGTGGATAAATTTTGTGCTGTTTTATTTTTTGTAGTTTTTAAAAGTTGCATGTTCGTGTTTTTCTGATAAATATTTTGTGTAAATCAATAATCGAAGGAAATATATTGTTTGAGCATTTATTAAGGGCAATTTAAAATGAAGCCATAGGTAGAGGAAATAAATTTGCATTTTCTCGGAATAGTCATCTGGTAGATTTTTTTTTAAAGTTACATTTTTTTGTAAATGTGAACTTACTCGAATTGGTATGATATGTGCGTGGCTTGTGATAAATGTTTAAGTTAATTCAATAATCGAAGGGAATACGTTGTTCAGCCGTTTGCTGAACGTTTAAAATCAGGCCGTAATGCATGGAAATAAATTTGCATTTTGATCAAATTTCATCTAGTTGAACATTCAAATAATTTTGGAAAGGGCACAAAATATTTGGAATTTGTTTTTTTAGAAATTAGTTATGAATTGATTTGCAGTTGTGTTTGAAATGATGCAGAAGATATCGAAAATGCGTGGATCTGGAAGGCATCTAAAATTTTGAAATATTGAAAGGTAAAATTCGATCAAATGATCTTAAAAGCCGTCGCTTTGTGTTCGTGTTAGTGCTGACACGTTCGTCACATTTTTGAATACCATGTACTTGTAAATGTGCAGAAAAATTCGATAACAGAAAGCTAAAACAAGAGGAAATTAAAAAAAAGGAAATTGGAAAAAAAAAAACCGACGCAGCCTAGAAACGCAGCCTAGTACGGCCCACGTAATGGCCCGTCTGGCCAGCCCAGCACGCTGACACGTCACGATGACGTGGACGGCGGCTGAAGCTGCCGCGGCGGCAGTGAGGTCGCCGGCGGCGCGACGACGCGTCCAGGGACGCGCGTCTGGGCGCGTTCGGCTCGCGCGGATGCGGGCAAGCCGGGAGTGGCGGCGCCGCCCCGTTTTGGTCGCCGGGGCGGTCGCGGCGACGTGGAATCGCGGTGGAGGGCAGCGGCCGCGGCAGCGCGAATTCCGGCGGCACGAACGCGTCCCGGCACGCTGCGCTGGGGGAGGAGGGAGGGACGGCGACGGCCGAGCCCGCCGTGGTCAGCGATTTGCCCGGGGAAGCGCGTTGCGGCGGCGCGAGGCGGCGACTGGCGGCGGCGACCCGCGGCGTCGCGGGAGAGGAAGGGGAAAGGGCGAGTTGTGTGGTCATTTTGCAAAACGGTCCCTCGGTTTTTTCGAAATTGCGGATAAGGACAACGCGGTTCGAAAACGTGGACTGCGGGTTATTTTCGAATTTAGAGGGGGACTTTTTTGCAAAAGTATCACGGGCGCGTGGTGAGGGCCGTCCGATCGGCGACGGACGGCGCAGATGAAAACACTGTAGCTACTGTAGAAAATCTACAGTATCTACAGTACTTGGAGCGCGGAGAGGCCGCCGTTTCGTTCGTCTTTCATATAGTTAGTAATTCCTCAAGGGAGAACCACTCTACACTCGAATCTATCTAGATGTTAATAGGGCCTAGATCAATATCATCATAAAATTCGTTTCTGTTGTTCCCTTTTCATTTGCTCCTAAACATGTCCCACTTCGTGTCTACTATATTGCTAACAATGATACGTAACAGCAGTCAAATATGTGTCCTCGTCCAAGATACTAATGTACCTGTTATGAGGAAGAAATTACTGTGCAAACCTAGTTACGATTCAAGAAGCTCCCAATGTATTCTCGACTAATTATATAATAGGAAGTCGGTTCATTTGTTCACCTGATCCTATATGTCTCTCCTCCATCTACATGTGGCTTGTTGTGCTCTCAACCCTACTAAATATGTCATGTTAAGATGATACTCCCGCTAATGTTCCGCCGCATGACAGCTACTCCTATCCTCTCCCGACCATGGCCGGTGTAATATATTTTTTGGCCCGATGGGAATATAATTTGTACTGAACTTCTATACTTCTCTAGTTACTGTTGGCATTTTAGAGTATTAAAATTGTGATTTTATGTTTGTTCGCATAGTTTAATCACATAACTAGCAATATTAATAACTATTATTTTGTGTGTTTTTGTTTTGTAGTGAGTTCATTGAAAATACTAAACTATAGATTATAAATTGTTTGTTCTAGAATTATGTTTTCTTACAATGCATAATCTATATAATTTATAATACGTTCTTTAAAGACGTGTAAAGAGTACGATCTTATAAATCTCTCAATAGCATTTTCTAGTATATGATTGAGTAAGGACAAGTATAAAGTTAAAAAAAAACTGGCAAGGGGTAATCTCTATAATTTCCCTATTAACGAGTTATTCTTTAATAATATGCATAGGTGGTACTAGTTGGTGAAGAATTTTCCACTTTTCATTGGGGTCTTTGGAAAAATTGACTTATGTCGAATTGAGTATCAGTCGAGTGCCAAATAAACATTCCCAAAAGTCATTCAGATTAAAAGTGTACGTGATGTTAATGGCAGAATCACCACCACACATTATTTTCTTGGTGCGTCACCATCACTCTACTAGGGCAATTAAATTCCAGTAGCGTGTTCACCTTTTTGCCCACTTGTTCATCTTCAAACATTCACGTTTTCACCTAGTCGGTCCGTGAATAAGGCCAACATGCTGAAATTGACAAGGACATTTTATCACTGGTCGTGGTCGCCTCCTGCTGTTGCCATGTCGACGCCAAAATTAATGTGCCATCGCCGTAATACAAAATTGTCTCCCGTGCACGCGCGGAGGCTGCTTCACCCGGCCGGGCCGGTGATTGTTACGCTCTACGCTGATGGTCTCTGATGGGCATGGGCAACCAACACCTCGATCGAATTAAATTTTTGCTCAATAGCTGCACAAAGAAAGGACACGCGGTGACCTAGCTAAGACAGTTCGATGGATCGACGTCGACCGACGAAGCAGTGCCCATGCAGGGACGTATCGGTGTCTCCTTTCTGACGCCATCGTTTTCGGATGGTGATGCATATGTTTTATTTCCTCCAAGTCAAAGCAAGCGCATTACATGCACGTCAGGTCGGAATGAATTGAAACTATTGCCGGTTGAAATCTACTACAGCTGTAGCATAGGAGTTGTATGTGCAATGAAGTAAAAACCAAGTTCCGACGTGTACGATTGCCTTCACAAATCAAATCATAATCAACGTCGAGTTAATTAAAAACCTGACACCTATCAGGTTCACCTGATTCAACTAAGGTATGTACGCTATAATCAACTGTTCAAATGATTGACCTGCACTTCGGTTAAGCATCCGCATGTACATATCAGGATAAGAAGTAAACTAAACGACAAAGTTTGTAGTTTGAAGGCCTCCATATAAGTATGTTATCAAGGGCATGTTTCTTAATTTTAACCACAACAAAGAGCCGGCAGATGAACTTAACTATTCACCATGCCTAAAAACAATGTGATTTAGCCGGACAGGTGTTGGGCGGCAAGTAGAATATCAGCTATGGCCCGGATATATACGTCCGCGGCAGGTGTCGCAGTCGACCAACTCAACGTCTCCAGTTCAAGCGCCGCATGGCTGCGACTTGCATGCATGCACTACGTACGAAGACCGGCCCCAACTGCTACGACGACTACGAACCTTATATATTTGGTGATATTCATACGACGACTCAGTATAGTCATGCAGTACTGTATGTTTGTATCTATACTTATACATAGCGACAGGCTGATAGCACATAATAAATGGTCTATATATAGATCTCGGTCGATGAACGGAATCAAATTAACAGAGAAACAATTAGGCCATCGCCTTCATATATATCGCGGTAAGCTACGGGTCCTTTTACCGAAAGATCGTCGACGGGACACACAGAGCTACCCGGAGAGTGAAATGCTTGAGCATATGCATATAGCGTTCGGATGCCACCGGTAGTAGGGGCCTGTTTGGTAGCTTGCAGCTAGGCACGAAGCTGAGAAAAAATGGCATTGGAGTCATCACTATAATCTCTCAATTTCATTGGGGTCATTCTCTATAAATTTACACTAGCTAATGAAGATTAGTGAAGGATTTTGCTTTTTCCATTGGTGTCAGCTGACACCACTGCCCTAAAGGCAGCTTCGTCCCTGCCTGCAGCCATATCTCGTGTCCTTGGGGCAGGCTCCAGGGGCAGTGCTGAGTGTAGCCACCACTAAATACGTGTTGTCCATCTTATTTGGTAACCCGCTGTAACAGCCCAAAGTTCAGAACCTAAAAACCGGTGTAATTTTTCCACTTTGGTGTTAATTGCATCATGGCATCCATGCATAAACATGTCTCTTCCGAGTTAATACAACTTTGATACCGAAATGATATGAAGTTGCTAAAAACCAAATGCCCAATTTGCTCTAACAAACTTCAACACAATGAAGACACTCAAAGTTGCAAAACCAAAATACTTGGACATCCATACCTGTCAAGGGAGTTCCAAGATTTCAAAACAATATTTTGCACTTGCTTCTAATTTTCCAAAAGAGCAACCTTTTTGAATTTAGCAATATGCCTTAATTCAATCCTATGAACAAATGTGGTCCAAACAATTTTATTTGACGATGCCAATTTTTGTGGTGCCTCTAAATGGTGTAGGGAGCCTCCCCAAATTTTCTCAAATTTTTATAAATTATTTTGGTGCCTAAGTTAAATCAGGAAAGGTGGCTGGTTTCAAAAAGAAAGAGAAAAGGACCCGTTTTTAAATATTGGAGGACCTATCCGTGACTGCTCCAAAGGTTCCAGGGGGCGTTTTGCAAACTTGCTGTCTTCCCCGTCGCTGTAGCGACCGAGCCGCCGATGCTCGCGCCGCACCAGCTCCTCGAGCTCGCCATGGCCGGGCCCCCTTCCCCTCTGCTCTCCTCTGCAGGCGAAGAGCCCCACGAGCTCGTGCCCCTGCCCTATCCCCTCCTCTCGCACCGACTCCCTGCTCCCCATTTTCTTCTCCCCACCATGGCCGCCCGCCGCTCGAGCTCCGCCGCCTGTCGCCGTTGATGGAGTACGCCCCTCACGAATCGGAGGCTACCAAGCGCTCCGCCGCGTCGCCGTAGACCTCTCCGCCAGAGGAATCGAGCCGAGGCGCTGCGAATCGCCGCCGCCGTCATCCTCTTCTCCGCCCACGGCCGAGCTCCGCCGAGCTTCGCGCCGCCGCGGTAGGCTTCCCCGAGATGAGCCGAGCCCGCCACGAGCTTCGCCGAGTCGTCCTCGTCCTCTCCGCGGAGTTACGCATGCCGGTACCCACGGAGCCGCCGGAATCGCGCTCGCTCCTTCCGCCTCCGGTCGCCGTCGTCGCGGACGAGTTCGCCACCGTCGCTGCGTCCCCAGCCTCGCCGTCTCCCATTACGAGCTCAGGGTGAGCACCCGGACCGGCCGGACATCTCCACTCCCTCCCTCTCTCGCTAGTTCGTTGATCACGGTAGCCATTGTCGCCGTCGCGCTGAAGATCGCCGTGGCATCGCGTGCTGCGCGTGCCTCGGAAGTTCCGGTGTCGATCCCGGAATTGTTTCCGGATTCTATACCGGAATAGGAAAAGTGGTACTGGACTCAGCCACTCCCGCCCGGAATTCATCCGGAGTTAAACCGGAAATATTTCCGGATGATTTTTCAGCCGGTGCAAAATCCGGAACTTTCCGGACTGGCAACCGGATTTTTGTACTGATGTCTAAATTGCTATTCGCTTGTCACCCCTATCTCTAAGTGGACTACATAGATTATGTTGTTGTGAAATAAATCATCAAATGGTCAGATCCAAAAGGAAAACTTAGTAAAATGGTAACTTTTATCGGTGTATCCGAAAAATGCATGTAATACACCAAAATGCCCAGAAATTTGTGATTAAAACTTTAGAATAAATATCACGCATATTTGATCACATTTAAAATATGGTGCCTCTAATAATGTTAAAACCATAAGTTTAAAAGAGGAACTTATAAAATTAATAACTTCTTACCGGGACCTCCGAAAAATGTGTTTCTTATACCGAAATGATCAGAAAAAGATGAGTGATCCAAAATCTTTATCATCATGCATCATTGATCACAATTACAATAATGTGCTCTAGTAGTAATTATAATCACTAAGTTTAAATATGGGGTTATTCCAAACAATGCAAGAAATATAACGGGGACCCCATTTAACTTGTTGGTCATGTTCAAAGCTTCTAGGGTGCATTTAAAATGTCACATCATCATCCTTGTATGCATTGCACAATTGCCATGTGTTGATTGTTCTTCCGGTGTTGTTTGTGCATCGGTAGATCAAGGAGGTGAAGTGCCACCCCCGTCTTGTGACGATCCGTACTACCAGCCATATCAACAAGGCAAGCGTAATCCCCCCTCTGAGCATATCTTATCCTATGTTTCCGCAAATATTTTCTCCACTATAATATTGCATGCGGTTCTAAATGTCAATTTTCTTGGATTAGAGTATCCTATAGTTGCATTAAGTTCCCTATGCCTTTTACCTGTTTCCCTCCTATTATCCATAGTGTTGTATTGTTGGCCGAGATACTTACTATGCTATGTTGTTGCTTAGCCATGCTTAGTTAATTGCATAGCTATTTGGTGGATGGTTTATGTTGGAAACAGGTGTTGAAATGAGAATGATGGTGGAGGAATTGTGGTGACGGGTAATAAAATGCTTAAAGGTGGGGATGAGAGGCCACTGTGGTTGTGGTGCTTTGTCTCGTTCCCGTCGCCTAGGTGCGAGTGCTATACCTCTTGAACCAAGACTGAGCGTGCAACCATGCGTGAGGCCTATGCATTTGCAGGAACCCTCATAGACTAAATAACTCGAGCGGGGCTAGCCAGGGTCCTCTAGTTCGGGCTTCCATTTGAGCGTGCGTGATGATGGTGGGATGAACTGAGATGAGGATTGTGGTGTTAGGAAAATGAGTGGCACGGGGCAGGGGGTTGGAGGAGTCACCAAACCTGTTCCGTCCCACTGATGATCCTGGAAAGTCCTTAACGAGGGAGAAGTCGACACCGCTCCCACCCAGCCGGCTTTCCAAGGAAGAGAGCTAATTGTACAGGTAATGGGCCGGACGGTACGCGTGGCGAAGGAGCTGGAGCCCCTCGGGACTCCGGGGACTTCCACTTTGTACACCCCTGCAGGGATAAATCTTTTCGAAAAGCCGTGTCCGCGGTTATGGACGACTTGGGAAGTGAAGGTAAGATCATAGAATAACTTTAACGGAATGATTAAAAACTGGTACTAGAGGTACACTCACAATGCAAGGTGACTTCCTCGAGGGTGATTCGGGGAGGTGCCTTGATGAACAGGTACAGTGGTGATGTTGGATGTTGATGAGAAAGGTGATCAAAAGAAAAGAGTTACTTCTTACCCCTTTTCAAAATAATCTGATTAGTCGATGCCATGGAGTTGTGTTTTTAAATAAAATCAGCTTTATGCAAAACAGCCATAAAACCTTGAAAGCCAATCATGGAGCATATATTAGCTCTTAATCTTGCGAGTTCGTCGAACTCAACGTCTTTGCTTTTTTCAGAGGGACTTCACCGACCTCGAAGGTGGGTTCTTTGTGGACGTCGACGAGTAGTCTGGGGTTCCCAGGTGGCAGCTTGGGACATCCCGGAACAGCTGGCGCTGGATGTTTATTTGCAGGCCTCTTAGGCCATAATTTGGTTCTTGTTGTTTAGAACAACACACTTCGCTTCCGCATGTTGTAATGTTGGGTCTGTGACCTCTGGTTGTCATTTGCTATCTTTCTCTATTATAAGAGTTGAACTATATGATTTTGTGTCGTAGAGTCTGTGATGTGCCAGTTGTTCCACAAGTCTTGATCTCTCTATTATGCTTTGATAGTGTGCCTGCTGGTATCGGATAACCGGAGACACAGTATCACTGTATAGCAGTCAGGTCGGGGCGCCACAAGTTGGTATCAGAGCAGTACTGCCTGTAGGAAACCCTTCTACTGGTCGATGTTGAGTCTAGTGTTTGTGAAAATATTTTAACCTAAAAATGAGTTGTGAAAACCATCTTAGGATTCTTTTTACTCCTTATCTGGTTACCCTCTAATCTCGGAGCAATCTTACCTCGATTTGAGTTAAAGGTTTTACTTCTCGTCTGTTACTTCAAAATTAGGAGATCGTGGGTGGGTTCGACCTTTAGTGTTATGTGTCCAGTTGCTCCCGCCGCGCTACAATCCGAAGCTTCATGTGCCGAGAAACCATCTGGAGTACGACGAAAATTCCCATCAACTCAGTTGGTTAAGAACCCTTGTATTCCTATCCAGTTTAATCTCTTAATCCGTTCTTTTGGGTTTTAACCCAAGGACTTGAACAGAAGGTCCCGGATTGTGCTAACTAGAGTGTGTTAAGTTGTGATTACTTAACTCTCGCTAGTAGCACATGATGCTGATCTTCAACCCAAGTCTTTCCGTGGTCTGTGTGGTAAATAGTTGAACCTTAAATTACCGCACCTCAGCTGGTTATGTAACTTCATCTCTTCCTTAGCCTTGCTCTAGGTTCTATCTTGGAAACATCGGGGTTACAGCCAGGATTCTCTAGCAGTCTCCCAACTATATTCATGACTTGCTGCATCTCTCCTTTTTGGGCATGGTTATCACAATTGAGTAATAACCGGTGCATCTTCAACATCTTAGGATTTCTCCAGAGCATGTTCTTACTCTAATCTGCTTTCCTGACCTTTGTCTGTCTGTTGACAGTAAAGTTTCATCGTGCGTTGGTATGTTCCGATGCAAGACTTTTTCCTGATCCGTTAAGACTTTCTCTTCGTCTTGGTAGGAGAAACAAACTCCAGTACCTTGTCCACTTCCCGGGCTAGGTCAAAGTTTTGTAATCCACAGAATAAGAGGTTTATTAGTCTCTGTTTCTGCTCCACCTTAGAGTGTCACACTCTTTGATATCGGGGTATTGTGCGAAGTATCATGATCCTCTTGATGAAGTGATGCTCTTACACCTTGTTACTCTCCGATCTCCGAGTGACTTGTTACTCGGGAATGATAATTCGTGAGCAATGATGTGGCTATCGGATATTCTCAGCAGTTCTTACTGCGTTGCAATCCAAAGACCTTCTTTATCCTCCTTAGCATGATTGGTTATCCGATCAATAAGCTGAGTTTGACTGTGTTGCCAAGTTCGTTCTCTCCGGTGCCTTCCCTCGGTCAAAGAGCTAGGTTCATGCCGAAGCTCCCAAAACCATCTCCTTGTGCACTGAACGGCATGATCCTCTCTCGAACTCAAGATCCACTGCCATGTCGTGATATCCTGTAGATGGATCGTGATATCCTGTTGTTCCTTCCAGAAGTATCGCCAGGTTGTCGCCTGTCCAAGCTCAACATCACGGACAACTCTTTTCTCCAAGAAAAATTGAGCTTATGAGTAAGCTGGTTCTCTGAACAACTCCCTTCTCCAAGAAAATCGTGCTGGATGTCCTGAATTATTTGGTTGAGCTTAAACAACTTGGAGAGTTGAAAGATAATAGCTCTATCCCGATATAGTTCCTTCCTAAAGGGATGTCTAGTATGTCCGTGTTGAAGCTAGGTGGTATCTCCTTTGTGGGTATGCTATCCTACAAATCTTTTGATTTGAATTGGGCTATCGTCAAATCAAACTCAGACCGACCTACCTAAATGTGTTAGTCTGACCAATACTTATGCCTCGTTCTGTTGAAATATGAGTCTACCGTCTTGGAGTATCTGGATAAGTTTGTGGTTGAGCCCATCAACTACCTTCTTATCTTCTCTATGTTTGAGGATATTCATATTGGAATTGGGCTTGAGCATTGGAAACTTGTTAGAACTAACCTTGTGTCGTCACAAGACAAGGTTCGGAAGTTAGAAGTGACTTTCCCTGGTTCACGCGCAATTCTGAAAGATGTTGCCGTGGATCTGAGTGAATTGTCTGGTTCCCTCGGAATCATTTCAACTCGATCAAGCATGTGTAGAATATTCTGGGATGATATGTTGTTACCTCCATTCCTTGAGAATTTCATCTATGCTCCAAGCCACTAATGGAATAGTTCCAGAAAGAGAAGTCTGAGAACTTCTTTGTCTCTGTGATGTTTCCCATCAAGATCTCAATCGTGTCTCGCTACAAGATATTCAAGTAGGGCGGCTGTCTCCTGATAAGTTGCTAATACTTGAGTTCCTCAATCTCGTTCCTCCTTTGGAGTTAGACCTGGTAGTCCAACTCTTGGGATTCCTAGCAAATGTAATCCGTTGGGATGCCTTGCAAGGACTTCCTATTCATACATCCGGAGTCTGAAGTATCTCTACACCCGATCAGATCTAAATCTCAAACAGAAACGACAGTTGGTGATCCTCAAGAAGTTTGTCCCGATGTCTGGAAAATCAAGAAGTGTTCCTGATACTAACGTTTGCGGAGTTTCTGAAGTTCTCTATGTCCATCTTCCCGACCCTTCCCACGTGATCCGAAATGCTCCTCCGTGAGGAAAGTTCTACTCAAGCTGTTTGGTAGAGTTGCCTCTTTATCCGTTGGAACCTTGTTTCAACACCCTCCCTCAGAAGGTGAAGGCCTTGTGCAAAGTTCATATTCTGAATCTTTTGAGAAAACAGTTGTCTACCAACTGGAAGCTCCCTATCAATCTCCCGTCACACGAAAGTGTCTCTTAACTGTCAATCCAAGGGATGCTTGAAGTCTCATCCTAAATTCTACTAGGAGGTACTCGGTCGTTGTATATTCACCAAGCTCCATTCTTTCGGAGAGGTTTCCTTCTTTCCGATGGTGTACATTAATAGAGACCTTGAAGTGTAGCCGATGAAGATCTTCAGGATGCGCTGGATCGATCTACACCAAGAAGATCGTGTAGTACCGTCGTAACCTTTCCCTCTTTCCTACTCTTAGAATCTCGGGACGAGATTCCTGTAAGGAGGGTAGAATTGTAACAGCCCAAAGTTCAGAACCTAAAAACCGGTGTAATTTTTCCACTTTGGTGTTAATTGCATCATGGCATCCATGCATAAACATGTCTCTTCCGAGTTAATACAACTTTGATGCCGAAATGATATGAAGTTGCTAAAAACCAAATGCCCAATTTGCTCTAACAAACTTCAACACAATGAAGACACTCAAAGTTGCAAAACCAAAATACTTGGACATCCATACCTGTCAAGGGAGTTCCAAGATTTCAAAACAATATTTTGCACTTGCTTCTAATTTTCCAAAAGAGCAACCTTTTTGAATTTAGCAATATGCCTTAATTCAATCCTATGAACAAATGTGGTCCAAACAATTTTATTTGACGATGCCAATTTTTGTGGTGCCTCTAAATGGTGTTGGGAGCCTCCCCAAATTTTCTCAAATTTTTATAAATTATTTTGGTGCCTAAGTTAAATCAGGAAAGGTGGCTGGTTTCAAAAAGAAAGAGAAAAGGACCCGTTTTTAAATATTGGAGGACCTATCCGTGACTGCTCCAAAGGTTCCAGGGGGCGTTTTGCAAACTTGCTGTCTTCCCCGTCGCTGTAGCGACCGAGCCGCCGATGCTCGCGCCGCACCAGCTCCTCGAGCTCGCCATGGCCGGGCCCCCTTCCCCTCTGCTCTCCTCTGCAGGCGAAGAGCCCCACGAGCTCGTGCCCCTGCCCTATCCCCTCCTCTCGCACCGACTCCCTGCTCCCCATTTTCTTCTCCCCACCATGGCTGCCCGCCGCTCGAGCTCCGCCGCCTGTCGCCGTTGATGGAGTACGCCCCTCACGAATCGGAGGCTACCAAGCGCTCCGCCGCGTCGCCGTAGACCTCTCCGCCAGAGGAATCGAGCCGAGGCGCTGCGAATCGCCGCCGCCGTCATCCTCTTCTCCGCCCACGGCCGAGCTCCGCCGAGCTTCGCGCCGCCGCGGTAGGCTTCCCCGAGATGAGCCGAGCCCGCCACGAGCTTCGCCGAGTCGTCCTCGTCCTCTCCGCGGAGTTACGCATGCCGGTACCCACGGAGCCGCCGGAATCGCGCTCGCTCCTTCCGCCTCCGGTCGCCGTCGTCGCGGACGAGTTCGCCACCGTCGCTGCGTCCCCAGCCTCGCCGTCTCCCATTACGAGCTCAGGGTGAGCACCCGGACCGGCCGGACATCTCCACTCCCTCCCTCTCTCGCTAGTTCGTTGATCACGGTAGCCATTGTCGCCGTCGCGCTGAAGATCGCCGTGGCATCGCGTGCTGCGCATGCCTCGGAAGTTCCGGTGTCGATCCCGGAATTGTTTCCGGATTCTATACCGGAATAGGAAAAGTGGTACTGGACTCAGCCACTCCCGCCCGGAATTCATCCGGAGTTAAACCGGAAATATTTCCGGATGATTTTTCAGCCGGTGCAAAATCCGGAACTTTCCGGACTGGCAACCGGATTTTTGTACTGATGTCTAAATTGCTATTCGCTTGTCACCCCTATCTCTAAGTGGACTACATAGATTATGTTGTTGTGAAATAAATCATCAAATGGTCAGATCCAAAAGGAAAACTTAGTAAAATGGTAACTTTTATCGGTGTATCCGAAAAATGCATGTAATACACCAAAATGCCCAGAAATTTGTGATTAAAACTTTAGAATAAATATCACGCATATTTGATCACATTTAAAATATGGTGCCTCTAATAATGTTAAAACCATAAGTTTAAAAGAGGAACTTATAAAATTAATAACTTCTTACCGGGACCTCCGAAAAATGTGTTTCTTATACCGAAATGATCAGAAAAAGATGAGTGATCCAAAATCTTTATCATCATGCATCATTGATCACAATTACAATAATGTGCTCTAGTAGTAATTATAATCACTAAGTTTAAATATGGGGTTATTCCAAACAATGCAAGAAATATAACGGGGACCCCATTTAACTTGTTGGTCATGTTCAAAGCTTCTAGGGTGCATTTAAAATGTCACATCATCATCCTTGTATGCATTGCACAATTGCCATGTGTTGATTGTTCTTCCGGTGTTGTTTGTGCATCGGTAGATCAAGGAGGTGAAGTGCCACCCCCGTCTTGTGACGATCCGTACTACCAGCCATATCAACAAGGCAAGCGTAATCCCCCCTCTGAGCATATCTTATCCTATGTTTCCGCAAATATTTTCTCCACTATAATATTGCATGCGGTTCTAAATGTCAATTTTCTTGGATTAGAGTATCCTATAGTTGCATTAAGTTCCCTATGCCTTTTACCTGTTTCCCTCCTATTATCCATAGTGTTGTATTGTTGGCCGAGATACTTACTATGCTATGTTGTTGCTTAGCCATGCTTAGTTAATTGCATAGCTATTTGGTGGATGGTTTATGTTGGAAACAGGTGTTGAAATGAGAATGATGGTGGAGGAATTGTGGTGACGGGTAATAAAATGCTTAAAGGTGGGGATGAGAGGCCACTGTGGTTGTGGTGCTTTGTCTCGTTCCCGTCGCCTAGGTGCGAGTGCTATACCTCTTGAACCAAGACTGAGCGTGCAACCATGCGTGAGGCCTATGCATTTGCAGGAACCCTCATAGACTAAATAACTCGAGCGGGGCTAGCCAGGGTCCTCTAGTTCGGGCTTCCATTTGAGCGTGCGTGATGATGGTGGGATGAACTGAGATGAGGATTGTGGTGTTAGGAAAATGAGTGGCCACGGGGCAGGGGGTTGGAGGAGTCACCAAACCTGTTCCGTCCTCACTGATGATCCTGGAAAGTCCTTAACGAGGGAGAAGTCGACACCGCTCCCACCCAGCCGGCTTTCCAAGGAAGAGAGCTAATTGTACAGGTAATGGGCCGGACGGTACGCGTGGCGAAGGAGCTGGAGCCCCTCGGGACTCCGGGGACTTCCACTTTGTACACCCCTGCAGGGATAAATCTTTTCGAAAAGCCGTGTCCGCGGTTATGGACGACTTGGGAAGTGAAGGTAAGATCATAGAATAACTTTAACGGAATGATTAAAAACTGAGTACTAGAGGTACTACTTCACGAATGCAAGGTTGACTTCCTCGAGGGTGATTCGGGGAGGTGCCTATGATGAACAGGTACAGTGGTGATGTTGGATGTTGATGAGAAAGGTGATCAAAAGAAAAAGAGTTACTTCTTACCCCTTTTCAAAATAATCTGATTAGTCGATGCCATGGAGTTGTGTTTTGTAAATAAAATCAGCTTTATGCAAAACAGCCATAGAACCTTTGAAAGCCAATCATGGAGCATATATTAGCTCTTAATCTTGCGAGTTCGTCGAACTCAACGTCTTTGCTTTTGTTTCAGAGGGGGACTTCACCGACCTCGAAGGTGGGTTCTTTGTGGACGTCGACGAGTAGTCTGGGGTTCCCAGGTGGCAGCTTGGGACATCCCGGAACAGCTGGCGCTGGATGTTTATTTGCAGGCCTCTTTGGCCATAATTTGGTTCTTGTTGTTTAGAACAACGCCCTTTGCTTCCGCTTGTTGTAATGTTGGGTCTGTGACCTCTGGTTGTCTTTTGCTATCTTTCTCTATTATAAGAGTTGAACTATATGATTTTGTGTCGTAGAGTCTGTGATGTGCCAGTTGTTCCACAAGTCTTGATCTCTCTATTATGCGTTGATAGTGTGCCTGCTGGTATCGGATAACCGGAGACACAGTATCACTGTATAGCAGTCAGGTCGGGGCGCCACACCCGCATCGCAGCAGTGAGCAAGTTTGGTGCTCTTCGTTTGGTAGCCTGCAGCTACGGCCAAACGGCTTGCTCGCTGCAGGGCGGTTTGTTTGGTTGCAAGCAAAACAACGGTTGACGACATAGGCAAACGCAGTTCGTCCATAATTCAGCCCTAGCTAGCTCGAATGATAGTTTCAGTTCATCCATAATCCAGCCATAACTACTACGAATGGCAGTTCCAGTTCATCCATACGACAACCCTAACTAGTACGAATCAATTAGCAGTACTGATATTACAGAACGGTAGATAGTTTGTGGGGGAGGGGGTGCGATAGTTCACAGTTCATCATCTTCTTCATGGTCCTCTTCTTTTTCTTCACGGTGATGCTTCATCTTCAGAACCTGTTGTTGCCTCTGTCTGCCCACATTGCTTCAGCCCACTCCATCCGCTTGCTCTTCCAAGCTTCATTGTTATCAGCGGCGACGCCATGGCCTTGATCAACGTCATCAGGTGTCACATCCTCCTTATCTGGGACATGCTCATCAAAACCCCACCCTAGGATCCAGTTGTGTCGGATGCAGCATGCAAGGACAAGCTTCACCTGGGTCTCGAAGGTGTGAAATGGCTTCTGGTCCAGAATCTTGAATCGATTCTTCAGTGCAGCAAAAGCTCTCTCGACTGTCACTCTAAGACTCGAGTGTCTCAGGTTGAACAATTCCTTGGCTGTCGCAGGAGCGAATTTTGAACTGAACTCGTTCAGATGGTACCTGGTGCTTCGAAAGGGGGGAGAACTCCAGGGCGACAAGCATAACCAGCATCAGCAAGGTAAAACTTACCATCAGGTATATTGATCCCGTCAGGTCTAGACATGCTGTCTGCAAGAATGGTTGCATCATGTGTTGATCCTTCCAAACCTGCCAGCACATAGGTGAACTTCAGATCAAAATCCACAGCTGCAAGCATGTTCTGGCTGGTGTAGTGCTTTCTTCCTCTGAAAGATTTGGATTGTTCTTTCGACACTCTAGCTGTGATGTGAGTACCATCGATGGCGCCAATACAGTCCTGCAAATGGCAAGAACTGTTAGTGAATACTCTGTCCTAACATTTCGCAACACTGATTACACACAAACAGAGCAATGCTTACCTTGAAGTACGGGTACCATCTGAAGCTATCTCTAATCTTCGCCGGCATTTGGCCTGTGGGTGGCTTGATCATCTCATGCCTTAGCTCACCGATAGCGTACAGTACTTGCTTGAGGTACCGGGAGATTGTCGCAATTGATCTTCTGAAGGTGCTATGGATGACTCTGAACCTCTGATTATGGCCTACGACATGAAGGAAGATGCAAACTTGCTCTTCCACAGACATGTGGATGCTATCCTTGAGCAGACCCCCTCCCTAAACCTCTTGACAAGTTCATAGAAGGGTCCTCTACCCATTCTAAGCATTTGAATAGACTCTATCTCACAAGTGTTGTAGATGAAGCTCAGATTTGCCATCCTCTCCCGATCTCGAGCTAACATAGGACCATATGGGAGTCTAGCAAAAGCATACTGCTTAACTAAGATCTTGTGAATCATCATCATCCAGGTTTGAATGACGGCAATCAGTGATGCCGTCTGTTTGGTCAACGCCATTGCGTCGTCCTAATAGAATGGATCTGACATGAGTACGTTCTAGATCTACTGTGCCGTTCTGTTCTAACACTAGTAGGGGGGCCTAAAGCTTTGTTCTGTGGTAGTTTTCTTAATTATTTTTGAACTTACTACTCCTTAATTAATAGATCAAGGCAAAATTGAAAAACAAAAACTGATTGTGGTCCTGTACCCAAACGACAAAATGTCATGTTGGTGTGTGTGTGGAGTATGGACATCACATTCCCGTATGAAGAAGGCACGTCTTTCGCGTGCGTACGAATCTGCCGAGTTAAGAAGATTGAATGCATGAAAAGGTGCACAATTAAACAGTGTAGGTAGGAGGAGCACTGGCCATGCTAGTTCCACGGATGGCAATTCGAACGGTTTACGTGCATCGGCGGTGTTTTAATTTGTTCGGTTCAGTGTAAGTATGTACTGCAGGTAGGTAAGTTGAGTGTATTCGAGGAAGCATGCATGCATGCATGCATTATGGATAGATCGCTCGACACGTTTTCCTTTCTTTTCCAGTGGAAACAGCTAGCACGACAGTACACTGGTACTGTA
Organism: Poa pratensis; assembly: GCA_947311845.1. Taxonomy (NCBI): domain Eukaryota; kingdom Viridiplantae; phylum Streptophyta; class Magnoliopsida; order Poales; family Poaceae; genus Poa; species Poa pratensis. Next base: position 129,087,109 of record CAMZMU010000052.1, on the reverse strand, counting down.
TATGCGTATTCACGTCGCTCATATGCATGCATGCACCCAACGACCAACGAACCAATTCAGCATTAAGGTTTCACGTTTTAGGCATGGCCTATACACAAAATTATTGGCACATTTATTCATTAGGGGAGTGTGATGGATCGCCGCGGCGATCAAGAACCGGCGCGCGTACCCTCCCGGTCCCCGGGACCCCCACGCAATAATCGTATTCCTCAACATTTAGCTGGTCAAGGAGCGAGCCATAGTAACTCTGAACTTTGGCATTTTCGCAAAAAATAACTCTGAACTTTGACAAGAAACAGTTCATCTGTTCATGCCCTTGTCCTGGGGACGATCGAGGTAGTTGCGGCACCTCCTGCAAGTCAGAAAGGGGGAGGAGAGTGCGGGCCGCACTATACAGTCTTCACTTACGTGCACGAGAGTACGTGCCCGGCTGCCATCTGGATGAGGCTTGCTCTGTCTTGCTCCTTTGATAAGCTTGCCCAAGTCGCAAGAAGATGAACATTTTGTATATGAAGTCAGTGGGGTGCTTGGGCACAATGGACTCGATGGCAAGCTTGTTACGGGTAACCCAAAGCGACCAACACATAAAAACGAAGAGGATCCAACTAATTCTGCGTTGCTGGCCTAAAAGTGAGTTGTGGATTGCAAAAAATTGGGGGAATGTGGCAGGGCACCGGCTGCACCCTAGCAGCCTCCTAATCACACTCCACCCAAGCTTTGCAAGAGCACACGAGAAGAAAATGTGGGACGCGTCCTCAACTGCCCCACACATAGCGCAATTACCATCCAAGCGATCCAACCGGGACGCCAAGTTAGCACAAGAAGGCAGACAATCAAAGGCACGCTGCCAAGAGAAAATTTTGAGTTTCAGCGGCAACCTAGCCGCCCAGAGATCCCTGCAATGAGCAACTGACGCCCCATGCGCCAGTGCCCTATACATTGAAGCCACCGAAAAACAGCCCGATGGCTCCAACGACCATCTAACCACGTCCGGGCCCTCCTTGAGTGACAAAAGAAGATAATTCCGCTGACAGCTCAGCCCACTGAGCTGAACAGATTGTATCAAAGACTCGACGGAAACTAAGCCCCCCATCATTGGAAGCAAACACCTCTGCTACCGACACGTTGGGGTCGGCACAAATATAAAAAAGGCGGGGAAAACGAACTTTTAAAGGCCCAGTGCCCACCCACCAATCAGACCAGAACGCCGTCCTCGCACCATCATGAACCACATGTCTAGCTCCTAACTTAAACAGATGTTTAATTTTGTGAATCGAACGCCAAAACTGCGACCCCCCTGGGGTGTGGTGGCGAAAATATTGGGGGCTTCTGCGTATTTCGCAAAGATCAAAGTTCTCCAAATGGACGCATCATCTTGGTACAATTTCCAGACCCATTTAAGGATTAACGCTTGGTTCATCAGTTTTGTGTTAGTGATCCCAAGGCCCCCACAGTCCTTGGGCCTACACACCGCTGGCCAATTTACCATATGAAATTTACGTTTGGGACCCGAACCTTCCCAATAGAATCTGGCTCTGATGGAGTCGAATTTAGCATGCACCCCATCTTGGAGCAAAAACAAGCCCATCGCAAAGGTAGGGAGCGCCTCTAGGCACGCATTGGACAGGACTAATCTACCACCCGCGGAGAGAAGCCTGCCCATCCAGACCTCCACTTTAGTCGCCAACTTACTGACGAGAAAGTTCCATTGCTCGACGGTTAACTTCCTATCCGAAATGGGAAGGCCAAGGTAGATAAAAGGGAATTCCCCCAGATTGCAGTTGAGCATATTGGCAATTCTCCTCTGCTCCTGAGCTGGCTGGTCGAGAGCGAACACTTCGCTTTTATGAAAGTTGATTTTCAGACCGGACATATCCTCAAAGCAGAGTAGCAAAAATTTCAGGTTAGCAATGGCAGTGTCATTATTCTGGATCAATATCAAGGTATCATCAGCGTATTGCAAGTGAGAGATCCCCCCTGGGATCAGATGCGACACTACGCCTTGGATGTGGCCAGCCGCCGCCGCCGCGGATAGCATAGCCGACAGAGCTTCCACCACAAAGTTAAACAACAATGGCGAGAGTGGGTCCCCTTGACGCACACCCCGCTTGTTGCGGAAAAACGGCCCAACTTCCCCATTGATGGAAATAGCCGTCTGTCCGCCAGAAACCAACTGCTCTTTTCTATGAATATATCCTGCATCGAACCTTTTTCGACGCAACACCTCGAAGAGAAAGGACCAATTCACGCGATCGTAGGCCTTTTCAAAATCGAGCTTGAGAAGAATTCCGCCCATCTTCTTAGACCGCAGCTCGTGAGTAATTTCTAACAGTGCCAACGCCCCATCCAGGATGTTTCTGCCTTTGATGAAGGCCGTTTGCGTTGGGCTGATTATTCTGTTGGCTATCGGGTCCAGTCTGGAAGCAAAAGCCTTGGAGATGATTTTGAAGATGACATTAATGAGGGCAATCGGTCTATACTGAGTGATTTTGTCTGCCCCTTGGACTTTCGGGATCAAGGACAGCACACCGAAGTTCAGCCGGGAGATATCAATTCTGCCAAGACAGAAATCGTTTAGAATGTGGAGGACTCCTAACTTGCATTCTGGCCAAAACTTCTTGAAGAAGGAAACCGGAAAACCATCTGAACCCGGCGACGTATTTGTTTTCATATCCATCACAATGGCCTCTTGTTCCCCTTCCGAGAAGGTCAGGGCCAAGGCCTCATTCTCCTCTGCCGACACACATCTGTCCCCAGCCCAGGTATAGGAAGACAGTTCTAGGTGTCGCCGGGCCTCCGTGCCTAGCAGCTCTCTATAGAAGTCGTAAATATGGGCTTGGATCAAGAGTGGCTCACTAATAGGACCTGAGGGAGATTGTGAAAGGACAATGATGTCGCCTAGAGTGGGGTGAATAGGCGGTTTAAAACTTTTCCGGTTTAGGCTTGATAATTGTGGAATAAAACTATCTGTTTAAATTAACAAGCCGACAACCTAAATAAACTAGGCTCACCTATGTGCACCAACAACTTATGCTAAGCAAGACAAACAACAAGGTGATAGCTATAGAAAACTTCAAGCACGAAGGCTATCACAATGTAAATTGCATAAGTAAAAAGCTCGGGTATAGACATAACCGAGGCACGCGGAGACGAGGATGTATTCCCGAGTTCCTCCTTGTTAAGGGAGTACGTCTCGTTGGAGAGGTGTGAACCGACACAACGGTTCAACAACCACAAATGTTTCACCTTCTTCTCTGATGAACCGCACCACAAAGGCTTGGTTCACCTTCCACTACCGGAATCCTTCGAGGCGGAATCCAGAGCCTTTCAACAACAATCCGGGGCACAACCCACAATGGGATTGGGGGCTCCCGAACGGCTTTTAACAACAATCCGGGGCACAACCCACAACGGGATTGGGGGCTCCCGAATGGCTTTACAAGTGACCACAAAGGTCCAACCACCACACGGACGTCTAGGGTCCAAGGATCCAAGAGTAACAAGTTCACAAGGTTTCAACTTCCACGAATCCTCGTGGAGAGCACACCGATGCACCAAATGCAAAAGGCAAGAGCACAAGTGCTCAAATCCTTCACTCTCAAATCCCACAAAAAACAACTAATGCTTATGGGGGGAGAAGAGAGGAAGAACAAAGAAGAGAACCACACAAGAACTCCAAGATCTAGATCCACTAGGTTCCCCTCACTTAGAGGAGATATTGATTGGTGGAAATGTAGATCTAGATCTCCTCTCTCAAATCTCTCGAAGATATGTAAGAATCATGGAAGGAATTGAGAGGGGGCAAGCTTTTCCAAGGTCAACAATGGAGGAGAAAGAGGGAAAAAACGAGCTACTAAAGGTTGAATAAGGGGAGGGTATTTATATCCCCTCCCACCGAAATAGCCGTTGCACGCCCACTTAGGCCGGAACTTCCGGTCCTGAGGCCGGAACTTCCGGCCGGGAACTTCCGTACCCCCAGAAAAGCGACTAAAAAACGGTTATGTACTCGGCCGGAATTTTGGCCGGAAATTTGCCCGGAACTTCCGGATGGCCGGAATTTCCGGCCAAATCCGGAACTTCCGCCCCTCAGAAAACTGCAGAAACACTGAACACGAAAACGAAGATATCTTGATCATCCGGACTCCGTTTTGGATGTTCTCGGGCTCGTTGGAATCGCAACGAAGAGCTTTACAAGATCATGTAGAGAAACATCATAGTCCAACTATGGAAGATAAAACCAAATGGAGAAAGGTAAAATCTCTCTAAAAAGGAATAACCGGCAAACCTCCAAGACCGAAAACGCAAAAAGTTTTCCATACGAAATTCGTTTTCGGTGAACTTGGGCTTGTCGTGAAGATCACAACAAGCTTCAAAACCCAACAAGGAGAAACCAAATAAGAACCAAGAAAGATTATATGGCAAGTATGCAAAGGTTTGAGCTCTCCACAAAGATGCGATCAAGTTACTCACTTGAGAGCCCCTCTTGATAGTACGCCGTCTATCCTATAACCCGGTCTCTCACTAACAACATGAGACCGGTAAAATAGAAAACCTATCAAGATCATACCTTTGCCTTGCGCATTCCACTTGAGCTCGATGATGACGATCTTGACTCTCTCAAGTTGAAGCACCTTTCTTGATTGTGCTTGCTAGCACATGCTTGATGAAGACTTCTCCAAATGCTCCCCCATACTCCATTATGGGAGGGCCTTGCTAAGCTCCGTCTTCATGTCTCCTTTGCAAGCCTCAATCAAATGATATCTTCCGAGATGTATCATATTGAGCTTGCACTTCATCTTCTTCTCTTGATATGTATGATGGCTTGGAGGTAAACATGATTGTACACTCAATCTTCTTTTCCAAGCCATACTTGCAATAAGCTCAACTCTACACATGACCATTCTTCATATAAACCCTTGAATAGAGCATTGGTCATCATGTCTTCTTTAAGAGTCCAACACATGAATTCCAATCTTTTCCCATGGACAAGATCTATAAGGATATCTCAATGTAAACATTAGTCCATAAGGATTGTCATTAATTACCAAAACCACGCATGGGGGCAACCATGCACTTTCAATCTCCCCCATTTTGGAAATTGATGACAATCCCTTTTACGAGGGTTTATATAAAGAATTTAAGCAACCATGCAACACAAAGAGCAAGGATGCAAGAGAACCACGAGAGAACAAACCCATATTCCCTTAAACCCTCTAAATTTCTCCCCCATTGGCATCGATTGTCGAAATGGGAGGAAAAACTTAGAAGACCAATATAGTGAGAGTCCCCCATAATGTGTGCATTTCTCATAATATGAGTGAAATCAAATGCACATATCCAATGAAGAATAGATGGAGGGAGATCAAACTATATTGAGGATCCAAAGATTGCAAAAATAATATCAAATAGAAAGATACTTCAACGAAAGAAGCAAGCAATCAAAAGAATCCGAAAAGTGTTCTAAAAATCAAGAGGGAACTCCCCAAGGTACGTGCACAAATAGGATTTGTATTTCAATATAGTGTGCACAACATGGAATCCTCATTCCCTCCTAGATAAATTCGAACACAAACACATGCATCAAGAGAATATAAATGAGAAGTGAGGCAAAACAACTTGCAACAAAAATGTTTTGCAACAAGAGTAAGGAGCGGCAAATAAAATAATGGGTGTGAGATAAAAAAAAGACATTATAGGAGACTAATACAAGGTTGAGAGCATCAACATAGTCTTTCAAGAAGAGTTGCACATAGTGCATATCATGTCTTTCCCATACCCACACACCAAAGGAGATAAAGCAAATAGCTCCACAAGCTTAGTAAGATGTGAAAAGCATAACCCATGAAAATAAAGCTTGTGCCATTTAGAAACCACCAAAGAATCAAAAGCAATAAGAGGTGATCACTAAAAAATTGGAATATCAATTAAAGATGTACTATTCTCATGTGTATAAGTTTCTAAGTAGACACGAATCACTAAGATATGGTTCTACAAATAAACATGTACACACAAGATAGATACAAGGGTAAAGATCATGATATCCAAGAGGAATTCATAAATACACCAATAAGATCTTTGCTTAAAAACATAGCAAAAATCCAAATTATATCTTAACGGAATATAAATGAACTTCCAACACATACTCATCATAGCATCAAAAACCATCCACAAGGGATAAAGGTTAACAAATGGATGCTCCGAGTAAGATAACAAGTATCACAAAACGCAAATGATTTTGAAAATTCATCAATGTTGCACATGAGAGACTTTAAGTAGAAAGTGCTAGATTGACATAATTGGGATCGATGAATCATAGAAATAAATATATAGTCCCCTTATATGTAATCATCCCGGCTTACTCACATTTGCAATAAAGATGTTTTGCAAGAACCAAATTAATTGCAACAAAAGAGATTCATGCCAAGATACAACCTACACAAGGATGAAAGCTAGAAATGTATGCACGAGGTAGATACTTGTTACCGAGATAACATTGGTGATGTAGAACATAAGAGTTAACGATCATCCAAACTTGGCTCCAATGAACACATGGTGACACCACCTTTCTTGTAAACGAGACAAGCTTCCAATGCATCTCCAATGTACCTAAAACAAATTCAAGTACAACATGGTACCCAAACTCATTGGGTCCAAAGTAGTTAGAGCAACTACAATGCATAGGACAAACTCCACATAAATATGCGCATATTAATATGAAATTGAATTTCAAGCACATCTTAGCCATATAGGATTTGATGGAGTTTATCCTATATATTGGATCAACGAAAGTAAGCATGCCAAAGAAATACATAGTAAATATGCATGCACAAGACTTTCAAGAACCAAAAAGAGATACAATTTGGATAAATCACCAATTAAAACAAGAGAGCACACATGTCGTGGTGGGAATCACGCAGATGCCACGGGGTGGCTTATTCTGGGGCCGAACGGGTGCTTGTGGATTCGGGGAGGGGTTGCGCGATGGAGTCGCACACGAAGAACACACGAAGAACACGAAGAACAAGAACAAGAACCGCAAGAACACAAAGCACACACGATGTACCCTGCTTCGGGGCCCTCGTGAGGTGGTAAAACCCCTACTGCAGCACTAGCCTACTTGATGTATTCTCCTCTTTGTATACGGTGGGCTACAAGTGCTCCTCGAGCTGTTTGATCCAACAATGGTGGGAAAGTCTAGGAAGAAGAAGGGGCAAGGGAGAAGAGCCTCTGGCTGCGCGTACCCGCGCGTCTGTCTCCTCGAGCTCTCCCCCTGGTGATCCTTATAAAGGGGAACCCAGGGGACAATGAGTGGATGAGGAGGCACAATGCACTGTACAAATACTGTTGATGAGTTGACTCCTTTGTCTTCTAGCACTTGTCTCCGGCATCTCTGGGAGATGCCGTCCTTGCCTTTGTCGTTTAGCCGTTGTCCTCTGAATCTCCACGTCCTCTTCTTATCCTCTCCTGAAGATATTTGTGATGATTCGGATAAGGATGTCCCGGCATCGGCGGAGATGATCTGGTTAGGGATGTCCCGGCGTCTGCGGAGAGTGATCCGGTTAGGGATGTCCCGGCGTCTGGGAGAGTGATCTGGTTAAGGGTGTCCCGGCGTCTGCGGAGAGTGATCCGGTTAGGGATGTCCCGGCGTCTGCGGAGAGTTATCCGGTTAGGGATGTCCCGGCGTCTGGGAGAGTGATCCGGTTAAGGGTGTCCCGGAGTCTGCGGAGAGTGATCCGGTTAGGGATGTCAGTGATCCAGTTAAGGATGTCCCGGCGTCGGCGGAGAGTGATCCGGTTAGGGATGTCCCGGCGTCTGCGGAGAGTGATCCGGTTAAGGATGTCCCGGCGTCTGCGGAGAGTGATCCGGTTAGGGATGTCCCGGCGTCTGCGGAGAGTGATCCAGTTAGGGATGTCAGTGATCCGGTTAAGGATGTCCCGGCGTCGGCGGAGAGTGATCCGGTTAGGGATGTCCCGGCGTCTATGGAGAGTGATCCGGTTAAGGATGTCCCGGCGTCTGCGGAGAGTGATCCGGTTAGGGATGTCCCGGCGTCTGGGAGAATGATCCGGTTAAGGATGTCCCGGCGTCTGCGGAGAGTGATCCGGTTAGGGATGTCCCGACGTCTGCGGAGAGTGATCCGGTTAGGGATGTCAGTGATCCGGTTAAGGATGTCCCGGCGTCGGCGGAGAGTGATCCGGTTAGGGATGTCCCGGCGTCTGCGGAGAGTGATCCGGTTAAGGATGTCCCGGCGTCTGCGGAGAGTGATCCGGTTAGGGATGTCCCGGCGTCTGGGAGAATGATCCGGTTAAGGATGTCCCGGCGTCGGCGGAGAGTGATCCGGTTAGGGATGTCCCGGCGTCTGCGGAGAGTGATCCGGTTAAGGATGTCCCGGCGTCTGCAGAGAGTGATCCGGTTAAGGATGAAGAGTCGAGGCCACCTGCCTTGACTTGGAGCGCATCTGACGTCCTAGGAGCTTCGGTCAAAGCAACAACTCTGGGGTACCCGGGGTCACATTCCCGACAACACATTAGTGTGACACGAAAATAATTTGCCCAAATTATATCAAATACCCAAATCAACGCATGATTGAAGGTACCAAAAAGAAAAGTTACCAAATTAAAATATGGTCAAGAAATAACCAAACCCTCTACATTTTTCATGATGGCACAAAGTACCAAGACGGAAAATGCTTGTCTTCAAAGAGACATATCATCGGGATCTAAAACCAATTAAAGACAAATAGTGTTCAAAAACATATAGGATAGCTCCCCCAATATGTGTGCATTATTTAGGATCTTGCATTTGAATACAAACGCACACCAATGGGATCATCACACACCATATATATTATACAAACACTAGTCAAATTCATGAAGAGCAATAAGATCCATAGGATATAAAGAAGACAAAAAGGAGTTTGATAAACAAGTTTTGGCAACAAAATAAGGCAATTCAAAGCAATAGCCAAAGTGAAGATGGTCTACAAATTTCACCACAAATATGAGTATCACTTATCATGGACAAGGACTATGGAGATATTTTTCGGTGGTACGAAGGATATTCAAGGCCAACTTCACAACAAATAAGCATATGTCAAAGGATAGGAATTGAACATATGCTTAGATAGAGATTCTTGACTGCTTCAATTTGATCAACGATCATGCAAAGCACCAAGAAACTCTCTCACACATAAGATCCAAAAGATGAGAGATAGAAGGCATTTAAGAAAATATGAAATTTGTTTGAGAAACATGACACATAGGAACAAGATAATTGACAATATCAATTCTAGGTGGCAAAACCTCACATGTTCACATTTTCTAGGCTTGTAATATGCACATAGCTTATTACTCCCCATAATGTGATAATCCATTTATTTTAAACAAGAGGCAAACAAACCAACAAGAGAAATTAATGGACATTATAGAATTTGAATTTCTCATGAGCATGACATACCACATAGAGAATAGATAATAATGAATATCATCACTAAGTGGTATTCCTCATGTACACACATTTTTGGATTTTGAAGTGCACTAAGCATATCACTCTCCAAAAATGGAATGGTCCATTAATCTCTCAAAAGAGAGCCAACAAGATAAGATAGCAAATAAAAGCAATAAGGCTCAAAACAAGTAAATGGTGTGCAAACCAAAATACACATACTTGATTTCTCAAGATAAGTAAGTAGAGAGCACAACACATACAAAAAAAAGGTACAAAACCTAACACATGCAAGGGTGCAAGCAACTTTCAATGAATATATGGTATAAGAACAAGTTACCGCAAGGAGGAACATTGGATAAGAGATAGAACAATGTAACCCAAATGACTTGGCTTGAGAGAATATAATTGATGAAGATCCCTTAATTCTTCATGATGTAGCCAAGTCTCCAATGCCCTCCAACAACACCTATTGATCAAGTTTTAGCTTGTTGGTCCCCAACCAAGTTGGGTCCTAAGAGGTTAGTCACAATAGGTTTGGTAACCCAAATGGTTCTTTTCTTGACACCACTTTGAGTACCAACATATTTGGCAAACACATTGCCAACCTTATCCTTTTGAAGAGAATAAACATCATCAACTATAATGGGGTTGGATAAGGTACCATTTGTGCATGAAGAAGCAAGGTGACCCTTCTCACGGCATAGGTAGCAACATCGACTTCCTCCTCTCTTCTTAGTTGGAATTGAGGAGGAGTAGCTTGATTCTTCTTGGGAAGAGGCCGTTCTTCAACTTGAGGAACTTGAGTTTGAACTTGAGGCTTCTTCCCTTGTTGCTTCTCACTAAGAGCTTCTTCTTCAAAGGGCAAGATCTAACATGGTGCCCTTCAACTTTGCACTTGAAGCAAACAATCTTGGCCGAATCTTTGACTTGTTCTTGGCCCTTTTCTTCTTGTTGATCTTGGACTTGTTCTTGTTATTGGAGTTGAATCCAAGTCCACTCTTGTCATTGGGGCGTCTTTGAACACTCAACATATTGTCAAGTGTGGACTTCCCAACATGACGCTTTTCCAAGTCTTTCTTCAAAGAAGTGACTTGGGCCTTGAGCTCTTTTAATTCCTCTACATGGTTAGTATCAACACAAATACTAGAGGAAGTAGAAGCTTCATTGTTAGAGCAACAAGGTATGGAAAGTAATTCATCACAAGATGTAGCAACATTGTGAGTGGATGAATCACTAGGACTAGCACAAGACAATAGCATTAGAGAAGAAGTTGTGCCATTGTCCACATGAGGCTCACAAGATGTTACCTTTGACATAATAGCCTCATGAGCTAACTTTAGCCTAGCATGGGATGCTAGAAGATCATCATTAGAGCTAGAGAGCTTTTCATGACTTTCTTCCAATTTCCCATACTTGCTAGTTAGCAACTCAAGTTGAGCCCTTAGCTCAACATTCTCCTTCAAAATAGATGCTTCACAAGAAGTGGAGTTAGTAGCACAAGCATCATTATCATTAGAAATGGAAGAAGACAACTTGGCAAGCTTATCATTCTTAGATAGTTGAGTTTGGAGTTGATCATGAGACTTGATAAGGAGAGAGTGTTCACTTTCTAAAGCCTTGTGAGCTTTGTCAAGTCTCTCTATGTCCTCACTTAGTCTAGCATTGCCAACACCAAATTCAACTTTTTCCTTTTTAAGCACTTTATATTTAGCAATAGCATGATCTCTTTCCTTAATGATTTTAGCAATGATAAGATCATTAGACTCATCAAGAGATTCAAGTCTCTCTTCAAGAGAAGCCTAAGCTCTTCTTCTTCTTCTTCAAGAGAAGCTTTCAAGGAAGCTATAGTGATAGAGTCATCTCTCTCAATTTGACATTTCTCATCAAATTGACTTTCCAAATCCTCAATGAATTCCCTACTCTAATAACATAAGCAATGATTTCACATAGAGGAGGGATAGCTTTACTACCTTTGGGAGAGCACCAAGTACCATCTCACCCATCTTGGTTAAGGATTCAAATCAAAACCTTCTTCATGAGAATCCTCATCCACATCATCACAATTTGGATTCGAGGTGGGAGATACCTCGGAATCCTTAGCCATAAGGCAAACATGATTAATGGTTGAAGAGGATGAAGAATACTTGAAGCACCATGTAGGTCCATGTCTTGTTCCAACAAATGTTGGGATTCCTCTACATTGTTAGTCAAACAAATACTAGAGGAAGAAGCATTTTTTCAAGGCAACAAGACATAGAGAGCATATCATCATGAGATTTAGTTAAACAACTATTACATGATATGCAAGGACTATCAACTCTAGCATGTAACATTTAGGGTGCTACAAGAGTTTAAGTCCAAAGATAGAACATTGCAATGAGATAGAGATGAAGTATAGTCAATAGAATATTCACCATCAACAAAGCAATTTCTATCACCACTCACCATATCATTACCTTGTGACAAATCACATGTTGGTGAAGTGGAAGAAGTTGTGAACTCATCACGGCCGGAGGTGGAAGGAGAACAATCATCCTCAATAATTTTGGACACTTCATATATATCTTGAAGCTTGGTCCAAAGCTCATGAGCGTTCCGAAAAGGCATGATTGAAGCAAGAACTACATCGCTCAAAACACATATAAGACCATTAGAAACTAGAGTCTCGAGATGAGAGTTTTCCTCATCCTCTAAAGATAATTCTTGAGAATCCTTTGGAGGAGAAAAACCCACATCCACAATCCTCTTAATATAATTTGGACCCATGGCCCTAAAAAGATTAAGCATGCGAATTTTCCAAACATCATAATTTGTGCCATCGAATATGAAAGTGGGATCGTGCACTAATTCTCTAAACGACATCTTTTACTCTCTAGGCGGTAAAGCCCAAAAAGAGAGCCCAGGCTCTGATACCAATTGAAAGGACAATGATGTCGCCTAGAGGGGGGTGAATAGGCGATTAAAACTTTTCCGGTTTAGGCTTGCTAATTGCGGAATAAAACTAGGTGTTTAAATTAACAAGCCGAAACCTAAATAAACTAGGCTCACCTATGTGCACCAACAACTTATGCTAAGCAAGACAAAAACAAGGTGATAGCTATAGAATACTTCAAGCACGAAGGCTATCACAATGTAAATTGCATAAGTAAAAAGCTCGGGTATAGAAATAACAAGCACGCGGAGACGAGGATGTATTCCCGAGTTCCTCCTTGTTAAGGGAGTACGTCTCGTTGGAGAGGTGTGAACCGACACAACGGTTCAACAACCACAAAGGTTTCACCTTCTTCTCCGATGAACCGCACCACAAAGGTTTGGTTCACCTTCCACTATCGGAATCCTTCGAGGCGGAATCCGGAGCCTTTCAACAACAATCCGGGGCACAACCCACAATGGGATTGGGGGCTCCCGAACGGCTTTCAACAACAATCGGGCACAACCCACAACGGGATTGGGGGCTCCCGAACGGCTTCAAGTGACCACAAAGGTCCAACCACCACACGGGTGTCTAGGGTCCAAGGACCCAAGAGTAACAAGTTCACAAGCTTTCAACTTCCACGAATCCTCGTGGAGAGCACACCGATGCACCAAATGCAAAAGGCAAGAGCACAAGTGCTCAAATCCTTCACTCTCAAATCCCACCAAAACAACTAATGCTTATGGGGGGAGAAGAGAGGAAGAACAAAGAAGAGAACCACACAAGAACTCCAAGATCTAGATCCACTAGGTTCCCCTCACTTAGAGGAGAGATTGATTGGTGAAAATATAGATCTAGACCTCCTCTCTCAAATCCCTCAAAGATATGCAAGAATCATGGAAAGAATTGAGAGGGGCAAGCTTTTCCAAGGTCAACAATGGAGGAGAGAGAGGGGAAAAACGAGCTACTAAAGGTTGAACAAGGGGAGGGGTATTTATACCCCCTCCCACCGAAATAGCCGTTGCAGGCTCACTTAGGCCGGAACTTCCGGTCCCAGGGCCGGAACTTCCGGCCGGGAACTTCTGGACCCCCAGAAAAGCGACTAAAAAACGGTTATGTACTCGGCCGGAACTTTGGCCGGAAATTTGCCCAGAACTTCCGGATGGCCGGAATTTCCGGCCAAATCCGGAACTTCCGCCCCTCGGAAAACTGCAGAAACACTGAACACGAAAACGAAGATATCTTGATCATCCGGACTCCGTTTTCGATGGTCTCGGACTTGATGGAATCGCAACGAAGAGCTTTACAAGATCATGCAGAGAAATATCATAGTCCAAGTATGGAAGATAAAACAAAATGGAGAAAGGTAAAATCTCTCTAAAAAGGAATAGCCGACAAACCTCCAAGACCGAAAATGCAACAAGTTTTCCATACGAAATTCGTTTTCGGTGAACTTGGGCTTGTCGTGAAGATCACAACAAGCTTCAAAACCCAACAAGGAGAAACCAAATAAGAACCAAGAAAGATGATATGGCAAGTATGCAAAGGTTTGAGCTCTCCACAAAGATGCGATCAAGTTACTCACTTGAGAGCCCCTCTTGATAGTACGCCGTCTATCCTATAACCCGGTCTCTCACTAACAATATGAGACCGGTAAAATAGAAAACCTATCAAGATCATACCTTTGCCTTACGCATTCCACTTGAGCTCGATGATGATGATCTTGACTCTCTCAAGTTGAAGCACCTTTCTTGATTGTGCTTGCTAGCACATGCTTGATGAAGACTTCTCCAAATCCTCCCCCATACTCCATTATGGGAGGGCCTCGCTAAGCTTCGTCTTCATGTCTCCTTTGCAAGCCTCAATCTAATGATATCTTCTGAGATGCATCATATTGAGTTTGCACTTCATCTTCTTCTCTTGATATGTATGATGGCTTGGAGGTAAACATGATTGTTCACTCAATCTTCTTTTTCAAGCCATACTTGCAATAAGCTCAACTCTACACAAGACCATTCTTCATATAAACCCTTGAATAGAGCATTGGTCATCATGTCATCTTCAAGAGTCCAACACATGAACTCCAATCTTTTCCCATGGACAAGATCTATAAGAAAATCTCAATGTAAACATTAGTCCATAAGGATTGTCATTAATTACCAAAACCACGCATGGGGGCAACCATGCACTTTCAGATTGCAGCAAAGAAATGACACATCTCCTTCTCCTTCCATTTGCCACAACGTGAAAGTACGCCGTGTTGGCATCCCCCTGGAGCGCCCAACGTACCCTACCACGCTGCCGCCAATAATCCTCCTCCATACGGTAAATCTGCAGCAGTTGATCCTCGAGGTGGTAGCGAAAGACCCATTCTTCCTCATCCAAACCCGTGGAGTCTGCCTTCCCATCTAACTCTGAGATCTGGGCCACTAATGCCACTTTTGCTCTCTTCGCCTCTTTGCCCATGTTGCAGCTCCAACCCCTCAGAAATTGGCGCAGCCCTCCCGACATATGTTTCCACCAGTCCACAATATCTCCTCCCCCCGCGGAGCCCATGAGCCGAAGCCATCTACCTTTCACAAGGTTGGTAAAGCCTTCTAATTCGAACCATCCCAGCTCAAAAAAGAACCTGTTGCTTCTAACTGGTCTCCCTAGACCAGCATCAAACACTAGCGGAGTATGATCTGAACCCAGAATCGGTTCAGCAGTAAGGGTAGCGAGTGGAAAAAGGGCGTCAAGCTCCGGTGCGATCAACACCCTATCTAGAACGCAGCAGACCGGATCCCTCTATTTATTCGACCAAGTGTACCTCGCACCCGTGCACGGTACTTCAATCATGGCCCAATTTGCAATGTTATCATTGAACATGTCAATCCTTGGCCAGTTAATTCTATCGTTGTTTTTACCCAGGTTACTACGCATCAGGTTAAAATCCCCACCCATGAGGATTGGATGCCGACATGCCGCCACCTTAGCGGACATCTCAGCCAGGAACGCGGGGGAATCAGCATGGTTAGCCGGACCATAGACTCCTATGGCCTTCATGGTTCTGTTCGAGGATCGATGGAGACAGTTTGCACTAAGGTAGTACTGACCCCTGTCAGTACTTTCTACTTCAAAGACTGCGTCACTAAGCCCCAGGAGCATACCCCCCGAAAGGCCTGCGGTCGGTAACCAGCACCAGAAGAACTTGTCATCCAATTCAATGCTTTCTAGCTCGAGTTCTGAGAACTCCTGTTTAATAGTCTCTTGGAGACACACTACATCAAAACGATATTTGCGGATTAGCTCTTTCAGGAGGGTTCGGCGCCCCTTGGCGCCAAAACCGCGAATGTTCCAGAAAAGGATCCGCATTAAGAATGTTCCAGAAAAGGATCCCCTTGGCGCCCGTGCTAGGCGGGTCACTGGGCGCAGATTTTGCTCTCCTCCGTTGCTTGCTGGGCTCCTGATTGGATGAGGGCGCCACCTCCCTAAGAAGGGGTGCCACCAAAGCACCCGTTCCGGCCAACAACCTTTCGTCCCCCCCTGGCGACGTTGTTGCAACCGAAAGGAGAGCACCACTCCTTGGGCTCTCAGCTCCTTCAGCTTCTCCTCTCTGGACCCTTGTCGGCCTGACGACAGAATTAGCGCTCCGCCCCTGCGGAGTCGCCGACTTCGCTCTTCGGCCACGCCTACCTGATCCTTGCCCCGCCGCTGAACCGGCCGCCAGCCTGCTAGAGTGGCAATCTGAGGTCCCAGCCTCCTGCTGGGGGATCGGTTCTTCTATAGGCGACTTGCCCTTTTCTAACTCCTTTAAGCGCTCCTTCTCTTTTTCTTTTGCCAAGTCTTGAGCTATTATGTCCCTAGTCTCGGCCAGGGCAGCTTGGGCTAGTTCATTTGCTCGGATAAGCGATAGAATCTCGGCTGGGGGACCAGCCGCGTAAGAAAATGCAATGCAACTATCTGAAACAACCGATAAAAGATGCGAATCTCGCAAATCTTGGAGAATAGTGAAGATGGGATCAAGGTTAGTACCTGTCACAGACTTCTTGACAGGTGCGGAGGAGTTCTTCTCGGTAGTCAGGCGCACCGCACGCTCCAAGACCGGTTCTTCCGCTCCTGTGGACCTTGGCGTCTTCCTCAGAGTCTCCACAATCGCCCCCTTGGACCTGAGGCCCCGAGCCACGGGCGCCTTTAGCCCCGAAATCACCTGGGCCGACAAGAGCTCGCCTCTGGCCGCAGCCGAAGGCAGCTTCTGTCGCCTCATCTCCTGCGAGTCTTCCACTTCAGACAGCGGGTCCTCCTGGTTGCACCTTAGCGATTTCCTGTCTTGGTTCTGTTTGCTCCTCCACTCCCTCTTCTGGCTTGCTTCCGGGCTCTCTCCATCTCTGACCGCGGCGCCCACCCTCCCAAGACTGCCAACATTGAAAGGGGAGAGCTGGCCAAACACTAACTCTGCTCACTCCTATCAGACGACAGCAGGGTAGCGCTCGGCGACATGGGCTGGGAGACACTCACAGTCGAGCGAGACGGCGCACCAAGCGACACCTCAGCTTGAGCTGCAGCGACCACCGCCCCCAGAGTCTGGAACACATTGCCGTCCTCAGTCAGATTAGAGCCATACTGGGAAAACATGGATTTGGGCAGCATTGGTTCCTCCACGGGCACCTGATTAACCAGTTGGTGCGAGATGGGAGCCTCAGGCTCTGGGACCGAAGGAGGGGACGAGCCATGCTTGCGCTGACCACCCTCCTTTCCCGAGAAACCTGGCGGAGATGAGCTCCTAGACTTCTTGGCCTTCTTCGGGTTGCGGTCTTCCTCATCATCTTCATCCGAGCTCAGGTCCCTCCTCTGCTCTTCTTCTTTGTTTCTATCCCTGTCTCTGTCATCTGATCTCTGGGGGGGGGGGGGGGCGGCGGAGGCGCATGCCCCTTGCCAGCAGCGTCCAACTCCCTTTCCACCCGAACCCTGAAGCCCTTCAGGTTAACGAACATGGTTAAGTGGCTTTGGAGTTGAACCAGAGTCCGACAGGCAAAACGCATGCGCACCGTGGCCTCCTTGCCCTGAAGCGAATCCACATCCACCTCCAGAGGGCGGCCCAACTCAAGCGTTCCTGCCAGCAGCCTCGATTCCACCCTCCATGGGGCTGGGACCCCGTGCAGTTTCACCCATGTCACCGTCAGGGTCTCAAAGTGCGGCGGTTGGACGCAGTCTTCCTTCACCTCTGCCCGGCTCTGAGAAGTAGGCAAGCGGAGCCCGCCCCCACGGGATGCTAGGCTGAGGCTCTCCTTAGATGGGAACCGGAGCGAAAAGGTAGTCTCTGAGAGCTTCTTGACATGCCAATCCCAGTTTTCTTCCACCAGGTCCTTGAACTCCTCCTCCACGAGCAACGCCGGGAGGTCATTGGTGTCTAGCTTCACGATTGCCGCATTCAGCGGGTTCCTGTTTGCTTCTTCAACCTCATCTTCCACAAACACGAAACCTCTCCCTTCGATGCCGAACCCCGCCCACCCTGGGACCGAGGCAGTGTGCACCGGCGTCGGACCCTTCCGAATCGTCGTACACAGCTTGGCAGGATGGCCCGTGGTCTTGCACTTAGAGCAAAACGGCTTCTCTGTACACTTAGATTGCAGATGTCCTTGATTGCCACAGTTGTAACATGTTACCTTCGAAAAATCCGGCTCCTGAGGGGCCCCTCCCACCGGCGCGGATTGACCAGCCGCGTGTGGCGGAGCCCACGGCCTCTTGAGACCCCATCCCGCGACGGAGGTCGCGGCGGCGAGCGGACTGGGGAACGGATCCTGAAGGTCGAGCCCCTGCTCGAACGGTCTTCTCCACCCCGCCCTTGCCTTGGGTCACCGACACGGCCCCCATCGCCACCCCGGGGGTCAAGCTCTCCCTGCTGCCTCCGATGTTCCTCTTGCTCCCGATCGAGCCGCACCCTCAGATCTTCCGCATTGTACCGGCGACTCCCTCCAGCCCCACCTCCATTCGACTGGCCACCGCGCCAGCCGCTACCGCCGGACGGCGCACCTCCCCGCCACCCTTGGCTCCCGCTCTGGTTCCTGTCTCCCATCGGTGACGAATGAGGGGAAACCCTAACCCTAGATTTGTGGCGGCGCACTGCACGGGGAGAGGCAGGGAAACCTAAAGAACGATCACCCACGTGGTACGTCTGTACGTGCGCTGATTTATATTTTAAGGCGTTGCAGTGCTGCCGTGTCCTCCGGAAACCGAGGATGCTGCTCACTTGAACTTTGGAGAGGGGCCTAGAGCATCTAGCCGTCTGCCTTTACACGTTTAGTCAAAAAGTGTGCTACTTTTCTTTTTTCATTTGTAGTGTACGCTTCTTCTTTGGATGATGGATGGAGGGGTTTTCGTTATTTGGTATGCACATAATTCTTGCCACTGTAAATTTGATGCTCGATATTAGGTGTGATGGGTTCCATAAGTTCTGATCAGGGGCTACTAGTGTGCCCGGCCGCGTTTTATGCTTTGTACGGCTTTGTTATTCCACGAGAATCTAATAGTAGTGCTCATGCTCTAGCTGCATATGGTGCTCGTACGCATGTTGATAGGAAGGTAGGGACTGATACCTTGCCAAACGATGTATCTGTAATTGTGGCCAGCACTCTTGCTGAGCCCCGTCACTAATAGAATCTAGTGTTTCAGGTATAAAAAAATCGAGAAGTAATTATTGCCAAGTCACTTGTGATTTGTGAAAAGTATCTCCTCTAAACACTAGATGCATGCAAATACAAAAGGGTATTGCCAACGTAAAGGTTTTGGATGCTGTAGACGATGCTTCACGGGCGCTCTGCAAGTACAATTGTTAAAACCGCACGCGGGACGGCTATGAGCCCGGTGCTTGGCGATTTGCACCAGCGTACTCGGCAAGTGGGGGCGATAACACTGCATGTCTTCCTTTGGCGGTGCTCCATGCCTCGATATTCTGGGTGAAAATCTTAGATCTGATCTTCATTGGTTGTACCTGCTAATGACGGACTTTTACCGCTTTCTTATTGAAGGCATTGTTTAGATAACTCGTATTCTCTCTTGGGTGAAGGTCCGGGTGTTGTCTTTGGTGGTGGTTCGGATAGCGCCGCTGGGAGTCGGTTTTTTCCTCCTTCTTTTTTTGACTTTTTGGCTATGTGTATCCTTTGTGTCTAGCCATGTTTAACATTATGTTGGTGCATAGACTGGGTGAAATTGTATCTTCTGGATATTAATAAACCCCTTTATAAAAAACAAAAAAGGTTGTTGGATTGTTGATCGAATGATACCGATACACAACTATGTATACATGGACAAAAAGCTCAATATTCGCCAAAAAAATCCCTGAAATCCACACACAAAATGTAAACAAGTTAATGTAAGGGGACGGAGATCTAAAAATGAAAGCACGCTAATGAAAGTAACATCCGAGAAGAGCAGGTGATCTTGATCATCATGGGGAGGTGGAAGGCCAACCCAAGACTTGTGCGGGGTGATCCATTAATTTGTGCCACAGCCAACACACTGTGAGTGCGCGAGAGAGCTTGTCGATATCCAAGATGCCGAGGCCCCCTCAAAAATTTCGGCCACAAATCCGCCAACTTCCGCAAGATATGAACATGGAGAGGGGCCGAGAGCAGGGGACATCGCCAACACGTTGCTCCAACCCACACTTCGCCATTTCTAGCTAGAACCATTCTTACGTAGTGTCAGACACGAATGATGCTCTCCCAACTCCGAAGTGCAGCGACTTTCACGATCGACGCGTAACATGAACGAGCAAATGCAGATCACAGAGACCACGTGAGAACCTGTGAGGAGTGAGCAGAGCATCATTCACCCATGAGAGAAAGAACGGAGATGAGATGGGGAAACGAAGAGGAAAAGGGAGATGCTTCTACCAACCTGTCTCCACAGAAGATAAAGCTGCTGGTAAGTGGTAACACGGTGTTAATGTCGACGCTTAAACGTCTGACCTTGTGCTATGTGTGTCAATATCAGCTTCTACGCCACACCTCCACTGACGTTACCTTGGCAAGAGACACGAGTAAAACGATGCATGTACGTGCATGCATGTAGCATGTCGATGGGTGAGAGGACATGAGATGGTGGGGAAATATGAGTTCATGAGAAAGATATATGCAATTATCTGTGCCAAAGCACCATGACACAGTAAAATTGCCCATTGTGGTAGTGGAAGAAAAAAACATATCCATTGTGATGATAAAATTGTCTGAACAACTTTTTTTTTTAGAACAATTGTCTGAACAACTGAGAGACAACAAAGGGTCTAGCATGTTCCGTAGGGCATATTTATTTTCTTCTCTTAGCATATCATATCTGGGCCAATTATCTCTCCAACGGACTGAGTTTTTTTCTTGAGGGCTGCAACGGACGTTTTCTTTAGGGAATTCAACGGACTGAACTGGGCGCTGGTCTGCTTAACGTTTGTGGGCCTGCTGGACGAAAAGAGGGTCACGGGAGTGGGCTTTGCCATCCGCGAGAAGGAGAGCCCAGGACGGTCCGATGTCCAAGGAGAGAAAGGCTTCGATTCCTATTTGCCACCCGCAGCGTCGCGGGCAGCTCGTGCCGCGCAACTTAGTTAGAATCCTGGACCGACCCTTCTTCATTTCAGCAGCCGACTGCTATTCTGATTTTTCGTTTGCTCCAGTTTTGATACTCCGGACTCCGGTACCTCCTCACGGCCACGGGTACCTTAAACCTAGAAGTTCAGAAGTTCTTCTGCCATTTGATACCCCATGGGTGAAACTGGTTTGGTCATTATGTGATCCCTTCTCTCCTCCTCACCCTCAATTCGCCAGAGGGTTGTTTTGGTGGAAAAACATCTTCCAACACATAAATATATATCGAAGCATGTTCCACTGTCATGAGTGGACAGAACACTCTCTTTTGGAAGGATGATTGGCACGACGAGGAGTTGCTTTGCGACAAGTTCCCTAGACTATACTCGTTTGCCCTAAACGAGGATGCCTCTGTCCAGGAACTAGCACGAACAGATGATTTGCTGTCAAGGTTTGCCCTACCTCTTTCTCCTGAAGCCTTTGCGAAACTGGGCCACGCAGAGAGTATTTTTGCTGACCATCCATTGGATGTTGAGGAGCCTGATCTCAAGGTGTTCCCATGGGGGAACTCATCGTACACTTCAGCGAAATTCTATAAATTTTTGTTCTCTAGCATGCCGTGTGATGATGCCATGGGAGCCATTTGGAAATCAAAGCTACTGCTCAAGCTCCGCGTTTTTGCCTGGCTGCTGCAGATGGATAGACTAAACACTAAATATTTGATGGCCCGAAAGCATTAGCAGATTAATGGAGGGCTCTCATGTGTGCTTTGCCCTCTTTCTACAAGGGAAACTCGAGATCACTTATTCTTTGAGTGCACTTTTGCTGCTGCCTGCTGGAACTCTATCGGGATTTCGTGGGATTGCAACCACCCTATATCCACTCGCTTTGATAATGCTAAAATGTTGTTCACTGGCCCTTGCTTCATGGAGATTGCAGTTTGTGCTCTCTGGAATATTTTGGAATACCTGGAATGATCTAATCTTCAAGAACCTCTAGCCATCTAGGGCGAGATGGAAAGTACTCTTCCAGCATGATGTTTTGATCCATCAACATAGAGTTAAACCCTCTCTGGTGCAGCCACTTATTCAGTGGGTTTTAGATAATTTCACTTAGCATGGACTGTTTGATGTTATGTTTTTTCCATTTTTATCCTCCCTAAATTTTTTGCCCTGTTGGAGATTTGTAAGGAAAACTTCTGGCTTTTCTATTAATATAAAATCTCACAACGTAGGGGATTTCCCTTACAGTACCATGGTAAAAAAAAAAACTCCGGTACCTTCGATGTCCGATCCGAGGCGAAAGGCCTCACCGGGAATTAAAAAATGTTCACGAGGTTAAAATTTTGAAGGTTCAACAAGCTATATTCATAGAACCAAATAAATGTTTTTCCGATTTCATTAGATATTCACGGGTTAAAAATGTTCAACGTGTTTCCTGCAAAAAAAACAATCAAGGTTTTGAAAAAAGCAAAATTCACAGATTCAAAAAAAATGTTCACAAGTTCAAAAAAAATTAAGTGAGTTAAAAAATGTTTGCGAATTCAAAAAACTAGATACATAAATAAAGTGTGTGCTTCTTTTTTCGCCTCGTGGAGATTGCAGCGCTTCCGCATTGTTTCTCCTCGCCGCACGCACCTGTAGACCGAAGTCAGCACAACACCTACCCCACTAACCTGTCCAGAGCCTCCACGAGAAGTCCCCTCTTCCAGCTCTGTCGACTACCCACCCCTACTCGACGTCCGCCTCCACCGCAGCCGCAGCCATGCTCCTCACGAAGCCCCACCTCTCTTCTCTCCTCTCCTTGAAGCCGCTCTCCAACCCCACAGCCAACCCCAACCACTTGACCCCAATCGCCGCCCCTCCCGCATCGCCCACCATTGCCCCAGGCCTTGGATATGGATTAGGGCGGGCTACCCGGTTGAGCCTTGTTTTTTTAGCCTTCTAAGTTCTGGCGACTTTGCCAGGGGGCATGCACCGAAGACTGCCTCAAGCTCTTCGCCTCGTGGAGATTTAGGGGTATAAATAGATAGGATAATTTCCGTACCGAATCAAAATCCGTTTTAAAGAATTCATATCCAATTCCGAAGAATTTATCGGATAAGGATATCCGGTTCCGAACTGAACACCTGGATATGGTATAGGATATGATATGTAAAATAACATCCGAATATGGATTATTTGAATATTAATTACCATTATCCGATGGTTATAATATGAATTATCCGATTTTATACTGAAATGTCTAAACTAATAGAGCACAATTTTTTATTAGTGAGTTGTGAAATTCATCTGTTTAGCACAATTTGTAGTTAGTTCTATTTTTCTAAACTAATAGAGTACAACTTTGTCAACTTTGTTAGATTATTACGTTGTTGAGCTATGTTTTTATTATGTGTGTTGATGATGTACATTGCGCATACCGATCCGACAAAAAAAATCGGCCCTAAATCTGCTTCGTTTCTGTTTCGAATCCGTGATTATATATATCCGGCTCCGAATATGTAACCGTTATTAGATTGACTAGCAAAATGCCCGTGCGTTGCTACGGACACTTACAATTTTCGCTATCATCTGTCTAATCAAAATGTCTACACACATGTGCTTTGTTACGAAAATGTAAAATATATTGAAATTAATTTAAATTTTTAACTGAAATACCTACAATAATATATTTTTTATTTACATTCTATCACTATACACAAATATATATCCTTAGATCTTCTCTGGTGTTTACTTCTTATGAATTCCATAATCTCCGCCCCACACATCAGCTAGAGCCAAGTAAAAAATCTCCACCCCTATATAAGAGACCTTCATGCCATGATCAAGGCGCTGAGGTTCGCCCCGTCCCGTCTTCCCTGGATTGCCGGATTAATGAGGGAGGAACTCATCTATAGCGAAAACATTGGGATATATGTTTAACAGTGACCTCGTCTACTTGGTTAGAAGCATAGATGAAACATGTATGGCAGCAACAACATACATATCTACTCAAGTTAACGATGGTTACTGCTACAGCCAATTCGAGAAAAAGAGTAGTAGCATTACTTATACATCATTTCTCATATATTCATATCTGTATAGTTCGATTAGTTTCCATGTCAAGAATATTGCAATTTTAATGCCAACTTGGGTCAAAGGATCTGAGAAACCAACAATTCAGCATGGTGCATTTTCTAGAACCTAACCAGGTTATAATTGAAGTACCAGGTTGTTATAAACTGCTGCACAATGCAAGGAAATATATTATGCAAACCGGAACATTAGCCTGGTACCTAAAAATCAGCCTAACGCTGGAAGAGTCACACTTCTTCAGACCTAATATCAGACTGGAGTACCATGCCACATTCCACGGGTAGTTTAGCAAATATTGGATACAACGATCAAACACCTGGACCTGGATCCATAGCTCTCATCTGTACAAATGATAATTGATGTCGATGAGTTTGGCAAATCGCCTGCTGCTCCAAGCGCGCGGACGTTGATGTGCAGCAAATCCTATCGCAGGACCTCGTCATGCGCACAGTCAGGCAACGGTAGCCATGCCGCCTGCCGACACATCCATCAACCACACAGTTCCTTCAAATATGTTCAGCGAACACAAAGCACACAAATCTGTCACATATCAGTTAAAAAAAAAGGTGAAGAGGGAGGGGATAGGGTGGAAGGGAGATGAACAAAAGGGAGAGGATCTGGTGGCCGGTTCATCAGCATAGGCGGGCATTTGTTGGCCCTTCATCAGTTCATTTGCGTGCACCGGTTTTGGAACCAGAACATGACGTAGATGGACTTGATCACTTGAGGCAGAGGTTCTTGCCCAGCTTCCTCCCGCTGCGTCTCATCTTGGTGGGGCACTCCCGGAAGACCTGCAACGAAGAACAACCACACGCATGCGTACATGATCAGAGAAGTGAGCAAGCAATGCGACAAATCGCACGTATAGGAGACGAGAGTATGTATGCAAATTCCCAGTAGTGCGTATTCGTATGTTCCACTTGGCTAAAATGAGTACAGTTATCTGAAAATCTAAAGAACATCGACTGGATGTCTGAAACTCTGAATATGTCCATCCACAAAAAAAGAAGATCTCGAATCAGCTGCTCCCGAATCAATGAAATCAGGGGATGCGAAAGAGCAGAGCAATCTCAGATTCCCTTACATCACCGATCCATACTCTAACCAAAGGAGAAGAGCCGAGGAGACCTCAGTCTTCGTTGTTGGCTTGTTCTTCACAATAGGTTGCATCCATGGCTAGGCTCCTCCCGTTGCGGAGGCCGATCCATCGGAGACCTCTCCACGGGCACATCATGGCATGGTCGCAATCAAGGCGAGGCGCAGCCCTCAGGCGCGTAGCGTGCCGCGGCGCCCTGCGCATGGAAGTGGCCGCCCGAGGCGGCGCTCCTATCTCGGCCGGCCCGACGCAGCGCTCCTATCCATGCCAGAGGTACTCGGTCTTGCTAGGGCAGCAGCACCGGAGGAAGTAGTATGTGCGGCCGCTATGTCTCCCATCGATCGCCTCCGGTCAGAGGAGCCAGTGGATAAGGGGAGGTGCGGTGTTGTGGGATGGACTAAAGTGCAAAAGTGGTCCAGTTACACATGTCGTATTGCGGGATGATTTTCAGGTTTTGTAGAGGCGAGAGTAGAAAACTGCCACGACGTGTAACGAACCGGTAAGTAAGTTGACCTAGCAATGTAAGGGTGGCATTGGAAGTTTAAAAAACGTACCAACCATCGCTGAAGATATATTATATCTTTATTAGCAAACATACCCGTGCGTTGCTACGGGAAAAAAAATCCATCAAAATCTTTAACTAATGACTGGTCTCGACTATGCTATTTCAGTAAAATTTGTGTGTAGAACTTTCTCACACAATAAAAGTTCAAACCGAAAGTAAAGCAAAAAAAGAATTTCACAAAAGCATATAGCAAAACACTTGAACAGGCAAGGAAGCGACATTAAACCAGAAAACACCAACATATATGGAGGTATCAATTAACTAACCAGATGTCATGAATAATTGTGCTTCAAGTTATCTGAGAGAGGCGATTATCTCCTAACAACTATATTAAGCTAAAAAAATACTCATGAAACTCACGAGGCCTCTATCACACAAAACACAAACAAAAAATATGTCACTCATCTCCTGCAGAACAATGCTTCATGCAATTCAACCGCAGCAGAAAGTACTCTCTCTGATCTTTTTTAATTATCGCTTAACTGGATGTATTTAAACATATTTAGTGCTAGATATATCCGATTTAGCAAAAAATAATATAGATCATAGGGAGCACTTTAATTGTGCATGTGCCCGTGCGTTGCTACGAGAGTGAAAAATAAGCGTCGCCTTATGTCATTGTTGAGATATTTTTTTTTCTGTATGTGTATATCGAATTTGTTCATGGAACCTTGTGTATTCAAAAAACATGCAAGCTTTAGCAACTAAGAACTTAGTTTTGCCACGACCCAAGTTCTTGGACAAATGTAGCAGTACTAACCAAGAAAAGAAAATAAGAAATTTTGGATTAAAAGGATAATCATTTATGTTTACATATGGAACCTGAACAGAAAATGGTAATCATTATTTCTTAGTCCCATGGTATTATTGTTGCCCATTCCACAACCCAAAATGTAACACCATATGCCAGCATTTTCTGTGTTTGTTGTAGTTGTTGCAGCCTAAAGGGAGTGGCAATGTTCGTCTTCGCTATACTATCAAAAGCAATCTTTTAGTGTTATATCTACCTCAAGTGTTCATGCTAAATTCTATTTGATACTCATCACCTACAAACACAATCTGTATATTACTATTCTTGGAAAAACAAAACTGTATATTACCGAATTTCTTGAAGAAAAACGTACCTTTTGAATTTTGTTGGTACCACAGACTTGAGAGTCTAGCTTTTGTCTAGCTTCAGTGGGTAGTTAGCGCATAAAAAAAAGTACACTGTATAATCTGAATGGTCATTGACTCAAGGATGTCTAGCTTCACCAAGATACTAATTGAGACCATACTGTTAGATGAAAACAAAATAGGGATCAGAGGAGACTTGATGCTCTACTGACTACTGAGACAAAAAGGTCCTTGTGGTATTTTCCACTGAACAAAATTGTGAACTTCACTCTATTGATCAAGTCAGATTCTATCTTCTGAATTGTTAAAAATCGTGTTATTCTCTCTCTTTAAATCTGTCAAGTTACATGGTCTAAACGACATCTAGACAGAATCAGAGCAACGTTATCGCTACTCGTAACTATTAAGTCACTTCTATTCATTATCACTACCCGCAAAAAAAACTAAGACATTGAAAACTCCCAAGTGTAATTTAGCAGTGTTAAGCTGAAAATTCAGACAACACAATCAAGCTCAATGATATCCTCTAATCAACGTGAATGTAGTCTAAGAGCTTGACCAAATTGGCGTATGCAGATCCTAAACACGTCAAGTAATTATTAACTAAGCCTGTAAACAGTGGAGTAACATCTCAATTTGTTTGCTGAATACCTATATTTTGGAGCATAAAGCCAACAGGAAGAGGCGAGTTTAAGCGGAGCATCAGAGTGCGCGGCCAATTCCTGCGTGATGAACATCCCGGTGATCTTCTTGCACGCCTTGCCGTACTGCCGCACCCTGACCCGCCCCGTGTTGCTGCGGGAGACGGAGCCGTCGAGGCTGTCGTTGGTGGCGGAGGTGAGCCACGGCGCGTCCCTCTCCTTCTTCTCCTTGTACTCGGTGCCGCCGCGGCGGCCCCCGCCAGTTGCCGGATGCCGCGCGTCCACCCCTTGCGGGGCTTGGAGGCCGGGGTTGCGGCGGTGTGGGTGTCGGAGGAAGAGGAGGCGGTGGTGGCGCGGCGCATGAGCTCGTGCACGATCGGGGAGCGGTCGAGGCAGAGGTCGAACTCGTCGATGGTGAGCTGGCGGCCCGTGCTGACCTCCCGGACCTCCCCGAGCTCGTGCACCTCCCCTAGCTCGAAATCCGTGCCGTCGTCCAGGTTCCGGATCCGGTATCGGTGCTCCCCGGCGTCGCCGCCAATGCTCGGGTCCGCGCCAGCGGCGGCTTGCTGTGCCCGCCGGATCTGGGCTCCTCTTCTGTGGGCTACCCGGTCGGCGACGCCGGCTCCGGCGGAGGCGAGGTGGCGGGTGGCGGCGGGGAAGGGGGCGAGGATGGGATGCGGGGAGGGTGGCCGCCGCCGCCGAGTCGAAGCTCGGGGGAGAGATTAGGCACGATTGGGGATTTCTTTTTTTTGTTTTCGGACCGAACAGGCTAGGTGTCACTTGGCGGTGGCAGTCCCTGTAATATGTCCGAGCGGCCAGGGGCAAAATCGGTAAGAAAAATGACGTACCAACCATCACCTCAAGCAATATTATATAGTAGAGATCTTTACTATTAAATGAGAGAGTTGGTACTTCGTACGTTGGCGTGGCAGACCGTGGTTTGCCGGATCGATCCGCTTCCCCTCGCTATCGCTAACATGGGCCGGCCCACATAACACATCCAGCAGAGCGTCGTGCATCCTGCTCCTCGTTCTAGGTTATTCACACACGACAACCCCACCGCCGCCAGCCCGTCACGCGACTCCGGCCAACGCCGCCTACCACCCAATGCCGTGGGACGCCTCCCGTCGCTCTCGCGGTCTCCACCCTCCCGGTGCGCTGAGTGCGCGTGGAGGGCTCAAGCTGCATGTGCTGCGCGTGCTCGAGAGACCCTCGGCCATCCAGCACAGCGTCGTGCTCCTCATCATCACCGGCTGTGCGTGCTCGAGGAAGGAGTGGTGACGAGGACGGAGAAAATTGAAGAGCGGCAAGAGTTGGACTGGAGGTCGGACGAGGAGTTCAAGAAGTTCATCAAGGTCACCCGCATCTCCAGCGAGGAGACCAACTGAATACGGCTGTTGTTGAGGGGAAGTGAGCAGTGGAGGTTCCTCCTCTGGCACTCCCTGCAATTTTAAATTTCCATCGTACTTTAATCTTGTTATAGAGCAGAGTTGAGCAGCTTTCTCTACGTAATCCTACATCTCTCACAATAAAGCCGTAGGCGATCCTAAATTGGCTAGCGGTCGATCTAACTGAATGGTTTTTGTCAAGACGAGACGATTAGTGTTATCTGAAGTACACTGATCCCAGCTCGTAGGCATTAAATTGCATTTACAAGTGAATCCACACAGACTAATAGGCATTGTTCAGTATGAATTGCTACTATTCTGCTTGGTTGAGTCAGTAGACCCGTAGCCATACGGGTTCTTGATAGCTCAGTTCCAGTTGCCCATGTACATCTCTTTAGTACCATATTTGATATTTCTCTCCTCTTGTCCTCACATTGCAGGTATGTGTTGATTTTCTCCTATCACTGACTTGGTACCTTTACTGGTCTCATGCTCAAGGTCAATTCCCATCCAGTCGCATCCAATATGTCTTACTGTCTCCTCTTGTCTGTATGTGATACATATTCTTAAACAATTAGAGAGTTTTTCTTTATTACCTTATGATCTATTTGTGTTTCAACTGAGATAAAGTTATGGCAAGTTGAAGGTCAGGTGATTCATTGCCATGTTGATGGACCAGTCAAGGGTAATGCCTAAGTCCTTCAAAGTTTTTTCTCCGATATATTGTCATTGCAGTTCTTGCGCCCAATTAATCACATGCTAATTTGTGGGCTTAATTAACTGATGATAGAGATGACCATGGTTTTTGAGTCAATGAGTCGACGAGTCGTTTAGGGGTAACGACTCTCGACTAGTCTTGACTAGTCGAGGCTCATGTTCGACTCATGCATAACTGTATATAACACTAGAAAGGCAGAACCATGGGCAAAAGAGGAAGGACTTGGACACTCGACTAGTTTTATATACTTATTAATAGTCTAAAATACAAACCAAGGGAGAGGGACGCGAGAGCCAAGCCCCCAAAACAGTTTGGCTCGGGGGGAAATTTGGTCGATCTAGGTTTCACGGGAGCTGGGCAAGGAATATTGGAAAAAAGATGACTGGCGGGGCCAACTTTAAGTCGCGGTCGACTCAAAAACCTGGACTAGTCGAGACTAGTCGATTGAGTCGCTCGACTCAACCAATTAGTCGAGTCGAGATGCCGAGTCGGACTTCACATTGCGACTCATGGACTAGTCGTCGACTAGTCTCGACTAGTCGCTCGACTCAAAAACCATGGAGATGACTCAATAATCTGAAAATCTTGCATCGAGGCTTTTTTTGCTCTCACTTTTGGTTTATATATGAGCTGAATCCTGTCAGGACTCAGGAATAAAGGTCGTGGGCATATACTTAATGTGTATTATATGTGGAGTTATTCTTGTGCTTGCTGAAGGTATTTTGCCACGTAGTGGACTCCCATATAGTAGCCGGTCCACTGTTGTTTTCCTGTGCTTCTTGCCTTTGTTGCCAAATTATGCTTTCATTCATTTGTAAAAAATCATCCTTGGTACTGTGATCATGTTGATAATTTCCTGGTATTCGTACTCAATAATTCATTGTTCGGTGCTGCAGGGTTGTTGATTCTAACTGAATAATCTGATCGATCCGACAATAGCTTGTCACGCCTGCTAGCTGTCATGTTACTACTATAGAAGAAGTACAGAATAACCAGGATATTATCAAACTTGGGGGCTTTACTGACAGGATCACTGGTACCGTGTTTCCTAACCATGCCCTTATGGAACTTCCCGGTGCTGGTGTCATGTTTGATGATGACCATTCCCTGTCGTCGGCATTCATAAACTTGAGCTTGAGCTTCAAATATGGTGGTGGTGAAGCACTTGCTAATCCTAGAAGTGTTGCATCCAAAAAAGGATAATGTCCTGCAGATTTGTTATTCCATCTGCCACCAGTAGATGTAGAAGCTATTACACTACCATGAGCTTCATTTCTGAGTCCAGTGTTGATCAGCTGGGCATCACAGTGTTGGTACTTACTTACTGGAATGTCTCTTTCAATCCTTATGCTCAGCAATATGAGAAGTTGGATGAATATGCGATTAGGCGTTCTTCCAAAGTTTCCCTGAGAAGTTCTCCTGAAAATATTATAATGAAGCCTGAGAATATATTTTGTACAAGCCTGAAGTTTCTTTTTATAATGTCTGCTTCTAAAGATTAGGGGCATTGCATTGGGGACCTTAAATTAGTATTCGTTAAACACGACATCTTTTGTTCAATTTTATCCTGAAATTTCTACACAAATCTTTGTGATCTTACCAGGTAATCATTCTAATTTCTACAGAAGTTAAAATGGCATGTAATGAACTGGATTTTGTCAACAAAAAAGGTAATGAACTGAATGCCTTCTAAATTCATTCATGGCGCGATATTCTCAAGTCATAAAGGTAAGTTTCTATATCCTCCTCCTGTTTCGAATCAAATGTGTTACCATGTTAGCTGCTGACCAAGCTACAGTTCTCTTTGTTTGACAAGCTATGGTGTGTTGTACTACCACATGCCGTAGGTTAGTTAATTCTGATATACCCAACGATGTAAAAGATATGATGCCGAGAGAAGGGAGCTGGTAGGCATACTGTGGTTTCTTGCAAGTGCTTTATGAAGCTCGTCACTTTTTTTGGAGATCAATCAGCAAGTGTGCATTGATCCCTTATACTGACTTCATTCTTTTCACAAGATTTTGCTGGTTTGCCAACTATAATTTTAGATTTCTCTCTCAGAATATAAATTTCTAAATTAGCAGACGCTCCGAGCCATCAAATCAGATCCTAATGGGGTATGCATTTATGTATTAACTTCAAGTACCATAGGAGAATATTGACTTACGTATTAATTTCATGTAAGAGAATAAGGTGAGGCAAACATATTATATGGATGCTTATAAATATTTTCCGAGAACGCCGTAGCAACGCACGGGCATTCATCTAGTTTACTATTAAATGGGAGTTGGTGCTTCGTACGTCGTCTGACCGTGGTCTGCCAGATCGCTGGCTCGCTCCTTCGATCGCCCGCACCCGCGTGAAGCCCATCTCGAGTTGACACTTTCCGGCCCAGTAAAGCATCGCAGCTGGGCGCTCGATTCCGCATCTCCTTCACCGAATCTCTCTACCATCCAGATGTAGCGCTGACTCCCCCGATTCCCTCCCGATCCATCTCCCTCCCCGGTGTCCAGTGCTTCCGGCGATCTGGATGAGCAAGACGGCAGCCTCTCCCCCACCTTCTCTACCTTGTTTTTCTCGAGCCTTCCTCACCGGCGGACGCATGCCCCTGCGCGGCAGCGCCGGAGGGCCCTGCACGGGGGCGCCCCAAAAATTACGGCCGGCCTGCGATCAGATCAAGCACCAGGCACTTCGCGGCGCCGGCATCCACAACCAGCCGACGGCCTCTTGTTGATTTGATTGCTGCCTGCTGGGTTGATTGATGTTGCTGCTGACCTGCTATCCACTGTCTTTCATCTGTCTAGCGGTGGGGGTTATGGCCAAGGTTCTGTTCCACAACCCATAGGTTGCCCGTCGCTGCTCGTGGATGTTGCAGCACTTTTTCGGCTTCAGATATTGTTTTTCTTTCCATTTAATTAGCTTGCCTATGCAAAGAACTAATTATATAAGCAGGCTTCCAAGGTATTTCCGTTGGCTCTAGGTGTTAACCTGATTAGACAATCTTTATCCAGCATCAATGTGAGTCTTAGCAGATCTATACGTTTTGTATGTATCTGCGCTCCTCTTTTCTGGTGATTTGATACAAACTAGAATGATATGGTCAGAGATGAATATATTGTTGATTTGGTACATATTCTATCATGTAGGCTTAAAGTGGCTGCAACTTGCGGTTATAGTCCTTTGAGATCTATAGCCATAGGTCGTGCGAGAAATTAAAAGTAAATTAGTTGATCAGATGAGATAATTGGCACGGAGAATATTTGTGTTACTAAAGTGAAATGTGCTTCTTCTCTTTCACAAGATGGTAATTCAATGGCTGTGGGCAGGATTATATGTCGGGGGCTACTCCCGGGTAGGGTAAAGTTGTGGTATAAAGAGCTCTAAAGGCGGGACCGGGTCAACCAAGTCCCGGAGGGACCGAGGCATGGTGTCACTGCAAACCGGCTTATGGCAACCGGGTCGCGGAGGCCGGGTTACGTTAGCTGGGTCATCCTAACCGACATATACCAACCGGGTTGTGCTGACCGACATTTGTATGTCGGTAACCTGTTTGTCTGCTTATGTGCAGGGAAGATCATTCGGGAGGGGAATCCGGCATACCCAAGCCGGGTTATCCTGGTGTCGGACAGAGGTCAATGCTCCTGTCACCTCCCGTCTGACACGGGAGCGTCTGACACGGAGGCGCCTGACACGGGCGCGTGCAGGAGGGGCGAGGTGACCGGTCTCCCGTAGGCTGACCAAGGACATACCTGCAGGCTACGAGACAGACATGGGCGTGCCATGTCTGGTCTCTAGCAGAGGGTACATTCTAGGTGTGCAGGAGATGGGCGCGCCGCGTCTTGTCTCTGGCAGGAGTGCCATCATGACATATCCTTGGCGTGGCTACAGTGCGCCCAAGGGTACTTCGGTAACTCGGTTGGGCCTTTATATAGGGCTTCACCCCCTCCTGCGTGAGGGACGTCCACCGAGGGAGAGAAAGGAAGACCCAGAGATATCTTTCTACCCGTAGCTTCATCTTCTTCATTGTGTTCATCCCCATTGCTGGGATCTTACAGCTCAAGGAGCAGCTTGTACGCCTGGTACCGAGATATATACAGAGAGAGACAGACAGGAGTAGGGGTTTTACCTCCTCATGAGGGCCCCAAACCTGGGTAGATCTTGGTGTGCTTGTGTGTTCTTCGTGTGTGCTTCTTAGCACGCTAGCCCTCTCCCAGATTCCACCTGCGTCCATCGGCCCCACACTTTAGCCATCCTATGGCATCTGCCGTGATACCACCACGACAGTTGGCGCCCACCGTGGGGCCGGCAGCGGCGCTGGCTGGTGTGACATTCCGGACGGGCTCCATCATCAACTCCGGCGAGCGCGTCGTTTGCGGGCTCGTCTGCAAGCTCGGCGCGCTGAACTTCATCAGCGACAACGCGTGATGCTTCGGCAGCAGGCCGTTCCCGACGAACGGCTGCCTCATCAGCTTCGGCACCTTCGTGACCTACGTCGCCACCGAGGTTGTCTGCAAGTACCCCGAGCAGGTGCTTGTGGCTGAGGATCCTCCTGCTGTCTGTGCGGCTCGCGGCCGGCGTAGCGCTCGCCCCGGGAGCTGCGCAGAGGTCATGATGACCGGCACTGCGGCTGATGCCGGTAAAGGAGACCCCGGCAAAAGAGATGCCGGTAATCCCGCACCAAAGGTTACCAGATCGGCGAAAGTGCCGCTGGAGAGGAGGGAAAACCTCCCCGGACAGGCCGGTACATCCCATGTGCCGGTTAAGCCAGCTCATCTCGAGGAGATAATAGAGAAACTGGTGTGCCAGTAGTTGCCGGTACAGATGCTGCCCAATCAGAGGCAGAGTTGGAGGCACGGCGTCAGAGCTTGCTTCAGGAGGCTCTGGAGATGGCCGAGGTACGGAGAGAGTTCGGGATAACTGTCCGTGAGTATAACCTAGCACATGGTTTTACCCCGGTAGCTGCTCGCCCTAGTCGAGTAGAGGATGTGCGCAAGAGGGGTAAAAACCTCAATGCCGAGATTGCTAGAGATGGTAGATCTAGCTCCAGCAAAACTCCTAGTGCCTTATCGGTCGAAAAACCGATGTATAGTTCCCCTGCTAAGACTCTTAGAGCTGCCGAGGCAGCAAGAGCCGAGTTGTCTGGCTTATCCGGAGAAGCTCTCCGCAGGCAGCAAGACCGAGTTAATGAGCTGGTAGCTGTGGCTACCCGGCAGAATGAGGCCTATCGCAAGGCCAACACAGTTGCAGGTGGGCCCGATGTTGTTCACTCGGCTAGGGGAGCTAGTGGATCTAAGGGGCAAGCTTCTTCACCGCATGTCGGTGAGATCGTGACCGGAGTGTAAACTCCGGTAAGAGCAAACAGATGCAGGTGTATGATCCGGCGTGCCGGAAAACAGGTGGTTGGGCGAGGTAGTGCCGGCCGGGGTAGAAGCAATCCCGGTCAGGCGGTCCAGGTGCCGGGTAGTTAACTCGGCTGGCCGAGGTTATCCACCTCGGTATCCGACACAAAATCTCGCCCAGCAGCAGCAAAATGTCGGGCATGTCCAGCAGCCACAATTGTTGAACAGGTGGCTAACCGTTATGATGATGGTTACTCGGCTATGGAGAAAGCTGGGTATCCGAGATATGAAGGTGCACTGGGATCTCGGTTGGGACTCGCCAGTTGTCACCAAATGATGCACGCTACAAGTTGGACAGATTTATATGTCCGAGATGCTGGAAGAGCAAGGTCCACCTGGACCTGCATGTTTTGGACCTCGGATCATGAGGGAGCCACCGGTGCGGCACTTTCAGTTGAACCGAGGTGCAAAAACATATGACGGCAGCACTAAGCCGGAGGACTGGCTGACAGATTATGTGTCGGCAGTGCATATCGCGGGAGGAAACCATGGGCGGTGAGGTATATCCCGCAGATGTTGGAAGGGCCAGCCCGGATTTGGCTGAACAACCTGCGAGAGGGCAGTGTTGATTGCTGGCTGGACTTTGAAGAAGCATTTGTTAGCAACTTCTCCAGCACGTACAAGAGACCGAATCGTCCTCAGCAGCTTGCGATGTGCAAGCAGAGGGATAATGAAACTGACCGGGATTACTTAACCCGGTGGAGTACTATTCGCAATTCCTGTGAAGGAGTTGTAGAGGCACAGGCCATATCTTGGTTTGCCCAGGGGTGCCGACACGGCTCCATGCTCTGGCAGAAGTTGCAGAGGGAAATGCCGGCCACCTGGCCGAGACAATCCGGATTGCGGATAGCTATGCACTGGGTGATCCGATGCAACCTTGCTGAACTCGGGAGAGCCGAGTAGAAGATACCCGGTGAATAACAGACCCGGGCCAGTCAGGCAGAACGATCGCCAGGACTTCGGAAACAAGAGAGAGAGCCGGATTACCGGTATGGCTCAAACCAGGTTGCAGCGTAAACCAAGACCAGCCAGATGCCGGTAATAGCCAGCGTCCGAAGTTCAATGGCCCAGCATGGGGCCAGAATCAAGAAGGGAAGAGGCCATGGGGTGACCAGAAGCCATTAACTTATGAGGCTATGTTGGATGGGCCTTGCAGTTTCCACACCCAAGACATCCGCAGGCCTGCAAACCATACAACTCGGCAGTGCAGCTGGTATCAGCGCACAAGGGGAGAAGGAGCCAGAGCCGGAGGAAATCAAGGGGGGCACCTCAGAGAATTCCGCCGAGGCAAAACTTGCCGCTTACCGGAGCAAATGCTATCCCGGTGATCCGCCAGTTCCGAGGCAAGCAGATCCGAAACCTGTGAATCAGGTGAATGTCGGAGGGAACAACAACAACACTGGTCCCAGCAGGCAGGGAGAGTATCCCCAGGGAGATTACAGAGAAGCTCATCAGAGCTATGTGGTCTTTGTGACCGAGCCAACTGACAAGAAGAGCTTGCATCGGCGTGCACTGGAGGTGAACGCAGTTATGCCGGCAGTGCCGAAGTATTTGCACTGGTCCGAGCAAGAGATCACTTGGAGCAGAAGGGATCATCCCCGAGTTATGCCAACTCCGGGAGGTTATGCATTGGTAGTGGATCCGACATTCTTTGGACCCACCATAATGTTCGGTTCACCCGAGTTCTCATTGATAATGGGAGTGCTATCAATATCATGTACCGAGACACCATGGTGAAGATGGGTATCTCGGCAAATATGCTGCAGCCGAGTTCTACCACCTTTCATGGCATAGTGCCAGGTGTTCATGTGCACCTATGGGCAAAATTTGGGTTGATGTGTTGTTTGGCACCAAGGAAACTGCCGAACTGAGAGCATCCAGTTTGAGGTAGTGGACCTCGAAAGTCCATACCATGCTTTACTCGGTAGGCCTGCACTGTCCAAGTTCATGATATCCACCATGTGGGTTACCTCAAGATGAAAATGCCGGGTCCTAATGGCATCATCACTATCTCGGGTGATTACAAGCGTGCACTGGAGTGTGCCTCGGCTGGATCGTGCTTAGCCGAGTCACTGATCATCGCTGCAGAGAAGAAGAAGATCCATGAAGTGGTGGCATTGGCTCAGTCCGCACAACTCGGCATGCCGGGTATGGCTAACCCGGAGCAGAATGCAACTTTCGAGGTGCCCAAAGGAGACCAAGAAGATCAATGTTGACCCGGCATGTCCGGACCACAACGTCATCATTGGTACCGGGTTAACTGAGAAATAGGAAGGCGAGCTCAGTCACTTCCTCCGTGAGAACCGGGATATCTTTGCATGGTCAAATCAGGACCTGCCAGGTGTTCCGAGGGAGTTGGCTGAGCACTCTTTGTTCGTCAGACCGGATATGAAACCGGTGAAGCAACCTATGCGGCGTCTCTCGGATGAGAGGAGAAAGGTGATAGGTGATGAACTGGCCAGATTACTTGCATCTGGGTTCATCATGGAAGTGCTGCACCCGGACTGGTTGTCTAACCCGGTCCTGGTGGAAAAGAAAAAAGATGACCCAAATGTGGCCATTGTGTGGCGTATGTGTATTGATTACACAAACTTGAACAAGGCATGTCCTAAGGATCCATTCCCGCTGCCTCGGATTGATCAAGTGATCGATTCCACAGCCGGGTGTGAGCTGTTATCCTTTGTAGATGCGTATTCTGGTTTTCACCAGATACCACTGAACCCTGCTGATCAAATGAAAACTGCTTTTATCACCCCGTATGGGGCTTATTGCTATCGTGTCATGACCTTTGGTTTGAGAAATGCTGGTGCCACTTACCAGAGATGTATGCAAAAATGCTTGCATGATCAAATAGGAAAAAATGTGCAGGTGTATGTCGATGACATTGTCATCAAGTCTAAGGAAAATCCTCTCTGATTGATGATCTCCGAGAAACATTTGAGAATCTGAGGAAATTCCGGATAAAACTTAACCCGGACAAATGTACCTTCGGTGTGCCGGCAGGCAAATTACTCGGTTTCCTCGTGTCAAGCCGAGGTATCGAGGTGAACCCGACAAAAATCCGTGCTATTGAAAGCATGAGGTTACCGACATGTCTCAAAGACGTGCAGAAATTCACTGGATGTTTGGCATCTTTAAGTCGGTTTGTTAGCAGGTTGGGGAAAAGGCATTGCCTTTGTATCAACTCATGAAGAAAACAACCCACTTCGTGTGGCCCCGCAAGCAGATGCGGCGTTCACCGAGTTAAAAAAGATGTTGGCAACTGCGCCGATACTGGCTTCACCATTACCCAAAGAGCCGATGTTGCTCTACATTGCAGCCACAAACCGGGTTGTGAGTGTCGTATTGGTAGTGGAGCGAGAAGAGATGGCAAAACTGTGCAGAGGCCAGTGTATTACCTGAGCGAGGTGATCTCGTTGTCCAAGCAGAACTATCCGCACTACCAGAAAATGACATATGGTGTCTATCTGGCTGCTAAGAAGTTGAAACATTACTTCCAAGAGCATTCAATCACTGTGGTGTGTGAGGCTCCTATCTCGGAGATCATTGGGTGTAAAGATGCAACTGGCCGAGTAGCCAAGTGGGCTATCGAGGTGTCCCCTTACACTCCTCACTATGAAAGAAGAGATGCCATTAAATCTCAGGCACTGCCGGATTTCCTGGTGGATTGGGCTGAAATGCAATATGAGCCACCACGGCCTGACCCCAATTACTGGAGAATGCACTTTGATGGTTCAAGGAAAAAATTGGTTTAGGTGCCGGGGTAGTCCTTACCTCGCCTAAGCGAGATCAACTGAGATATGTGTTGCAGATTCATTTTGCGGCATCTAACAATGTGGCCGAGTATGAGGCACTTGTTCATGGGCTAAATGTGGCCAAAGAAATTGGTATTCGCCGGATAGAATGTTTCGGAGACTCGGATTTGGTGGTGCAGCAAGTCTCGGGAAATTGGGATGCTTTAGACGCCAACATGGCGTTGTATCGGTTTCATGTCCAGAAGATCTCGGGGTTCTTTGAAGGTTGCGAGCTCACGCATATACCTCGGGCTGAAAATGACGCCGCCGATGTACTGTCCAAGCTAGGTTCATCCCGGGATCCAATTCCACCCGGCATAGCCTTGGAGCATTGAGGAAGCCATCAATCAAACCATCGCCGGAGTCCGAGTCAATTTTTATCCCGGCGAAACCGGAGTCTGGTGCTGTTCCCATGGACGTCGATGTCGGATGCATTTGGGAGAACCCGGGGACTGCTTGGCAGAACCCGGGGACTGGTTACTCTATCTCGGAAGAAGTAATGTCGGTTGATCTCATGGAGGTGGATGATCTGATCTTTCCTGTGCGTCCTGTGCCGGAGTGGGCACAACCAATAATGGCATATGATGGATGGGAGTTTGCCAAGTAATGAAGTTGAAGCTAGGCAAGTGCAAAGAAGATCCAAGGCATACACCATCATCAACCAGGAGTTATACAAGAGAAGTGTGACCGAGGTACTGCAGCGCTGTGTCGAGCCGCAGGAAGGGCAAGAGATGCTCCTGGAATTCATCAGGGAGAATGTGGTCATCATGCTTCATCAAGAGCCTTGGTGGCTAAGTATTCCGGCATGGGTTTTATTGGCCCAGTGCTTTGAACCAGGCAGAAGATATCGTCGAAAGTGTGAGGGATGTCAGAGGTTTGCTAAAAAGATACACCTGCCAGCCTCGGCACTCAAGACAATTCCAATCACTTGGCCCTTTGCAGTTTGGTGCTGGATATGGTGGGAGAATTCAGGCCAGCCCGAGGTAACATGACTCATATGCTGGTAATGGTGGACAAGTTCACCAAGTGGATCGAGGTAAAGCCAATCCGG
Source organism: Poa pratensis (assembly GCA_947311845.1). Taxonomy (NCBI): domain Eukaryota; kingdom Viridiplantae; phylum Streptophyta; class Magnoliopsida; order Poales; family Poaceae; genus Poa; species Poa pratensis. The sequence goes on along the minus strand of CAMZMU010000052.1, from coordinate 129,047,351 downwards.
AAGTGTGATGGTCACACAGCGGTGACCTTTTTGAAGGACATCATTTTGAGATATGGTTACCCCCATAGCATTATCTCGGATAATGGCACAAACTTTGCTGTGGGAGAGTTTGCTCGGTTCTGTGCGGATAAGAGAATTCGGTTGGACATAGCCTCGGTGGCACACCCTGAGGCAAATGGGCAAGTGGAAAGAGCAAATGCATTGGTGTTAGCCGGTATCAAAGCCCGGTTGATTGAACCACTGTTGCGAACTCCGGGATGTTGGATAGAGGAGATACCAGCAGTGCTGTGGGGTCTAAGGACCACACCAAATCGATCAACTGGCTATACGCCATTTTTTCTGGTCTATGGAGCAGAAGCGGTACTACCAACCGACATGGAATATGACTCGCCAAGAGTGGCGCTGTACACTGAAACCGAGGCAAAAGAAGCTCGGGAAAATGATGTTGATTTGCTCGAAGAAGCACGAGAACTGACCTTATCTCGGTCAGCTATATATCAGCAAAATCTCCGACGCTATCATAGCCGGAAGATCAGCCCTCGGGTTTTCCGAGAGGGAGATTTGGTGTTGAGGCTAGTGCAACGCAGTAAAGGCCGACACAAGTTGTCACCTCCATGGGAGGGACCATTCATTGTGAGCAAGGCTCTGCACAATGATTCATACTATCTTATAGATGCGCAGGCACCGAGGAAAAATGTGATGGACAAATCCGGAGAGGAGACCAAAAGACCCTGGAATGTAGCTCTACTCCGTCCCTTTTACTCATAAGGGCGCAGTGTATGTATCTCGGTTTTTCCTTTGAAAAAATGCCGGCACTCCGAAAAGAAACTCGGGGACTGCCTTGTCCTATGCATGTGTTTTGTCTCGGTTTTTATCTGTGTTGTTCATATGTCGGATGATTTTGAGACCTCGTTTCAAAGTTCAAGTAATGTATGCTATTTTGTTGTGATCTTGTGACTCGACTGACGAACGCCGAAATGGCAGTCAAGAGCAGAGGTTATGGTATATGGTAAACATGAAAGTGAACTCGGGGACTCGGTCCTAGAAAGATCCGACATATGTCGTTTACTAACCCGGTTTTTTCTTGTGTCGGATGACTCTAAACCTTACCTCAAAATTTATAAGTATTGTATGCTATATTTTCTATCTTGTGACTCGACTGTCGAACGCCTGTATGGTAGACAAGAGCAAAGATCGACAAGTATAGTGAACAAGAAAATAAATTCGGGGACTCGGTTTAAATTGATCCGACATAAACCTCGTCTTGTGCGAGTTAAGCAAAATAAAGTAGTCTTGGAGGAGATTAAAATGTATATTACATCTGCACCCGGCATTCCGGGGATTTAACGGTTTAAATTCATCAAAGTTAAGCAGCAGCTTCGGAGGAAGGAGCAGCTCCGGTTGCAGGGACAGACCCGGATGACGGAGGAACCTCGGTTGAAGGAGGAGCCTCGGTTGCAGGAGTAGCTTCGGTCAGTGGAGGAGCAGACTCGGGGGCAGTTGGAGTGACCTTGCTGATTGCTGAGGCATCAATGAGGTCAGACATGGTCTTCAAAGATGTGTCGATAGCACTCTGTTTATCCAAGTCAGGCGTTGGCTCTTTGGAGATCTCGACTCCAGATTGCTTCGCAGTTTTAACCGAGTCATCAGGAATTGACTCGGAGTTAGTAGACTCGGAGTCAGAAGCAACATACTCTTGCTCGGAGCCATCACCAACCTCGACCTCGACCTCTTCTTCTTCTTCATCAGAGTAAACCACACCAGGTTCGACAGACCGAGTGTTGGCAAACCTGGCCATGAAGGTAGCAGCTTCCCCGCGCTTAGCAATCAATGCCGGGTCATTGGCCCAGGGGGAGCCATCCCGCAGAGTACGCAAGCCGTCGAGGTTGATTTCCTCGTACCAGGTCATAAGGAAGAGCAAAGCTGCATCGGCCCCGGCACGAGCAGAAGAAGACCTCCATTCCCTTAGCCGAGTCTCGGTTTGCTGCAAGCATGCGGATAACTCGGCAATAGTCTTGACACTGGGAGAGTCGGGCCACAAGACGTGGTAGGCTCGGATACCAGCATTAAGAAGCTCGACACCGATGCTCCTCAAGGGAGAAATGCGAGCTTGGAGTGCAATCAAGTGGTCGTCGATGTCCAAGCTTCGGATAGCGGAACCCCGGATGCCTCGGCTCTCGCAGCTCGGGCCTTCTTCACAGTGTTGGCTGCAGCAGCTTGGCAATGCTCGAAGTGTTCTGAGAGCAAGTAGGCTGACGCCGAATCAAATGAGATACCGACACAAAAATCCGGATCAAGAAGATAAAGAAAAAAAGATATGATTCAGGAAACTTACTGTCCATTTCGGCATTAAGCTTGCTGAGCTCAGCCAGCCACTTGGCAGCGTTTGCCTTGAAGGCATCCAACTCTCCTTCAGCCTTGGTAGCTTTAGCCTCGCATTCAGAAATATGCGCTTGGATCTTCTGGTCACCTGCAGCACGCTTCTCCAGAGCTGCCTTCAGTGTGTTCCTCTCCTTCTTCAGCTCGGTCTTCTCTTTTTCGACCCGGTCAAGATCTCGCTTGAGCCGAGTCACCTCGGACTGTTCTTCTTTAAGAGCACGCTTGTGCTCAGTCTCCTTCTTTTTCATTTCCTCCTGCTGGTTCTGGAAGGAAAGCTTGAGCTCCCGGTGCTCCAGGGCTAGATTCTTGAAAATCCGGCTGCGAGTGTTGGTGCAATCCTGCCAGAAGAAAAGAGGTTCGTGAGGATAAAAAGAATCTCGGGGACTGGAGCCGAGATTGACGGAAAGTACTGACAGAGTTAAGTCAAAAAAGAGTCTCGGGGACTGTGAGCCCGAGGTTAATGAAAGATCATACCGAGTCATCTAGACATGAAACTCGGGGACTGGTTGTCCGAGTTTAATGTAAGCTCATGCCGGATAAACTCGACATGAGACTCGGGGACTGGGCTTTCCAGTGTTGTTAACAAGTTAATTTTAATGATCAAGTTGTTGAAGATTCAAGCCGAGTTACCTATTACTCGGACGAGTATCAGTTACTCAACCCGAATCTCGGGGACTGTGTGTAGTGTGACTTGTGATCATTGAAAAGTAAATGCAAAGTTCTAAGAAAGTTACCTCGACGACCCTGCTAGCCTGAAGGGCCGAGACCTGCAAAGAGTGCAGGGATTGCGCAACAAGGCCAAGGCCAACCGGGTGTGGATTTGCCGGAGTAGAGGAAACTTCGCTGGGATCCGCGGCGTTCCAGTCCATCACGCACTGTCCAACCGAGCCGAGGCTGTTGTCACTCGGGGTGCGAAGACTCGGAAGAACATGGCTGTTGACCCGGGGGCGGGAAATCATCTCGGAGAGATTTTTGTACGCCAGGTTTGCTGTTGGAGTCACGGTAATTTGCCTGCTCTGGTCGGTTGAAGGTTGGCCAGAGGCTTGCTGACTCGGCACAGTTGGACGCGGTGGTGCCGGAGTTCGGGCTGGTACTGGGGGCTCCTGCTGCTTCTGCTGCTTCTCCTGTTGCTGCTGTTGCTTCTTCTGCTTCTCCAGTTGCTGCTGCTGCTTCTGTTGTTGTTGCTGTTGCTTCAACTGTTGCTGTTGCTTGTTGTGCTTCTGCTGGGCACGAGGTGAGAGGCGGGGATCCGGCTTAGACAAGGTCTTAGTCGGGGTCTTCACCCGCTCCGTCTCCGAGTCTTTACGAGGGGGAGGGGAGATTGGTCTTGACCCGGAGCCGAGGTTTGCTCGAGGCCTTGGTCTCCTCCCTGGTCCGAAGCAGGATTCGGTGGCGGAATGTCGGCCGAGGTAGCGCACACCGGGGAAGGGATTGCCCCTCCGGGGCTGCTAATCCCGGTGTTGACCGCCAGGGGTGACGATGAAGGGATAGGAGACAAAATGGAACTGTGGGTCTGTTTTGCGTCGATGGGATCGCTGCATAAACCGAGATAAAGTGTTAACTCGGGTGAGAATAACTTCGGTGAAAGTAAGAAGGAAAGAATGAGAGCAAGAAAAGTTATGCGAAGTTTATCTTACCCCTTGCTGGTTGGTAGGGCCTTAGCCTTACGCTTGATGATAACCTTCTTGGCTTTCTTAGCCGGAGGAGCCGCTGACCCGGACGCACCGGAGCGTTTCCGGGATGTGCCTGGGGCACCCGGGTTGGCTGTAGCAGAAGGTGCAGACCATGAAATAGGAATAGCATCAATGGGATCTAGGATTCGACAATCGTCATCTTCATCGTCTGACAAGTCTTGAACGAAGACTCGAGCGGATAGCTTACCCGAGATAGAAGCCTTGGCACGAGGAACCGGCATATAATCCTCGTTGTCCGGGTCTTCAGTCTCCTCAGGTCGCGCACGGCGATCTTTTGTCCATTTCCTGGTCTTCAGGTCCCCGTCTTCGGTGGCTTGTCGAGTAAACAGCTGCAGGAGGAGTAGAGTAGAGTTGGATTAGTCAGATGGTGCTTCACCGAGATAAAAATAACCTCGGAAGGCAGAGCTGTGTCAGTTCAAAGGCGACAAACTAACCGGAGGCGGAAGCCGGGATCGCTGAAACGACTCTACGCCCCATTGCCAGTCATCCACCATCTCGGTTTGGGCGATGGCCTTGACCCGTCTCCTAACTTGGGGGTGGGTAAGATCATGAGTGCTGACCCGGGTAGGGTCCAGCAGACCACTCATGTGGCAAATCTTGTGCACACGGTGCTGAAGAGGGTTGACTCGGCGCATGACGAATGTCCTCAAGAGGTCGTCTGCACCGAACTTCTTTGCCAGCAGACCCTCAAGGGTTTGGTGGATCAGTTGAACCTCAGGAATGGTGTCCTGCGGGTCATAGTTCCAGTTTAACTCGGCTGTGGGGGGAGCAATGTCGAACTCCGGCAGGTTGAGAACATCCCGGTCAGCTGGGCTCTTCACATAGAAAAAGGACCTTTGCCACTTCCGGCAAGATTCTAATCCGGTAATCCGAGGAAAAATGGAGTGCTTCCTCGGAGTGATGCTAGCCGCGCCGCATGCGGTCATATCCTTCACGACCTCCTCCTTGTTCGGAATGGTTTGCTTCCGGAGGCGGAAGTACTTGGCCCAGGCGGCAACAGTGGGCCAGAGGCCGAGGTACCCCTCCATAATGGAGGCAAAGGAGGAAAGTGATGTAATGGTGTTGGCAGGAAGATGGTGAGGTTGTAAACCGAAGTTGTCGAGAAATTCCCGGAAGAAGGGGCTAGCGGGGAGTCCAAACCCGCGCTGAAAGTGCGCAAGGAAGACCACTCGTTCTCCCGGTTCTAGAACTGGTTCGAGTTCTGATCCGGGACGCCGACATATAACCTCGGCCGTGATGCGCCGAGTCTTGAGCAACCAGTCGAGGTCATCTTGTACTATGTCGGATCCCTCCCATCCGCCTCGATTGCTGGCTGCCGCCGATGACTCGGCCGGGTCAGGGGTGCTGCGACCTGACATCTCCGGGTCAAAACCTGCAAAGAGTACAGACGCAATCGAGATAAGTAACCCGGAGTTATGAATCAAGACTCGGAATAGAGCGCGGAAACCGAGTTAGGTGACTCGGAGACCGAATTAAGTATCTCGGTTTAGGTTGCCTGTTTATCTCGGAAAGTTGATTCGGGTAAAAGTTATAAACTTGACTTTGCCTAAATCTGTGAGCAAGCAAGATCTACCGAGCAAATAAAAAAGAAAGTAAAACATGAGCATAAGGCAGAGAAAGTTGAAACTATCAGGAGCAATGTCAGGATATCAGTGCGAGAAAGATCCAGAGGGGATCTAAGCCATTAGGCTCGATAGCATCTAAGCAGTTGGATGTGAAAGCGTCTGCGAAGAAGAGGAGCAAAAACATTGGAGAGGAGGACCGTGTTCATCGGAGGGGATGAACACGTTCATCGGCAATGGCAAGGGCAAGAAACTTACCGGAGATCGCGGCGGCGATGCGAGGCGAAGAAGTGCATGGCGTGCTGGAGTTGCACGTGTCCGGTGGCGGCGCGAGGTGCTGCGGTGGGCGATGGCTCGAGAGATCCGGCGTCGTGCGGTGGTTGAGCTCTCTGCGCGGCGGCGGCGGGGTCACAGGAAAGAGAGAAAGAAGAAGATGGATGCGGAGAAGGCGAGGAGAGGTGCCCGCTCCCCTATTTATGGGCGCGGGGCGCGCGCGGTTTCCTTATTTACCGCGTGCGGTTACCGTAACGCCTGCGCGGATTGTCTGCGCACGATCTGTGCGGTTACGATATTCGCGGCCGCACGATCCGCCACATCGTGGGTCACAAGGTGGTAACTGCCCGCGGCGTGATCGCGTGCGGTTATTGGCGCGGGAATCGAGGAGACACGCCTCGGTCAAGCGCACTCGAGTGCCTGTGAGACATGACAGCTCGTGACGTGCGCGGCGTGTGAGCAGAGACACGTATGTCCGCGCGCAGGAACCAAGGTAGCGCACAGCGTCTCTCTGCTACGTGCTGTGGAGAGATCTTTGAGAGATTGTGTGGATCTTTTTGTGTCGGTTAGACCAATTGGAGGAGGAAAGTCGGGCAAAGTTACTGGTTTGACTCGGAGAAACTCGGCTAGACCGGGACATGTTTTGATTCGGAAAGGCAGTTGGTTCGGCTTATTTTGTTAAACCTGGTGTGACCCTTCATCCGAGGTTGTCGGACCGCACCAGCTTCGGGTACTAATGTCGGGGGCTACCCCCGGGTAGGGTAAAGTTGTGGTATAAAGAGCTCTAAAGGCGGGACCGGGTCAAGGTCAAACCGGTCAACCAAGTCCCGGAGGGACCGAGGCATGGTGTCACTGCAAACCGGCTTATGGCAACCGGGTCGCGGAGGCCGGGTTACGTTAGCTGGGTCATCCTAACCGACATATACCAACCGGGTTGTGCTGACCGACGTTTGTATGTCGGTAACCTGTTTGTCTGCTTATGTGCAGGAAGCTCATTCGGGAGGGGGAATCCGGCATACCCAAGCCGGGTTATCCTGGTGTCGGACAGAGGTCAATGCTCCTGTCACCTCCCGTCTGACACGGGAGCGTCTGACACGGAGGCGCCTGACACGGGCGCATGCAGGAGGGGCGAGGTGACCGGTCTCTCGTAGGCTGACCAAGGACAGACCTGCAGGCTACGAGACAGACATGGGCGTGCCATGTCTGGTCTCTAGCAGAGGGTACATTCTAGGTGTGCAGGAGATGGGCGCGCCGCGTCTTGTCTCTGGCAGGAGTGCCATCATGACATATCCTTGGCGTGGCTACAGTACGCCCAAGGGTACTTCGGTAACTCGGTTGGGCCTTTATATAGGGCTTCACCCCCTCCTGCGTGAGGGACGGCCACAGAGGGAGAGAAAGGAAGACCCAGAGATATCTTTCTACCCGTAGCTTCATCTTCTTCATTGTGTTCATCCCCATTGCTGGGATCTTACAGCTCAAGGAGCAGCTTGTACGCCTGGTACCGAGATATATACAGAGAGAGACAGGCAGGAGTAGAGGTTTTACCTCCTCACGAGGGCCCTAAACCTGGGTAGATCTTGGTGTGCTTGTGTGTTCTTCGTGTGTGCTTCTTAGCACGCTAGCCCTCTCCCGGATTCCACTAGCGTCCATCGGCCCCGCACTTTAGCCATCCTATGGCATCTGCCGTGATACCACCACGACATTATATGAGGTTTTACCTGACGGGTCATTCTGGTATATAAAAATTATGGCGTATCTCTGTCGGATGCTACCTGCAGTAGGAGAGGCATGTGTACACTTAAGTAAACGCATCAGTAGGATATATTCTCAGGTTTTTTTTGCTACTTGCAAAATTGTTTTAGGATGTGTGAGGCTACAACATGTAATAACGATGCACCATAGATCTACTTCTCTAGGTTTTGCTTCGAGAAAGTAAGATGAGCTTACTATGTCAAGGTAGTAAGAACTTTGCTAGGCACAAGGGGCAGAAATAAACTTCAAATCTGCTATGTTCTGTGAACTAATAGCAGTGAACGTTCGTGTTGATTGACATGTTTTTTTTTCTTTGCTACATGGATTAGTACTGCAAGCTGAAAGAGTGTCTGATGATTTTACTTGCTAAGTTTGCTACTTCGTTTCTGATATTTGTTTTGATATAATGTGATCTGTAGCCTGTAGGTGTCATACTTGTTTTGGAAACAAAATCCTGGACATTGTGATCTTCCATGCTCCCCTATCTCTAGCAGGTGTGATGACTGCCGGTCTCTCTAATTTAGTTTCCCATAATACATACTGGATTTGATCTTTCAAATGCAGTGTTGTGGCAGGTTATGGGCTACAGCTCGGGCAATGTTTCGCCAAGAGTGTTGTGGCCACGGGAGGGGTTTACGCCGAAGTAAGCTTTTATCCCAATGGTAGGCTCTGTATGTGTTTTTTTGTGTTCTTACTATGCTCTGTCGTTGCGCGGCGAGGAAGCACACGGAGCAGGTCGCCATCAGCATGGCTCTGCTGGCAGTGGCGATGGGGAAGAGACGTGATGTTCTATAGCCTGCAAATCCGTCTATCTAGAACTGTCGATGAGAGTAGAAGGCGACTGGTGCCTAGCAACCTTGTGCCGAGGTTGCTTGCAGCGCAGTGCACTTAATACATGCTACTCTTATGCAGATGCATTTTACCAGCTCTAGCAGGCAGCAGCAGCTCGCCAATTATGTCACACCTTTTATTCAACTGTAGCGGTAGTGTTATATGTGGATTTGAAGGTTCAATGTTGTTAATGTAGTAGTTGGTTGTGTGGGTCAGTACATCACGATGTAATTGTATCCCTTGGCTTTAAGATTTGAAATTCACTAGCAATCATAAGAAGGTTAGAGATGAACAGTTACTTTGTTTGGTTTCTGGATGTGGTGTATTGAATGCTTAATTGTGTTGCCGATAAGTTTTGGATGTGGAATCTCACATATTGTTAGTGGAAAACATTGTACTTTCTCTCCTTATATTGTCGGATTTGCTATTTAGTATTCAAATTGATATATAGTGAAGACTTTCTTGCCATAGCAAGGACAGAATCCAGAATCAAGGTCTCAAATACATTAATTACTTTCTCAAACAGGTGTGTAACATGTGTTATAGACGAAAGGATGACGCGTAAAATTCAGACGTGCGGAACATTCATGACAAAAGAGTAGCAGAGGAGCAAGTAGTGTCCGCCGCGGGGAAGATGGGGAGAAGGGAAGGACCGATGGAGAGAGAGGAGCAGGGCTGGCTGGAGAGCAGATGAAGTCGGTGCTGGTTTTAGCACAAACGCCAGAGTTGACAAGAGGGACTGCCAGCGCGGACGTACCAGGTGCCCGACAGGTAATGAGCATCCCAACAAACGCAAGTCACATTATTATCCATCTGCTCCACGTGGGCGCCAGTGGCAACATGCCCTATACCCTTGCACCATCTTGTACTTGAGCTACTACGTCGGTCTTTGTATTGTGGTCGATTCTGAAGCTAATTGTTGAGCTTGCAAGATGTGCTACTATTTTATGGTGAAGAAGTGTTATCCGGAACATATTTCCCTACCCATTCTTGGGTCAGTGCTGCATAATCTTTACATTTATGTAGAACATCCCAAGCTGTCCATCAATATATTTGTATTCAATTAATTATTGTGCCACTTCTCGTCAATTGCAATTCTCTTTGCTCACATCCAGGCGCATTGCCAAATAACGATTTTGGATAATAAAGTAAGAGCATGGCCAACTATCCTTAGATTTTTGGTTGCGGTTAAAGAGCTTCATTTCTATATGAAGAAGCTCCAAAGGATCAGCTCTTGACCCACCACAATCTCCAATATTAAAGAGCTTCATTTTCTATATGAAGAAGCTCTAAAGGAATAATGTCAAGCTCATGCAACTTAGCAAGCTTGCAAGTGTCATTTCTCTGGACATGCGTCTTATTTAGTTGTATTTCATTTGTTGTTTGAGGATATTATACTTGAGCTCATGACTATTCAAACGATATTGTCTTGCTACAGTCATACAAAGTAAAGTAATGTTTTTATACAAAGTTCACGACTTTAGATGGAAGGTCATAATGTGATACTATCTCCGATCCATATTAGTGGGCACAACTTTATCTAGATACACATGTATCTAGTCTAAATACTTAACTAGATACATATGAATTTAGACAAAACTATGCCCACTAATATGGATCGGAGGGAGTACAACAAATAATGAAATTCTGATCGATGTTGCCTCTACTTAGATTTGCTAGAGTTAGATTGACGTGACTGCTTGGAGAAAGGAACTTGATGGTCCGTAACGACGCACGGGCATTCACCTATGTACTGGAGATAGGAAAATATGGTAGACGGAAGATCCGATCTGATCCGATCCGCCGCATTGTTTCGCGTCTGTGCCGCACGCACCTGTAGACTGAAGTCAACACAACACCTACCCCGCTAATCTGTCCAGCGCCGTCCCTCTCTTCCAGCTCCGTCGACTACCAGTCTCCGACCACTACTCGCCGGCCGCCGCCACCCCAGCCGCAGCCATGCTCCTCACGAAGCCCCACCTCTCCTCTCTACACGCACCCAAGCCGCTCTCCAACACCACAGCCAGCCCCAATCACTTCACCCCAATCGCCGCCCCTCCCTCCTCCCGCCGCATCTCCGCCACATCCGCCGTCGCCTCCCCAGTCCCCACGGCCCTCAGCCGCGTGGACGTGCTCTCGGAGGCGCTGCCCTTCATCCAGCGCTTCAAGGGAAAGACGGTGGTGGTCAAGTACGGCGGCGCGGCCATGAAGTCCCCGGAGCTGCAGGCCTCCGTGATCCGCGACCTCGTGCTCCTCTCCTGCGTGGGCCTCCGCCCCGTCCTCGTCCACGGCGGCGGGCCCGAGATCAACTCCTGGCTGCTCCGCGTCGGCGTCCAGCCGCAGTTCCGCGACGGCCTCCGCGTCACCGACGCGCTCACCATGGAGGTCGTCGAGATGGTGCTCGTCGGCAAGGTCAACAAGGGCCTCGTATCCCTCATCAACCTCGCCGGCGGCACTGCCGTCGGGCTCTGCGGCAAGGACGCGCGCCTCATCACCGCGCGCCCCTCGCCCAACGCCGCGGCGCTCGGGTTCGTCGGGGAGGTCGCTCGCGTCGACGCCACCGTCCTCCACCCCATCATCGCCTCTGGCCACATCCCGGTCATCGCCACCGTTGCCGCCGACGAGACCGGGCAGGCCTACAACATCAACGCCGATACGGCGGCGGGCGAGATTGCTGCTGCTGTGGGCGCCGAGAAGTTGCTGCTGCTCACTGATGTGTCTGGGATACTGGCGGACCGTAATGACCCTGGCAGCCTGGTGAAGGAGATTGATATTGCCGGTGTGCGGGAGATGGTGTCTGACGGGAAGGTAGCTGGCGGAATGATCCCCAAGGTGGAGTGCTGCGTGCGAGCCCTTGCCCAGGGCGTACACACCGCAAGTATCATCGATGGACGTGTCCCGCACTCGCTGCTGCTTGAGATTCTCACAGACCAGGGCACCGGCACCATGATCACTGGCTAATAAGTTGTTCAATACCTTCCTGGTACTTTCTTATGCCCATCTGTTCAATACCTTCTTCGTACTTTCTTATGCCAATGTAGCTTTGCCACATGATTACAATAGGAGTATCGTCCTCATAATTGTGAGTTGTAATAAGAGAGTAATATCGGTTGAGGTTATACTATTTCATTAAAACGAAGCTTCTTTTGTTGGGCTGCGGTTTAGACTTTTGTCTAGCAATACAAGAATAATGCCATCTGTGCCCTTTCTCTTCTAAGTATCAAGTATAATTTGCAATACTGCATAATGCTACAATCTTCCATTTTGTAATTGCAGTTCACATGTGACTAGATTTTAAATATCACCAACCTAGTGCATCACTTATGTACTTGAATACATCTTGGAAATTTATGTGTTTCATGTGCAACCTAGTGTTCTTTGAAACCACTGAACAATCATATGAATAGGAAATGTTGCACGGTCACTATTGTTTGGGATGCTAATAATACTGCTCCTTAGCAGTTTTATACATTCATGGTTGTTGAATAGTGTTAGGATGATGGCGCAATTGAAAGAAAACAAGATATAAGGCCTTCACTAGGGCTTCTTGCCCAAGTTGCCCAAATTACTTAACTTTCTGGCCATGGCATTCATTACTTTGATATGTAGTGTTAGATTTTTCTAGAACAATGGTATGAACTAGTGTTTGACTCAAGGCTTACTTTCTTCACATCGCACATACTTTTCGGTGATTATTTTAGATTATGAAAACCTAAACTTGCTATTTTAATTCGCTCTTGATTTCATTACTCCAGCATCCCATCTACAAGTGGAGGGGTTATATTTCGCTTAATATTAGCATTCATCTTAAATTGCGTAATATTTCTGGGTTGACTTCTGTCCTTTATAAATAGCGTAGCATTCATCCCAATTACAAGTGGAGGGGTTATATGTCCTTTATGGAATGTTTTGCTTAGTGCAGTAAATTCACTCCGTATTTGATTGAATCAACCAAATGATTAGTTCACTTCCGCACTTCTTCCCATTTGATAGAACTACTTGTCTTGGAGACCAGGCTAATTATATTATTTAGAATTTGATGAGCTAGCTCGTCCTTCTTGACAACAGTCAATCCTTATGTTATATCTGTATATGGAACTAAGAACACTTTTCAGCAACTAATTAACTACCCACTACATACCAAATAAATAGTCGATGAGAATAGGCATGATGCACCAGCTCTAGAACTACTAAGAGCCATAAAGCACTATTGGTGCTGTAGTCTTGTCAATAAGCAACGATTAACCTGCAATTCTATTAACCATTTCAACTTACGTCTTTGGCAAATATTATATTTCGCCCACTGATTGTCGAGTTACGGAACTCGGACACCGGAGGTGCGAACCCCTCCTAGTTGTTCGGTAGGAGGGCGCGAGGTGCTCCGACGTCGATCCCCGGAGAACGAGCACGAACACACGAGATTTTACCCAGGTTCAGGCCGCGTCGCCGCGTAATGCCCTACGTCCTGCTTGTCTGGCTTGATTGATCGTCGGTGAAGTCGTAGAGGGTGTGGCTTACAATGCTTCCTTCTACGCTTCAGGCCTATCCAAGCTTCTCCCCGGGAAGGTCTCCGAGGTGAAGTCAGCTAGCCTTCGAGCTATATGCCTAGTAGAAAATCTCTCCCTTTCCCTCGACCTCGGTCCTCCTTTTATACTCAAGGGGCTACCATAGGGGGTCGAGTTGGCACGTCCGGTCGTCGGCCAGGGGCACGCGTCGCGGCGCTGTCCAGGTGGCGGTCTTCGGCTGTCGCCGTGTCGACGTGCCCGCGGCGTTGGCCATCATGCCGCGCCTTCAGCCGGCATTGATGTGACGGCCCGTCTAGGGCTGCTCCGGATCTGGCTAGGCGGATACGCTCAGCCTTGCCCGCGATGGGACGGGTGATCAGGTCCCATCGCGCGCAGGACCCTACTTCCGTCGCGGAAGTGCCGGGTCTTGTCTGTGGCGCCCGTGACGTTTCCTTCCCTGCGAAGCCATCTCTTCTGTCGAGGTGCAGGAATCTCCTTCCACGTGGCGTGACCCCTGACCTCCTTGGGGAGGGGCGCTGCCCTCTCCCGGGCCTTGGGGCAATCCCGCTCCCGGGTTCCCCCCTTTCTGTTGTGGACGGGTCTCTGCTCGGGGGCGTCCTTCTGCAGCGCAGGGGGCCCACTCGCCTAAGGCCCGTGCTGCGGACGCGTGGCCGAAGCCACGGGTGTCTTGTCTGCGCAGAGCCCCCCGCCCTGTCGCATCGTTTATGCCGACGGTGGGAACCGACGAGCAATGTTGTAGATTCTGGGACGGTTGCACTTCCCGAGGGGAGCGGGACCGTCCGTGCGCTTCCTTCTTTATTTAAGAGGAGGAAAAACCCGCCCCCGGCTGTCCAGTCGCACTTCTCCTCCTTCTCTTCCATGGCTTCTTCCAAGAGATCATCTCCTTCGGGGAGCCCCTCTTCCCTGCCCCGAAGATTGCCGTTTCTCGCTCCTGGGAGGTCCGTGGCTCGGTCCTTTCGTCTTCTTCGTCCGCCTCGCACCGCAACTGCGTTCTCCTCGCGGCCTCGGGAGAGGGCGGCCTTCCTTGGCGGGGAGTTTGAATTCCTTGCTGCTGTTGGCTTTCTTCCTAGCTCCGACCGGTCGTCGTGGCGGGTGACGGAGGAGGAAGAGTTGGTTCCTCGCCCATCCCCCGGGTAATGTGTGCTAATTGCTTCTCACTTGGAGCGCGGGCTTTCCCTCCAGTGCACCCGTTCCTTCATTCCCTCCTTCGCTTGTACGGGATTCAGCTTCACCATCTGTCTCCTGACTGCATTACCCTTGTTTATTGCTTCATCACTTGTTGCGAGGCTTTCCTTGGGGCCCACGCCCATCTTGGCTTCTGGTGTTCCCTCTTCTTCCTCCGGGCAGGGTCGTCGGGGGAGGCGATCCCGAGTCGGAGTGCGGCGCGGTGAGAGTAGTCCCGCGCCGCTCCCCCTTTCCGAACCTTAGCTCCCTTGGCCACCCCTTGGCCACCCCGAGGAGGTGCGGGCGCTTACCGACCGCCTGAAGACGGCTGTCAGGCGTGGACTTACAGGGCTGGACCTTTTGGTGACGTGGATGGCTCGGAGAGTCCAGCCGCTGCAGCTCCGGCTCCACACGATCGGGGAGTGGTCTCCGGAGAGGGACTACTCCCGGATCATGTCAAGAGAGCTGCGGGTGCATGAGATGGAGGGGTGGGTCCGATCATCTCGGCGCTCTCGATTTGCCGCCTGTACCGGCCAGGCCTCCCGGCGCTCGGCGCTCCCGATCCTCCTTTGCGGGTAAGCCACTCTCTTCCTTCGGTGTCAGTGTCTTGGCTTGGTCATGTCTTGCTCGTCCGCTTCCGGGCCGAATCAAGGTGGCTGCACGCGTGAGGCGAACTTACCTATGTTCTTCCCTTCCTGTGCCTCGTGTAGGACCTCCCGACCAGCTCCGCGGTGATTGGCGTACTCAAGGGGCACGTGGCTGGTCTCCCGGGCCCGCTCCTCCTGATACGCCGGCTGGAAGAGGCCTTGGAGGTGTCTCCCTTGTTGCCCGTCCATGTCTTGGTCTTCTTGCAGCTGCTCCCTTACACTTGTCGCCTCTCTACATGCAGGTTGAGGCGGTAGCTTCCCGGCTGTCTCTCGCGCTCCTGCGAGCGGAAGCGGCGACCCTGCGGTCCGCCCTGGCCTCCGCCAAGGCGTCCCATCACCGGCGCTGGGGCCCCCGGTTTTCCACGGGGCCCACTAGCCCCGGGCCCCTCGGGTGGAGAGACCGGAGCGGTATTTCCCCGGGCCCGCCTATGGGCCCGGGTATTGTAATTTTGGGCGAACCCCGCGTGGTGCAAATAATGAATTTCTCTTCTCTTTTCCCTGCTGTTACTTATTAGTTCCGGGGGGATCTCTCCCCCCGAGTGCCCGCGCGGCGCGATGGCTCGGCAAACCCAGACCTAGCCGCGTGGCGCCGCCAGGGGCCCTTGTTCATGAGGAGCACGCCGTCCCGGGAGGGGGCAGGATATGCTCACGCCGGTGGGCTCACCGCTAGGGCCCCGTTTCCGGTTGCAAGTTTGCACGATACGGGGTATTCCGATCGTGCCGACTTGCGTGCCGCTAGGGCTTCTACTCCCGAGTTCAAGTTGTGGTGGCACGGCGAACTCCGACTTTGCCGAACTTTTCCGCTCTTTCCGCTAGGGGTCCGTTTCCGAACATGAGCCTCATTGGGCACGGCGAACCTGACCTTGCCGACACACTCATCCCTAGGGCTGTCTTTCCGGATACAGGTGCCTTGGCTGTTATGGGTTCCAGCCAAGGCTCCCGCCCGCGCGAGGCGGGGACTCCGGAGGAGGGGCTTTCCGGGGTGCGCGGGATCTTATGTGCGGGGCACCCTTCTTCTCCCCTCCGGGGAAGGGAGTTGACACGAGCTCACTTGACCCGGCGAACCCAGACCTGGTCGACGACGGTGTACTTGGGGGGGCACGCGTGATCCAGTGGTCCGGATGCCCCCGTTTTCCACCGGCGCGGTGGTTAGGAGGGAGGGGCACGGGCCGGAGGTGCTTTCGGCTCCGGTACCGCTCCATCCCGAGTATCTTCTTCTTTTTGGGCGGTGGCTCCGTTGCCTTCTTCACGGGGAGGCAAAGAAGGGGGCGGCAAGCACCTCCCATCCATGCGCTCCCCCTGCTCCCCAAAGTCTCGTTCGGTCACCTCGGGAGGGGTGCCTGGGGCGTCGGGGGATCCTCATGGGCCGCCTTCGCACCCCGTCCCTCGGAGCCTGGAACGTAAGTAGCACGCGCTACGCCTTGGTTGCCGGTCGTGGCAAGAGCGTTGGCCGGGGAGCCCCGCCCGGAGTTGGCTCGTGTGAGGAGCTTGAGTCTTAAGGGGCGTGGCGCCTCCATGTGTGGTCGGAGTGATATCCGAGCCATGCCAATAATTAGTTCCTCGGGGTCCTTTACCCCGAGGGTTCCAGAGAGTGTGGCAGCCCCCCATCCCCGAGGTGAGGGAGGGGCTTCTTCGATGCTTGATAGTGTTGGAGGAGGAGCGACCGCCGTGTTTCGATGAATGGCGATCGGTTGGCGTGAATAAGGGTTCCTCTGCCGATGTTGAAAGCTTTGAGCCCTCCGTAGTTGGCGATTTCCTCGGGGACGGGCCCCGCGGTAAGTCGGTGCGTGGCTCCGGGGCCGCTCGTCTCCAGTCTTCTCTTTGTGACGATGCTCTTGATCTCCTCCCGTGGCTTGAGGGTCGTTTGTGGAGCTCCAGGTGGGGCTCCGTCCTGCTTCTTCCTTGGTGTCCGCGGGTCTTCGTTGCCTGGGCCCGCCCTCTTGCTGGGGCGGTCCGGGCAGTCTCGGGCGTGGTGCCCCAGTTCCTCGCAGATGAAGCAACTCCCGCCGGTGAGTCTGGTCTCGCGCGTAGCACGCCGCCTCCCGTGGGATGCGGTGAAACTATGCACCGACCGGCAGTCCCGCGCGTCGTGGGTGCGAACCTTGTGGACGGGGCACCACGCCCCCGGCGCCGCCATCGGGCCTGGGCCCTTGGCAGCGGGGATCAGCGGGTGTCCGCGCTTCCGCAGGTTCTCCTGCGGTGGAGCTGCTGTCTCCGTGGCGAGCTCTGGGGCCCTTCATCCCTCTTCCATTCTGGCATACTTCTCGGCCAGGGCGTACAGATCTTCTAGGCACCCAACGTCACGGCAGCCGAGCTTCTCCATCATACAGATGTCGCGCAATTTCCGGCGGTAAGCCTGGATGGCAGCGGCCTCCGGCATGTCTGGACAAAAGCTCAAGGCGTGGCGAAAACGTCGCGTGTAGTGTCGGAGCATCTCCTCGGGCTCCTGCGCGGTGAGGTGCAGCTCCTCCGATCTGCGCTGGCGCTCTGTCGTCGTGGGAGTCGTTCCGATCGCCATTGGCCCCTGGAGCCCCCAGCGGTTCCGCCGCTGCTGGGGAGGACCAGGGTTTTGGCGGCGAAGCACGGGCACCGCCCCTACCTGGCGCGCCAGATGTCGAGTTACGGAACTCGGACACCGGAAGCCACCTCTTCTGGCGAGGTGCAGGAATCTCCTTCCATTCTGGCACACTTGTTCGGTAGGAGGGCGCGAGGTGCTCCAACGTCGATCCCGGAGAACGAGCACGAACACACGAGATTTTACCCAGGTTCAGGCCGCGTCGCCGCGTAATGCCCTACGTCCTGCTTGTCTGGCTTGATTGATCATTGGTGAAGTCATACAAGGTGTGGCTTACAATGCTTCCTTCTACGCTTCGGGCCTGTCCAAGCTTCTCCTCGGGAAGGTCTCCGAGGTGAAGTCAGCTAGCCCCCGAGCTATATAAAGGGCAGCCCGGTGCAGTAGCTCCCGCTTGCGTAGGGTCCGGGGAAGGGTCCGACCACTTTGGGTCTTTAGTACGCAGCCTTTCCCTGCATTTCTGCAAGAGGCTGTTTCCAGGACTTGAACCTGTGACCTCATGGTCACAAGGCAGCAGCTTTTACCGCTGCGCCAAGGCTCCCCTTTATAGCTATATGTCTAGTAGAAATCTCTCCCTCTCCCTCGACCTCGGTCCTCCTTTTATACTCAAGGGGCTACCACAGGGGGTCGAGTTGGCACGTCCGGTCGTCGGCTGGGGGCACACGTCGCGGCGCTGTCCAGGTGGCGGTCTTCGGCTGTCGCCGTGCTCGCGGCGTTGGCCTTCATGCCGCGCCTTCAGCCGGCTTTGATGTGACGGCCCGTCTAGGGCTGCTCCAGAACTGGCTAGGCGGATACGCTCAGCCCTGCCCGCGATGGGACGGTTGATCAGGTCCCATCGCGCGCAGGACCCTGCTTCCGCCGCGGAAGCACCGGGTCTTGTCCGTGGCGCCTGTGACGTTTCCTTCCCTGCGAAGCCATCTCTTCTGTCGAGGTGCAGGAATTTCCTTCCACATGGCGTGACCCCTGACCTCCCCGGGGAGAAGCGCTGCCCTCTCCCGGACCTTGGGGCGATCCCGCTCCCGGGTTCCCCCCTTTCCGTTGTGGACGGGCGGTGCCCCGCCGGCCTTCCCGGGGAGCGGGGCCCTGCGCGCCGGCTCCCCAGGGGGACCCCGTCCCCGGGACGCCGACACTGACCACCTAAGTGCTTAAATTCAGAAGGACTTCTAACTTCAGCAAAAGACCATATCTTCCCCTGGTATTGTCCTATTGATTAATTAATGGCGAGGATCGTTCCTCTATGCCACATTGCTGAGGATCGTTCCTCCATGCCACTGATGGCATGTACCATCCTAATCAAAATTTCTATTAATTAAGATTACTCAAAAATTCATGCAAAACTCTTGGCTCTCTTGCTTCATGAACTTAAGATTAGTCAAGAAATATCCTAGTAAGAAAAGATGCAAGTACAAATACTTTCCATCATATCCACTGTTGTGGACGCTAGTAAGATGGACGTGGATGGCTGGGCAGCAAGAAGATCAGGATACTCGTATTGGATTAGGAGATGGAAAGAGTCCTTTAGGAAAGAATAGGATTAGGAAGGATTCCACTTGTATAAGGAAAGGACCAATAAGTCCAGTCGTATTAGGAGAGGTCAAAGCATCCACTATATAAGGATGTCATGTATCTAGGGTTGAGACAAGCAAGAACAATCAATCTAATCTCTTCCTCGTAATTCTCTCTTCTCAACCTATGTCTACCCAATCCCTCGCAGCCATGCCGTCTGGCTATCTTCTGCACGGTAGTTATCCCGTTGTGGAACTAAGTCCACAACATCCACCTTGTCATGGTCGTAGAAAAAAATGATATATGTGTAAAACTATCTTAACATAGAGCGCATTCAACATTCACATCTGTTGACACCCTGCTGTTAAAATTTTCATGTCCTGCCCAGTCTGCCCCTAGCATTATATCCCATGTTAGTACTTAGTAGTGCTTGCGTCTGTAGTTTAGGAAAGTGTGGAACGTGCTTCAACTTATATTCAGAGTTAACCATAACTTTTGATTATTTTCACATATTTTGGAACTGTCGATGAAAGGAATCTGCCGGTACAGGACCTGCTAAGGTTGTGGAAACTGGAATATATCTGCTATCTTTGTCCAATGTATATTGCTTAGTGCTGGTTGCGTCTTGGTCCGTTATTATATCCCTGTGTTCAGTGGACTACTTGCTAGTGTTAGTTTTGATGCTAAGCATAAAAAAGAGACATTTCAGAATAAGGTCCCTGCTATGCAAGCGAATAATAATCCAATCCCTGATTGTTGACCAAATAATTTCTTTTGTTTTACCTAGAAGAAGAAGAATCCATTATCCCTTCCATGCTATCAAGTTGAATTTTCGTCTCCATGTGTACGATCTAAAATTTTCCAGCATGGTATTTTCGAAACCATTGGCCTGGAAAACATAAGGAGTTGTTTGGTGTTAAATAAGGAAAGTATTAGGTGGTAAAAGATTTACCTATTTCTATCTAGACTCAACATGGTGTACTATTGTTGCTCCAAAAGACAGATGTTCATTATCTTCATCTTCAGCTATATGTTTTTGTAATTTAACTAAAAAACCACAGGTGCTGTATTCATTCTGCTTGAATTCCTTCTAAGAGTTCCCAAGCTAACACCTCTTAACTTAGTTTGATCCAGGTACTTGTAATTTTTTACCACCGGGCCACGCGCAGAGCTGTGTGTAGTGTCACCCATGAGATCAAGTGGATGGAGAAAAGGACTTCGATGTGGCACCGCTACATCAAGCCATCAGGACATGGTGGGATGCTGAGATGGTTGATCGCTGGGCTTCAACATTTACATCGATCTAAAAAATAAATAAACATTTACATTGAAGGGAGCATTTATCCTTTTTTTTTCCTTCTTTTGACCACCATGGCATGAGCAAGTAAACTCCACTCACACCCGAAGAAACGGTGCCTTTTTGGGTGTTCAAGTACTGCATTTGTGGGAACTCTTCCACTGCTAAATTGTTCCTTTATATTCTGCTGGACGATGATTTTTTTAAAAGAAAAGCTCTTACCTCCTGTGCTAGTCGTTGCAGAATCTATTCCCCATTCACTTCTCTTTTTGTGAGACTGAATATTCGTATGCATATGTTAGTGCTTTTTATTGTTTGTCCTAGTGGTTGTCTTTCGAGCACTTCAGCAACTGCGCAGTATACCTGCCTATCCAATGGTCGTTTTGAGAATGATATGGTTTTTCAGATATCTTATTTTAATCTCCACATGTGCCCGGACCCCTGGTTCCCTCTTTTTTGTCCAGCCTCAAGGGTGTATCACGTATTCACGTTCTTTGAAGTTCAGCGTGGCCTTTTGAATCTATTCAGAAACCACATGGTGTTGGTGCAGCGAATATTTATATATATTGCCTGGTACTGCTATTTTTCGATTCAATTTCCTCGAGCGTTATAAGAGAACTGTGGGCACTCGTGGAATGCTCAACGTGTAGCTGATGCTTTGCTTCTGAATATGGTCGAAGTAGCTGTCCTTTTCAAGATTATTTTTAATCTTGGTACTTATATTTGTACTTGAATATAATTAAGCCCGGACACACCGGCTACATAAGCAGATAGCTAGTTACTCTGCCAACAAACCGGCCCTTGGATTCCACTCCCGAAATGACAACGATTCCATGAGCAAAACCATCCAAAACTCCTTGTAAAACCATTCACACTCCTCCAAATTCCAACGAATGCCACGAAAGCCTTTAAAATATGCGATTATACTACTGAGCCTCGATTCTTCCCTTCACGAAACTGAGCTTGTTGCAGTTATACCAATACCGAATAATCCAAAGCTCACTTTTGTGAAAGCTCCATAGGCGACACGAACGACCCGAATTGAAGGAGACCAACGCCGAGCCATGGCGACATGCACGATCGCAACCGTGCACACCATCCTGCACCATCGCCCTCGCCGCCAAGTCCGAGCAACACACCACCGCGTTCACGCAGTCCGTGGCCCGGCCGGCGCCACCTCTGCCGCCGTGACGTCGGAGCCGGACACGTTTTCCAGTGCCTTCTGGGACTACAACCTCCTCTTCCGGTCGCAGCGCGCCGAGACCTCGGAGCCCGTCCAGCTCCGCGTCATCGAGGGCGCGATCCCGGCCGACTTCCCGGCCGGCACCTACTACCTCGCCGGGCCTGGCATGTTCTCCGACGACCACGGCTCCACCGTCCACCCCTCGACGGCCACGGCTATCTCCGCTCCTTCCGCTTCCACCCGACCACGGCGTCCACTACTCCGCACGGTACACACTGATCAGCATGCAGTTGCTGTTTCTATCCAGGTTCTTCGATGATCAACAGTATGCAGGTACGTGGAGACGGCGGCCAAGACGGAGGAGAAAGGGTCGGGGGCGTCGTGGAAGTTCACGCACCGGGGCCCCTTCTCGGTGCTGCAGGGCGGCCACAGGGTGGGCAACGTGAAGGTGATGAAGAACGTGGCCAACACGAGCGTGCTCTGGTGGGGCGGCCGGCTGCTCTGCCTCTGGGAGGGCGGCATGCCGTACGAGCTCGACCCCGACACGCTGGAGACCCTCGGCCCCTTCGACCTGCTCGGGATCGGCGACAGTGCCGACAAGCCGGCGCCTGCGCGGCGGCGCATGCGGCAGCGGCGGCCGTGGCTAGCGGAGGCCGGGCTCGACGTGGCCACGCGCTTGCTGCGCCCAGTCCTCAGTGGTACGTGATGATCTACAGTGACCTAGCTAGCTACTGTAGTTGTTTTGGGTGCGCGACACGCGAGTCGTGTCGCACCGAGCGAGCGATGGAGATGATCTGAATCCATGTGTGTGATTTGACGCTCGTGCAGGTGTGTTCAGCATGCCGGCCAAGAGGCTGCTGGCGCACTACAAGGTCGACCCGAAGCGGAACCGGCTGCTCATGGTCGCCTGCAACGCCGAGGATATGCTCCTCCCACGAGCCAACTTCACTTTCTACGGTCTGCCCATTGCCGGCTCCACTCACTCTCCAGTAAAATCAGTGTCGCCCACTCACTCACCGATGCTTCTTGTTGACGGTGTGCAACAGAGTTCGACGCCAGCTTCGGGCTCGTGCAGAAGCGGGAATTCGTCCTGCCGGCCCACCTCATGATCCACGACTGGGCATTCACCGACTCCCACTACGTTGTCCTCAGCAACAGGATCAAGCTCGACATCCCCGGTAAGATCCAAACTCTTCTTCATCTCCACTCTGAAACAGACCAACTGATAATTAACATTCCGGTGCTGTCTTCGGCAGGCTCTATGCTAGCGATGACGGGCACGCACCCGATGATAGGGGCTCTCGCACTGGACCCGAGCAAGGAGACGACGCCGGTCTACCTGCTGCCACGCTCCACGGAGGCCGTGGCGAGCGGCCGCGACTGGACCGTTCCCGTCGAGGCGCCGACGCAGATGTGGTCCATGCACGTCGGCAACGCCTTCGAGGAGGACAACGGCCGCGGCGGCGTTGACATACAGCTACAGATGTCAGGCTGCTCCTACCAGTGGTTCCATTTCCACAGAATGTTTGGTAACTTCGACCTGACATGAAACATCGAGTTACCTTTCATTGTTTTTCCATTCGATTTTCGGCAGTTGACTGACATATCTGTACTGCAATGAAATTCTCGCAGGATACAACTGGAAGAACAAGAAGCTGGACCCTTCGTTCATGAATGCGGTCAATGGCAAGGAATTGCTGCCTCGCCTTGTGCAGGTGAACAGATGTTTTGGTTTAGTAAACATAATTACAGCAAGTTTCAGTTAGACTCGAGACCAATATTCGAACTAGTCACGCCCAAATAAATTAATATTCGAACTAGTTGTTCGACCACTAGAATAGCTCAACATTTTTTTGTAAGTTTGTCTTGTTCAACGCAGGTGTCAATCGAGCTCGACAAGAGAGGAGCATGCCAACGATGCTCTGTGAAGAGAATGTCCCATCAGTGGAATAAACCTTCAGACTTCCCTGCAATAAACCCAAGCTTCGCCAATAAGAGGAGTAGATTCATCTACGCAGGCGGTGCATCTGGTTCGCGCAAATTCCTCCCATATTTTCCATTTGACAGTGTGGTGAAGGTCGATGTCTCCGATGGGTCATCCCGCCGGTGGTCATCAGAGGGGCGCAAGTTCGTGGGGGAGCCGGTCTTCATCCTGACCGGTGGTGGGGAGGATCATGGCTATGTTATACTGGTAGAGGTAAGGGCAACACACATACAAGCACCAACATTGAGTACACATGTTTGCGGTTTATACAAAAAATCTTTCTGAATTCAACAACTTTCAAGATGTGTGACTCATTCAGTTATTTCAAATGATTCAAACATGAGGCATATATATTCTTAAGGAATAGATAGAAAAAACTTGAGGTTCACATGACAACAGATGCAACCTGGTGGTGTTGGATGCCTCATTTGATAGAAAAAACATTTGCCTCATTTGATGCATTCTTGTTTCTTTTTGCAGTATGCAGTATCTGACGACAGATGCAACCTGGTGGTGTTGGATGCAAGAAAAATAGGCAAACGAAGTGCTTTCGTGGCAAAACTTGAGATTCCAAAGCACCTCACATTTCCAATGGGATTCCATGGGTTCTGGGCTGATGAATGAAGGACAAAAATCAGAAAAATCCACTCCGATGAGCAATTGTTTCGAGGTTCGAAAGCACCTCACTTTCCCAATGGAATTCCATATGGGTTCTGGGACCGATAAATGAATGCAAATAATCAGATGCAATCCACTTTGGTCAGCAATTGTTTCGCACCCAGTACATTAGTGGGAAAAAATTGATCTTCTTTCTGCGATTGTAAAATGTACAGCTTGATCCTTTCTTATATAAATAAAGCACTCGTAGGAGCTTGTGAAATCTTGCATCAACGATCCCACCTTCTGATAACATTAAGTTTACATAGAGTGATAATAAAGGTGATGCAGTTGATATGAACCATGGATGCTTCACGGCATTGAAACCACAAACCACAGAGTAAACACATAGAATTTTCACTAAGAATCATAACACAATGGAAACTTTTAACGTTCTAGTCTTCAAGACCTCGAAACTATGAATGACACAATTCTTGATCACAATCATACCTAAACCCGAACGAAAACTACTGGTACTATAACTGATCCTGTACACTACTAAATAACCACCAAGTGTGAAGTCGACGAATTGTTGTGCTCACTTTATGCGAGCTATTGTTACCACGATGAAGACGAAGACCGAGAGCATGAAAGACATTCTCACTAAGTCATCAGACAAATCGTAGTCTTTGCTGCGAGCTTGGAAGAGGGTGTGCACAAGCTGAAGTATCTTCTCAAGGAACTCTTTGATCTTCGCCTGGGTGTTCTCCAGGACCCACTGCATCATTCCAGGATGAGTACTAGAGCTCCCCTTGTTATCAGTTTCCTTAGCTGAAAGGTAGAATAAGCATTAGGTACATATCCAGTCAGCACAATAAACAAGACCATGACAGAACCTCTAAGGTAATGCAATTTATAAATTTTCAAGGCAACAGCCAGAAGGTTTATGTCAGCATATTATTCATCCATGCCAAATGGATACAAATATCCATGAAATGCGAATAAAAATGTAACATACCATCCTGGAAGGACTTTTTAAATTCTTGCACGACGTCGTTGTTCATGACAGCATCCCATACAGCCTTATCAGTTGACAAAGCCATAACCATTTTCTGCACGGAGGGATAAGAAAATCACAGCAAAGATGAAAAACTAGTATTTATTTTTTGAAATATATCGTGGTACTAAGAAATTTGAGATTTCAATACATAAATACCACTCAATGGATCAAGTAATATTCACCTGAACTGAAGAATCTTCTTGTAACAGCTGGAATGCATCCAGTACATTTTGATGTTCCCTTGTCATAAGAGCGGTTGAGTTAAGGGCAAGTGCAGCAGGTTCCATGCAATCGTCTAATCCGATGCTGGATGTAGAGTTCCCTAAGTTGGCTATTTGCTTTTCGGATACATCAACATCCGCAGCGAAATAGTTAACAAACATTCCAGATGAAGAGAGTCCTGCGATGGGCAGTGCGAGCGCTTGTAGCTCAACTGCATCAGAATCCGCTGCAGAAGGATTATCAAAGACCCTGCACGCAAGAGAAATTTTGGTTTAACTTGTTTAGATAGAACATCTGAAACCCAGATTGAATCAATTAAACAAGTAAAAATAACAAAGGAAGAGTGTGCCTCCTACCCCTAGGTAGGAGGGATTTATGCTAACTAAACAATGAGGTGAAATTGAAGATCCAACATTTTTTTTAGGGGAAATATCCAACTGAATGATTTCAGTTGGGGGCACATCCTTGAAAAGTTCCACAAATACAAGCAAGAGTAATCTACAAGGAAAGTAGCATGATTGGAAGCTCATGACATCAACGTGACAAATAACGGAAAGCTTTATACGAGACTAAAATAATGAGGAAGCAATCACACAGTTATTGTAACCCGATGAGCTGATCAGCAAACTAAACAAGCAAGCCACAAATCATACTTTCCCAGAAGATTAAAAAAATTAATCGACAGTTAGCAACAGTTACGATCTTAGTAATCCAGTTATACTCGAACCAATCTACAACCAATCTAAGTGGATCAAAATTGAGTTTTTTCTTTGTTTTGTTTCGAAAACAAGTTGATAGATTAAGCGTAATCTTACTGCTGGATGCTTGCGACGGCGGCGTGGACCTCCTCATCAGTGGGCGGGGCGTCGAACACCTCCCCATACACGTCTGCCGCCCTCTCGCTCGTGTCGACCGCCGCATCCTCTGCCCCCACGGCCTTCTCCCCCACGACGACGACCTCCTTGATCAGCTCCTCCTCGCCCTCCAGCCTTAGCTTGCGTGTATCCCAGCTGGCGGCGGAGGCGATGGAGAAGGTCGGCGGAGGCGGCGACGTGGCCTGCAGAGTGAGCCCTCCGGTGCGCGCGCTGGAGCGGCCAGGAGGGGAGGTCGGGGAGCGGGCGAGGCCGGCTATGCAGCGGGTGTTGAGGCGCACCTGGTGCTTGGCCGGCGGGTTGCTGCTCATGGCGGCGCCGAGGAAGCTGACGGAGGAGTCGGCTCCCCTCCAGCTGCTCTCCCTCCTCCTGTACACGACGTGGACCACCATGGCTCGGCTCGACCTTGCCGCCGATCGATCGCCTGAGGTTTCGTGTAGGAGGAGGAGGAAGGGGCGAGAGTTGGTTGGTTAGCGGCGGTATTTTATACGCGGTGTCGTAGAGTTATTTATCTCCCGTGGTTTCCCTTTGGAACGGGATTCTTTGCGGTGTTTAAGATGTATATTATTAAGGTGTCTTTTCAACTATAATTACCATATCTGATGCTATCAAATGTTACTTTCGCTTGTGTAGGGGGAAAAGGCCCACGTCGCATGCAAGACATATATCTTTTGCTGTCAGGTAGGCCCATGAGTGTGTGACCCCACGTGTAAGTGCTTACCGGTTTTCTAAGCTTGGTGTATAATGCCGTTTGTGATAACAACTCCTGCGTGCCGGCCAAGGCTTTTGGGCTAATACTACTCCCTACGTAATTTTTTTGTGGTTGGAAATTACTTTATCTTTTTAATGGAGTAGAAATAATTACTCCTACCGTACATGGTCTTTTTTCCATACACGGTTGCCTGCCACGTATGATCGTGCCAACAGAGGACTTGTTTCTTGCAGGCACAGAAGACACAGGAAGTTTTTTTTTTCAATCTTCTTTTTTTCGACAAACAGTATAAACGTAGACCGGTGCACTAACCCATATGAATGCATGCAACCCTGCCCTTATAAACACCTCTGAAATACTGAGTCGTTAAATCGAGTTTTAAAACTGATGAAGTCAGCACTAACACCTCGTTATCGACTGGAACGTCGACTACACTGAAAAATATTCCGCTAAATGTAACACACAGAAGTTAAATTTGGTGTTTAAATTCTGATTTGCTGAAGGTACAACAGTCCTTCTAATCATCCACGCACAATTTGGTTTGACTCCAAATCCTATGGGTACGGTGCCGGTGCGTATCGGACCGGGCGTCCCATGTCTAAACCGTAACGCGATAGCGCAGGATGCTTGCGTGAGTACAGTCGTTGGGCTCCAGAAAAACGGAAATAATGAATCGACCGGAGCGTATCAAGTTGGAAGATACGAGCATGTCGATCTTCGTCTTACTTCCATTTTTTTTTAACCGAACGGCAGGAGTTCTGCCTTTGCATTATAGATAGAGAAAAGGAGAACAGGTTACAATACAACTGAATTCCCAACAAAATGGTCATTCAGGAACTCGAACATCTACGAACCGAACAACAAAGAAAAGTTAAACCACTCGGTGCGCTAGCATGAACCTCTGAACATCTTGCGATGCGAGGTTAGCCACTATTCCCGGCCGCGCTTGGACTCCTTGGAAAATTCTTCGGTTGCGTTCATTCCAAATATTCCACACTGTGTACATTGACACTGTCTTCTGATTAGCCGTGGCATTGCAAACCTTGCTCCACCAATCGTTCACATCAGTCGCAGATGATGCAATCTGAAGCAAAACCTGGTCTGTGCGTGCAACATCTGCCCAAACCTCCTTAGAGAAAGGGCAGGACAGGGCCAAATGATTTGCACCTTCCAGGACCTGATCACAAAGGCTGCATCTGTCATCATGCGTCCAGCCCCTTTTCCTCAGATGATCGGCAGTCCACAAACGATTTTGGAGCAGCAGCCAAATAAAAAATCGCACTTTCTCCTCAGCCTTAAATCTCCACACCAAATCCAGGTCAGGTAAAAGCAGCCGGCCATGGAACTGCACATCATAAGCGGATTTCGCAGAGTAAATCTTGTTTGCGGAGAGATTCCAGGTGATTGCATCACGCTGCTCTGAGAGTTTAATTCTCTGAATCTTTCCCCAAAGCGACACAAACAGCTCCAGGTCTGCTTGGTTATTGATTCTTTGCAAACCCCTCATCCACCTCCCATTTAGCAGAGCCTCTTTTACTGACAAATTTTTACGAAAGGCTAGCTTAAATAAGCCTGGTGCAAACTGAGCTGGCGCCTCTCCTTGTAGCCAATGATCAGACCAAAAACGTGCCGTGCCTCCATCTCCCAAAGAAATAGAAGTGCAAGCTGCAAACAAGCTTCTATCAGCTGCATCACAAGGAACAGCAGCCCCTTTCCACGGCCTATCAACCGCATCCCAACTGTGCCACAGCCATCTTAGTCTTAGGGAAGAGCTGAAAGGGGGGCACAGTCGATCTTCTGGGAGACTAAGATGGCTTTGGCACAGTCGTCAAGCCAGCATCGATCTCCCATATTGCACTTCTATTTCTTTGACAAAGCCATCTTACTTCCATTTAATATGGGAGATCGATGCTGGCTTAAATTAGGATGTGGACTTGATGCGAAACTGTAGGCTGTGCTGAATCATTGCTGATATTGACATATAAATACGTGGAAATCAGAGGATGTACAATAGTGGCACTAGTTTGACGAGCAGGAAGCCAGAAAAAAAAAATCGTATGTGTAGGCTTGACAGTAGATGATTGCTAGATCAGAAACATCTGAACAAATCTACACAGTTATCCGGTTATACACGCGTGCAGTTTGCTTAGTGAACATAGGTTTGCATACTACAATGGGGTGTGATTGATTTCAGTGGGGTTAATTAGGGCATTATTGATTCCAAATTAAAGGGGAGGATGCTTATGTGATACAAAAATACAAAGCCTATTTGTCTACTTCCAATCTTCAAACAAAAAATTACAAAAAACATATGATTGTTAAAGAAGAGCCCGTGAAGTGAAAGCTGGTCAACAAGAGTCAGACATGCTTTATCAAAGAAATGAACATTTTTATTGGGTGGAGTTACTGCATGAATTTTTGAGAGGATTTAAATTCCAAAACAAGAGGGATAGTGTTGAAGGTTGACTTTAAAAGCAGTGCGACAAGGTTAACTGCGGTTTTTGTTTGATTGATGTACATAAGGGTTAAGTAAAAAGTGGATGGTCTAACTAAACAGTGTTCGGACCCGGGGGACTTTGAGTGTGTTAAAGTCAACGATGAAATTGTTCCTTATTGTGGTAGTCATAAAGCATGATTTAGACTAGGTTTTTCATGTTCAATGCTTGGTGGTCTTTTTGGCTAAAATGGTTAATTTTTCTTATTATTCTTGTCTAATTACTGGTTTAGCTAATCATTTAATTGATGAAGGGATTGCCATTTTTCAATATGGCGATGACACTATCATCTTCGTTAAGGATTCTAAACGATGTCAAAGGGCCAGAAACTTACTGCTTTTGTATATTTTTGTATCCATCCGTGACCTTAAGATGAATTTTGAAATAACATCAATGATGATTATTGATGATGTGAATAAGCCAATGAACTAAAATTTTCATTGGCCGAATGGGCATCTGGCCTATCAAATATCTAGGAGATAGCTAAAGAAGATGTGTATGGTTGGATGGAGGTTCTCTATCAACTAGGGATAGAGTAATCAAGACTAATACACGCTTATCATTTTTTTGATGTATATCATATGTCTGTGTCCCTGTTACATAAACCGAACATTTAAGAATTAGATAAACCCAGGAAATCATTTGTGTGACAAAGAGCTTAGCCATAGGACGTTCTCGTTTAGCAAAACGGAAAGTGATATGTAAACCAAAATGCCTTGGCTTAAGAGTGAATGTTCTTACAAAATTAAATATCAGCGTGATGTTTAAATGGTGGTGGAAGTTGGAATTTAAAGATAGCCCCTCGCAACAATTTATTATATCTAAATGTTGGGAGACTGTGATATTATTAATGTGAAACATAGAGCTAATAGTTCTGCCTGTTGGTCAGATATGCTGAAAGTTTGGAAGATTTCTTTAGTGGGTAGAGTAATGGTTGTTGGTAGTGGTAGGAAACTGATTTTGGTGGTGATGCTATGTATGTGTCTATGCCTTTTAAACACAAATTTTGTTTATTTGATATATGAAATGATCGGAAACTGACTAAGAATACGTTAAGTTCGACTGTAGGGGGGGATGTGAATAGGTGACTAACAATTTTACATTTTTCTTTTTAATTAGGGGTAGCAATGTATGACAAAGTTGTCTAGATGTGTGCTACTAGATAATAGCAACCTATGTGATACGATACAAAGAATACAAAGGGTAATACACAATGGAATACACTTTGTAAACGATAGAAGTACTAAATGGTGGAAACTAGGAGATGTTTCTCGGAATTCCTCACAAGCAAAGTATGTCTACGTTGGTGGGGTGTGGAGCCACCTAGGCACTCCAATAACACGAACATGCTCAATAGTCTCCATGAGCTTCCTTAGTGAGGGATTTGCTCATTCCACTATGAGGTCATCTTGAAGGCGTTAACCAAATCTTTACAACAAGGTTAGGGATATCTCCTCAACTCAATTGGGTCCTCCCAGCAACAGCTCGAAGCTTACACAAAGGGGAGCCAAGCCCGATCTTCCATCTAGGTTCCAAGGAATCTAAACTGTTACAAGATCCGTTAGGAACTAGGCTCCTTTGAATTGGAGGAAACATGGAGGAAATGTACATGGTTAGGAAAACTTCCAGCGTTGCTATTGTTCATCCGTTTGATTTGTAGGAATTGTGCAAGGGAAAAGTAGAGGGAAATTTCGTCACTTTCAAGGCAGAATGCACAGAAAATGAAAAATTCAGCCAGAGCTCATTTTCTGAATCATGTGCACAAGGAACGAGAAAAATTTACACTAGCCACCTTTGCTATTCCTATCCCCTTCCTATTCCTTTGACTTTCTGTCGGGGGTTACCCCGGGTAGGGTAAAGATGAGGTAAAAACATGTAAGGTTAAGGCAGTAAGCTGTCCGAGGTAACGATTGAGCAAGGACGCAGGAGGCGTCATCCGACGTAAGGCGTACGTCTGAGGTATATTCTCCGAGGTATATCCTCCGAGATATCAACCTCGGGGTAGTCAGCTAGCTACCACAGGAATAAGGTATTCTCTACCGAGGTATAGGATCAGGAGTGTTATCCGAGGTTGGCAGCAAGGATCGAGGCATGTCAGAGAGGTCACGGGCGCCGCAGAGCTCGTGGCCCGAAGCTTCAGAGGACGGCGAGGTCCGTCCACGGGTTTCCCGGAAGCTCGGGGGCCTAGGAGCTGACTTGGCTATTTCGGGAAAGGTCTACAGGCTAGACCTCGGCAGGCTACTGAAGTATGACCGGAAGAGGAAAGCTAGGCCTGTCTGGCCTGACAGTCCGGCCGTTGAGCTGGCAGGAGGCAGAGGCTTGTCTTCTACCTTTTGGCCATGCCATTGTTAGTTGTAGGCAGGGGTAAAACTGTACTTCGGCCATGTATATATGCGGCATCTCTACCTCCAGGGAGGAGGACGGCAAAAACCCTAGCTCATTTCCCCCTTCATAGTTTCATCTTCTATCTAGAGCTCTCACTTGAGCAGCATCATACAGCTCGAGGAGCACCTTGTACCTGAGAACGACACTGATATATTGAGAGAGGAAAGGCAGGAGTAGGGGTTTTACTTCCTCACGAAGGCCCCGAACCTGGGTACATCGTGGTGTCTTTTGTGTTCTTGGCTTTCTTGGTTTCTTGTTCATGTTCTTGTGGTTTCTTGCATGTTCTTGCTTGTGCACATCTTGAGTGCATAAACCCTCCCCGGATTCCCCCAACGACCATTCGGCCCCAACTAAGCCATACCCATGGCATCTGCCGTGATCCCACCACGACAGTTGGCGCCCACCGTGGGGCAGATTGAGGCGTTGGGTGGAGTTTCCATCCGGACGGGCTCCTCTGAGTGTGTTCTTTCTGGCCTTGTTACCAAGATCGGCGAGTTCGCCTTTGTGAGCGACAATGCGGGGTGCTTCGCCGGCAAGCCTTTCCCCACCGATGGTTTCCTCATGATGCTCGGCAGCTTCCCCACATACGTTGCTGTCGAGGTGGCTCGCGAGTACCCGGAGCAGGTGCTCGTGGACGACGAAACTCCTCTCCTGGCGGCTTTGGGCCGGCGTGTCACTCGCCCTCCGAGGTGTGTGGAGGTGATGGTGGCTGGCACCAAGCCTGCAGCTAGCAAGGCAGATGCTGGCAAGGTCGCGCTAGCCGAGGTGGAGGCGACGCCAACCGCGCTGCCTGAGAAATCAGGTCGGGCGGCGAAGTTTCCGTACGAGAAACCTAGTCAGAATGAGCAGTTGGGCATGCCAAGGGAAGAAGTTCCCTTAGAAGCTATCGTTGATAGGTTAGCTCGGCCACTCGCAGTAGAGGCAAGTGTGGAGCATACGGTGGCCGGGTTAGAGGCAGAGCGCCAGAGTGCTGAGAGAAGCTCGGTTGCTGGCCGAGGCTAAGCAGCAGTTCGATATGGAGCAGAAGGAGTACAATGCTGCACATGGTATAGAAGATGGTTTTACTCCGGTTGTGCGGCGTAAGAAAGCTGCTCTGTTCAACCGAGGCAAGGACCTCTATGAGGAGATGGTTAGGGCTGCAGTCTCGGGCTCGAGTAAGGCAACAAGTAGCAGGTCGGCTACTGGTAGGCCGGTGTATAGTTCACCAGCCAAGAACCTTAGAGCAGCCGAAGCAGTAAGGGCCGGGCTATCGGAGTTGACCGGAGATGCATGGCGTGAGCAGCAGAAGCGGCTCAATGAGTTAGTGCATGTGGCCAGCAAGCAAAATGAAGCCCTCCGCAAGGCCGGGCTTGGCGGTTCGCAGGCGGTCCATTCGATTAGGCCAGTTAGCCAGGGTCCAAGGGGCAAGCCTCGTCTCCACACGTCGGAGGAGCCGATCGTGCCCGGAGTGTCACTTCAGGTCGGAACAAGGAGATGCAGCTGCAAGTGTACGATCCGGTGTTAGCTGGGAAGCAAAAGGTCGGCGACGCTAGCCGAGCCAATGGAGACCCCGGCCCAGGTGATGCAAGCCGAGCTAAAGGCCGTTCAGCTCAGGGAAATCAGAACGGTGGGCAAGCAGCGTCGGCTGGCCGAGGTAAACCACCTCAGCCCCCGAGGCATCAGCAGCAACCCCGGCCGCAGGAGCAGTATCAGCAAGAGCCGGAGTATGTTCCGCAGCCGAAGAACGTCGGTCGAGGTGGCGACCGATATGATGATGGAAATTCAGCCATGGAGCGGGCTGGATTCTATAGAGTGGATGGTGCATTGGGAGAGCGTATCGGAGCTCGGACGTTGCCTACAGGTGATGCGCGCTACAAGCTAGATCGGATTTACATGTCCGAGAAGTTGGAGGAGGAAGGCCCTCCTGGTCCGGCGTGTTTTGGACCTCGGATCATGAAGGAACCACCTCCACCAGTGTCTCAGTTTCAGTTGGGTCGGAGTACCAGGCCGTACAATGGGAGCACCAAGCCGCAAGATTGGCTAGCTGATTATGTTTCAGCAGTATACATTGCGGGGGGCAATCGCCGATGGGCGGTCCGGTATCTCCCGCACATGTTGGAAGGTCCTGCTCGGATCTGGCTGAACAATTTGCCGGAGAATAGCATCGATTGCTGGCTGGATTTAGAGGAGGCATTCAATAGCAACTTCGCCAGCACTTACAAGAGGCCAAACCGACCTCAGCTTTTGCAGGCGTGCAAGCAGGAGGACAATGAGACTGACCGAGAATTCTTGACTCGGTGGAGCAATGTTCGGAACTCCTGTGAGGGAGTTATCGAAGCACAGGCTATAGCGTGGTTTGCTGATGGATGTCGGTATGGTAGCATGTTGTGGCAGAGGCTCCAGAGAGATATGCCAAAGACTCTGGCCGAGACGATTCGGATAGCTGATTCCTATGCCCTTGGCGATCCGATGCAGCCTCTGCTGGATGGGAATGCCCGGAACAGGAGGAATCCGATGAACAATCGCAACAACGGACCGAGGTTTGATAACCGTCAAGAGTTCGGGCAGAAGAGGAGAGAACCAGATTTCCAAGTCAATGCTGTAAACCCAAGTCAGTCCGGACCTGGAGGCGCCCAGAAACCGAAGACTGAGGGTCAGGCGTGGACTCCGAACCAGAACCAGAATCAGGGAGGTGGTGCGAAGCAGTGGCAGAGGCCGGACCACCTGTGACTTACGAGTCATTGGTGAATGGACCATGTATCTATCATGGCAGGAATGGCAGAACACCCAACCATACCACTCTGCAGTGTAGTTTTCATCACCGAACCGCTGCAGAAGGGGCGAAAGCTGGGGCAAACCGGAGTGGGCCACCGAACCAATGGCGTAGACCTCAATATCCGAACGGCAGCAGCAGCATAAGCCGACCATAGCGGCGCAGAATCAGAGCTTAACCGGAGCAAATTCAACCCCGGTCCATGCGGCCCAAAACCAGAAGACGGTGCAGGCGAAACCGGTGAATGCAGTGAGTGCCCAGGGCAACAACAACAACGGTGGTGCCGGCCAAAGCCAAACGTGGTCCTTTGAGAATCAGAGGTATGAGAACCCCGGTAATGATTATAGGGAAGTACATCAAAGCTACGTGGTGTTTGTGACTGAGTCCACTGATAAGAAGAGTATGCTGAGGCGTGCCAAGGAGGTGAATGCAGTAACTCCGGCGGTGGTGAAATACATGAACTGGTCCGAGCAAGAGATCACTTGGAGCAGGCAAGATACACCTCGGATCATGCCGAGCCCTGGAAACTATGCACTGGTGGTGGATCCGACGTTTTGTGGGCCGACCAACAATGTGAGATTCACCCGAGTCTTGGTGGACAATGGGAGTGCCATAAATATCATGTACCGAGACACAATGGTCAAGCTGGGATACTCACCGAACCAGTTGCAGCCTAGCAGCTGTACATTTCACGGTATTGTGCCCGGGGTCTCTTGTGCACCTATGGGAAAGATTTGGGTCGACGTGGGTTTTGGTACCCGAGATAACAGCCGAGTTGAAAGTCTTGAGTTCGAGGTTGTGGACTTGCAGAGCCCTTACCATGCCTTGCTGGGAAGGCCAGCCTTGGCCAAGTTCATGATCTCCACTCATGTGGCCTACCTAAAGATGAAAATGCCGGGGCCGAAGGGAATAATAACCATTTCTGGTGACTACAAGAAGGCTATGCAATGTGCCTCGGCGGGATCTAGTTTAGCCGAGTCCTTGGTGATCGCGGCGGAGAAGAAGCAACTTCAGAAGGTGGTGGCAATGGCGCAGTCTACTCAGCTCGGCATGTCCGGACTAATTACTCCGGACATGAGCGCTTCATTCGAGGTGCCCAAGGAGACCAAGAAAATCCCGCTGGACTCGGAGAACCCGGAGCGTTTCGCCATCATTGGTACTGGCATGGACGAGAAATAGGAAAGCGCGCTCTGTCACTTCCTCCGTGAGAATCGGGACATTTTTGCATGGTCGGCTAAAGACCTGCCAGGTGTTCCGAGGGAGTTGGCAGAGCACTCTTTGTTTGTTCGGCCAGAGGTGAAACCAGTGCGTCAACCGACGCGGCGGCTCTCAGATGACCGAAGAAAGGTGGTACTCGAAGAACTGGCGAAGTTACTGGCTGCAGGCTTCATCATGGAAGTGCTGCATCCGGACTGGATATCTAATCCAGTCCTCGTGGAGAAAAAGAAGGACGAACCGGCGGTAGTCAAGGTGTGGCGCATGTGCATTGACTTCACCAACCTGAACAAGGCGTGCCCGAAGGATCCCTTTCCTTTACCTCGGATTGATCAAGTGATCGATTCTACGGCTGGATGTGAGCTGTTGTCTTTTATTGATGCATATTCTGGTTTTCACCAGATCCCACTGAACACTGATGATCAAATAAAGACTGCCTTTATTACCCCGTACGGGGCGTATTGCTATCGTGTCATGTGTTTCGGTTTGAGAAATGCCGGGGCAACTTATCAAAGGTGTATGCAGAAGTGCTTACATTCTCAAATGGGCAAGAATGTGCAAGTGTATGTCGATGATATTGTTATCAAAACTAAAAAGAAGCATACTCTCATCGAAGACCTCGAAGAGACATTTGCAAATTTAAGAAAGTATCGGTTGAAACTTAACCCGGACAAGTGCACCTTTGGTGTCCCGGCTGGAAAATTGCTCGGTTTCCTCGTATCGAGCCGAGGTATAGAAGTTAACCCGGCTAAGATCCGAGCTATCGAAAGAATGAAGTTGCCGAACTGTTTAAAAGATGTGCAGAAGTTCACGGGATGCCTTGCATCTTTAAGTCGGTTTGTAAGTCGGCTAGGAGAAAAAGCCTTACCATTGTATCAACTTATGAAGAAAAGTACCAGTTTCACTTGGACCCCGCAGGCGGACGCGGCGTTCAATGAGCTGAAGAAGATGTTATCCACTGCTCCGGTGTTGGCATCCCCTTTGCAGAATGAACCGATGTTGATATACATTGCGGCTACAAACCGGGTCGTAAGTGTTGCAGTGGTGGTGGAGCGAGACGAAGGAGGCAAATCGGTGCAGAGACCAATCTACTACCTGAGCGAGGTGATATCCACGTCGAAGCAAAACTACCCCCACTACCAGAAGATGACGTACGGAGTATACCTGGCGGTTAAGAAACTGAAGCATTACTTCCAAGAGCATCCCATGACGGTGGTATGTGATGCTCCAATCTCGGAGATCATCGGATGCAAGGACGCAACTGGGCGAGTTGCCAAATGGGCGATCGAGGTATCTCCATACACTCCGCATTATGAAAGGCGAGATGCAATCAAGTCGCAGGCGCTGCCGGACTTTTTATGCGATTGGGCCGAGATGCAATATGAGCCGCCCTTGCCGGACTATAATTATTGGAAGATGCACTTTGATGGGTCCAAGACCAAGGTCGGATTAGGTGCCGGCATAGTCCTAACCTCGCCGAAGCAAGACCAGTTGAAGTATGTGCTGCAAATCCATTTCTCGGCGTCGAACAACGTGGCGGAGTATGAGGCCCTGATCCATGGGCTCAAGGTGGCAAAGGAGATAGGCGTCCGGCGTATAGAATGCTTCGGCGATTCAGCTTTGGTGGTGCATCAATCCACCGGCACTTGGGATGCATTGGATGCGAACATGGAGTTGTATCGGTTTCATGTGCAAAAGGTGTCTGGGTTTTTCGAAGGATGTGAGTACAAGCACATACCTCGGGGGGAGAATGAAGCCGCCGACGTATTGTCCAAGCTCGGTTCATCCAAAGAACCGGTGCCACCGGGGATAGCACTGAATCATTTGAGACTCCTTCAATCAAGCCTTCTCCTGATTCCGAATCAATTTTCTTACCACCAAATCCGGAGCCTGAGCCTATGGAGGTAGACGTCGGATGCGTTTGGCCGAAATCGGGGACTGCTTCGCAGTACCCGGGGACTGATGGAGCTTTTCCCATGGACGTGGATGGTGGGAGCTTCGGATCTGGCCCGGGGACTTCGCACCAACACTCGGGGACTGGCCGAGCAATGGTAAAGGCAATCATGGCGGAGATCATGGCGGCCGAACCAATGGAGATAGATGAGAGCCTTTTTCCTCTACATCCAGTGCCGGAATGGGCGGAGCAGATAATGAACTTCATAACTGACGGAAGTTTGCCAAGTGATACAACCGAGGCAAGGAGAATCCAGAGGAGAGCTAAGGGATACACCATCATCAACAAGGAGCTATACAAGAGAAGTGTGACCGAGGTGTTGCAGAGGTGTGTCGAACCAGCTGAAGGCAAGGAGATGCTTTTAGAAATCCACCAAGGAGAATGTGGACATCATTGCAGCACAAGAGCTCTGGTGGCCAAGGTGTTCCGGCACGGGTTCTATTGGCCCACCGCCAATGCCGATGCAGAAGATATAGTTCGGAAATGTGAAGGGTGCCAAAGGTTCGCCAAGCAGCAGCACATGCCAGCTTCGGCGCTCAAGACCATTCCTATCACGTGGCCCTTTGCAGTTTGGTGTCTGGACATGGTGGGAGAATTCAAGCCAGCCCGAGGCAATATGACTCACATACTGGTGATGGTGGACAAATTCACTAAGTGGATCGAGGTGAAGCCAATCCGAAAAGTGGATGGTCATACGGCAGTGACCTTTTTGAAGGAAATAATCCTGAGATATGGATATCCTCATAGTATCATTACAGACAACGGCACGAACTTTGCTGTCGGAGAGTTTGCTCGGTTCTGCATGAGTAAGGGAATTCGACTTGATGTAGCCTCGGTGGCTCACCCACAGGCTAATGGGCAAGTAGAAAGGTCAAATGCATTGGTATTGGCCGGAATCAAAGCTCGGCTAGTAGAACCACTGTTGAAAACACCGGGGTGTTGGATCGATGAGATACCAGCAGTTCTGTGGGGTTTAAGGACCACACCGAACAGATCAACAGGCTATACGCCATTCTTCATGGTCTATGGGGCCGAGGCAATGCTGCCAACCGACATTGAATATGATGCGCCCAGAGTGGCAATGTACACAGAAGCCGAGGCTAAAGAAGCTCGGGAAGATGCTGTAGATCTGCTTGAGGAAGCAAGAGAATTGGCCTTATCTCGGTCAGCAATATATCAGCAGGGTCTCCGACGCTATCAAAGCCGGCATGTAAAACCCCGAAAGTTTAATGAAGGAGACCTAGTGCTGAGGCTTGTTCAGCGCAGCAAAGGTCGGCACAAGTTGTCACCTCCATGGGAGGGACCATACATTGTGAGCCGAGCTTTGCACAATGATTCGTACTATCTTATAGATGCACAGGAGCCAAGGGGAGATGGGCTGGATAGACCCGATGCGGAGCTTCAGCGTCCATGGAATGTAGCTCTACTCCGACCCTTCTACTGTTGAAGGAAGTAATGTATGTACCTCGGCTGATCTTTAATAAAAACCTCGGCACCTTAAAAATGAGCTCGGGGACTGCCTCGCTATTACGCATGCTTGTTTTATGTTTGTACTTCTTTTTCGTTCGTATGCCGGACTATTTTGAACCTCGTCTCAAACTTCAAGTACTGTATGCTGTGTAACTAATCTTGTGACTCGACTGACGAACGCCAGCATGGCAGTCAAGAGCAAAGACGAAAGAACATGGGAAACATGAAAATGAACTCGGGGACTCGGTCCAAAAAGACAGTCCGGCATATGTCGTTTACTAACCCCTGTTTTTTACTTCTTCTTTATGTCGGATGACTTTGAACTATACCTCGGAATTTACTAAGTACTGTATGCTATGAACAACAATCTTGTGACTCGACTGTCGAACGCCAGAATGGCAGACAAGAGCAGAGACTGCCAACTATAGTAAACACGAAAGTGAACTCGGGCACTTGTTCAAAAGGATTCGATATAAAGCCTAGAAAAGCATGGTTCGGATGAGCATAATAGTAATAGAGGTAGCAAAGGAACTACTTAAGTTTGATTACATCTGCGTCCCGGCATACCGGGGATTTAATGAAGTTTTCTGGCCAAGCATAAGTTCAGGTCGAGGCGTCAGGAATTACGTCGGCAGCAGCCGATGCAGCAGGGATTTCGTCCGGAGCCGAGGTAGCCTGGGAAGTGCTGGCAACGTCGGCAGTAACCTCGGCATCAGGTTGGGGAGGAGCCTCGGTTTCTGCTTCGCGGGTTTCACCGTCGTCACCTTGCTCGGCCTCGACGTCGGATTCTGTTTCGTATTCCTCGTCTTCTGGCGCGTAATCCTCGGCGTCGGAGTAGGTGTCTCCTTCGCTCAAGTTCTTTGTGTTGGCATATCCAGCGAAGAAGGCAGCCATCTTTTCGCGGCGCTTGATGAGAGTTGGGTCCGAGGACCAGGGCGAGCCTCGGCGAAGAGTGTCCATCTTTTCGAGGTCGATCTTCTCGCACCAAGTCATGATGAATTTGAGAGCGGCATCAGCTCCAGCGCGAGCTGAAGATGAACGCCACTCTCGGAGTCTTTGTTCGGCTTCACGAAGCTTGGAGGCAAGATCCTCGGTAGATTTCGGAGCATCAGCAAGAGGCCATAAGGCTTTGAAAGCACACAGACCTGCGTCGAGGAGTTCTGACCCAATGGTCTTCAAGGGATTGATCCTAGACTTGATGGCCACGATATGGTCCTCAACGGTCCAATCGGGGTTCTGTTCGTTCCGCCTCTCCCTGTGCCGACCAGTGATGCTGCGGGCCGCAACTTGGGTGTAGGTAAAATGCTCTATAGTAGGGTAGCCTGTTATCAGTGTGAGAAATGGTTCGGCAGAACCAATGGTGTGGAGGACAAAGAAAAGCTAAGGGAGGCAAGAAACTTACTGTCCATCTCGCGGTTGATAGTTTGCAGCGTCGGGAGAAACTGGTTGACCTGCGCCTGCAGAGCTTCCAAAGCTTCTGTGGCCGAGTTGGCGCGGACCTCGGCTACTTGGAGAGCTTCTTGGTGGTCCTTGGCAGAGTCCTCCCGAAGTTTCTTCTCTGCCTCGACGGCCTTATCCTTCTCATCCTTCAGCTTCTCCGTTTCTGATTTCCGGAGCCCATCAATGCGCTTCAGTTCCTTTACCAGCCGAGATACCTCGGCTTTCTCTTGCGCTAGCTGGTCATCCGACGTTTTCTTCGCTGCAAGTGCGGCCTTGTGCGCATCATGGAGGTTCTTGTGTGCGAACAAGAGAGAGTGGAAGACGTCCGTACGGATGTTCATAGTATTCTGCAAGGAAGAAACATATAGCTCGGTTAGAAAGGTTATACCTCGACAAGAGTCTCGGGGACTCGGAGTCAAATCATTGGGAAAATGTTGTCGGGGTATGCCTCGACATGAGTCTCGGGGACTCGTACCCGAGGTGCATGCTAAAGTGAGATAAAATGGATTGGATACGTCGGATGAAAATGGAAAGTTGAGATTCAAGCCAAACAATTTTAACTCCGACGGAGCGTCAATAGTTTACCTCGAATCTCGGGGACTGGGGATGGTGGATATTAGATGAGATACTGCATGAAAGTAAAGAGAATAGGACTTACGTCGATGGTTTGACCAGCACGAAGGGCAGCAGTTTGTAGATCATATACGCTTCGGCCGCAGGCGCTGTTTCCCGCGGGATGCTCAGCCACCGGAGCAGCTAAGGAGGCCGAGGAGACCTCGTCTGCAGAATTCCAGTCTGCATTGTAATGTTCCAAGGAGCCGAGGCTCTGGCCACTATCAGTGCGCAGAGGAGGAAATCCCCACGGTCCGCCCTGCTCGATGCCCCTAATCGAGGCCTCCACGGCCAAAGCAGCCTCGGAACTTGAAGCAGGCCGATTATCCAATATGAGAGATGCCCTCCGAGCATATTCTTCGGCCGGAGGGGCAGTCTCATCAATGGGTGCGGCGAATGGAGGAATTCGGCGTGTCACCGGGGGAGGAGACCTCGGTTGGATCCTTGAAGGAGAAGAGATAGTCAGGGTGCCAGACCCAGATGTTGGTTTGGGGGTGACCTTGGACTTCACCGTCTCTTTCTCTTTCTCCTTGCCCTTCTCCAACGGCAAGG
Source organism: Poa pratensis (assembly GCA_947311845.1). Lineage (NCBI taxonomy): Eukaryota > Viridiplantae > Streptophyta > Magnoliopsida > Poales > Poaceae > Poa > Poa pratensis. The sequence continues at coordinate 129,005,643 of CAMZMU010000052.1, read as the reverse complement.
TGGTTTGGCGGAGTGGTTTTTGGGGCTGTTGCTTCTGCTGATGCTTGCTGCTGTTGGTTGCGGGCAGTCTGGCTTCGGGGGGAGAGTCGAGGCTCCGGCAAGGTGGTAGCCGAAGTCCTGGCGCGATTGGTCTCCGCATCCGTTTGAGGACGCGGAGAAGTCTGACCTCGGGTGGGGGCAGATTTCCCCAAAGCCGGGCCAGACCTCGGTGGAGGAGATCCGGGGCGAGAGTTCGTCGGGGAGGTCGTGGCTTCAGAGGCACCAACGGGTGCAGTCATGGAGGATACCTCCTGATCCACGTCTATGGGGGCACTGCAACGAAAAGAAGATGGTCAAGTGTTAATACCGAGATAATATGTTTAAGCAACAAACATTGTTGGCTATAGAAGCAAAGCATTACCCATCCGAGGTAGGAAGCCTCCTGCCCCCCGGGCATGAGGAGGATGTCCGGACTTCTTCAGCCGGCGTCTCTTGACCGGAGCCTCAGTGGGTCCGGAGGCTCCAGTGGCGGATGGTTCGGCGGCCGGAGTTGCGGCACCAGCGCGTTTCCGGCTGGTTGCTGGAGTAAAGTTCGGAAGGTGAGGAAGGCAGGAGAGAGGTACCGCGTTTATTGGTTCCACGACAAGGAACCCCTCCTCGTCATCCGAAATCTCTTGAACTGAAGCTTGTGCTTGAGGCTTACCCGCGGTGGTGATGCGGGCCGAGGCAATGGGCATAAAATCCTCGTCGTCAGGGTCCACGTTGGATGGTGGGTCCTCGACAGGGAGATCCTCGCCGAAGTGGTCCGCAGGATGGACTCCATCCTCGGCGGTCTGGCGGGCGAACAGCTGTATGGCAGATATATGAAAAGGAGTTAGGAAGAAAATTGTCAAGATGAACGTCGGTAGCAAGACCTCGGTGGTAAAGGAGTATCGAAGAAAACGTCGGAATAGCGTACCTGTTTCGCTGGCTTGGTCCTGTAGTGGGGCTCCCTTCCCCATGTCCAAGCATCAGAGATCTTGGACTTGGTGATAGCTCGGACTCGCCGAGCTACCGCGGCATTGTCCAGTGCAATGTGCGTATGTCGGGTGGGGTCATAAAGACCGCTCATGTGGCAGATCTTGTGAGACCTCGCCTGGAGAGGGGAGACCCTGCGCTTCACGAATGTGCAGGCCAGGTCGTCAGCCGTCAGGACTTTCCCGTCGTTCTCGGGGTCCTCCGGGTCCTGCCATTTCGCAATATACCCATGGATGGACTTGAGTTCGCCGGTGTGAGGGGGAGCGTAGTCCCAGTTGAGCTGTTCTGTAGGAGGGCTGAGGTTAAACGCCGGCAGGTTGAGGAAGTCCTCTTCGCCGGAGTTCTTCACGTAAAACCACGTCCGGAGCCACTTGCGAACGGTGTCCGGAGTAGTGATACGTGGGAAGATGGAGTTTCGGCGAGGAGCTATGGTGGCAGCTCCGCAGGCGGTTAGAAGCTTGGGCAGATCCTTGTTTTTTGGAGCCGGGATCACTTGCCGCTTAAGTTGGAAGTAGCGAGAAAAGAGGTCTACCGTGGCTTTGAGGCCGAGGTATCCCTCAGAGAAGGAGACGATGCAGGAGAGAGTAGTGATGGCGTTGGCGGGGAGATGATGAACCTGGAGCCCGAACTTGTCCAGGAAGCTCCGGAAGAAATCGCTGACGGGCAGTCCGAAGCCGCGCTGGAAGTGCGCGACGAAGACCACCCGTTCCCCTGATCTGACTTGTGGCTCGAGTTCGCCCTCGGCTAGGCGGCACTCTACCTCGGCGGGAATCCGCCGAGTGTCCCTGAGCCATTGGATCTCGTCCGGGGTAACATCCGAACCCTCCCAGCCGGCGCGCTCGCCGACCTCTAGTTCAAGGTCATGAACCTCGGTTTGTTCCGAAGTCTCAGGCGGAGACATCTCGGCAGAGTCAATCTGCAGAGAGTGTGCAAAAATTCAGTAAAGGAAAAAGGGAATCTGCAATCTAGCACAATATTTGGCTAACTCAGGAGGAGTTTGGTGGCTATCTTATGTGCATAGAGGCAGATCCATGCTAGGGAGTAGCTATCCGAGGCAAGAAACTACTTTCTACCCAAAGGAGTATACAAGAAAGATCTACCGGAGGAGATAAATGAAGTTTTAATCAAGAATATATGAAGAACCAAAACGCGAAGAGGGAGAAACCAAGAGCAATGCTAAGAATAACAAGAAAAGAGGTGTGTACCGTGAAGATGAAATGCTCAAAGGCGGCGCTGACGACGCGTCCGCAACGGCGACGAAGGAGCTGCTCGTCGGCGGCGGCGGGAACGCGTTTCTTCCCGACTGGAAGCGGCGGCGCTGGTTGCGATGGAGGCGAAACGGCAAGTGGATGAGGAAGAAGAGGGATGCACTGCCCTGGGCCTGCATTTATAACCGCGGGCGGTAACTGCGCACTACCGCGCGGTTATCGGAGCGGCGAGTGGGATCGTTTGTGCACAATGGCACACGTGGCACGAAGATAGCGGTGGGCGAGCAGGCCACAGGATCGGTTGCAGGAGGCAAACCGTCGGGCGGTGCGGTTACTGGAGCGCGAAGCGGCGCAAGCGGGGAATCTCCGCTGACGTGGGCCGCGTGGTGGAAGGCACTCGAGTGCTTTGACTGTCGTGGACCAGGAAGTGACGGATGGGACACGTGAACAGTGTTCTCTGACCGAAGTCAGTAAGGACGCAGGAATCGAGGGGTTGATGTCCGAGATCTCGGCTGATACTTCGGAAAAGCAGTATGGCCCGAGGAACAGACCGATGGATTTTCCGGGGTATTGGTTCGGTGACCTGCAAAACATTGTAGCGCATGTGGTTTCGGGTTGAACCCGATGCGGCCTTTCATCCGAGGCTGCAAGACCACATCAGCTTCGGGGACTACTGTCGGGGGTTACCCCCGGGTAGGGTAAAGATGAGGTAAAGACATGTAAGGTTAAGGCAGTAAGCTGTCCGAGGTAACGATTGAGCAAGGACGCAGGAGGCGTCATCCGACGTAAGGCGTACGTCTGAGGTATATTCTCCGAGGTATATCCTCCGAGATATCAACCTCGGGGTAGTCAGCTAGCTACCACAGGAATAAGGTATTCTCTACCGAGGTATAGGATCAGGAGTGTTATCCGAGGTTGGCAGCAAGGATCGAGGCATGTCAGAGAGGTCACGGGCGCCGCAGAGCTCGTGGCCCGAAGCTTCAGAGGACGGCGAGGTCCGTCCACGGGTTTCCCGGAAGCTCGGGGGCCTAGGAGCTGACTTGGCTATTTCGGGAAAGGTCTACAGGCTAGACCTCGGCAGGCTACTGAAGTATGACCGGAAGAGGAAAGCTAGGCCTGTCTGGCCTGACAGTCCGGCCGTTGAGCTGGCAGGAGGCAGAGGCTTGTCTTCTACCTTTTGGCCATGCCATTGTTAGTTGTAGGCAGGGGTAAAACTGTACTTCGGCCCATGTATATATGCGGCATCTCTACCTCCAGGGAGGAGACGGCAAAAACCCTAGCTCATTTCCCCCTTCATAGTTTCATCTTCTATCTAGAGCTCTCACTTGAGCAGCATCATACAGCTCGAGGAGCACCTTGTACCTGAGAACGACACTGATATATTGAGAGAGGAAAGGCAGGAGTAGGGGTTTTACTTCCTCACGAAGGCCCCGAACCTGGGTACATCGTGGTGTCTTTTGTGTTCTTGGATTTCTTGGTTTCTTGTTCATGTTCTTGTGGTTTCTTGCATGTTCTTGCTTGTGCACATCTTGAGTGCATAAACCCTCCCCGGATTCCCCCAACGACCATTCGGCCCCAACTAAGCTATACCCATGGCATCTGCCGTGATCCCACCACGACACTTTCCTTTCTTTCGAATCAAAGAAGCCCTTAGTGGGGGGATTCAAAATTCCTTTGTTGGAAGTATAGATCAAGATCTCCTCCTTCACTTATCAAAGAGTCAAGGTGTTTGGCTCAAAAGAGAGGGAGATTTAGAAAGTTATTGCTTGGAATAATTGAGGATAGAGAGTGGGAACTCGCATCATGGCTTTGAGGAAGAACGCTACCTTAAATAGGGGGTCACGAAATCGACCATTATGTGCAGAAAAACTGCACATCGATACTATTAGGCCGTTTGATAGTTTTGATTTGTTGGACCAGCAAATGATTGGTTCGGTTGTCATTTTCGCACGTTATTTGGCTGTCCAAATAGTCGCCGACAAAAGTTAATTTTGCCCCTTTATATCAATATAACATACATCTCTTATATTATAAAATTATAATTAATTTAGTTGCCCCACAACCGTAAGAGAAAACATATTTTAGTGAACAATATTATGAGGGCTGATTTGGGGCCCGGTGCATGTGGCGTTTATTTCAAATGAATTTTGAAATTTAAAATAATAATAAATAAAAGTTCACACGTATATCTCTAGATGATCCTATGTGTATACAAAGTCGTTCCACAAAAACTGACTTTATTTATGGCATGTGTAATAGTAGTAAGACAAAATGTGATGCTAAAACAAGTCATTTCGTGAGACGTTTTTCAATCTTTTTTACAAAGGTCAGGGTAGAATTGTATGAGCGTTTTTTTCCAGAACTTTTCGACATTTCGGAACGTGGTCTTTCTTTGAAGGAGCGATATTGTTTCATAGATACCAAACTTTCATGAAGAGCTCAGTTTTGTTCGACCAGAATAAAAACATTATGGGTTTTGTAATCTACTAAGAGTTTACCAGATACTAGGTGTATTATGGGTGTTAAAATAAAATACAAGCTACATTAAATTTTGAACACTGAGCTTGGCACCCCCTGTGTTTATATTCTAAATCCGCCACTGGTTCGGCCTACATTTGTATTGGGTCTGAATGAATTTCTATATTAATTGTCCGGCAAAAATGGAAATAAACTGGGCCGAGGACTCTCCAAATTTACTGTAGAACAAGACGAGGTAGAAATTTACACATAATCTACAAACATGATTTTGCATTTTTGCACAAACATTACAGATGAATTACAATTACAAACACACAATGATCCTTGAACAATTTGATGACAACAAACGGTAAGAACAAGTTGACTACGACAAACGTAAACAAACACTGGACTGACGAATCACACCACCACGGTTTCCACACTACCGTGGCGCGGCTCCTGAGGGATCGGCTGCTCTGGCGCGGACGGGAACACCAGGTTCTGATGCACCAGCGCCGCGACCGCCGCGCCGATCATCGGGCCAACCCAGTACACGGCCTGGTTCTTGAAGTCGCCGCTGACGATCGCCGGACCGAACGAGCGCGCCGGGTTCATGGACGCGCCCGTGAGCGAGCCCGCCGCCAGCACGCACGCTCCCATGACGAGCCCGACCACCAGCGCGCCCAGCGCCGTCGTCGCGAGCCCCTTCCTGCCGCGCGCGCGAGGGTCGCCGGCTACGTGCACGGTGTACACGAGCATGAAAGTCATCACCCCCTCCATGATCGACGCCCCGAACCCGGTCATCTCCACCGCGATCCTCGTCGTCGGCAAGGCCTGTACGCACACACACGCGTGCATTGTGATGTTAACGAGTTGAGATTTGAAGGGCGGTGAAGCAATGGGTGGTTATGCACGTACCTGGCCGGCGGAGAAGAAATGGAGGACGAGGCAGGCGAATGTGGAGCCGAGCAGTTGGCACGACCAGTAGAAGATGGCGCTGGGAACACCGATATGGCCGCCGATGGCAAAGGCGAACGTGACGGCCGGGTTGACGTGGCCGCCGGAGACGTCGGCGGCGATGAACACCGCGGCGAAGATCCCGAAGGACTGCGCGATGGCGGTGGCCACCAGGGACGAAGCGTTGGACGTGACGTCCGGCGTGAGCATCCCTGGCATGAGGCATTCCCAAACAAAGCGTGCGGTGAGTGAAACTTGAGTACGTAAGAACGATCGCATCAACTCACATTGTGTGGCGGCGTTACTTACTGGCAGAGACGGCGGAGCCGACGGCGGTGAAGACGAAGAGGAAGGTGGAGATGAACTCGGCGAAGTAGGACCGGAGGGACGACGGCGAGAAGCAGTGCTTCAACTGCACACGGAGGTTGGACGCCATTGCTTGCTTGCGCAAGTTCGATTCTCTCGATGTGGTGAAGTGAACACGGGCTGGTTTGCAAGGAGGAGACGGAGTTAAAAGGAGGGAGAGGGACGCGGCCGTGCCGCCAACCGTCGCCCCCGTGCCAGGGCGGTTTCCAGCGGTTGCCGCCGTGCGCCCGTTGCCATCGATCGGCTCCAAGTTCACAACCGTCAGACGCGTAAGCGCACGTGTGCGTAAGTAGCAGATTAGTACACGTGACACGCCTACACGAATTTGTCACCCAAAGAAAATGTTTAATTTAGCAAGATTTCAGAACGCTGATGAGCTGTAGATGTAAGATCGAGCGGTGGTGTGGCTTACAATTTGTTTGCCATGGATGGTGGATTACAACCGAAAAGCAAGGACGAAATTCATACAGGAGGAGCCGTGGCGATGATATGAAATATTGAAAATTTATCAGCGACGAGGCTAGATTCGAATCGATCGGTTCCCTTCACACGTACTCCTGGTGGCCGACCGGCTGGTAGGAGGCGATGAACACGTCGCCGTAGACAAGCCCGGCGAGGCCGCCTCCGATGAGTGGCCCGACCCAGTACACCCAGTGGCCGGAGAAGTGTTGGGCCATGTCCCTCCACATGGAGGTGTGTTGGCATATCCCAAATTCAGCCCAGAAAGTCTAACACGTGTGAGCCGTTGATCGCTGTATGTATCCAACGGTTAAGCTGCCTTCTTGAGAGGTAGAACAAAACCCTAGCCACCCTTGGTGGCTGTGAGCAAGCAAGTAAAAGAGAATGAGAGAACACACAAGAACACCACAACCTAGTGAGAAGAGAGGAAGAAGAAGAAGGGGTGATTTGTGTCAGTATTTGGTGAATCAGACCGGTCTGTCTTTAAGCCTGTGTTTGGAGGGTCAAACGTGTTTGGATCGACTCCATACTTGGTGAGCTTGTTCCTTACCCTGAGTACTTCGATCTGGATAGCTGGTCTGAGATTTGGGTCAGAGTAGCATCAGATTTGAGGGAGGTATTGTTAGTTCGGACTGATGCAGTTTCAACACAGAGCAGTATTGGTAGAGTAACAGTTTGGGCAGGCAAACGGTATCTGATTGAGCTCATCTTTGGTGGGTATGTTGGGTACTCATATGTCTGTTTGGCTACCAAATTTCGTGTTGTTTAGATCTGCGGTTTAATAACAGTTTGCTGATTACCGAAGAGGACATAATCTGTGATACTCTGCATTGCTGAAATCTTGCCTCTTGTGGTTGTTGTGGTTGCCGGTGGGCAACGAGCTGAAGTGTGTGTTGTAATCTCTAGATGTTCTAGAGAAGACTCTTGATTATAGTGAAGCTTGCGTGAACCGGTTGGTCCACAACCATGGTTTTTCCTCCTCACGATTGGGGAGGTTTTCCACGTAAATCCTTGTGTCACTTGTGCATGTGATTGTTTATATTTCCGCTGCATATTGTTGTTGGTTGAACCTATACTCGAAGTTCATTGCAGGTTCAGTTTGTACTCGAGCTTCAGATCAAGCTTTGTTTTGGGTTGCGTGCAGTTTGCTTGTGTTGAAAGGTAGAAGTGAATACCAACATAATGATATCATTGAATGGTACAAATTATCAAGCTTGGAAAAGTAAGATGAAGTATTTACTGTATGTAAAAGAATACTGAAGACCGGTATTCTCCACAGAGATGCCCAAGGATATGAAGGGGAGATCTGTGGGAGGTACTTCATCTACAAACTTGTGGGTTGACGTGTGCATTCTCACGTTCGCTGGGAGGCACCAAGAGAAAGGTTTGAAGCAGTGCAGCAACAAGTTTCTCTCAGTATGAAACCAAGGTTTATCGAACCAGTAGGAGTAGAAGCTCTTCTGCAGGTTGTTGGTGGCGGAATGTGGCATGATGCAACACCAGGGAAACCAGAACCTGACGTGGAACCTGCAGACAAGACAATCAAACTACTTTGCCCCAACGAAACAGTGAGGTTGTCAATCTGACCGGCTTGCTGAAAACAAAGAATTAAATGTGTGGTGTGGAAAATGATGTTTAATTGCAGAGAATAAAAGGGAACAATGATTGCATTAGGTTGTTTTATCAGATGTAAAAGAATGGACCGGGGTCCACAGTTCACTAGTGGTGTCTCTCCAAAAGACAGATAATATGTTGGGTAAACAAATTAGGCAATTGATAGAATATTGAGCGCATGACAATGCAAATACATGACATGATGATTATTATGATATTTATGTGGGCATTACGACAAAATACATAGACCATTATCCAACTGCATCTATGACTAATAATCCACCGCCAGGTTGTCATCCGAGTTCCCTGTTGGTATTAAGTTGCAAGCAACAGATAATTGCATTGAGTAATGTGCATAATGTAAACAACACATATGACGTTGGACATAGCATTGTTAGGTTATCCCTAGTGGCAACAGCACATCCACAACCTTAAAAGTTGATGTCATTCTCCCAGATTGCTGGAGACTGAACCCATTATCTAGCATAAATACTAACTCTTGGAGTTACAAGCATCTACTTGGCCAAAGCATCTACTTGTAACGGAAAGCATGCAAGACATAGATAACATATGAGAAATAATGATAATCAACTTGACATAATATTTAATATTCATCGTATCCCAGCAAACACAACATATAGCATTACAATAAGATGATCTTGATCATGTTAGGCAGATCACAAGATCTAAACATGGTAGCACAAGGAGGAGAGACAACCATCTAGCTACTGCTATGGACCCATAGTCCAAGGATGAACTACTCACGCATCACTCCGGAGACGGGCATGGTGATGTAGAACCCTCCGGTGATGATTGCCCTCTCCGGCAGGGTGCCGGGAAGAGGTTCTAGACCCTCCCGAGCTAGGGTTGACGACGACAGCGGCTCTGGAACTTTTCGTGGAATATGACTCAGGTATTTAGGGTTTTCGCTTCGGGAAGAATATATAGGCGAAAGGGCGACAGCTGAGGGCACCCGAGGGGCCCACACACACCCTCGGCGCGGGCCCACTTCCTGCCACGCCGAGGCCACGTGTGGCCGCCTCGTGGCGCTCCTCCATCTCCCCTTTGGACTCCGTGAACGTGTCGGTGAAAATAGGACCTTCAGTATTGATTTTGTCCAATTCCGAGAATATTTCCAGAACAACTTTTCTGAAATACAAAAACAGCAGAAAACATGAACTAGCACTGTGGCATCTTGTTAATAGGTTAGTCCCGGAAAATGTATAAAAATGATATGAAGTGTATGTAAAACATGTAACAATTGGCATAATATAAACATGGATCATCAAAAATTATAGATACGTTTGAGACGTATCAAGAATCCCCAAGCTTAGTTCCTACTCGTCCTCGAGTGGTAAACGATTAAAACAAAATAATTTTTTAGGTGAGATGCTACCATCATAATCTTGATCATATAATACTGTAAAGCAAGTGAGTTGAGATCAAATCATTCAAAGCAAAAATCTATAATTGATATTAAATAAGAGATAATAAAGCAACATAGTTAAACAAGTTAAAAACATTCATGAATGATTGCTTTAAAGACATGAAACCGTACAAATTAAAACTTTTCATAACATAAAGAAAGGATCCAGTCAAGTAAAAATACACATGAAAGTCATGAATCAACTGTTTCGAGATCTACTCAACCGGTGAGCGTAAGCATTTAGTATTGGCACCAGGATGTTATGGCAAAGAGAACGTTAATGGGGGTTTGGAAGGCCAAAGAAAGAAAGTCTCACAAAGCTATAAGTGATCATTATGTAGGAGTTTGCGCGATAGAAAACAAAAAATTTCTCTCACATGCGGAAGCAACACTCAAGATCCTATCTAGAAGATTCTAGTAACGGGGAGAGTAGTTCATCATACCCTCGAAGAACACGCGCGTTGAACGTTTAATTCAACGCAGCTCGGTGAAGTTGTTGACGATGTTCGATCCGATCAGCACCGCAAACGAGCAGCACCTCCGGAGGCTTGCACACGTACAGCTCGATGACGTCTCCCTCTTCTTGATCCAGCAAGCTAGAGGGAGAAGTAGGTGGGATCGATTCCAGCAGCACGACGGCGTGGTGGTGGATATGGTGGAGAGTTCCCGCGGGCAGGGCTTCGCCAAGCGGTGCGCGGGAGGTAGAGGAGCAGCAAGCCAGTGATGCGGCCAAGCCTCTGTCTCTTGGTGCACCTCTCCCTCTTCTTTATATAGGCAAGGGGCTGCAGCCACTTTATTTCCAAAGTAGAAACTCCCTCTTTCAATAGTGGTAACCCCTTCTCATTTAAAAGGTGGTAACCCCCTCTTTCAAGAGTGGTAACATCCCTTTTAAAGGGCTACCCATTGAATGGCTGCATGGACCAAGTAGGACTGGTCAAATGGACCAGTGGGCCACCCTTGGTCGTTGGGGACAGGTGGGCCCCACTATGGGACCCTCCGGAACCTTCTAGAACATTCCGACACTCTGCCGAAAAATCCCGAACTTTTCCGGAACCCTGAAATCAACTTGCCATATATAAATCTTTACCTCCGGACTCTTCCGGAGCTCCTCGTGATGTCTAGGATCTCATCCGAGACTCCGAACAATATTCGGACACCATTAACAAAATTATCCCAGAGCTACTCTAGCGTTACCGAACGTTAAGTGTGTGACCCTACGGGTTCGAGAACGTGCAGACATGATGGAGACACCTCTCCGATCAATAACCATTAGAGGGACCAGGATATCCATAATGACTCCCACACATTCAACGAAGATCTTTATCGGTTGAACCACTATGTCGTGGACTACTATAATCCGTATACAATTTCCTTTGTCACGCGATATTTTACTTACCCAAGATTTGATCGTCGGTATCACTATACCTAGTTAAATCTTGTTACTGGTAAGTACTCTTTACTCGTTCCGTAATACAACATTCTCTGTGACTAACTCATTAGTCACGTGCTTGCAAGCTTTACCGAATGTGCACTACCGAGTGGGCCCAGAGTATATCTCTCCGAAACACGGAGGGACAAATCCCAGTCTTGATTCATGTAATTCAACAAGCACTTTCTGAGATACCCGTAAGACACCTTTATGATCACCCTGTCACGAAGCGATGGTTGATGTCCCCAAAGTATTCTTCCAGTACCCGGGAATAACATGATCTCATGGTCTAAGAAATAGGATACTTGACAATAAAAGGCATGACAATAAAAACTTAATGAAACGATCAATATTGTTATGCTTAGTTGGGTCTGTCCATCACGTCATTCTTCTAATGACATGATCCCGTTAATTAATTAACAACTCATGTTCATGGTTGGGAAACCATAACCATCATTAATTAACGAGCTAGTCTAGTAGAGGCTTACTAGGGACGCAATGTTGTTTACGCAACCACACATGTATTATGTTTCCGGTTAATACAATTATAGCATGGAAATAAACATATATCATGAACACGGAAATATGATAATAACATTTATTTATTATTGCCTCTAGGGCATATTTCCAACAGTCTCCCACTTGCACTAGAGTCAATAATCTAGTTTACATTGGTAAAAATCTAACACCCATGGCCTTCTGGTGTTGATCATGTTTTGTCTGTGGAAGAACTTTAGTCAACGGATCAGCGATATTTTGATTCGTATGTACTTTGCTAATGGTAATATCTCCTTCATTGACATGCTCACGAATTTGATGAAACCGGCGTTTGATATGCTTGGAACTCTTGTGACATCTTGGTTCCTTGGCTAGAGCAATGGCACCAGTGTTGTCACAAAAAATCTCCATGGGATCCAGTGCGCTCGGAACAACGCCGAGTTCAGTGACGAACTCCTTCAGCCATATCCCTTCTTTCGCTGCTTCAGAAGCGGCCATATACTCCGCCTCTAATGTAGATGCCGCAATGACGGTTTGCTTGGAACTCCTCCAGCTAACCGCAGCTCCATTCAAGATAAAGACATACCCTGTTTGAGATTTCGAGTCATCTGGATCAGTATCGAAGCTAGCATCAACGTAACCTTTTACGGAGAGCTCTTCATCACCACCATAGACAAGAAACATGTCCTTAGTCCTTTTTAGGTACTTAAGGATATTTTTAACTGCTGTCCAGTGAGCCTCTCCAGGATCACTCTGGTACCTGCTCGTCAAACTAAGAGCATGGGACACATCCGGTCTAGTACACAACATGGCATACATAATAGAACCTATGGCCGAGGCATAGGGGATTTTCTTCATCCTTTCTATTTCTGTTGCCGTAGTTGGACACTGAGTCATACTCAATGGCTTACCTTGTAACATGGGCAAAGAACCTTTCTTTGCATCCTGCATATTGAATTTCTTCACTATCTTCTCAAGGTATTTACTTTGACTAAGTGCTATTAAGCGTCTTGATCTATCTCTATAGATCTTTATGCCCAATATGTATGCAGCTTCACCAAGATCTTTCATTGAAAAACTATTATTCAAATAATCTTTCACACTGTTAAGCAGCTCCACATCATTCCCAATAAGTAATATGTCATCTACATATAAAACCAGGAATGCAACCGAGCTCCCACTCACTTTCTTGTAAACACAAGCTTCTTTATAATTTTGGACAAATCCAAAACCTTTGATCACCTCATCAAATCGAAGATTCCAACTCCGGGATGCTTGCTTCAGTCCATAGATGGATCGCTGAAGTTTGCACACTTTATCAGCATCCTTAGGATCGACAAAACCTTCAGGTTGTACCATGTACAACTCTTCTTCAACGTTTCCGTTGAGGAACGCAGTTTTGACATCCATCTGCCAAATTTCATAATCGAAATAAGCAGCAATTGCTAGTAGAACCCTAACAGACTTTAGCATCGCTACGGGTGAGAAGGTCTCATCGTAGTCAACTCCTTGAATTTGTCGAAAACCTTTTGCGACAAGTCGAGCTTTATATACGGTGACATTACCGTCAGCGTCTGTTTTCTTCTTGAAAATCCATTTACATTCAACAGCCTTACGGCTATCAGGAAGGTCAACCAAAGTCCACACTTGGTTTTCCTTCATGGATTCCATTTCAGAGTTCATGGCGTCTTGCCATTTTCCAGAGTCTGGGCTCATCATCGCTTCCTCATAGTTCATAGGTTCATCATTGTCTAACAATAAAATGTTCAAGACAGGATTACCGTACCATTCAGGAGCAGTACGTAACCTTGTCGACCTGCGAACGGGAACTTTGACCGAAGCTGCATGATCACTATCATCAGCTTCTTTCTCTCTAGCTGGTGAAGGCGGTGCCTGAAGATCCAAATCTTCCTGCGCTGCGCTGCTCTCCAATTCGGGAGAAGGTTCAATAACCTCGTCTAGTTCTATTTTCCTCCCACTCACTCCTTTCGAAAGAAACTCCTTCTCAAGAAAGGATCCATTCTTAGCAACAAAAACTTTGCCTTCGGATCTGTGATAGAAGGTATACCCAATGGTTTCCTTTGGATATCCTATGAAGACGCATTTTTCCGCTTTGGGTTCGAGCTTATCAGGTTGTAATCTTTTGACATAAGCCTCGCATCCCCAAATTTTAAGAAACGATAATTTTGGCTTCTTACCAAACCACAACTCATATGGTGTCGTCTCAACGGATTTAGATGGTGCCCTATTTAAAGTGAATGCGGCTGTCTCTAATGCATACCCCCAAAATGACATTGGCAGATCGGATACAGACATCATAGAACGCACCATATCTAATAAAGTACGATTACGACGTTCAGACACACCATTACGCTGTGGTGTTCCAGGTGGCGTGAGTTGGGAAACAATTCCACAATTTTTCAAGTGCATGCCAAACTCGTAACTCAGATATTCCCCTCCACGATCAGATCGTAGAAATTTGATCTTCCTGTTACGATGATTTTCTACTTCACTCTGAAATTCTTTGAACTTTTCAAATGTTTCAGACTTGTGTTTCATTAAGTAAATATACCCATATCTACTCAAATCATCAGTGAAAGTTAGGAAGTAACGATATCCACCACGTGTTGGAATGCTCATTGGTCCACACACATCAGTATGTATGATTTCCAACAAATCACTCGCCCGTTCCATCGTACCGGAAAACGGTGTCTTAGTCATCTTACCCATGAGGCATGGTTCGCACGTATCAAATGATTCAAAGTCAAGTGATTGAAAAAGTCCATCAGAATGGAGTTTCTTCATGCGCTTTACACCAATATGACCTAAACGGCAGTGCCACAAGTATGTGGTACTATCATTATTCGCTTTGCATCTTTTAGCATCAATGTTATGGATGTGTGAAGTACTACTATCGAGATCCAACAAGAATAAACCATTTACGTTGGGTGCATGACCATAAAAGATATTACTCATAGAAATAGAACAACCTTTATTCTCTGATTTAAATGAGTAACCGTCTCGCAATAAACAAGATCCAGATATAATGTTCATGCTTAACGCAGGCACCAAATAACAATTATTCAGGTTTAAAACTAATCCCGAAGGTAGATGAAGAGGTAGTGTCCCGACGGCGATGACATCGACCTTCGATCCATTCCCGACGCGCATCGTCACCTCATCCCTCGCCAGTCTCCGTTTATTCTGCAGCTCCTGTTTCGAGTTGCAAATATGAGCAACCGAACCAGTATCAAATACCCAGGCACTACTACGAGAACTAGTAAGGTACACATCAATAACATGTATATCAAATATACCTTTGACGTTGCCAGCCTTCTTATCCGCCAAGTATTTGGCGCAGTTACGCTTCCAGTGACCGTCTCCCTTGCAGTAGAAACACACAGTGTCCGGCTTAGGACCAGCCTTGGGTTTCACAGGTGTGGCAACAGGTTTGCCGCCCTGAGCAGCAACAGATTTGCCACTCTTCTTGAAGTGACCCTTTTTGGCCTTAACCTTCTTGAAACTGGTGGTCTTATTGACCATCAACACTTGATGTTCTTTCTTGATGTCCACTTCTGCAGATTTCAGCATCGCAAAGAGCTCATTAAGAGTCTTATTCATGCCTTGCATGTTATAGTTCAGCACAAAGCCTTTGTAGCTCGGAGGGAGCGACTGCAGCACCCTGTCAGTGATTAACTCATCCGGGATCACACATCCCAGCTGAATTAGGCGTTGGATATAGCCTCCCATGGTGACAACATGTTCACTGACAGAGCTGTGCTCCTCCATCTTACATGTATAGAACTTATCAGAGATCTCATATCTCTCAGCGCGGGTCTGAGTCTGAAACATGGTTTTCAGCTCTTCAACCATCTCATAGGCGCCGTGATGTTCAAAACGTTTCTGGAGATCAGTGTCCAGAGATGTAAGGATGGCACAGGCAACTATAATGTGGTCATCTCTGCGCGTCTCAAAGACATTTTGTTCTGCTTCAGGCGCATTGTCTGCAGGTGGGTCACCTAGCGCAGCATCGAGCACATAATGCTTCTTACACCCAGTGAGGATAATCCTCAGGTTGCGGTGCCAGTCAGTGAAGTTTGAACCAGATGATTTCAGTTTTTCTTTCTCAAGGAATGCGCTGAAGTTGAACTGAGCTACGTTGCGGGCCATGATCTACAACATTTTAGCAAAGACATCTTTAGACTATGTTCATGATAAAGAGTTCATTTTAATCAAATTACTAACGAACTCCCACTTAAAACAACATCCCTCATAGTTGTCTAGTGGTACACGATCCAAATCCACTACACCAAGTCCGATCTTCACGAGAGAAGATGTAGTTTCAATGGTGAACATCGAAATGTTGATCATATCATTCATATGACTCGTGTTTAACCTTTCGGTTCGTCGTGTTCCGAGTCCATGTCTGTACATGCTAGGCTCGTCAAGTTAACCAAAGTATTTCCGCATGTGTAAAACTGGCTTACACCCGTCGTATGTGAACGTAGAGTTTACCACATCCGATCATCACGAGATGCTTCAAAACGACGAACTTTCGCGACGGTGCATACTAAGGGAGAACACTTTATCTTGATATTGTGTGAGGGATCATCTTATAATGCTACCGTCGAGCACACGCAAAATAAGATGCATAAAAGGATAAACATCACATGCATAAAAATATGTGACATGGTATAGCCCTTTTATTGCGTCTTGATCTCCATCTTAAACGCACCGGCATGATCTCCATCATGGCGCCATGTTCATGTGGCGCCTTGGTTGTCTCCACCACGTTGCATCCCATATATTGCTAACTCATAGCGATAAATAATGCAATTACATGGCGTTTGAAGTTGACACGCAGGTCATACAATTGATAATTAAGACAACCATATGGCTCCTGCCGGTTGCCGTACTCATCGACATGCAAGTCGTGAAACATTACAAAACATGATCATCTCATACATCACAAATATATCATATGAAACAGTTTGGGCTATACCATATCACAAGCACCCCTGCAAAAACAAGTTAGACGCCTCTCCCTTATTCTTTGCAAATTTTACGTGGCTTAGGGCTTTCGAAGAAAGAACCGTTCTTACCTACGAACATGAAACCACAACGGTGATAAACAAATTATTAACAACCCGTTGTAGATTAAATCTTAACTATAGTGGGAGAGACAGACACCCGCAAAGCCACTTATGCAATACAAGTTGCATGTCAGTCGTGGAACAAGTCTCATGTACGTGGACATGTAAAGTTAGTCCGGGCCGCTTCATCCCACTATGCCACTAAGATTCAAAATACACAAAGGAAGTAATAAAAAGATTATCAACGCCCACATACACATATGTGTTCTACCCGTACCAAAACATCTACGCATAGATCCGGCTCTGATACCACTGTAGGAGTTTGCGCGATAGAAAACAAAAAATTTCTCTCACATGCGGAAGCAACACTCAAGATCCTATCTAGAAGATTCTAGTAACGGGGAGAGTAGTTCATCATACCCTCGAAGAACACGCGCGTTGAACGTTTAATTCAACGCAGCTCGGTGAAGTTGTTGACGATGTTCGATCCGATCAGCACCGCAAACGAGCAGCACCTCCGGAGGCTTGCACACGTACAGCTCGATGACGTCTCCCTCTTCTTGATCCAGCAAGCTAGAGGGAGAAGTAGGTGGGATCGATTCCAGCAGCACGACGGCGTGGTGGTGGATATGGTGGAGAGTTCCCGCGGGCAGGGCTTCGCCAAGCGGTGCGCGGGAGGTAGAGGAGCAGCAAGCCAGTGATGCGGCCAAGCCTCTGTCTCTTGGTGCACCTCTCCCTCTTCTTTATATAGGCAAGGGGCTGCAGCCACTTTATTTCCAAAGTAGAAACTCCCTCTTTCAATAGTGGTAACCCCTTCTCATTTAAAAGGTGGTAACCCCCTCTTTCAAGAGTGGTAACATCCCTTTTAAAGGGCTACCCATTGAATGGCTGCATGGACCAAGTAGGACTGGTCAAATGGACCAGTGGGCCACCCTTGGTCGTTGGGGACAGGTGGGCCCCACTATGGGACCCTCCGGAACCTTCTAGAACATTCCGACACTCTGCCGAAAAATCCCGAACTTTTCCGGAACCCTGAAATCAACTTGCCATATATAAATCTTTACCTCCGGACTCTTCCGGAGCTCCTCGTGATGTCTAGGATCTCATCCGAGACTCCGAACAATATTCGGACACCATTAACAAAATTATCCCAGAGCTACTCTAGCGTTACCGAACGTTAAGTGTGTGACCCTACGGGTTCGAGAACGTGCAGACATGATGGAGACACCTCTCCGATCAATAACCATTAGAGGGACCAGGATATCCATAATGACTCCCACACATTCAACGAAGATCTTTATCGGTTGAACCACTATGTCGTGGACTACTATAATCCGTATACAATTTCCTTTGTCACGCGATATTTTACTTACCCAAGATTTGATCGTCGGTATCACTATACCTAGTTAAATCTTGTTACTGGTAAGTACTCTTTACTCGTTCCGTAATACAACATTCTCTGTGACTAACTCATTAGTCACGTGCTTGCAAGCTTTACCGAATGTGCACTACCGAGTGGGCCCAGAGTATATCTCTCCGAAACACGGAGGGACAAATCCCAGTCTTGATTCATGTAATTCAACAAGCACTTTCTGAGATACCCGTAAGACACCTTTATGATCACCCTGTCACGAAGCGATGGTTGATGTCCCCAAAGTATTCTTCCAGTACCCGGGAATAACATGATCTCATGGTCTAAGAAATAGGATACTTGACAATAAAAGGCATGACAATAAAAACTTAATGAAACGATCAATATTGTTATGCTTAGTTGGGTCTGTCCATCACGTCATTCTTCTAATGACATGATCCCGTTAATTAATTAACAACTCATGTTCATGGTTGGGAAACCATAACCATCATTAATTAACGAGCTAGTCTAGTAGAGGCTTACTAGGGACGCAATGTTGTTTACGCAACCACACATGTATTATGTTTCCGGTTAATACAATTATAGCATGGAAATAAACATATATCATGAACACGGAAATATGATAATAACATTTATTTATTATTGCCTCTAGGGCATATTTCCAACACATTAGACAAGAGGAAGCCTTATAATCGAAGCTATGCAAGGAGTAGTGATTGCCATGCAACGGATGCACATAGAGCTATATGTGTATGAAAGCTCTCCAATGGAATTAGTGGGGGTGCATCCAACTTGGTTGCTCACGAAGACCTAGACCACTTTTGAGGAAGCTCATCATTGGAATATACAACCCAAGTTATATATGAAAATTCCTCACATAGTTTTACTAGTAGAACATGAAAACTCTCCCTCATGGAGTATAGCTGCTAAACATGAGCACAAGTACCCCGCTAGATCCTCCATCAGCACAACTCAGTTATTACGAATTACCTTCAACATGGAAAGCTATCAAGTCCAACTACACCTTCAACAATTTAGTAGAGTTTGTAGTACGATACAAGCTTCAAGACAACAATCCTCTAATAATTTTAACTTAATCAACCAACAAGCTTTACCATCTATTATTTAATACCTCAAATCGATTGCAAAGAATCAAGTTATCAAAGTTCAATGATCTACAAGATTATATAAGTTTTTCATTATACCACTACCACACGCAACATTTTCCGTTCCACCAAACACCAATCAACCTATTTGAAAAAAAAAAACTCTCCAAATAATTATAAATGAAAGCAAGAGAGTATTTTATCTAAAAGAACTAACAACTCTGAACAAGAGATGCATGAAAAACACGAGCTAAAAACATTGCAGTAGCTAAACAAGAATACTCAATAAGTATAAGTGAAGAATAGGAGTATTCGCATGAAAAAGCGGAGCGTGTCTCTCTCCCATACAAGAATGCTAGGGTTCAAACAAGTTGAAAACCAGAAAAATAAAGAAAGCACACTGAAAATAAAAGCACACAGACGCTCCAAGAACAACACATATGATGTGAAAAAATTAAAATATAGTTTCACTAGAGATGACCTGATAATTTTGACAATGAAGAAGGGGATGCCTTGGGCATCTCAAAGTTTAGACGCTTGAGTCTTCTTGAAATATGTTGGGGAGATCCAAGGGAGCCTCCCCAAGCTTAAGCTCTTCACAGTTCTCCTTCCTATTATATCACTCTTCCCTCTTGACCCTTGAAAACTTCCGCCACACTAAACTCAAAGCAATTCTCATTATAGGGTTCGTGCACAATCAAAAATTCATATGTTCTGTAAAGACATAATATGAACATTACTTTAAACATTAGCTACGGCCGCTGATGTTAGGTGAAGCTATTCCACCTTAAAAAGAATTCCACCCAACAGTAGTAAAAGAGAGAATGCAAAATAAAAGACATAATCTGTCCAAAACAAAATAGTCCGTAAAGACGAATTTTTTCGAGGCACTTACGTTGCTCAAATCGAGAAACTTTGAACTAACTAAAGATACATACATATATGAGGATTGCGGAAAAAAATTGCATATTTTTTCAATTTTTCTGTGATTTTACAGAAGCGAAACGGTGAACAGCAGAAATATGTTCCTGCGCAGTAATCAAAATCTAGCAACATATTATCATTAGAGACTCTTCTTGGCACAACATTGCGATAAAATAAATATACAAATGCATTGCTACAAAAGTGAACAAAACCTTGACTCAATAAAAGAAAAAATTGCATAAATAAAAACAATGGGTTGCCTCCCATAGGCACTTTTTTTAACGCCTTTTAGCTAGGCACAAAGCATGCATCAAGTATTACCAACTGTAGAAGCATCAACAGAAAGGTCGGACATTTGCTCTACAATGCATTGTATCTTATATATATATAAGTTTCAGAAGCTCCTCTTTCAACACTTTTAGGCACACTATCTTCCTCAAATAAATTTTCAGGAACAATCCAATCAAAATTCTTTTCTAGTGCCTCATGCATTCCCACAAGTTTAAAAGGTATTTGTATTTTAATTTCATTTTCATTATTCGGTTCATTATTTATTTAAGCCTATTTTTCATCTTTTCAAGTGTATTGGCAATATTGATATAATAACCAAGCATCTTATATCGAATAAATACTTTTCTAGCCTCACCAGCAACATCGCCAAATTCTTTAAGAAGGGTTTCTAAAAAAAATCTTCTCACCCTCTTCCATATCATGAAGTGTAAGAAACATATACTGCATTATAGGGTTAAGATTAACAAATCTAGCTTCCACCATGTGAACTAAAGAGGCTGCATCAATTTCATAAGTTGGAGCAAGTTCTACCAAGGATCTATCTTCAAAGTCTTTAAGCTTACTGACATGATTGAATATATTATATTTTCCAATGATAGACCCACTCCCCACCGGTATATCTTTTAAAGCAAACTTAGGGAGAAACATGATGAAATTAAAGGAACTAAGCCAAAAATAAAGCAGATGCAGATAACTATTTTTTGTGTTTTTAATAATTAAAAGCAAACAAGATAAAATAAAAATAAACTAAGTAAGAAAAAAACAAAGTAAAGAGATTAGAAGTGTGAGACTCCCCTATCAGAAGAATGCTACTCCCCGGCAACGGCGCCAGAAAATGTGCTTGATGCGTGAATTCTCACGTTCGTTGGGAGACCCCAAGAGGAAGGTTTAAAGCAGTGCAGCAGCAAGTTTCCCTCATTATGAAACCAAGGTTTATCGAACCAGTAGGAGTAGAAGCTCTTATGTAGGTTGTTGGTGGCGGAATGTGGCACGGCGCAACACCAGGAAAACCAGCACCTGACGTGGAACCTGCACACAAAACAATCAAACTACTTTGCCCCAACGAAACAGTGAGGTTATCAATCTCACCGGCTTGCTGAAAATAAAGAATTAAATGTGTGGTGTGGAAAATGATGTTTAATTGCAGAGAATAAAAGAGAACAATGATTGCAGTAGGTTGTTTTATCAGATGTAAAATAATGGACCGGGGTCCACAGTTCACTAGTGGTGTCTCTCCAAAAGATAGATAATATGCTGGGTAAAACAAATTAGAGCTGGGCAATTGATAGAATATTGAGCGCATGACAATACAAATACATGACATGATGATTTTTGTGATATTTATGTGGGCATTACGACAAAATACATAGACCGTTATCGTTATCCAACTGTATCCATGACTAATAATCCACCGCCAGGTTGTCATCCGAGTCCCCGTTGGTATTAAGTTGCAAGCAACAGATAATTGCATTAAGTAATGTGCATAATGTAAACAACACATTTGACCTTGGACATAGCATTGTTAGGTTATCCCTAGTGGCAACAGCACATCCACAACCTTAGAAGTTGTTGTCACTCTCCCAGATTACTAGAGACTGAACCCACACTACAACAAAACTTTGCGGTACTGACATTTTTATAGAGACACTGTTCCTTATGTCTCTTAAATCCTAATTAATTTTTTTGTAGAGGCATTAACCGAGGCACTTTTGAGAGTGACTTAGCGCTAGAGGCATCTATCTAGAGACGGTCTTCAAAATGTCTCTTAGTCTACATGTAAAGGCATCATAACAGACATTTTTTAGATTGCTTCAACAATAAAGACATCTCCTAGAGACACTACTCTTAATGTCCTTGATGATGTCAGTTTGGACCGAACCGAAATTTGTAACTCCATGGCAAAACTCAAAAGACGTATGCGCGCGTAGATGAAAATTTAGCCCCAAATTTGTTTCTAACTGCGCCCTTTCACACGTCCCCACTTCCACATCTATCCTCTCCCATTTCTCGGGAAAAAGGAAGGGTCCTCTGATCCTCTCCCTTCTCTCAATCTCCAGACCCGAGGAATGTCAAGCAGCCGATCTGCTCTAAATCCTCCCCCGAGGCTGGTGCCCTGCTCTCGCTTCTTGGTCGATCTCCTCCGGCCAACCGTCCTGCTCCTCCATCTTGTCGCCAGGACCAGGCTTGGCCGCCTCTCTGTGGCACGTTGAGGTGCGACGCATCCGCACCGAGGGCGTCGGCGCGTCCCGTCGACTCCCAGGGCCCCAGCTGCTTCTCCGACGGTGCTGAAGGAGATTAGCCGCGCAGGTCCAGGATGCAGAGCCCGTCGGTGAGTAGCAACCAGCGGCAAGCTGTGGAGGCCGAACCGACCGCTGCACTTTGGAAACAAGGCAAAAGCGATTTTTTCTCTCACCTTATCCTATTCGCCTGAATCCCTCCTCCGTCATGAACGGTAAACCTATTCCTCTAATTTCCCGTTCTGTTACAACCCAAATTCTCTAATTAGCTCTATGTTTTTAGCTTTCCGATTGGGGTGCAGCTAAGGACTCTTCTACCATTGATCCAGTATGAGGTCGTCAGCCGCTGCAGGACCTGCTCCGGCTTCGACTACAGGTGTATGCTCTCGCTCTTACTCTCTCTTTACTACTACTGGAATTCCTAGAATAGAACTCTAGAGGGACATATGGCTGTAAGCCTAGATTTAACATATTCAATAGTGAACATCTGTTGGTAGCGTGCAAGAACATGTGGTGATCAAGCCCTCGTGTCTAAGCTTACCATTATAAAGTTAGGCACAAATTCCCCAAGTTATAGCCACCGTTGGAGATTAGTGAACCAGTTTTAAATCCCAGAATTTTATCTGTATAACGTAACAATTTCTTGCTCTATGGTGGTGTTTCATAGATACAGTCCCAATGACCCGGATTAGTTTGTGCGTCAGGAAAGAAGGCACAAAATACACTTATTTTTTATGTAAACTCATTGGTCAGTACATTATTATGCTTACGCATGGAACTTTCATATTGTCTTCTTTATGCAGCCTGCAGTTTGTTTACTTTTATGTGTGATTTTCTGACACCATGTGGTTTGTTTTTTTCTTGCAGGCTAGACGATGCCCAGACCTCAATCCATTCCGTGGACGAAGCAGAGTTTGCTCCAGTTCTCGACCTCTCTCTGGCAGCTAAAGAGCTCATCATTCTCTCCTCCAATGAAGATCTGAGATCGATGGAGAAAACAACGCCTACTGATAGCCAAGTCAAGGCAACAAGGAAACACCCATCCAACTATGGCACTTTACTCTATCTATTAAGTTTTAGTCGTTAGAAATGTCCTCCTATGAGTAAGCAGAATGTACGTTTTACCATATTGTTATGTAACACAATCCTATGCTGTATGTAACTGAGTCTAAATACAAATGAGTATTACTACCTAATCCTTACTTTACGGATGGATTTGCCTTGCCCACATCATCACTTACTGCTGCTATTACCCATACCATGCAAACATTAACATCTCACATGGAATATTTGGACAATGTGTATACTGCGACGCACTATCTATTCTAGGGTCGAATAAAACGAGTTGCTTACACGTCTCACATTGCCACACCAAAATGTTTCTTTTAATGTTGGAGACAAGCTAAAATGTTGCACGATAGTGCCTCTACAACTATACATACCCAAGTGTATCTTCGAAGTGCCTCTAGGTGCGTAGACACACAACATGATGTCTTTACAAAGTGACCTTACGTCAAATATAGACATTTCACAAAATGACTTTACAATCTAAGAGACACTGCCCGTAGTGACACTTTTGAGACACTGTGGTAAATGTCTCTACAACTTCATATGGACAATATTAGTGTCTCTACAGGACCAAAATAGTGTCTCTATGGACCAGTTCTGTTGTAGTGCCACTATCTAGCATAAATACTAACTCTTGGAGTTACAAGCATCTACTTGGCCAAAGTATCTACTTGTAACGGAAAGCATGCAAGACATAGATAACATATGAGAAATAATGATAATCAACTTGACATAATATTCAATATTCATTGGATCCCAGCAAACACAACATACAACATTACAATAAGATGATCTTGATCATGTTAGGCAGCTCACAAGATCTAAACATGATAGCACAAGGAGGAGAGACAACCATCTAGCTACTGCTATGGACCCGTAGTCCATCACTCCGGAGGTGGGCATGGTGATGTAGAGCCCTTCGGTGATGATTCCCCTCTCCGACAGGGTGCCGGGAAGAGGTTCTAGACCCTCCCGAGCTAGGGTTGACGACGGCGGTGGCTCTGGAACTTTTCGTGGAATATGACTCTGGTATTTAGGGTTTTCGCTTCGGGGGAATATATAGGCGAAAGGGCGGCGGCTGAGGGCACCCGAGGGGCCCACACACCCTCGACGCGGGCCCACTTCCTGCCGCGCCGAGGCAGTGTGTGGCTGCCTCGTGGCGCTCCTCCGTTTCCCCTCCGGACTCCGTGAACGTGTCGGTGAAAATAGGACCTTCAGTATTGATATCGTTCAATTCTGAGAATATTTTCCGAACAACTTTTCTGGAATACAAAAACAACAGAAAACAGGAACTGGCACTATGGCATCTTGTTAATAGTTTAGTCCCAGAAAATGTATAAAAATGATATGAAGTGTATATAAAACATGTAACAATTGGCATAATATAAATATGGAACATCAAAAATTATAGATATGTTTGAGACGTATCATGGGTTCATTCGACAATGGGTCGATGACAATGTTTTAAAACATATCATTGATGAGACACGTGCACGTACCATATGGAAGAAATTGGAGGAGATGTATGCTCGCAAAGAAGGTACCAACAAGATGTCCTTGATCAAAAAATTGATGTGGTTAAGGTACAAAGAAGGAACTCCAATTGCAGATCATGCAAATGAATTTCAGGGCATTATAAATCAGCTATCTTCAATGTGAATCACATTTGAAAATGAAGTGAGAGCCTTGCTACTACTTGGCTTACTACTGGACACGTGGGAGACCTTTAAGGTCACCGTTTGCAATTCAGCACCTAATGGAGTTGTCACTTGAAACCTTGTGAAGACCAAGGTACCAAATGAATCGTCTAGAAAATTGCTGACAAGGACAGTTCTTCTTCACACTCAGAAGTGTTATTGACTCAGTCACGGGGGAGAAGCAAGAGTAGAGGTCCGAGTAAAGGGGCTGAAAGAAGTAGAAGCAAATCAAAAGGCAAAGGAAAGTAGCTGATTTGGTGTGCCATCACTGCCATGAGAAGGGCCACATCAAGTGGCATTGTGACAAATGGAAAAAGGATAAAAATAAAAAAAAGCAATTACAGAAACAACAAGACAGTGATAGTAATAGTGAGGGCCGGATTACTGTAGTTGAAGTGATCATGTCTCTCATGCATGAAGAACATGATGACATATTTGGTTCTTCTATTGAGGAGAAGATCACAGTTGTTTCTGATGAGACCATCAACCTTGCAAATGGTGATGATATTGACTTAATTGGATTCCGGACAGTGGTGCTACCATACATGTTACATCTCGTAGAGAGCTCTTTACAAACTATACATCAGGTGATTTTGGTGTAGTGAAGATGAGAAACAATGATAGAGCACAAATCATTGGAAGAGGGGATGTGCACTTGAAGACTGAAAATGGTACCACACTAGTCCTCAAGTCGGTGAGGCATCTTGAGGCACTTCGTCTCAACATTATCTCGGTTGGGTTGCTAGACAAAGATGGGTACTTGAGCAGATTTGGAAATGCACAGTACAAGCTCACTAAAGGAAACCTGATTGTTGCTAGAGCTAATATGGTTTATGTTTATATCATGTTCATGCTAAACTTTCTGCTGCTTCTGTCAATGCATTGCAGAAAGAAGACACATGTGCTTTGTGGCACAAGAGACTTGGCCACATGAGTGAGAAGCTGATAACGGTGCTAGTGAAGAAAAATTTGTTGAAAGGTGTTCACATCAAGAAATGTTCAGATTGCCTAGCGGGGAAGCAACACCGTGTTGCATTCAAGAGTCAACCTCCTCACAAGAAGCCCGAGGTGTTGGACTTGATACATTTCGATGTTTGTAAAATGTCGGTGAGGTCATTGGGTGGAGCAAAGTACTTTGTCACATTTATTGATGACTTTTCCAGAAAGGTTTGGGTCTATGTTTTGAGAACCAAAGATCAAATACTAAATGTATTCAAGCAATTCCAAGTCTCAGTTGAGAGAGAAACTAAGAAGAAAATCAAGTGCATTCGCACTGATAATGGGGGAGAGTCTATTGGCCCATTTGATGCCTATTGCAAGGAGCAGGGAATAAGGCACCAATTTACTCCTCCGAAGACACCACAACTGAATGGTCTTGCTGAGAGGATGAACATGACAATTGTGGAGAGAGCTAGATGCTTGCTATCAAGTGCAAAGCTGCCTAAACATTATTTGGGGTGAGGCTTTGTCGACTGCAGTTTAACTTATTAATCTCTTGATACGTTTCAAACGTATCTATAATTTTTGATGTTCCAGGCATGTTTATATAAATTGCCACATGTTTTATATACACTTTATATCATATTATGACATTTATTGGACTAACCTACTAACAAGATGCCACGGTGCCAGTTCCTGTTTATTTTGTCTGTGCATTGCAGAAAAGGTCATAAAATGAAAGTGCTCAGAAACATCTGGAAAAATTCCAGTAATTCTAAAATGCCAAAAAACTCCGTGGGCTAAAACGACAAGTCCAGAAGAGGTTCAAAAGGCCCCGAACGACACTGGGGCACATACCAGAAGAATCTAGCCTGACCCGCGCCGTGGGATGGCGTGGCCGCCTCGGGCGTCGCCTTGCGCCGCCCTTAGGAACATATATTGCCCCCGTGATGAAAACCCTAGCCCCGAAGGATTTCGCAAAATTCGACTCCGAGCTCTGCCGCCATCCAGAACAAGTTTAGGGGGACAGAAGTCTCTGTTCCGGCAGTCTGCCGGGACGGGGAATTGCCCCCGGAGCCATCTCCATCGACGCCACTAATGTCTACGCACGCTTCTATTCTTGTTGACAGTGTTGGGCCTCCAAGTGCAGAGGTTTGTAGAACAGCAGCGAGTTTCCCTTAAGTGAATCACCCAAGGTTTATCGAACTCGGGGAGGTAGAGGTCAAAGATATCCCTCTCAAGCAACCCTGCAATTAAGATACAAGAAGTCTCTTGTGTCCCCAACACACCTAATACACTTGTCAGATGTATAGGTGCACTAGCTCGGTGAAGAGATATTAAAATACAAGTGATATGGATGATTATAAGTAGTAATTGCAATCTGAAATAAAAATGGCAGCAAGCAAACATGTAGCAGAACTGGTTGTAAACGGTGTTTCAATGCTTAGAAACAAGGCCTAGGGATCATACTTTCACTAGTGGACACTCTCAACAATAATAATATAATTGAATGCATAAATACTTCCTCTTCACTATGCTACTTTTGACTATTGTCCCGTTGGATAACGAACACCAATCCACTGCGTAGGGCTGTAACAACACGCCTCAAGTTTATATTCCCTCTCTAGGGTACCCCACGCTGTCACTATGAGCGCCCCAAATTAGTACTAAACAAACGCCACAACTTTATAGTGACAACCAACAAAAGAACAACTCATGATAAATATCCTTCTGATCACCCACACTGTCACCTTGATATAGTGTTCTCACGTGACTCAAGATCATAATGATAAAACAACTTGACTAGCATATTCAATACATAATGAAGAGGAAACATCTATGACATCAACTAGATTACAAAGCTCATGATCACATAAAGATCACACCATGTGAGAGAGAGATAAACCACATAGCTACCGGTTAGAGCCCTCAGCCTCGGGACAGAACTACTCCCTCCTCATCATGGGAGGCAGCAGCGGCGATGAAGATGGCGGTGGAGTCGATGGAGATCGCTCCGGGGGTAATTCCCCGTCCCGGCAAGGTGCCGGAACAGAGACTTCTGTCCCCCGAAACTTGTCTTCGATGGCGGCGGCGCTGCGGAACTCTTCGTGGAATATGACTGATTGTTTTAGGGTTTTCGGGGCAGAGGCCTTATATAGGCGAAAGTACGACGGTTGGAGGCGCCCGAGGGGCCCACACCATGCCGTGGCACGCTGGGAGGCGGGGTCGCGCCGCCACGTGGTGTGGCCGCCCCCTCGGTCCCTTTCGTGTCTCCTTCGGACTCCGTGTACGTGATAGAAAAATAGGGACCTAGGCTTTTGTTTCGTCCAATTCCGAGAATATTTCGAGAACAATTTTTCTGAAATACAAAAACAGCAGAAAACAGGAACTGACACTGTGGCATCTTGTTAATAGGTTAGTCCCAGAAAATGAATAAAATTGCTATGAAGTGTATATAAAACATGTAGCAATTGGTAATATCAACATGGAACATCAGAAATTATAGATACGTTTTGGACGTATCAGCCACCGCCTCCATCATTGTCGCTGCTACCTCCCACATGATGAGGAGGGAGTAGTTCTTCATCGGGGCTGAGGGCTCTACCGGTAGCTATGTGGTTTATCTCTCTCTCCCATGGTGTGATCTTTATGTGATCATGAGTTTTGTAATCTAGTTGATGTCTGATACTCCATGCTTATATTATGCCAATTGCTACATTTTTATATACACTTTATATCATTTTTATGCATTTTCCGGGACTAACCTATTAACAAGATGCCACAGTGCCAGTTCCTGTTTTCTGCTGTTTTTGGTTTCACAAAAGTTGTTCTGTAAATATTCTCGGAATTGGACGAAACAAAATCCAAAGTTCCTATTTTCCTGACACGTACACGGAGTCCGAAGGAGAGATGAAGGGGGGCCGTGTGCCACCCTCACCATGTGGTGGCGCGGTCCCACCTCCTGCCGCGCCGCCATGTGGTGAGGATGCCACGGGCCTCCACCGACGCCGCCCCTTCGCCTATATATTCATCTATTCGGGAAAACCCTAAATACCCGAGTCATATTCCATGAAAAGTTCCAGAGCCACCGCCGCCGTCAACCCTAACTCGGGAGGGTTCTGAAGCTCTTCCCGGCTCCCTGCCGGAGAGGGGAATCATCACCGGAGGGCTCTACATCGCCATGCCTACCTCCGGAGTGATGTGTGAGTAGTTCATCTTTGGACTATGGGTCCATAGCAGTAGCTAGATGATTGTCTTCTCCTCTTGTGCCATCATGTTTAGATCTTGTGAGCTGCCTATCATGATCAAGATCATCTTATTGTAATGCTAAATGTTGTGTTTCCTGGGATCCGATGAATATTGATACTATGTCAAGTTGAATACTGAATATTATGTCTATGTTATTTATGATCTTGCATGCTCTCCATTGCTTGTTGATACTCTGCCCAAGTAGATGCTTGTGACTCCAAGAGGGAGTATTTATGCTAGATAGTGGGTTCAGTCTCCATTTAATCTGGGGGAGTGACAGCAACCTCTAAGGTTGTGGATGTGCTGTTGCCACTAGGGGTAACCTAATGATGCTTTGTCTAAGGATGAATGTGTTGTTTACATTATGCACTTTACTTAATGCAATTGTCTCTTGCTTGCAACTTAATATTGGAAGGGGTGCGGACGCTAACCTGAAGGTGGACTATTTAGGCACAAATGCATGCTGGATAGCGGTCTGTGTACTTTGTTGTAATGCCCAAATGAATCTCATAGTAGACACCACAACTTACACATGCATGTTATGCACCAGCTGTAATTTGTTTACCCAGCATGTTAGTTATTTATTATGGAGAGACACCGCTAGTGAACTGTGGACCCTGGTCCATTCTTTTACATCAGAAATACAACCTACTGCAATCTTTGTTCTTTTTCATTCTCTGCAAACAAATATCATTTTCCACACTATACGTCTAATCCTTTGTTTTCAGCAAGCCGGTGAGATTGACAACCTCACTGTTAAGTTGGGGCAAAGTAGCTTGATTGTGTTGTGCAGGTTCCACGTTGGCACCGGAATCCCTAGTGTTGTGCCGCACTACACTCCTTTACCAACAACCTTCAGAAGTGACTTCGATCTCCTACTGGTTCGATTAAACCTTGGTTTCATACTGAGAGAAAACTTGCTGCTGTACTCATTATACTTTCCTCTTGGGGTTCCCAACGGACGTGTGACTTTCACGTAACATCAATGTCATAGATGTTTTCCCTTTATTATGTATTGAATATGCTAGTCAAGTTGTTTTATCATTATGATCTGGAGTCACGTGAGAACACTATATCAAGGTGATAGTGTTGGTGATGTGTGTGACTATTAATAGATCAGAAGGATATTTATCATGAGTTGTTCTTTTGTTGGTTGTCACTATAAAGTTGTGGCGTTTGTTTAGTACTAATTTGGGGCACTCATAGTGATAGCGTGGGGTGCCCTAGAGAGGGAATACAGACTTGAGGTGTGTTGTTACAGCCCTACGCAGTGGATTGGTGTTCGTTATCCAATGGGAGAGTAGTTCAAGAGTAGCATAGTGAAGAGGAAGTATTTATGTATTCAGTTATATTATTATTGTTGAGAGTGTCCAGTAGTGAAAGTATGATCCCTAGGCCTTATTTCCAAGCATTGAAATACCGTCTGCTCTCATTTTGTCTCATGTTTGCTTGCTGCCATTTTTATTTCAGATTGCAATTACCACTTATAATCATCCATATTACTTGTATTTCACTATCTCTTCGCCGAACTAGTGCACCTATACATCTGATAAGTGTATTAGGTGTGTTGGGGACACAAGAGACTTCTTGTATCTTAATTGCAGGGTTGCTTGAGAGGGATATCTTTGACCTCTACCTCCCTGAGTTCGATAAACCTTGGGTGATTCACTTAAGGGAAACTTGTTGCTGTTCTACAAACCTCTGCACTTGGAGGCCCAACACTGTCTACATGAATAGAAACGTGCGTAGACATCATCTCTCACCAAGTTATCCGTTGGAAGGAGATGTTTCTAACAGAGTATTACGACAAGGAAGTCTCATATGAGCACCTGAAAGTTTTTGGGTGCAAGACCTTTGTTCATATCCCTCAAGATGAGAGGTCACAGCTTGATTCAAAGACACGACAGTGCATTTTTCTTCGCTATGGAGGCGATCAGTTCGGCTATAAGTTGTATGATCCAGTAGCAAGAAAGGTTGTGAGAAGTCGTGATGTTGTGTGATGACGTGAAAGTCATTCGTTCATTGGGAACCCCAAGAGGAAGGTATGATGAGTGTAGCAGCAAGTTTTCCCTCAGCATGAAACCGAAGTTATCGAACCAGTAGGAGATGAAGACCCTTCTGAAGGTGTCAACGGCGCTAGAAAAAGTGGTGTTGGAGGGAGTGCTTCCTCTTGCTGACAATGGTGCCAGAAAAAGTGCTGGTGCGTAGGGGAGGTCCTGGCGGTTGACTTGGAACCTGCACACAACACAACCAAAATATTTTGCCCCAACTTAACAGTGAGGTTGTCAATCTCACCGGCTTGCTGAAAACAAAGGATTAGACGTATAGTGTAGAAAATGATGTTTGTTTGCAGAGAATGAAAGAAAAAAAATGATTGCAGTAGGTTGTATTATCAGACGTAAAAGAATGGACCAGGGTCCACAGTTCACTAGTGGTGTCTCTCCATAAAGATAACTAACATGTTGGGTAAACAAATTACAGCTGGGCAATTGACAATATTGAAAGTGCATAATAATAATGCATGTGCAAGTAGTGTCTACTACGAGATTTAATTGGGCATTACAACATGGTACACAGACCGCTATCCAGCATGC
This sequence comes from Poa pratensis, assembly GCA_947311845.1. Classification (NCBI taxonomy): domain Eukaryota; kingdom Viridiplantae; phylum Streptophyta; class Magnoliopsida; order Poales; family Poaceae; genus Poa; species Poa pratensis. The sequence continues at coordinate 128,973,663 of CAMZMU010000052.1, read as the reverse complement.
ATCTGTGCCTAAATAGTCCACCTTCAGGTTAACATCCGTACCACTTTCAGTATTGAGTTGCAAGCAACAGACTATTGTATTAAGTAAAGTGCATAATGTAAGCAACACAGTTATCCTTACACAAAGCATCGTTGTTTTACCCTAGTGGCAACAGCACATCCACAACCTTAGAACTTTCTGTCACTGTCCCAGATTAAATGGAGGCATGAACCCACTATCTAGCATAAATACTCCCTCTTGTAATCCTTCTGTACTGGAAAACCACTGGTTTTTCAGCCACCATTATTAATATAAAATCTACACGGTAGGGGTTTTCTCCTACGGTATCTCTGTAAAAAAACAAGCATCAACTTGGCCAGAAATTCAAAAAGCAACGGAGAGCATGCAAGATCATAAATAACATAGACATAATAATTCAATATTCAACTTGACATAGTATCAATATTCATCAGATCCCAGCAAACACAACATTTAGCATTACAATAAGATGATCTTGATCATGATAGGCAGCTCACTAGATCTAAACATGATGGCACAAGAGGAGAAGACAACCATCTAGCTACTGATATGGACCCATAGTCCAAGGATGAACTACTCACACATCACTCCGGAGGCAGGCATGGCGATGTAGAGCCCTCCGGTGATGATTCCCCTCTCCGGCAGGGTGCCAGGAAGAGCTTCAGAACCCTCCCGAGTTAGGGTTGGCGGCGGCGGCTCTGGAACTTTTCGTGGAATATGACTCGGGTATTTAGGGTTTTCCCGAATATAGATGAATTTATAGGCGAAGGGGCGACGTCGGTGGAGACCCGAGGGGACCACACCACATGGCGGCGCGACATAAGGGGGCGCGCCGCCGTATGGTGTGGCCGCCTCCTCGGTCCCCTTCATATTTCCTTCGGACTCCGTGTACATGACAGAAAAATAGGGACCTGGGCTTTTGTTTCGTCCAATTCCGAGAATATTTCCAGAACAACTTTTCTGAAATACAAAAACAGCAGAAAACAGGAACTGGCACCGTGGCATCTTGTCAATAGGTTAGTCCCAGAAAATGCATAAAAATGATATAAAGTGTAAATAAAACATGTAGCAATTGGCATAATATAAGCATGGAACATCAGAAATTATAGATACGTTGGAGACGTATCAAGCATCCACAAGCTTAGTTCTACTCGTCCTCGAGTAGGTAAAACGATAACAACAAAATAATATTGCAAGGCTCATGTCATGAATGAAGTGACTCAAGGCAATGGTCTATAATTTGCTAACAAATAGATAAAGAGTAAACAACTGAATCATATAAGCAAAAACTTTTCATGAATAGTACTTTCAAGACAAGCATCAAAAAGCTTTGCATAAGACTTAACTCATAAAGCAATAGATTCTAATTAAAAGGCATTGAAGCAACACATAGGAAGATTTAAGTTTCAGCAATTGCTTTGAACTTTCAACATGCATATCTCATGGATAATTGTCAACACAAAGTAATATAACAAGTGCAATAAGTAAGCATATAAGAATTGTTGCATACAAAGTTGACACAAGTGTTTGCTTCTGATAAATCATGACAAAACATGTGAAGAGAATTAAGCGGTTATAGTTGTAATTAATTGGGACTGGGCACCCCATTTGCCAGCTCTTTTTGCAAAATTATTGGACAAGGGGATGTATATGCCACTAGTCCATTGGTGAAAGTCTGTCATGAGTAAATGACAAGGTTGATAGAGACAGCTCCACATAACTTCCTCATGAGCTATAAAATATTGACACAAATAAGAGATAATAAAGTTTTGAATAGTTTAAAGGTAACACATGAAGTATTTACTTGGAATGGCAGGAAATACCACATAATAGGTATTTATGGTGGACACAATGCAAATGGCATGGGTTTTGGCTCAAGGTTTGGATGCACGAGAAGCATTCCCTCTCAGTACAGAGTTTATGCTAGCAAGGTTGTTTGAATCAAACACATGATAACAACTGGTACAACAAGGCTTACATGAAAACATATTGCAAGCATTATAAGACTCTACACTGTCTTCCTTGTTACTCAAACACTTTTACCAGAAAATATCTAGACCTTAGAGATACCAAACATGCAAACCAAATTTCAACAAGCTCTACGGCAGTTCTCCACTAATAGGTTTTAACTACATGATGCAAGAGATTAAACATGATCTACTTGAGAGCTCAAAACAATTGCAAAGCATCAAATTATCCACGACAATGATCTACAAGAGTGAGTATGTCTTTTCAATATACCATCTACCACATGTAGCATTTTCTGTTTCCAACCAAACACAAATCAACTTATTTCAACATAAAACTCTCCAAATAATACAACAATGAAACAAGAGAGTACTTCTCTACAAGAACTAACAGCTCTGAACAAGAGATGCATGAAAAACAGGAGCTAAAAGTATTGCAGTAGCTAGTCAAGAATACTCAGCAAATATAAGTGAAGAATATGAGTATTCACATGAAAAAGCGGAGCGTGTCTCTCTCCCACACAAGAATGCTAGGATCCAATTTATTCAGAAAATGAAAATAACAAAGCAAAATAAAAGCACACAGACGCTCCAAGTAAAGCACATAAGATGTGAAAGAAATAAAATATAGTTTCACTAGAGATGACCTGATAAGTTGTTGATGAAGAAGTGGATGCCTTGGGCATCCCCAAGCTTAGACGCTTGAGTCTTCTTGAAATATGCTTGGGTGACCCACGGGGGCATCCCCAAGCTTAGGCTTTTCACTCTTCTTGATCATATCATATCATTCTCCTCTCTTGATCCTTGAAAACTTCCTTCACACCAAACTCAAAGTAATTCTAATTAGAGGGTTAGTGCATAATCAAAAATTCACATGTTCTGTAGGGACACCATCATCTCCAATACTTCTGGACATTAGCTACAGCCACTGATGTTTTGTGAAGCAAAGAAATCCACTCAAACATAGTAAAAGAGAGAATGCAAAATAAAAGGCAGAATCTGTCAAAAACAGAACAGTCCGTGAAGACGATTTTTTTCGAGGCACTTAAGTTGCTCAGATCAGAAAACTCAAAACTGACGAAAGTTGCGTACATATCTGAGGATCACGCGTGAATTGTTTCAGAATTTTTAGATTTTTATGGAGTGCGTACAGCTCAAAACGGTGGATAGCAAAAATATGTCTCTGCGCAGAAATCCAAATCTAGCATCAACATTCCATTAGAGACTTTACTTGGCACAACAATGCAATAAAATAAAGATACAATGGAGTTGTTACAGAAGTAAGCAAGCTCCAAGACTCAAATAAAATAAAAAGTACATAAATAAAACAATGGGTTGTCTCCCATAAGCGCTTTTCTTTAACGCCTTTCAGCTAGGCGCAGAAAGTGAAAATCAAGTGTTTCCAAGTGCAGAAGCATCCACATTATAATGTTCTCTAAAAATAGAATCAAAAGGTAGCTTCCTTTTATTTCTAGGGAAGTGTTCCATACATTTCTTGAGTGGGAATTGGTCCCGAATGTTTCCTTCCTTCATATCAATAATGGCACCAACAGTTCTAAGAAAAGGTCTTCCCAAAACAATAGGACAAGAAGCATTGCATTCAATGTCCAAAACAATAAAATCAACGGGGACAAGGTTATTGTTAACCATAATGAGAACATCATCAACTGTCCCCAAAGGTTTCTTCATAGCATTATCAGCAAGATAAACATCCAAATAACAGTGTTTCAAAGGTGGCAAATCAAGCATATCATAGAGTTTCTTAGGCCTAACAGAAATGCTAGCACCAAGATCACATAAAGCATTACAATCAAAATCATTCACCTTCATCTTAATAATGGGCTCCCAACCATCTTCCAACTTTCTAGGGATAGAAGCTTCATGTTTTAATTTCTCTTCCCTAGGTGGAATGAGAGCATTTGTAATATGTTTTGTAAAAGCCATATTTATAGCACTAGCATTAGGAATTCTAGCTAGCTTTTGTAAGAACATAATTACTTCAGAAATATTACAATCATCAAAATCAAAATCATTATGATCAATGGTAGTGGAACCATTGTCTCCCATGTTCTGAAAAATTTCAGCACTTTTATCAGGAACAATTTCAGTGGTTTTAGGCAATTTTAAACGTTTTGAGGCAGTAGAAACATTGCCAACACCAATTATGTTACCATTGATAGTAGGAGGCTTACTAGCATGTGAAACATTAGCATTACTAGTGGTGGTAATAGTACAAACTCTAGCTATACTATTCTCTTTATCAATTTTATCCTCTCTTTCCCACCTAGCATGCAATTCAACCAACATCCTAATATTCTTGTCAATTTTAACTTGGATAGTAGCAAAAGTCTTGTTCTCTTTAACATCATTAGGCATTAATTTTAGTTTCAAAAGATCAACATCAAGAGCAAGGCTATCAACTTTAGAAGCAAGAACATCTATTTTACCAAGCTTTTCCTCAACAGATTTATTAAAAGCAGTTTGTGTACTAATAAAATACTTAAGCATGGCTTCAAGATCAGAGGGTACACTTCTATTATTGCTGTAGGAATTACCATAGGAATTGATATAACCATTACCACTATTTGGAGGATAAGGCTTATAATTGTTACTACCAAAATTATTCCTATAAGAATTGTTGTCGAAGTTGTTGTTTTTAATGAAGTTCACATCAACATGATCTTCTTGAGCAACCAATGAAGCTAAAGGAACATTATTTGGATCAACATGAGATTTACCATTCACAAGCATAGACATAATAACATCAATCTTATCACTCAAGGAAGAGGTTTCTACAACAGAATTTACCTTCTTACCTTCGGGAGTCCTTTCGGTGTGCCATTCAGAATAATTAATCATCATATCATCAAGAAGCTTTGTTGCAGCGCCTAAAGTTCAACAAAATTATTAAGGTGAGCAGCAGCATCATCAGGACTAACACCAGAAAATTGCTCTTTCATATCAAGATTTAACAGAGCAGGTTTAATTTCATAAAAGTCTGCTTTAGAAGCAGGTGGAGCAATAGGAGTGCATATGAAATCATTATTATTTGTGCTAGTGAAGTCACACAACTTGGTGTTCTCAGGAGTACTCATTTTAGCAAAATTAAGACAAAAATAAAATAATAAAATAAATGCAAGTAACTAATTTTTTGTGTTTTTGATAAAGAGAAGCAAACAAGACAAAATAAAAATAAACTAAGCAAGATAATAACAAAGTAAAGAGTTTGAAAGTGAGAGACTCCCCTTGCAGAAGGTTTGATCTCCCCGGCAACGGCGCCAGAAAAAGTGCTTGATGACGTGAAAGTCACACGTTCGTTGGGAACCCCAAGAGGAAGGTACGATGAGTGCAGCAACAAGTTTTCCCTCAGTATGAAACCGAGGTTATCGAACCAGTAGGAGATGAAGACACTTCTGAAGGTGTCAACGGCGCCAGAAAAAGTGGTGTTGGAGGGAATGCTTCCTCTTCCTGACAATGGTGCCAGAAAAAGTGCTGGTGCGTAGGGGAGGTCCTGGAGATTGACTTGGAACCTGCACACAACACAACCAAAATACTTTGCCCACACTTAACAGTGAGGTTGTCAATCTCACCGGCTTGCTGAAAACAAAGGATTAGACGTATATTGTGGAAAATGATGTTTGTTTGCAGAGAATGAAAGAAAACAATGATTGCAGTAGGTTGTATTATCAGATATAAAAGAATGGACCAAGGTCCACAGTTCACTAGTGGTGTCTCTCCATAAAGATAATTAACATGATGTGTAAACAAATTACAGCTGGGCAATTGACAATATTGAAAGTGCATAATAATATTACATGTGCAAGTAGTGTCTACTATGAGATTTAATTGGGCATTACAACATGGTACACAGACCGCTATCCAGCATGCATTTGTGCCTAAATAGTCCACCTTCAGGTTAACATCCGTACCCCTTTCAGTATTGAGTTGCAAGCAACAGACTATTGCATTAAGTAAAGTGCATAATGTAAGCAACACAATTATCCATAGACAAAGCATCGCTGTTTTAACCCTAGTGGCAACAGCACATCCACAACCTTAGAACTTTCTGTCACTGTCCCAGATTAAATGGAGGCATGAACCCACTATCTAGCATAAATACTCCCTCTTGGAGTCACAAGCATCAACTTGGCCAGAGTATCAACAAGGAACGGAGAGCATGCAAGATCATAAATAACATAGACATGATATTTCAATATTCAACTTGACATAGTATCAATATTCACCGGATCCCAGCAAACACAACATGTAGCATTATAATAAGATGATCTTGATCATGATAGGCAGCCCACAAGATCTAAACATGATGGCACAAGAGGAGAAGACAACCATCTAGCTCCTGCTATGGACCCATAGTCCAAGGATGAACTACTCACACATCACTCCGGAGGCAGGCATGGCGATGTAGAGCCCTCCGGTGATGATTCCCCTCTCCGACAGGGTGTCGGGAAGAGCTTCAGAACCCTCCCGAGTTAGGGTTGACGGCGGCGGCGGCTCTGGAACTTTTCGTGGAATATGACTCGGGTATTTAGGGTTTTTCCGAATAGATGAATTTATAGGCGAAGGGGCGACGTCGGTGGAGACCCGAGGGGCCCACACCACGTTGCGGCGCGACAGAAGGGGGAGCGCCGCCATATGGTGTGGCCGCCTCCTCGGTCCCCTTCGTGTCTCCTTCGGACTCCGTGTACGTGACAGAAAAATAGGGACCTGGGCTTTTGTTTCGTCCAATTCTGAGAATATTTCCAGAACAACTTTTCTGAAATACGAAAATAGCAGAAAATAGGAACTGGCACTGTGGCATCTTGTTAATAGGTTAGTCCCAGAAAATGCATAAAAATGATATAAAGTGTAAATAAAACATGTAGCAATTGGTATAATATAAGCATGGAACATCAGAAATTATAGATACGTTGGAGACGTATCATTGTGTTTGTTGAAGACCAAACAATTGAGGATATTGGGAAACAAAGGTGAAGGTCCTGGAGCAAGTTCGGTACATGTTTATCCTCAAAACCAGCAGCAAGATAGATCTGATTCTGACCCTGAACATGCAGATTCAGCTGAGCAAGAGCTGCAAATGAAGATGCAGAAGATGTGCAAAATGATGATGATGCACATAGTGGTGCATGTGATGAAGAAGCTCCCGAGCAGCATGTGTATGATGCTGAAGATGATGATCATGATCAGGAAGCACCAGCACAAGATAGTCCACCAGCAGCTCCACTCACATGGTCCACTAGAACCCGTGTTCCCTCCACTAGGTACCCATCAGACCAATATGTGGTGTTATTGTCAGATGGTTCAGAACCTGAGTGTTTTTCAGAGGCAATGAAAGATGGGAAGGAGTGGAAGAAGGCTATGCAAGAAGAGATGGATTCCTTGCATACCAATCATACTTATGAGCTGGTGAAGTTGCCAAAGGGCAAGAAAGTTCTAAAGAACAAGTGGGTCTATAGAATCAAGCAAGAAGAGCACACGTCACATCCAAGGTACAAGGCCAGGCTAGTTGTAAAAGGATTCGGCCAGAGAAAAGGTATTGACTTTGATGAAATATTTTCTCCGGTGGTGAAGATGACATCTATTAGAATGATCTTTGGCTTTTGGCAGCAAGTCTCAACTTGGAGGTTGAGCAAATGGATGTGAAGACAGTTTTCCTACATGGAGAGTTGGAGGAAGAGATCTACATGGAGCAGCCCGAGGGGTTTCTTGTTAAAGGCAAAGAAGACTATGTGTGCAAGTTGAAGAAAAGTCTCTATGGGCTGAAACAAGCACCAACACAATGGTACATGAAGTTTGAATCTGTCATGGGGGAGCAAGGCTACAAGAGGTGTAGCTCAGACCATTGTGTATTTATTCAGAGGTTCTCAGGTGATGATTTTATCATGTTGTTCCTCTATGTTGACGATCTTGATTGTTGGCAAGATTGTCTCAAGAATTGCAAGACTAAAGAAAGAGTTGAGCAAAAGTTTTTCCATGAAATACTTGGGTCCAGCAAAGTGTATTCTCGACATGAGAATTGAGAGAGACAGGAAATCCAACCAGTTGTACTTGTCTCAAGAGAAATACATTGAGAAAGTACTCTGCAAGTTCGACACTAGTAGGAAAAGGCCTACCGCTGGCGGACGAAAATCTGCGGGCAGCTGCCCGCCAGCGATCATCTCGCCAGTGGTATCAAACTTACCGCTGGCGGGCATTCCCACATGCACGCCACTAGCTGTGGGAGGGCTACCGCTGGCGTGCTATTTATGTCCGCCAGCAGTAGATAATTAGAAATAAAAAAACAAATTATTTAATACATCTATTTTTGCACAAGAATACACGTACACAAAAATGAAACTCGTCGCAATGCAAAAATCCAGTAGTACAGAACACTTATCTTCACCAAACTATATGTTTGCACAGATTCACAAAATTACATGGAAATACATACAATTGTCTCGATTGTCAATGTTCATCATGGAAAAACATAAAATCTGATCTTCCTCTCCGCCACTGACCCATGTCGATGTCGTCGCTGCCAAAGCCTCATGTCAATGTCGCCGATGATGTTCAGGTCCTCCCGGTTACCGTCGTCGCTTCGCGCCGTTGAGACCATCCTCCTCCAATATGCTTCGAACCTGAAAATTCGACAAGTATATTTTATAAGCAGCAGCAAGAAAATCAAGCAGTTCCATTTTTATTTACACCCACCGTGTATGCACAAAAGAACTATATCAAGAAACAAATAAGCCAGATCAAAACTGCATCTTCAGCAGTGATAAAAAAAGTAGCTAGATGTACATGTCACTGTTGCAAAATAAATCAGACAGAGTATAGTACATTAGGCAAACATACTTAAGGTCCAAAATTATTTTGCATCAGACAGAATATGGGTGCCTACCAAGTAGGCAACAGAGTTACATATTTACATGGGTTTTGCATCATCTCAGCTGATGAAAACATTTAGGTGCATGTACCTAATATTGCTGTTTTGTCAAGTGATGGTTGTTGCCGCTGTTTGTAACTTGGCAAAAATATGCAAAACACATCTATTAACTCACTCAAACACACAATTTTAATGGACCTACAATATCTGGTCATGTATATGACCAGGAAGAAGCAATCTGTGATCAGATCACCCATTTATCTACAACCTTGCAAGTACCTGTACCGGATCATATCAGGGAAGATCAACACATCTCCAAGAGATGATTCGGTGCCATCCTCTCCTTCACAAATGGCCAGTTTGTTCTGAGAAAGGTAGAATAGACCACTCATTAGCTATGAAAAAAATACAATATGGTGAGAAAGGTAGAATAGACCACTCATTAGCTATGAAAAAATACAATATGGTGAGAAAGGTAGAATAGACCAGTCATTAGCAATTAAAGTCCTTGAAGAAACTGCAGTTGAAATAAAGCTCAAAGGCATGTACCAAAATCATACAGTATGAACGGAGACATAAAATAGAAAGGCAAGTAATGAAATGAACAGCTCCTTTATGTCAGCCTCAAACCTTTCTTGCACCTTCAAATAATATTTATGTGGGTGGAACTGTATGTCGAAGTATCAACTGTATGTAGAAGTTTGAGGTTTGTAAGTGGAACAAGAAAGGGTAGCAGTCCATTTCATTACTTACTTTGCTTTGAGGAGAAACTCTGTAAGCTTGTGCTTCCCGTCCACCTTTGCGAGTTCTTCGGTAAGCTTACATTGACACAGAAGGCAGAGTCAGGATTGCACAACAAGTTGAAAAAACATGTCATATAATTTCAATCTGAGTAGCATGAAACTGTGACAGGCATTTGTAAGTGCAATGACAGCAACAACAGAGGTGATGTAGTAGTAGCTGTGTTTTGACCAACTGTGGAGTATAGCAAGTGTAACTTGGTCCCAACAGATTATGCAAGTATTGCAAGATTAAACATTATTGCAACACAGTGTAGTACACATGTTCACTGAATTTTAAGACACAATCCTAGCAAACGAAAACTAACATCTGCAGCAAATTTGTGGCATAATCCACTAAATCATCAGACCATCAACGAATTAGTACCAAAGTCTGACCCTGTATAACCCTAAAGAAACAAAAAATACAAGGCACACATGGAGGAGAGGAACCTCACTGGGCGGCTGCAGGTTGGGGGGTCGTCGGCAGCAGCAGGTCGGCACCCTCTACGGTAACATCATCTCGTCAGCAGCAGGAGATTCGTCTCCTTATCTGCAGCGGAGGAGGTCCTCCATCTGCGGCGCGTGCCGCTGCAGCAGCTTGGGCCGTCGCCATGGCCTCCCACGGCTTGTGCATCGAGCCAGTGACTGAGGCGGGGAAGGGGTAGCGGGATCCCAGATCGAAGTTGCCATGGCGGCGGGTGGGGGTGACCTGCGGCGGGACGGTGGAGCTCCAAACGGGGGCGGCCAGAACCTAGGGTTTGAGGGGGAATCGAGAGGCGGGGGGAACTGGGTGGGTAGGGGGAACCAGTGAGCTTGGAAAGAAAGGGTAGGGTGGCGCCGGCGGACAGGGGTGAGCGTCGAGGCTGGGTTGCCGGCGGGAGTGGCAGCGGCAGCGGCGGGCGGAATGGGGATCGAGGAGGAGAGGAAGAGACGGCCTCTGTAGGGTCTGACTGCGCTGCGCTGCGTTGCGTGCGTTTCGGCTACGACGAGGCCAGACGAGACGCGATGGCTTGGGCCTAGCTGGGCCGATGTCGGCCCAGTTCAGCCGGCTCGCCATCTAGTTTTTTTTTCTGTTTTGTTGTTTATTTCAGAAAAATAGAAAAGGGATTTTGTGAAGCAAGTGCAAAACATATGGTGAAAAATAGCACCCATCAATTCTTCACACAAATTAGTTCATATTTTATGGTTAATACCAAATTATTAGTTTTTTCGCTTTTTACCTAATTTCGCCTATTTAAATGACTTTATGTTGATTTTCCAAAATTAATCCAAATTTGAACTACAAATGTTTGATAGTTTGGTCTCATTAAAAAAATCATTTTAAGGTACACAACCAGTGCTTATATAACAGAAATATCGATAGTTTTAGAGAATTTGACCTCTTTCGATAAATAGTCCTCGAGGCCAGTTTGACTGTTTTTCGTAAACAACAAATAAAGTGAAAAAAACTAAAAAAAGGAATATCCTATGGCATGGAGTCCTTTCATGTGTACTAGTTGCTATGAAATATGATAAACTTGATTTTGCACAAATTTTTCAAAAACATTCTTCACAAAAGGTCTATCATGTATAAACATTTATAAGTTCCAAGCCAAATGATCAAGTTATGACAATTACCACGGCATAGTTTGTGATAAAGTTCTCATATTCGACAAATATGTGTGTCTCGGTATAGGAAGCAATGGTTCCGAAGGGATTTTACAAATTATTTTTAAAAATATCATTTTCCTTTTTCTAAGTGCAAAAATTGACAATTTTTGTGAACCAAGTACAAAAAACATGGTGCAAAATGGCACCCATCTAAATATCACACACGTAGTACACAGTTGATGGATAATCGCCAAGTATTAGGAATTTTCTTGTTTTTTATCTAATTTCACCTTGTTAAATGAGTTTATGTTGATTTTCCGAAATCAATCCAAATTTGAACTAGAAGTGTTTGATAGTTTGGTCATAATTTTTCTAAAAACATATTTTAAGGTACACAAGTAGTGGTTATATCACAGAAATATAAATCGTTTTATAGAATTTGACTTTTTTCGATGAATAGTGACAGAAATATCAAGATACACATGCCAAGTTACCCCTGGCGGACGACATGTTGCGTCCGCCAGCGGTAAGTCAAGTACCGCTGGCGGACAGTAAAGACGTCCGCTAGCGGTAATTTGCTTGTTTCGAGTCCCACCTGAGCCAACTACCGCTAGCGGGCACGCCGCACCGTCCGGTACGTCAAGTACCGCTGGCGGGCACGGATGCCGTCCGCCCGCGGTAGTTAGCCCCGCTTGCTGCTACCTACAGAAAACTACCGCTGGCGTGCATTATGGGTTGCACGCCAGTGGTAGTTGACTTACCACTGGCGTGCAGAAATAGTGTACTGATGACGTGAAAGACACACGTTCGTTGGGAACCCCAAGAGGAAGGTATGATGAGTACAGCAGCAAGTTTTTTCTCAGTAAGAAACCAAGGTTTAATCGGACCAGTAGGAATTCGGCGATGCTCTGAAGGTTGTTGGTGAAGGAGTGTAGTGCGGCGCAACACCAGGGATTCCGGTGCCAACGTGGAACCTGCACAACACAATCAAACTACTTTGCCCCAACTTAACAGTGAGGTTGTCAATCTCACCGGCTTGCTGAAAACAAAGGATTAGGCGTATAGTGGAAAATGATGTTTGCTTGCAGAGAATGAAAAAGAACAATGATTGCAGTAGGTTGTATTTCAGATGTAAAAGAATGGACCGGGGTCCACAGTTCACTAGTGGTGTCTCTCCATAATAAAATACTAACATGCTGGGTAAACGAATTACAGCTGGGCAATTGACAAAATAGAGAGGTGCATAACAATGCATATACAAGTCATGATGATCACTATGAGATTTACTTGGGCATTACGACAAAGTACACAGACCGCTATCCAGCATGCATCTGTGCCTAAATAGTCCACCTTCAGGTTAGCATCCGCACCCCTTCCAGTATTAAGTTGCAAGCAACAGACAATTGCATTAAGTATGGTGCATAATGTAAACAATACAAATATCCTTAGACAAAGCATTTGTTTTACCCCTAGTAGCAACAGCACATCCACAACCTTAGAACTTTCTGTCACTGTCCCAGATTAAATGGAGGCATGAACCTACTATCTAGCATAAATACTCCCTCTTGGAGTTACAAGCATAAACTTGGCCAGAGCCTACACTAATAACGGAGAGCATGCAAGATCATAAACAACATATATATGATAGATCAATAATCAACTTGACATAGTATTCAATATCATCGGATCCCAGCAAACACAACATGTAGCATTACAATAAGATGATCTTGATCATGATAGGCAGCTCACAAGATCTAAACATGATGGCACAAAAGGAGAAGACAACCATCTAGCTACTGCTATGGACCCATAGTCCAAAGATGAACTACTCACACATCACTCCGGAGGCAGGCATGGCGATGTAGAGCCCTCCGGTGATGATTCCCCTCTCCGGCAGGGTGCCGGGAAGAGCTTCAGAACCCCCCGAGTTAGGGTTGACGGCGGCGGCAGCGGATGTTTTCTGGAAATATGGCTCGGTTTTAGGGTTTTCGCCTCGGGAGAATAAATAGGCGAAGGGGCGATGTCGGTGGAGGCCGAGGCCGCTCCCCACCTGGCGGCGCGCAGGGGGCCCACCCGCGCCATGGGTGGGGACGGCGCCTCGTGCCCCCCTTCGTCTCTCCTTCGGACTTCGTGAACGTGTCGGGAAAATAGGAACTGGCATTTGTTTCGTCCAATTCCGAGGATATTTGCAGAACAGCTTTTCTGAAACCAAAAACAGCAGAAAACAGGAACTGGCACTGTGGCATCTTGTTAATAGGTTAGTCCCAGAAAATGCATAAAAATGCCATGAAGTGTGAATAAAACATGTAGCAATTGGTATAATACAAGCATGGAACATAAGAAATTATAGATACGTTGGAGACGTATCAAGCATCCCCAAGCTTAGTTCTACTCGTCCTCGAGTAGGTAAAACGATAACAACAAATAATTTCTGAAGTGACATGCTACCACATAATCTTGATCAAATAATATTGTAAAGCATGTGAGCTGAGATCAAATCATTCAAAGCAAAAGTCTATAATTGATATTCAATAAGAGATAACAAAGCAAGATAGTTAAACAAGCTAAAAGTTTTCATGAACTATTGCTTTAAAGACATGAAACCGTACAAGGTTCATTAAAGATGTTTTAAGTATCCAATGTAGGAGTTCTATCCTTCAATTCCAAGCATCAAGCAATTTTCATAACATAGAAGGATTCAGTCAAGTAAATATAAACATGAACGTCATGAATCAACTGTTTCGAAGTCTACTCAACCGGTGAGCGTAAGCATTTGGTATTGGCACCAGGATGTTATGGCTAAAAGAACATTAATGGGGGTTTGGAAGGCCAAAGGAAGAAAGTCTCACAAAGCTATAAGTGATCATTAGACAAGAGGAAGTCTTATAATCGAAGCTATGTAAGGAGTAGTGATTGCCATGCAACGGATGCACATAGAGCTATATGTGTATGAAAGCTCTCCAATGGAACTAGTGGGGGTGCATCCAACTTGGTTGCTCATGAAGACCTAGAGCATTTTTGAGGAAGCTCATCATTGGAATATACAACCCAAGTTCTATAGTGTAAATTCCCCACATAGTTATACTAGTAAACATGAAAACTCTCTCACATGGAGTATAGGTGCTAAACATGAGCACAAATGATGACTATGAATATGCAGGTGCTGAAACATGAGCACAAGTGTGGATAAAGGATAGTAATGTTGCCCCCTTTTTCTTTATTCTTTTTTTCTTTTTCTCTTTTTTCTATTTTTTTCTTTTTCTGTTTCTCTTTTCGATGGCCTCCATGGCTCTTTTCACTTTTAGGGGCAACACCTAATATGACAACACACTTTTTGGTACAAATAACTCATAATGAACAAAACATGATGTATGAAACTGTATGCCTCTGCCAGTGTAGCAGGATATGCAATGATCTAGCGTAACATGGGTAAACCGCACATCAGCTGTATAGAATCATGCAAAGCAATATATAAATGATAAATGACAACAAGTCATGTAATGTAAGATGGAAGTTGCATGGCAATATATCTCGGAACAGCTATGGAAATGCTGTGGTAGGTAGGTATGGTGGCTGTTTTGAGGAAGATGTATGGGCTTATGTGTAGGAGAACAAGAGAAAGTCCTCCCACGGGTTTGGATGTACTGGCGAAGTATGCACAACTCTCAATGTGAGCAGAAGGCAATGCACAGCACCGAAGAGGCTAGCAAATTTGGATGGTGGAAGTGCCAAAAACCGTAGCTTAACATTAGTCAAAAAGAACTCACAAGCTTATTGCAAACAACTAGCAGGTTCAACATTAAGAGCATGATTAAAATTCACTCCAAGAAGGGCCGTTCACGGCGGTACAAGTACCCCGCTAGATCCCTCGACCTTCAGCACAACTTAGTTATTACGAATCACTTTTAGACATGGAAAGCTATCAAGTCCAACTACACCTTCAACAATTTTAGTAGAGTTTGTAGTACGGTACAAGCTTAAAGACAACATCCACTAATTTTAACTTAACTAACCAGCAAGCTTTACCATCTAAATATCTCAAAACGTTTGCAAAGAATCAAGTTATCAAAGTTCAATGATCTACAAGATTATGCAAGTTATTCACTATACCACTACCACATGCAACATTTTCTGAACCCAACCAAGCAACTCTCCAAGTAATTTACAAATGAAACAAGAGAGTACTTTCCACAAGAATTAACAGCTCTAAAAGAGATGCATGAAAAACAGGAGCTAAAAGCATAGCAGTAGCTAGATAAGAATACTCAAAAGATATAAGTGAAGAATATGAGTATTCACATGAAAAAGCGGAGCGTGTCTCTCTCCCACACAAGAATGCTAGGATCCAACTTATTCAGAAAATAAAAACAACAAAGCAAAAATAAAAGCACACAGACGCTCCAAGTAAAATACATAAGATGTGGAAGAATAAAATATAGTTTCACTAGAGATGACCTGATAAGTTGTTGATGAAGAAGGGGATGCCTTGGGCATCCCCAAGCTTAGACGCTTGAGTCTTCTTGAATATTGCTGGGATGACCCACGGGGGCATCCCCAAGCTTAGGCTTTTCACTCTTCTTGATCACATCATATCATCCTTCTCGCTTGCTCCTTGAAAACTTCCGCCACACCAAACTCAAAGTAATTCTCATTAGAGGGTTAGTGCATAATCAAAAATTCACATGTTCTACTGTGACACAATCATTACCAATGCTTCTGGACATTAACTACAGCCACTGATGTTTTATGGAGCAAAGAAATCCAATCAAACATAGTAAAAGAGGCAATGCAAAATAAAAGGCAGAATCTGTCAAAAACAGAACAGTCTGGAAAGACGAATTTTTTCGAGGCACTTAACTTGCTCAGATGCGAAAAATCAAAACTAATGAAAGTTGCGTACATATATAAGGATCATGCGTGATTTTTTTCAGAATTTTTTGATTTTTCTGGAGTGAATACAGCTCAAAACGGTGGACAGCAAAAATCTGTCACTGCGCAGAAATCCAAATTAGCATCAACTTTCAACTAGAGACTTTACTTGGCACAACAATGCAATAAAATAAAGATACAAAGGAGTTGTTACAGAAGTAAGCAACACCTTGACTCAAAATAAAATAAAATGACAGAAAATAAAAAGGTGGGTTGTCTCCCATAAGCGCTTTTCTTTAACGCCTTTCAGCTAGGCGCAGAAAGTGAAAATCAAGTGTTCTCAAGAGAAGAAGCATCAACATCATAATTTGTTCTAGCCTTACATTTACCTTTTTACCTTTAGTCTTACTTTTGGGTTTAGGAATACATGCCCGCATCCTGGCGAGGAGGTGAAGTTCAGGTGCCTTTTCCCATATCTATTGTAGTCCCCAAAAGTTTGAGTAGAGATCTTCCAAGTGTAATTTGTCCTGTCCCTGCACATTCAATGACAAGATAATCAATGGACACTGTTCTCCCAAGAATTTTGTAAACACTCCTGCAACTATCCCAATAGGTAATACAATGGTGTTATTAGTAAGAGTTATTCCTTCTCCACCTTCAGTGACTTCCCAAAGATTCAAAGATTCATAAATGTTTTTAGGCATAAGGCAAAATTCAGACATAATATCACGACGAGCATAAAAGGTTTCACCACTAATAGCAACCTTTATCGTAGGGATCCACATTGAAGGTTCAAAATTTATTGGAACGTAGTCATAACATTCCCGAATTTGATTATATCCTTCCTTTAAACAAGATATATTTGTCTCAAGAGTGTTTAATCTAGCATGAATGCTTACAAGGGCCGAATCAAGTTTATTAGTTGAGCTAGAAGTTGCAATCAACTTTTTTATGGCATTAAAAGCTTGATCTCCATCACAGTGAAGGAAATCTCCTCCAACAACAGCATCCAAAGCATATCTATAACAAAGGACTAGACCAAAGTAGAAGCTACTAAGAAGCAAGCTCATAGTCATTTTAGGCTCGGTTTTATCATAAGAATCAAAAATTCTAAACCATGCTTCTTTAAAGCTCTCCTCACTCCCTTGTGTAAAAGTGAAGATCAATTCCTCGGGTGACATAGTGACAGGCATGGGACTAGACATGATGATAATAAAAGATAAAGCAAAACCGAAATAACAAATTCAAAACAAGTAACTATTTTTTTTGTATTTTTGATATAAAGAAAGCAAACAAGAGAAAATAAAAATAAAATAAGCAAGACAAAAACAAAATAAAGAGATTGGAAGTGAGAGACCCCCTTGCAGAAGCAACTCGACCTCCCCGGCAACGGCACCAGAAAACTGGCTTAATGACGTGAAAGACACACGTTCGTTGGGAACCCCAAGAGGAAGGTATGATGAGTACAGCACCAAGTTTTCCCTCAGTAAGAAACCAAGGTTTAATCGGACCAGTAGGAGTGTAGTGCGGCGCAACACCAGAGATTCCGGTGCCAACGTGGAACCTGCACAACACAATCAAACTACTTTGCCCCAACTTAACAGTGAGGTTGTCAATCTCACCGGCTTGCTGAAAACAAAGGATTATGCGTATAGTGTGGAAAATAATGTTTGCTTGCAGAGAATGAAAAAGAACAATGATTGCAGTAGATTGTATTTCAGATGTAAAAGAATGGACCGAGGTCCATAGTTCACTAGTGGTGTCTCTCCATAATAAAATACTAATAACATGCTAGGTAAACGAATTACAGCTGGGCAATTGACAAAATAGAGAGGTGCATAACAATGCATATACAAGTCATGATGATCACTATGAGATTTACTTGGGCATTACGACAAAGTACACAGCCCGCTGTCCAGCATGCATCTGTGCCTAAATAGTCCACCTTCAGGTTAGCATCCGCACCCCTACCAGTATTAAGTTGCAAGCAATAGACAATTGCATTAAGTATGGTGCATAATGTAAACAATACAAATATCCTTAGACAAAGCATTGTTGTTTTACCCCTAGTAGCAACAGCACATCCACAACCTTAGAACTTTCTGTCACTGTCCCTGATTAAATGGAGGCATGAACCTACTATCTAGCATAAATACTCCCTCTTGAAGTTACAAGCATAAACTTGGTCAGAGCCTACACTAATAACGGAGAGCATGCAAGATCATAAACACCATATATATGATAATCAATAATCAACTTGACATAGTATTCAGTATTCATCGGATCCCAGCAAACACAACATGTAGCATTACAATAAGATGATCTTGATCATGATAGGCAGCTCACAAGATCTAAACATGATTGCACAAAAGGAGAAGACAACCATCTAGTCACTGCTATGGACCCATAGTTCAAAGATGAACTACTGAGCCCTCCGGTGATGATTCCCCTCTCCGGCAGGGTGCCGGGAAGAGTTTCAGAACCCTCCCGAGTTAGGGTTGACGGCGGCGGCAGCGGATGTTTTCTGAAAATATGGCTCGGGTATTTAGGGTTTTCGCCTCGGGGGGAATAAATAGGCGAAGGGGCGATGTCGGTGGAGGCCCGAGGCTCGCTCCCTACCTGGCGGCGTGCCAGGGGGCCCACCCGCGTCGTGGGGGTGGGGACGGCGCATCGGTGCCCCCCTTCGTCTCTCGTTCGGACTTCGTGAACGTGTCGGGAAAATAGGAACGTGGCATTTTGTTTCGTCCAATTCCGAGGATATTTGCAGAACAGCTTTTCTGAAACCAAAAACAGCAGAAAACAGGAATTGTCACTGTGGCATCTTGTTAATAGGTTAGTCCCAGAAAATGCATAAAAATGCCATGAAGTGTAAATAATACATGTAGCAATTGGTATAATACAAGCATGGAACATAAGAAATTATAGATACGTTGGAGACGTATCATGTACGCCACTAGTAAATACCGCCGGCGGACGCAATTGTCGTCCGCCAGCGGTAGGGTGGTGGCTATAAGCCTTTTTCTACTAGTGCAAGATGGACAAGGCAAAAAGTGTGAGCTGTCCACTAGCATCTCACTTCAAGTTGAGCAAGAAGCAATGTCCCTCCAATGAGAAGATAGAAAAGGAAATGCAGAATGTTCCTTATGCTTCAGCGGTTGGGAGTTTGATGTATGCTATGGTGTGCACACGGCCTGACATTGCTCAAGCGGTTAGTACAGTGAGCAGATTTATGTCTAATCCAGGAAAGCCACATTGGGAAGCCGTGAAGTGGATCTTGAGGTATCTCCAGGGCACCACAAACATGAAGATTTGTTTTGGTGGTAGTGAGGCCAAGCTGATTGCATTTTTAGATTCTGACATGGCTGGAGATATTGATACAAGGAAGTCTACTTCAGGTTATTTGGTTACCCAATCAGGGGGAGCAGTGGCATGGCAAAGCAGGTTGCAAAAGTGTGTGGCATTGTTCTCAAGTGAAGCTAAGTATATTGCTGTAACAGAGGCGAGCAAAGAGCTATTGTGGCTTAAACGATTGGTTGGAGAGCTTGGTTTTGAGCAAGACAAGTATGTATTGTTTTGTGATAACCAGAGTGCCATTCACCTAAGTAAGAATGCAAGTTTTCATTCAAGGTCTAAGCATATTGAGGTACGCTATCATTGATTCGAGATGTGCTGAATTCCAAGCAAATGCAAATTGAGAAGGTGCACACGGATGTAAATGGGGCTGATATGTTGACCAAGGTGGTGACAAGTGATAAGCTCGAGATATGTCGTCGGCTCGCCGGCATGGCTGCCGGTAGGCAGAGAGACCCTCCATGATGTCGGGAGGGGAGTTTTTTGGGCCATGTCCCTCCACATGGAGGTGTGTTGGCAGCCCAACTTTAGCCCAGAAAGTCCAACACGTGTGAGTCGTTGATCGCTGTATGCATCCAACGGTTGAGCTGCCTCCTTGAGAGGTAGAAGAAGAAAACCTTAGCCACCCTTGGTGGCTGTGATTAAGCAAGAAAAAGAGAGCGAGAGAACACACAAGAACACCACAACCTAGTGAGAAGAGAGGAAGAAAAATGAGAGGTGATTTATGTCAGGATTTGGTGAATTTGACCGGTCTCCTATGTTCGGAGGGTCAAACGTGCTTGGATCGACTCCATACTTGGTGAACTCGTTCCTTACTTTGATTACTTTGATTTGGGTAGCTGGTTTGAGATTTGTGTCAGAGTAGCATCAGATTTGAGATAGGTATTGTCAGTTCGGACTGCTGCATGCCGTTTCAGCACAGAGCAATATTGGTAGAGGAACAGTTTGGGCAGGCAAACGGTGTCCGATTGAGCTCATCTTTGGTGGGTATGTTGGGAACTTATATGTATGTTTGTCTACCAAGTTTCGTGCTGTTTGGATATGCGGTTTAAGAGCAGTTTGCTTATTACCGAAGAGGACAGAATCTATGATACTCTGCTTTGCTGAAATTTTGCCTCTTGTGGTTGTTGTTGTTGTTGCCGGTGGCAACGAGCTGAAGTGTGTGTTGTTATCTCTAGATGTTGTAGAGAAGACTCTTGATCATAGTGAACCTTGCGTGGACCGGTTGGTCCACAGCCGTGATTTTTCCTCCTCACGTTGAGAAGATTTTCTACGTAAATCCTTGTGTCACTTGTGCATGTGATTATTTATATTTCCCTGCATATTGTTGTAGGTTGAACCTATCCTCGAAGTTCGCGGGCCAGAGGCTAGAGTTGTGTATCTTCTCTCCTTTACCTTAACAACGAAAGGCCATAGGCCGATCTTTATTAAGATAGAAAAGAAGGTACAACAGCTTGCCGCACGAGTTGTGGCAGCATGCAGACACAAAGCGATGCTCGGCAAGGAGCTACATAGGGCCGTGCCAGACAGACCTGGACGGCCATGAGCCAGAAAACTCCCGAGTACACTCAAATCCTTCAGGGCGGATCAGATCGCGAGGACCCGGCCAGCTGAGCGCCACATCGCGATGTCCTCCCGGATGCCTTGGAAGACAAGCTCGTCGCAGTGGCTGGTGTTCTCGAAGATCCTGCAGTTCCTTTCCTTCCAGAGCTTCCAGTGCACGAGGATGACCACAGTGTCGAAGTCACGGCAGAGATTCTTGGGCACGCGCTTCCTTGCTTGGAGCCACCATTCCTCCGTAGTGGAGAATGCCGTGTTCGGGATGGGGAAGTCGGCGTTTGCCCATGCCCTGATCCTCTGCCAGACGCGAGAGCTGAAAGGACACTGCACGAAGAGGTGAGTGCAGGTCTCCGGCGCCGCATGGCATAGCTGGCAGGTGTCGCTGTGAGGCCATCCCCGTTTCTGCAGATTGTCCGCCGTCAGGCATCGCTGATGGACGGCGAGCCACATGAATAACTTGCAGCGAGTCGGGGCCTTCGATTTCCAAATTGGTCCGGCGCATGGGAACCTGATGTTGGAGACGAAGAAGAGCTCATACGCGCTGCTAGTGGAGAAGTTCCCATCCTTGGTGAGTCACCAGACCAGCTTGTCTTCTTCCCCGGGCTGCAGCTGGATTGTGAGAAGCAGGTCCCAAAGGCGTAGGTATTGCATGAGCGCCGTCGTGGAGACCCCACCCTGCACGTCTCTGACCCATCTCCAATTGCGGAGGGCGTCCGCCACAGAGAGGCCGGAGTCGCGGATGAACGTGGCAAGGATGGGGTAGGAGTCGATGATGGAACGCCCACATGGCAGCCACGCATCAGACCAAAACCTAGCCCGCTCGCCATTCCCCAGCTTGACGAAGGTAGCTGCTTTGTTGAGTGCCGTAGCATCGGCCTCATCCTGTTGGGGCACAAGACACCAAGGGCGCGGGTCATGCGCCCACCTGAGCCACGGCCAACGGCATCGCATAGCGCAACCGAAGTAGCGGAGGTTCAGGATTCCAAGCCCACCGTATTTGGTCGGCATGCAAACCCTAGACCAAGGCAAGAGACAATGGCCGCCGCTGATATCCTCTTCACCTCGCCAGACGAAGGCGCAGCACCGGCGGTAGATGATCTTCAGAGCCCAAACCGGCAGCTGCAGCACTGCGAGGAAGTGGAGAGGCAGCGCCATGAGTACCGAGCGGGTGAGAGTCAGCCTACCACCTGGGTTAAGCAATTTTGGGATCCAGCCCGGCAGTTTGTCCGAGAATTTGTCGATCAGGAGCCAGATGTCAGCCCTGCTCAGTCTCCCAACAGTGAGAGGAAGCCCCAGGTAGCGGATTGGAAACTCACATAGCTGACATTGGAAGAGGCTTGCAACTAACGCCGCTGTTTCGGGGTCGCATCGGATACAGGTGATAGTGCTCTTGCTCAGGTTGATCTTCAAACCGGAGGCCTCTGCAAACAGCTTCAGAATAGAAAGGACGACCTCGCAATCAGACTGCAGGGGGCGGAAGAACACCACGGCATCATCTGCGTAAATAGAGGCTCTCGGTACCCTAGGGTTTAGGCCTAGGTCTGACAGAAGTCCGCAATCCACAGCTCGCTGCAGCATGGCCTGTAAAGCGTCCATCGCCAAGATGAAGAGTGCAGGGGACAGTGGGTCACCTTGGCGCGCACGCCCCGTGCGAGGCGAAAAGAATCGCCACGATCTCCGTTGATGCAGATGGAGGTAGTAGCCGAGGAGAGCAAACAGCTGATCCAGAACCGCCAACGTGGTCCAAAACCCCTTCGCCGCAGCACCTCAAGGAGGAATTCCCACGACAGAGAGTCAAAGGCTTTGGAGATGTCGATCTTGAGGAGGGCGGCGGCCGATTTCTTTTGGTGCAAAAACCTAGCTGTACTGCGAACCAACTTGAAGTTTTCATGGATGCTTCGACCGGCCACAAAAGCACTCTGCACATGAGAGATGAGCTTGGGCAGCAGCGGAGCCAGGCGGGTGGCGAGAAGCTTGGTGAAGATCTTGGAGAAGCTGTGTACGAGGCTGATAGGCCGGTAGTCCTTGATGTCCAGCGGGTCTTCATTTTTGGGCAGCAGCACCATGATGGAGGAGTTCATGCACCCCAGGCTCTGACAATGTCCAAGGTGGAGATGATGCAGCGCCTTCAGCAAATCGTCGGCGGGGCCGAAGGAGCGTGCCGGGTTCATGGAGCCGCCGCTGAAAGGCCCCGCGGCCAGGATGTTTGCGCCGACGATGAAGCCGATAGCGATGGGCGCTATGGTGCCGAGGGACCCCCTTCTTGGGGTCGGCTGCCGTTGCGTACACCGTGTACACGAGCGCGAAGGTGATCACGATCTCCATAACCACGCCCTCGATCTCGCTGATCCCGGCGACGGCGTGTGTCGGGATAGGCTACAGAAAAGGCAGGTAGTACTCTTTAGTTTTTGCGGTGTGGTACTGTTTCAGAGTAACGTAGCTTACAAAAGGTAGTGCCGGTATGCCAACCTGGCCGTGGGTGACAAACTGCAGGAGCAGGCATGCCACGGAGGCGCCGAGCAGCTGGGCAACCCAGTTGAAGAGGCCAGTGAGGATGGTGATGTGGCCGCCGACGGCGAGGCCGAACGTGACAGCGGGGTTCAGGTGCCTGCCGGAGACGTTGGCAACCATGGCCACACCGACGAAGAGGGCGAACGCATGGTCGATCGCGATCGCCACCAGGCCAGTCGGGTCCAGCGCGGCACCCTTTGTCACTTGCCCTGTCCACACGACGGATTTTCGGTTAGCCATGGAGCTAGTAAGCCATTACAGATTTTCCCTGACAGATGTTTATAACAGCTGGCAGGAGGAGCTCACCGTAAGAAATGGCGGAGCCGACGCCGGCGAACACGAAGAGGAGGGTCGCGATGAACTCGGCGACATAGGATCTGATGGACGTGGCGCTGAACGAGTCGCCGAAGCTTCCAGTTGCAAGCTTGACCGTCTTTCTTTTCTCTCTGAATGTGGAAGGATATTCAGTGTTCAGGCTAAGAGTTCAAAGTCTGATTTCGATCACAGTACTGATGAAGGACGTTCCTTCCAATTAGGCTCCTTTTATACACGTGAGATGCCTCTCATGGCTGGATGCGCTGCCTAGAAAATGCATCACAATATTTATGGGCGGTGCTAAATGATCACGCCAAGGTTCAGGATATAAGCGTTCATTGTATTTTGTGGTTGATTTTGGCCGATCAACAAACCTGCTTTGCTGAACTTTCTGTTTGCTGTGTTTATTTAGACAGGAGCCACGTTATGATACACCAAAAGACAACAAGGAGAAAGAAGCCCCTGCTTAAATAAATATTCGGCGGTGCATTCGGACAGCCGAACCGTTCTACTCTAGGGGGCAGCCCCGGTGCAGTAACTCCCGCTTGCGCAGGGTCCGGGGAAGGGTCCGACCACTTTGGGTCTTTAGTACGCAGTCTTTCCCTGCATTTCTGCAAGAGGCTATTTTCAGGACTTAAACCCGTGACCTCATGGTCACAAGGCAGCAGCTGTTACCGCTGTGCCAAGGCTCCCCTTCCGAACCGTTCTACTCTATATGGATCTATTGGAATTAGTTGCATACATTCAATCCAGTGAATGTCAGTTCAAGGTTATTATTTTCCCAGGTGTCATGATTCATAAAGAACACTATACTGCTACATGGGAGGTGATTGGTTGCTTGACTGGTACTGAAGTTCTGCATAGTATACAGACAAGAGCTGGTTCTCCAGTTTTCCGTTACAATATCAGTCAGTCACAGTGATTACGCAAGAGATCGACTAACCTCCTGTCTCCTCCCGGTAATACAGCAATAGATAATTATGCATTAATCCATCATTTTTTATTCATGTAACCGATTTGATGAAACAAGATTATGATAAACAGCACAATACAGAGAGGTTGGGTGGCACTGGTCTGTTCATCCTCCATTTGCAGCATACAAAACTATACTATTAAATACTCTCGTGACTGGTAAAGAAAATTCAAATTCAATTTGAGCAATGTTGTAGTACTATTGTGCTGCTATGAGTGGCAAATTACTTCATTGGATGACTGGAGATGGTGAGACCAAAACAGCCTATCTTCTTTGTGCCGACCCTTGTGGTCTTTTGTGAAGGAATATGTCCCTTCTGATTGCACACGTCTGTATTTTTACAGGTCTTTCTAGAATTTCACTTCAACATTTTGTACAGCAAACTTCAGTAAAAGCTAAAAATAATTAGAGCCCAACAAAGAACAAGAAGGCCTCGCCAACAATTCCCTAAAATCCAGTACCAACGAGTTCATCACTTTCGTATGGTCTCTCCCTGGTTCCATTAGCAAAAGCAAAGAAACCAAATAGAGTTCCGGAACTTCAGTAAAGCTAAAATTAATTGGAATAAACGCTCAAGGGCTTCCTGTAAAAAATGTCTTAGAACCAACGCAACTTACAGTTTCTCTGAGAAGTTGTTAATTTATAATCTACACTTCAGAAAACTAGCTTAGTTTTTTAAAATAAAAAAGAGTAAAAGGGACTCCTGTCCCTTGTTTCGTTGCATCAACAAAGAAACCACAAGGTTCAGTGCATAGTTTGAGAACAGACTAAAAGCCAGAAAAGAGAAACTAGCAAGTGGAAAGTAAAGCTAAGTTTACAGGTTTCTTAGACGCTAGAATTTTATTACACATATGCAGACCCTCATTTTGGTCCCAAATAATGACATCAAATTCAGATATTTGCACAAGTAAAACAATCAAATGAACCTAAGTGTGAATCATATAGCCTTATTTGACAACAAATATTGGTTTACTCCAATTGCACATAAGCTATACCTCGTTTTTCACACACAGCATCCTAAATAGGTAACTGGTCTAAGTTGTTTGGGCCCTTATAATCAGTCACGAGCATCACTAGTAGTACCCTCAAACCCTCAAACCCTCATAGCAGTTTAAGGGTTGAAAATTGGCATTTATTGTCACTTTTAAGGGTTGAAAAACAGGGGGTAAAGATTAGAACCCTCCTAGTCTTTGCCTCAACCCCAACCTTTAAAACTGTCATTTGACATATCACAAATTTCATCACATTTCATCATTTGACATATCACAAATTTCATCACATTTGACATAAAACAATAATCATTCTAGTTATTATTGCAAACCTACGGACGGACTCCGTGGTTGTATCTTGTCCAATGCGAAGATACTCGTCGGTATAGTCCGCGGGTATGCCATAGGCGAGTACCCGCATTGCCGCCGATATCTTTTGGTATCCACTAAACCCCATGATACCGGCGGCGGATCTACAACGCTTGAAGTAATCGGAGGCGGCCTCACAATCTGTGACAATCTTCACAAACAAACTACGACGCATTCGGTACCTTATGCGGAAGAGGCGAGGAGGGTATGTAGGTACCTCCGCGAAGTAGTCTTGCATCAAATGCTCGTGTCCGAGAGCGTGGTTCCGGTAGATGGCGACTCGCCCCATCTTCGACCCTCTCCTCTGATCCATCAGCTTCGCGCGGTCTTCAAACGCTTGCACGTCGACGAGGAGGCTCATCATCTCGACGTCGTCGTCTTGAAGCAACTCCTCAATGTCCGAATCGTCCGTTGACGACCAACCGGACGAATCGGACACCGACATGTCGTCGGTGTTCACCTCCATCTACACAATACAACAATAGTAAATTGTGAGTGCCAACAATGAATCAAAAATGAAAAAAAAAATCTTACCTTCGGGTCGTCGGGCGGCGGGGGGGCGTGGCGGGAGGCGGCCGGGGCCCGGGCCGTGGCGGCTGGGGGAGGAGGAGGCGTGGTGGCTGGGGGAGGAGGCGGTGGCGGGCGGCCAGGGCCCGGGCCGCGGCGGCGGGATCCGGCGGGAGGCATGGGCGGCCTGGGGAGGAGGAGGCGCGGCAGCCTGGGGAGGAGGAGGCGGCGTGGGCGGCTGGAGGCGTGGCGGCCGGGGCCAGGGGAGGAGGCGGCGTGGGCGGCCGGGCGCGGCGGCGGGGATCCGCGCGGGAGACGGCCGCAGCCGGGGGAGGAGGAAGCGCGGCGGCTGGGGGAGGAGGCGGCGGGGGGCGGCCGGGGCCCGGGGCGCGCCGGCGGGACGCGGGGCCGGCGGCGGCTCGGATCCTCGCGAGCAGGAGGTTGGGGAGGAGGAAAATTCCCTCCCGCGCGACGTCGGCAGCGAGTGCGGGTTGGGGATTTTTTTTGCCCCCCAACCCCCACTTCTACAGGTCCGCAGGGGGTTTGCAGGTTTGACCTCTAAATTTTTTTGAGGGTTAAAGGTTCTAGTCTACGCGTTTTTTCCTCGCAAACCGTAAAAAAAAGGTTATTTATAAGGATTTGAGGGTACTACTAGTGTTGCTCTTAGGCTTTGAATCATGATACACCAACCCTTATTTCCATTTCACTTCATTATAAGAGCTATCTACAATTAATTAGGGTCTCTGTAAAAACAAAATTGAGAGTCACAGAAAATCCAGAAGTTTGATTAATCCTAATAGAAAATCCAAAAAGAAACTACAAGGTCCTATGTGGACCAAAAAATTGGAGGAAAATAGAGGATCGCAATCCTAACACAAAGTCATATTCACGCCCTTTGGATCATGGGATTCAACCAAAATGATTTTATAGGATAATTCTACAAGTTTTGAAGAAACCAAGCATGAGGTCTAACCCCGTTGAAAATTTCTTTGAAAGCTCCACTGCACGTTTTGTCCCCATGACCCCAACATTGCCAGCACACTATCACCGCTTGGATACCGCCATTGGGAACCGTCTGCTCTCTCCCATTAAGAACCACCGCCTGCACGAACCGTCTGGTACTGATGCAGCAGAAGTTGGAGTCGCCCAGCCTGCTTCCTCAAATCCATCTTGATGTAGTACTCTTTGAAGAAATCCTTGTTCTGACGACGAAGCTCCTTGTAAACTGGGCATGCACCAATCAGATTTGTATGGTATTAGTCGTAATATACTTTTTTGACACGATGGAAAATAAGGTTGAAAGGTACAACTTTTTTTCTACTGGGAAACCCTAGGGGAATCCCCTAGGGTATAGATTATATATTAAAAGAAGGAACCCTGCACATGATAATTACATATCAAAGATAAAAAAAGACGGGTGAAAGGGAAAAACGGAGGAATTAAAAAGGATCTAGATCAACAAAGAGAGGTAGGCCAAACAACTAAAGGCTGCTAATACTGAGCTTTGACACGATGACTAATAAGACCAATATCTCCTTTGAACTGAACAAACCAACTTGCTACTGAAAGAAATGTACAGCTTACCGGCAAACGTGACCGCTGGGGGCGATCCCTTCTCACGAAGCTCTCGGAACATCTGCTCCTTGCTCATGCCTGCCTCTAGACATCTCTCTACCTCCTCCTTGACCTTCATGGATCAGCATTACAAGGAGTGACATTAAAAAATTGATCATGTTTAAAGAGTAGATAATTAAGCATTTGATTTAGATTTTACTTGGATAATGAAGGCAAGGGTGTCGTCGCCGCTGACGCTGAGGGCTGGTGCCCTGTCTTCCTCATTGCCACAGTTGCCAGCGACTTCCTGTCGATTCTGAAAGAGGCCAACTGGTGATTACGGAAACTAGTAAATAACATATAACTTATAGTGCTAGCAAAAATATCTTGTGATTCAGATATATGATAATTACCATTGTGCAATGGGACAATTCTCCTGGCTTTTCCTGCCGTGGTGAAAACTCTCAAACGTTGACGTGATTACACTGGGAGATTGGGAGGCGGGGTGGGAGTTGTGTAAACACAAAGTCTCATTCAACGTTGCGTCGGTACCCAGATTAAACTATTTCCTGAGCCCACACGCCCTTTACCTGGTTAAACCCACACCATCGTCGGTTGGTACGTCGATCCGGTGATGCTGGGTTATCCTACGTTTTATCTCTCCCTTCTCCATCGTCGTTTGGTATGTCGATCCGGTGATTCTCCCAGAGTCCACTGGACTGATAAATCCAAATAACAAATACAGGATCCCACACTACCCTGTTGCATTTTTTGTTGTATTTGGTTGGTATCAGCACTTATCTTGTATGATAAGTCTGAATAATTAAATGGTGTCACTATTATCACCGAAGTACCAAGTCTGCATATGGTCCACTTGTATAAGATTAGAAGTGATCATGTAAACGAAGGGCCTTGGTATATTATTTTTTATGCTGTTGGGATATACTGATAATGATGAAGGCATGAACCAAAAGGCTTCCAATGCATCTCTGTGGAGTCCATTCTGTACATTACCTGCTATAGTTGTATTCCATGGAATAAACTCTGACACTGGCATTATAACTTTCAACACTGCGAAGGCGGCCAGTAAGTCCCCACATCATATGTATATGTACATCAAAGCATGAACAACTTGTAACTCCACTCACAAATCCATTCTTCAGGATAACAGAGTGAACTGCTGGACAAGAACATGAAGGTGTAACATCTAGTATAGTGGCTACGCTGCAGCTTAAACCTTCAGGAATCACCTCTTTGAAAATAGCTTGAGAATCATTGAAAATATGTCGATTTTACCACTACTTTAGGTTCCAGGACAGACGAATAGAAAAATTCTTAACCCAAACTCCCAATTCATACATTACTGTATGGAGGAGCAGCATAATATCATTACATTCTGCTTCTAGCTACTGCCTATGGAGAAACCACAGGCTCCAGTGAACATAGCAAGAAATCAAGAATTGGGCAAAAGGCAAAGAAATGGAAATCACCTTCTGCGTACTCCTCCTGAGATTCGTGGACATTTGGGAGCCACCTCCGTCAGCCAGCTGCCTCGCGATCTGTCCGCTGTTGCCGGTCACAATATTTGCCCGATCACCACCGTGTTCGGCGCCACCCGACCGAGGAGGAGCGGCTGCCATGGCGGAGGACGGAGCGGGAGCGGGAGCGGCAACCAATCTGGAGGGACGGGAAGGTGGACGGGTGGAGGGACGAGATCCGTCCGTCATAGCCGGAGGAGGAGCGGCTGGCATGGCGGTGCTCGCCGGCGACTCCCTATCCTCCGTTCCTCACGATCTGGAAAGCGATATGTGGGATAAATGTGGGCCAAGTTTGTAAATGGGCTAAGTATGTCAATGGGCCGGCTCATTTAGCGAACCCTCTGGCAACTTCGAGTATTTTTTTGTTTTTTCTTCTTCTGCTTTTCCTGTTTTTGTAATTTTTCTGTTTTCCTCTTTTTTTTGCAGATTTAAATATCCAAATTTTGAAAATGGTTCATGATTTTTTTTTGAAATTCGTGCATCATTTTTCAAATTTATGAAGTTTTTTAATTAGGACATTTTAGTTTCACGATCCCTTTTTCAAATTCTTGAACCATTTTCAAATTTGTGAACCCTTTTTGAAACTCAGAATCTTTTTAAATTCATGAACCATTATCAAATTCATGAAATCTGAAATTCACGAACAACTTTTAAAATTCATGAAACATTTTCAAATCACTGAACTTTTTTAAAAAATAATTAAAAAAATCTTGGAGCTTTTTATTTCACCCTATTTTATCCTTTAACTAGGCCAGAAAAAAACAAAGTGAACAACTCATGGGAGTTGTTGGGCCAGACCAATATCTATTTCGCGCACGCGTCAAGGCACTAACCAGTGCTAAGAGCGTTGAATAGGGGCACCCTTGACAAACGACGAGACAGAAGCATTCAAAGGCTTCGGTGTGGCCATCTTTTTTTTACGCACGAGAGGCATACATTATTCATTTTTATTTGTACTGATAATATTATGTATACAAAGTTTGCATGAATACAAGTAACATAAAATTAGGAGAAAATAATTGATAAACTATTACAAACCGCCATCGCCAAAACTATTAAGCATCCACGTATTTTGTCGTCATGACGCTGAATAAACCCCTTACCATAAGAAGTTCATCGGCGGGAATCACTCCTCGACCCAGTTCCCTGACCCCAGCTATGCCACCGCCAGGACCTAGCTCGGCGAGAGATCGGTGAAGGAGCTCGTCGCCGACGAGAAATGGTAGCTGATCGCCGCGTCCTGGCCACATCGCATTCCTTGGTGCAGTCTTACAGATTGTGCTGAATCAGTTGCGTCGTTTCTTGTATGTACAAATATGGCGAAGGCTGAGAAATGAGTTAATCAGCACCATGCAGCAGCGCGGCGCGATGGTGATCAAGGCCCGCAAGCCGTCGAGGGTCGAGCTCGCTGTCCGCCGCCAGCGTAGCCTGCGACCACAAGAGAAACATTGACCATCTCTTGTTCTATCACACTGAAGCTGTTGTTGTTGTTGTTGTTGTTGTTGTTGTTGTTGTTGTTGTTGTTGTTGTTGTTGTTGTTGTTAATAAAAACATCAGCGAGGGTACGATGGGTGCCCATGGAAGTCTGCTCCGACGGAAGCTATGGCGTCCCAGAGGGGGCCTTTTCTACTCGTTCCCGGTGACCTGCGATAAAAGGGAGTGGTCAGTCGTCTAGGGTGAGCCTGATAAATTTAAGTGGTCTCTTACTAATAATGGAGTTTTTACGGTAAAATCATGTTACGAAGATCTTTTAAATGGCCATACTAGATACCTGCGTAAATACCTATGCAAATTGAAGATACCATAGAAGATTAAAATCTTTCTATGGTTTCTTCATAGAAAGGAATTATTGACAAAAAATAATTTGGCTAAACATCGGTGGATAGGATGCAAGAAATGCGTTTTTTGTGACGAGGATGAGTCTGCTGAGCATCTATTTATCAAATGCACTTTTGCTAGAGACATTTGGCGATTAGTACACTTTACATTTAATGTCTACCCGCCCGCTAGTATGGCGAACTTATTTGGTAGATGGTTGAATGGGATAGATAGAGTGACAAAGGGCTCGCATTCGAATTGGTGTAGCGGCCATTTTGTGGGCACTTTGGAATTGTAGAAATGATATTGTTTTTAACAAAACAAATTATATTCATTACTTGCAGGTTATTCACAAGGCGTGCTTCATGATCATTCCTGCTACCGGTGGATCAACATGGTCTTATGGATGATAGACGTACCCGTATGTTGACAATCATGCGGGCTATCTTCAGTCGGGCTAGGTTGCTTCATACTAGAAGAAGAATTGATGCTTAGTACACCTCTGCTTGAGTGGCTGATCTTTGTAGCCACTTATGTGATCCGTGAATTGTAAAACTTGATATATTGGATGATTAGATAATTGCAGAAAGTTATGTGCATCTTTTTGATGCAGAGCCCGGTATCCGCACCCCCTTATCTAAAAAAAAAGTCGTCCAGGGTGAGTGCTATTCAGTTCTTCCAGCTTCCAAGTTGATAGATAGCATGGCACAGCAGCAACATGATCTTTTGAAGCAATCGGTGTTCTTTCTTTCAGGCCTTCAGAATGACGACTTTGCACGCTCCAAGATGAAGGCATCGCCGAACGAGCTCAAGGAAGAGAACCCATAGCGTTAATAAATATCCTAGGATCTAAAGCAAACCTTCTTTCATTGAAAAAGAAACCAGCTGTGAACATGATTACAAACACACGATGAAACTATAACGGACAGAGCAGAGGTTCAGTGGATGTTCTTGGGGCTTGTTGCATAAGAGAGGTTTCATGTTCCACGTATTAACATGCATGTTGAGATATTAATCATGGAATGCACGATGCCATGAGAAAACAAAGAACTTGCAGGCTGAGACCGTCGTCTCAGCTCAATAATTACATGAACACGTCACCTTTAGTAGTATCTTCCTACAATTACAACCTACTCTACCGATTAAGAAAACCGAAAAAAAGACATGTAAGCACAAAATCTTGAATCAACATTGCTAACAGCGCAGTGTACCGAACAGGTCATATAGATCATAATTACAGGTCATGTATCTCGAGTTAGTAACACCGTATCACGCCAGTTTCTTTGAATTAGTTAAACGCCTAGGGAACCAAACTGGAGTTATAATAAGTTGTGAACTGCTTGTCATCATCGAAAACCACCAGAATGGCAGGAGGCTGGCGTGCTGAAGATCTCTCTGTGGCGTCAGCGTCTGTTTCAGTTGGCCCAAACTGACAGTTCCGTCATTCTTTTAACTTAGAAAATATGTACCTTGCCAATGCATCAACACCACCATCAAGTAATCTCCTAGAATTCTCGTTGTCTAGCCGCCCACTTGAGCTGACAAGTTTCCAGTTTGTATCGTTACCGATCTGTTTGCCGGCACTCTTTGGCAGATGCAATATGATGGCATTTCATGGAAGTCATCTCGTCCATGTCTGGTATCATCTGGTTCCCCCATAAGGCCCCTCTGGATTTTCTTTACCTTCCGTGAAAATGTATCCCAGCCCATTTGATTCCGTGTCTGAAATAATACATTGAGCTTTTTCGTGTTTGGCCGAATAGTTCTCTTGTGGCCCATGTATCGCCTATAAATTAGATAAGGCATGAAGACCAGCATATCAAATATAGAATCAGACGAGTATAACATAATAAAGTTTGAATTAGGAACAACATTATACGTCGTATATTATAACACAATGCAAACAAGTGCTTAGAAGTAGGTTCCACACTCCCAGGGCCATGCATCCTAGTTATCTTTTCCCAGGATGCATGGCCCTGGGAGTGTGGAACCTACTTCTAAGCACTTGTTTGCATTGTGTTATAATATACGACGTATAATGTTGTTCTAATTTAAACTTTTATTATGTTTGACCAAGTGTTGATTTCTTTGGTATTATAGATATCAATATTTTATTCTAAAACTAGGTCAAACTTAAACAAGTATTTTGAGTTGGGAGAACACTCGTATGCCTTATATTCTGGGAAGGAGAGAGTATTGCACAAAGATATGTTTCTGAAGTACTCAAACATATACAGAAATAAGAGGGATGTATACCTGCGTCCAGCTAATACCTTGGCCATGTTTCCATTATTATTCGTAACAAAAACATCACTCTCATCACATAAAATGAAGTCAACAGCAGCCAATCGTGAAGAAAACGGAAGGAATGGTTTCAAATCATCCCCAGCAAGCATCTCCTTCGTGTAGAAGTTTGGAAAGAGTTCCCGCAGAGGACGGAGAGTTTCTTCTCCGCCATATATTTCTCCAGAAGCAACATACAGGTAAGTTTCATTGCCAAAACCAAGAGCTCGCAGCATTAAACCAATTTCATGAGGAGTCAATGGACATTTCCCCCTAGTGCGCTCTTCCTCAGCACTCAAGTCCTGCTAGCAATAAATCTATAATCATTTGCCATTCAAACCTTACACTAACTGACACCAACTGGCCAACATCCAATCACCGGAAACAACATATTAAAAGTAATAATTATCTCACATAACATGTTCTTTTAGGGAAATCCTACTCAACATATTCTTGTACATACAAAAAATAACACAAAACCAACAATAAAAAAGAAGTAAAAAAAGTATTCCCTCCGTTTTTAAATGTAAGATGTTTTAGGTGTTTCACATGTTGTCTAGATGCATACTACAATGAGTGAACATACACACTAAAACGTGTCTAGGTAGATTTGTATGCATGTGAATGTGGACAAATGCTGAAATATCTTATATTAGAAACGGACGGAGTAATAATCATAGTTATGGACCTTCTGTTGACAACAATACGATAGGGAAGTCTCACCAAGTTTAGAATCTTACAGGTAATGTATCCCATCGTTTTCTAATTTCAGCAAGTTCCTTTCTTTCCTTTTCACCACCACCATAGTAGCAGCCAGAAAATGCAAGCATGTCAGGTTCAAACCTAATGGTACAGCCAAAAAAGTGATATTTAGTAAATATGGGTTACTATCAGGGCAACTGTTCGTAATTTCAATTTACGAACCATACCTCAAGTGAATGGCGACATATCTTGAGCTCATGATTCTCAGCCTCCGCACCAACTTTTTTCCCAGACTTTGTATGGATTTTGTAAATCTTAATGCATGGAAGTTTACTCGACACCGTAACTTCTGTAATTCTTCGTCAAGCTCATTGGTGAGCCGATAATCAAACTTTGTTAGTTGCAAAGCCTGCAAAAATTTCAACAGTTCAGTTAATAGGCAAGTGTAAGTGCATTCTTATATTCATCAGTACAAATAACTCACTTATCTCTATAACAATTTCATGTATGTTGCCAATTAATACAGCTTCAATAAACTCGAAAGAAAGGGAAATTAGGATGTATTCTCTTAACCAACAAATGATGCTACAAAGCTGATCATGCACCAGATAAGCAATTGCATAACAAAAATTTCACATCATCACCACGTAATTGCTAACACTGAATCAGATGAATATGATGGTCATCTTGAAACTAATCAAACTAATAAGAACGAAGACTGATAAATGAAATGTACGTGATGACATGCTTGACAAGAAAAGAAGCCATAAGTAGAAGCAAGTACTTGATAAATATGACAAAAAGTTCCAGACAAAATGCACTAGTTTGGTTACTTACTCGCCTTCGCATCAGAATCGGTAAAACTTCATCAACATAAAACTCAGGCATGGATTTTCTAGGTGCCCGCATAGTCCACGGGAGTTTATCCATTGATGTCATTACTTCGTAAGGGATCCTTTTCACAACAGTTACATCCTTTGATAGGTATGAAATGAACCAGTCCACATCAAAAATGTCGGAGAAGTCGCTGCATATGAAGAGAAGTCTCTGTCAGTCGCAATCAACCATAGACAATGGCATGTAATCTCAAGTTTTTAAGCCACCTGTCATCCTTCCAGAATGAGTGGTGGTCTAACTCGGGTACAACAAGTGTGGCATTCAAAATCCAGGCAACAACAACAGCATCTGTTATCTGAGAACTGAAGACATAATGGTAATACAATGGATAATAAAAACAAGTCAATTACAAGTTGAAAGAAAATTATACCCCTACGCGTTGCTGGTTCAGTCCCCCGCTAGTACCAATGAGCAAGTAACCATTAGACACGTTCTCCGGCACAGCAGCTGAAAAATGAACACATAGAAACCTCAACGTTGTAACATTTTTTGGCCTTCACAGTTCTAGTTTAAGAGGAGAGAACGCGATTGATTGACTAGACTAACATCTTAAATTTGGGCTCCTCCCACTGCATCCGTGGTACAAGTTGGAATACCTTGATTTCCATATATCAATGGGTCCATTATTTCTAACCTGCATATTGTCGGCAGGGAAGAACAATATCAATGCAGAACAGAGACGTAGCTATCAAGCAGAAAATGCCATAAACAGAGAAGGTTGCAAGGATTATGCGTGAACAAACACGAAAGTGAAATTTGAGTAAAGCTTCACACTCAAAAAATCAGTTGCTTGATTAGCGAAATTACGAATCCCACAAACGAACTTCTCACTCAAATTTCCTTCAATTAGTCTCTACTAGGTTAGGATGTGACAGGTGTAGCCATCCAGAATTTCACTGACCAAACTCAAATTCTTCCTAGAGGAAACATGCTCAACATACCACGTAAACAAAAACTTCTGCAGACAATTCCGTCGAACAATACAGTTAAAAGTGTCAAAGCTTCCACAAATTACCTGATTGGATCGCCACCGGCTTCGGATCCGCGACCAGTCGGCGTCGGTGACGATGTGCCCGGTGAAGAGTGATACGAAGCCTAGAACGAATAGCGCCGTGCCCACGAATACTGGGGAAGGCTGCGCCCTCCTCGGGGCCTTGGGCGAGGCGGAGCCCGCACCGGAGTGTGGCTTCGCCGGATCAGGCTTCCTCCCCATGCCGCGCTCTTACCAGGTCGTTAACCACGGCAGATCCAAGTATGCAGAAACTGCACCCTCGGCGCCGCTGAGAACGCCGGAGCGCAAGCCGCTGCGGTAGATCGTGGAGGCGTGGGAGCTCGCAGAGAGGGCGTCCATGGCGAGTGGAGGAAACAGTCGTGTGAACGTGGAGCGGAGCGTGGGGCTGAACCGCAGGGCCCATGGGCCACGGACAAGTAAAGGCCGAAAAGGGCGGAAATCGCAAACGAGCTGGGCTGCGTCTTCTTCTCTTTCTGCCATAGTGGATGTACAGTAGTATGTTGGCCCAGCTAGATTTGTGGGTTTGTTGGTGCATTTAGCTTTGGGAAAAAAAATATACTTTTCACCCTGAAATCCCACCTTCCGCATACATTTCACCCCGATTTTCAAAACTGGATAATTTGTACTCTGAACTTTGCGATACCGGACAAATCACACCCTGGTAGTGGTTTTGCACCGATTTGAGTGTTCTGAGTCAATTTTGACATTTTCTTAGTTTTCACGTCGTTGGAGCGCGTGTGGAGGTGTGTCTCCCACGGATCTCGCGGGATTCGGTCGATGGTTGTCTTCGACAGGATACGCTTGCATCTGGTATTTGTTTGTCTATGTTCGCGTGTCTACAAGTTGGATTTTTGCGATATACGCTTCCTTTCATCGGCAACCAGGGATGGAGCTATGAATTTTGTAAAGGGGGGCCAAATAGTCATTATGCAGCTTGAAGGGGTCATATGAGTTAATTTAGACTAATCTGAAGATTAAATATACATAATACGTGTGGTATCACAAATTTTTCCAGCATGGGGGGAGCCATGGCCCCAACTCGCCCCCTGCTGGCTTCATCCCTGTCGGCAACGGTTTTGTGTGCTGGTACTGTGGGGTCTTAACACGACGACTTCTCCCCTATCTATTATGGTATTAACCAAACATATGTCAGTTTTTGCTCATTCCGTTTACATTAAAAGTGTAAAATCCACTACGTTTACGTTTCCATACCGTTCTTGAACAAACACTTCCTCAATCTCACACACACAGTATCAGCCAGACACACCCGCGAGAGCAATTCAGGGGCAATGAAAGGTGTCATCATGGATGCACCCGTGAGTAGACGTGACTCTGCGACCCTAACAACCACGCCAAACAACAGGTTCAGGACGCGCGAAAGATCCAAACCGCAAGGAGTCGGATACATGTCAGGGCCAGTACAACAGGGTCGTACAAATACACGAGCCCGATGGAGCAACGACGTACAGCGTCTCAGTGCCGCAGTGTACCGTGCGTCGCACCGCACCCCGGCGCCCAACACGGCGCCATGATTTCCCCCGAAGCTGCGACATACCCCCCGTTCCCCAGCCAATCGGGCCTCGCTCGCCCACGCCAACACTGACGGGCCGGACCACGACACGTACCCAGCGGGCCCATCTGCACGTCCCTCTGCATGCATGTACACACCCCCACTCTGCTGTCCTTCTTTCTCCTTTACTACTTGGGTACGGAGGTCTATCCTATTTTTAATCAATGACAGGTAGGGCACGTTGTAACCAGGTCCCGCTGACCAGTGCTGCCGCGGGTGGCGAAGTGGGTACGCTGCGTAGAAAAAGCTGTGGTGGCGTCCAGTTCCGGATATGGCATCTTTGCGCAAGTGGCCACTCCCCACACCTAGATATCCGGTCACCGACGTGTGGGCCTCGGTCTTAGGTGAGGATAACGTGATCCCACTTTCCAGTGTCCTATAGTAGGCTCGTGCTGGGTGTAGTTATGACTTTGGAGAGATGAGCAGTCGCACCGCCAGCGGGCGCGGCTTTCGAGGCAGTGGCAGCAGTCATGTCAATATGGTACGGCCGCAGAGCCGGATTGAACCCCTCAATGACGCCGGCCCGGCCCGTCCATGTGCCTCCGGGCCCGCACGTCACGAGCCACCGCAGACGGGGCTCACCATCGTACAGCTCCCTGCCAGCTGCCTCTGACGGGAGATCCCACTGGTCAGTACGGCGCTGCACCACTGGGCTGGGCTGGGCTGCTCCTCCCCGGGGAGCTCGCTTCGCCTCTCTCGGGAGCGAGCGACTTTATATAATGCGCGCCAGTAGGATAACCTACCCCTGTGTGTGTACTTACAGCAGCTAGCCGCCATTTTCCACGACGTTTTTTAGCCAGAGAAAGGCGGGCACTCTCGTTCGTTGTGCGTGCGTGTCTGCAACCTCCGGCGGGGACAATGGAAGGGGATGGTGGCGCGGGGACGAGAGCGACGGCGCCGTGGGGTCTCGGGATGCAGTGGGCTCCCGCGGCCTCCTCCGCTTACCCGCAGCAGCATTTCCTGCCGCCGACACTAGCTAGGGGGCAGCAAGAGCTCACGAGCCTCGAGCTGGGCAAGCGGCCGAGCTTCCTGGCCGGCGG
The DNA here is from genome assembly GCA_947311845.1 of Poa pratensis. Lineage (NCBI taxonomy): Eukaryota > Viridiplantae > Streptophyta > Magnoliopsida > Poales > Poaceae > Poa > Poa pratensis. The sequence continues at coordinate 128,934,565 of CAMZMU010000052.1, read as the reverse complement.
CGGCGGGGTTCGAGCTGCCTCGGCGGAGGGTAAGAGGAAGGAGAAGGCGGGAGCAGCGGCGGTGGCGGCGACGGCGGCCGTGCCTCGGTGCCAGGTGCAGGGGTGCCACATGGCGCTGGCGGGGGCCAAGGAGTACCACCGACGGCACAAGGTGTGCGAGGCGCACTCCAAGGCGCCCCGGGTCGTCGTGCACGGCGCCGAGCAGCGCTTCTGCCAGCAGTGCAGCCGGTACGTAATGCCCACCTCAGCTTGCGTTTCGTATACGTGCAGCAGAGTCTAGCTAGCACGAGATCCAGTGGCTTTGACTTGTGCTGTACGTGCGTACGCGGATGGATGGGTGCAGGTTCCACGCGATGTCGGAGTTCGACGACGCCAAGCGGAGCTGCCGGCGGCGCCTGGCCGGGCACAACGAGCGCCGCCGCAAGAGCAACGCCAGCGACGCCGTGGCCAGGGGCTCTGCGCACGCGCACGGTAACTGAACCATGTCTCACTGTCTGTCACGCAGTTTTGTTAGCCTAGGAACTAGGAGTATTCTTCTTCCTCGATCTTTGGCATAATGCTAGTGCTAGTATTCAAGTAGCGCCTGCAATCTGTTCTTTGGCCTCGTCGTGACAGTGAGCGTCACTCGAAGAAGTACTAGTAATTAGAGAGAACGAATATTCGACAAGGCTGGCTGGCTGATGGATACAGTTGACGGGGGCTGTCAGGGATAAGATGGATTCGAGCGGCCGGGTGGTTTGAAGCAGGGAAACAAGGAGAGATCTTGCAGGGGCGCGTAGGGACATAGAAATTTTATCGGGATACGTGAGACGGGGCACTCAATTTAATGTGTGCATTTATGTGCCCTGCTTGCTTGGATAGGCCATGCTCTGATAGCTAGATGTAGGAGTAGCAGGTTACAATTGGCATTCTTTTTTTTTTGCGAAACACAGTACAACGCAAGCGCTCATATACACGCGCACACACTCACCCCTATGAACGCACGCACGCACACCCTACCCTATGAGCACCTCCGAGAGACTGAGTCGGCGGGTCGAGTCTTGAGATTGACGAAGTCACCACGGGCGCCTCGCTGTCGACGGGAACGTCGCCTCCCACTGAAGAATATTCCGCCTTAAATGAGAAACACCAGCGTCAAACCTGGGGTTTGAACTCTGGTGGGCTAGGGGTACAACCACCCAACTAACCATCTTGCCACAGGCAAGTTCTATACCCATATTATTTCTGTAACGTTACTGAATGCCAATTGTAACCACAACAACACAACAATTGTTGTTGTTGTGTTGTTGTGGTTACAATTGGCATTCAGTAACGTTACAGAAATAATATGGGTATATAGGGATAGTGATACAGTGCACTCATACTGTACACTATTTGTGCGTTATACCAGAATGTTAGCTACTCAAGGGTGGTCTATGCTTGAAATATAGACTAGACATGGTACAAGGACACCGTATTCAGAAGGTACGTGGCCGTAATTAGGGTTATGCTAAACTAAACTTCCATTTGCACCCGCAATCCTAATCGCACGTCAACTTCCAAGTTTAAAAAATATATACTTCCTTCGTTTCAAAAGAGATGATTTTCATTTATGCAAAATTGGATATATCTAGACATGTATATGTGTCTAGATACATCTACTTTTGCACAAATGGAAGTCATCCTTTTTGAAACAGAGGGAGTAAAATAAATAACAGATTCACATATACATTGATTATGTTGTTTCTTTTGCATCTACAACATTTTATCCAAAATTTGATGACATGTCACCTGCACAAAAAAAACCAAATGATGTGAATAGTAGATGATAATTCAGTTCACTCATTTCTTTTCATTTTTACATGTCACATATGATCGTATTTTGGAACAAAACTATGCAGATACACAAGATACAACATAACCAATGTTAATGATTTATTTCATAGTTTATGAAAACTCACGATAATGGGGTGCGAAGCGTATCTAGTTGCCGACGTTCCTTACTTACAGATGGATTGCTCGGGAGTAGTTTACGGGATGATGTGTACGCATTCTAGTGGTGTAGATATGTTTCCCTTCTGTGAATTATAGAGCATTGTCCACATATGCATCAACAATCAGTCCGCAGCTGTAAATCCAAGTCCGTAGAAATTCATCCGTAAGTGTACCATTATAGTTACCAGACACTCTTTAGTTTTTGTAGCAACATAGGATTGCGGTTGAGGATCTGCAGATATAGTAATAGTTTTATTCACATACGAATGAGCTATATTTGGGATCTCATCAATTATGGGGAAGACAGGTGCTGTAGGTAGCTGCGTAGTCTAATGAAAATGGCAAGTCTTTTGTCTTGTTTGTTAAAAAAACTTCGTTTGCGTATTGTATTGACATTACTACATATGGTATGCACTTCAGAGTTCTTCATAGTTCACACTTATACACGGCCTGCATCTAATTTTATTCACTTCAGAGTTCCCAGCTAATTTTGCACCCACGCCTCAACTCTTGCTAACTTCATGTATGTACTACTTCCACTGATCTTCAGAGGTCAGACTTAGAAAGGCAAAACTTTTGCCTCGTTTCAAAAAAAAAAAAGAGGTCAGACTTAGACACGGTTGCAGCTCTAGAACTACAGGACACGAGTATCATAGCCTGATCTGCACTTACATGCCGAGTTTGATGGTTTGCATGCAAGTATGCAACTAATGCGGCGCAAGCTTACTTGTTGCAGGAGTGGCGTCGTTGGTGCACGGCTTCGCGCCGTACGGCGCGCTGACGACGTCCCCGGCCGGTGCTCTCTCTCTTCTGTCATCATCGCCCAGAGCCGCCCCCTGGCTGATCCCGACGACCCCCGGCGACGTGTTCTCCGCCCGGTCCAGCAGCGCCGCGCTGGACGAGCTCATCGCCGAGAACCGCGCAGCGCTCCTGGCTTGCCACTTCTTCCCCGAGCGCTCGGCGGCTGCCCGGCCAGTGGCAGAGATGGTTCCCGGCGGCTGGCACCAGCAGGCGCACGCAGTGGTGGGCAACGGGAGCGTCGGCCGAGACCACGGCGCTCCGGCGGGGCACGTGACGCTCGACCTAATGCAGGCGCCTGGCACAGCGGGCGCGCCGTTCCGGACCATGGCGCCGGACAGGCCAGCCGAGGACGGCGAGGGGGGCCGTTGCTCGGACTTGTGGACGCCCGTGCAGGGCTCTCACGTCGTTTGAGCTGGAAGTGGCTTGTACTCACGGCAACGGCAGGTTACAGCGCAGTACGTGTTGGGTTCTAGGGAGTAGAGTCCCATGCTGGCTGGATCTTTGGTCGTTGTGTTGTGTCGACCGTGCATTTTGCTTGAGTCGGACAGTGTCTTCTTTGTCTAGTGGCGGGTGCAACGTGCTGCATCTTCCGCAAGTAAAATTCTGCTACTCTGCTCCTGAATTCGAAGTTGGATTTCTGTGATACCATGGGGCGGTTTTCTTCTACCTTCTCAAGGGAGGTCGACCGAGCGAGCAAAATATGTCGTTCTCTGTAAGGATGAAAACGGTACGGAAACTTTCCGACTTTTCCGTGGAAAAACGGAAACGGAATGGAAATACGGAAACGGAAAAAGAATTTTGCAAAACGGAAGCGAAAAGGAAACTTTTATGCGGAAACAGAAACGGAACAGCGTATTGCGGTGAAACGACCACGGAAACGGAAATTCAATTTCCGGTAATACGGAACTTTCCGTTTTTGCTAAGCAGAACCCAAAATATGAAAATAAGAAGAAAAACTCTAAAGTGACCATGTTAAATCCATATGTATTCACATATCATATCTCCCTCTTGACTCATGATACTTTTTTATATTGTATTTCATCTTAAAAAAATTGACAAGTTTGATAATTTATTTGAATTTTCCTGCATTACTTAAGGGTCATTTTGTTCTGATAAACGTCCGTTAAATGTTCCGTGTCTGTGGGGACCCCGGACTAGCGTCGAAATACCCGATTATGCTTAACACAACGATCCCGTGATCAGTCTGTCGTTGCACATAATCCGAACTGAATATCAAAGTTTACATCCATACAATACCGAGTTTAAAGTCTTACAAACCTGGCCATACAGGCCTAATTATACATAGGTGCCTTCAAGGGCCAAATCATCTTTATTCAGCGGAAGCTACGGTAGTAGGGCTAAACTATCTCGACAACACCCGACAGGCAGCTGACTTATGAAGATCTCAGTTCGCATAGGCGTCGCCAAACTCCTCTTCAACGTAGGGTTCCTCGAAATCTGGCTAAGACAATAGCCAGGGACGAAACCAATATGAGTACCTTTGATTGTACTCGCAAACTACCCCAACTAGAGTAAGCACTAACTAGTTTTATTTTTAAAAACTTTTATGTGAAAGCTCTCAAATCCTTACTGAAAAGGGGTGAGACGAAGTTTATAACCATCCTTTGAGAAAACACCACTTTAGCTATTTTTCCCGAAAAATCCTTCCCTGTCCGACCAAATCTCAATTAGGGTTCCAAACCCTTCACCACCTTGCACCAACTCATTGGTACAGGTAAGCAACCTTTTGCATCTCAGTTTCCTTTCAAACTCAACACTTTATAAAACTTGCACATGGCCTTAGTAGTTCTTCCCAACTGTCCATATCCGAGGACTCGGCTATTCGAATAGTTTTACCCTCTGCAGAGGTAGCACGCTTTTCCCACACCCATCCGGTCACTCATCGTGTCAGCCACGTCCCGCCATACCAGAGGTATGCGAAGTTGAGGTCCCGGCCATAGTCTGTCCTTTGCTCATGCTAGTATAGGATCCTGCCGCTACGACACTTTCCACGACACCCAAATCCTCAGAAACTAAGTGTGGGGACTCGTAGTTCTGCCCGGCGGACCCAAGGGAGCCCTTCAATCCTCTTCCTCCGACACGCTCATACCGGCTTCCGGTAGACTTCAATGAAGAGGACCCAGGTCAGGGGGTAGGTCCTCAGACCATCCCCTCATGGAACGAGGTTCTCCTCGTTATTGAGGCATCCAGTACTAACACGAGCAAATTATATGACTACGCCCTTGCCCATATGTGGGTAAATGTGGTCGCACAGATTTTTGGCTGGGATGTAAGTACAAGGACACAATGTGCATTTTTCTTTCCAGAAACAACACCATTCTCTGGTTCTTCACCTTCATACCGACCTTTCGTACTTCACCTTCGTTCAAGTACTTTCAAAGGGGTTTTGAGTAAACATTGTTTTTCCCATCCTATAGTTGTAAATTAACTACCCTATATTTCTACATAGGGGGCAAAATAGTTTTCATTGTTTTGAAAAAGGGGTTTTCCAAAAATCATCGATACTTTTGAAAAACTCTAGAGATTAAAGTAGAGGTATATAAATGCAAGCTCAGTGAAGTAGCTTGCCTTGCTCAACAAAGTGGTACTGGTCCTGATCTTCGGGTTCAGCAAAACCTCCTTCTTCGATGAATCCGTCAGCGGTATCGTCTAAACGTTTAAACAAGCAAAACAACCATCACTACTCTAGCTCAAGCATCAACACAGCATTACAATCATAAATGCCACAATTAGCTACTGCACACATCAAGCAACACAAGATGGCTTTTAATTTTAATTGAATTAATCTTTATTTAATTATTTTCAAACTAAGGCAGAAACTAGTTGTACACCAATTAATTCACCATTTAATCTATGTTTGTCACAAAATTCAAACTAAAATTCTATGGTAGCTAATGATGTGTAGAAGATCACCCAATTGGATTGGGTCATTTGGAGTTACCAAACTCCCTACACATTTGTTGTAGTTCAGAAGGTTTTTAAACAAGTTTTAGCTACCAAACAAGTTTGGTTGCTCCAAAAATTAAATCCTTTTAGGGGTACTAACTTTGGCTACAAGTGATCTAACAAAATTGGTTTGAGTTGAATTGGACCTACTGATAAATCACACTAATTGGTTTAGTGCAGAAGGGTGCACTGAAGTTCAACCAAAGGCTAAGGTTTTAGACTACTCAATTAATTCTACCAAAATTTGGGGAGCTAAAGGATCCTAATAAAAGCTACCAAAATTGGTTTCAAGTTATTTGGATTTATATAACTCCAGAAACAAATGGTTTAGTGCTTTAAACCTTCTGGAGCATTTTTATTAATACATTTTTATTATTTAATTAAATGAGATGAGACCACTTTGGTGGTTAAAGAATTTTATAAGATTTCCAGAACAGTTGAGTTTGATTTATTTGGATTCCTAGAACTCGAGTTGTTGAATTTCAAAACTAGGTCCAGTACTGAATTCAGGAAAAGATTCAAATTTGAAAACTGGATAAAGATGAGATCCCTGACGGGTGGGGTCCACTCGTCAGCGACTCAGTGGAAAACGTCTCGCGCGCGGGTTAAGTTTAAAACGCTGACGGGTGGGTCCCGCTTGTCGGTGTCTTAACAAGGTGAAGCGGTATGCTACCGTTGGATTTAAATCCAACGGCGCAGGATCAACCTCTTCCTCGACTACCGGAGTACGATGGAGCCGTGGCTCCGGCGGCGGCGAGGTGGGTCAAGGGCTCACCTAGGGGCCTCGGGTGGTGGCGGAGATGACGTAGATCGACGGCGGAGGGAGTGGGGAAGCTCTGGGACAAGTTGCGCGTGCTGGGACGGCTCCAATCGACGGCGGCGTGATCAGCTCCTCCTCCGTGGCCGTGCTCCAAGTCCGGCGACTCCTCCGCGGCGCTGCTGTGCACAGAACAGGGCAAATCGCGGCGGGTGAGCTAGGATGCAATGGTGAGGCGAGAGGGGGCAAAGAGAGAGCAGGGGAAGGGAGGCACGACCAGGCCGTGATCGCCTTCTTCCTCGGCGCGGCAGCGCACTGCCGTGCGTGTGCACGGTGGCTGCAGAGGAAGGCTCGCCCTCCTGGCGATGTTCTGAGGTGAGGAGTGTGAGAGGGAAGTGGTGGAGGTGTGTGGAGAAGGGAGGGAGCGTGGGAGCTTTTATAGCGAGCGGCGGCGCTCGGCACTCCACGGCTCGGTGGTGGGGAGAGGGAAGTGATGGCGCTGGGTCCGGCTGAGGGAGCCAGAGAGGTTGCGGGGAGCTAGGGGGTGCCGCAGAAGTGGTCAGGGGGGTCGAGGGGGACAGGGGTAGCGCGGGGCATCGATGCCGTGCTCGGCCGGCCATGGCGAGCGGTGTGCTTCGGCGCGTGCGCTGGGGTCGGGTGGCGCGCGTGCGGTGCAACAGAGGGGCAGTGAGGCTCGGACACGACGCGGCGGGTGTGACTGGACCAGAGGGGAGAGGTGGTGCAGCGCGGAGACGTGCGGTGCTCGCAGTTGACCTCAGCGTCGCCGCGTCGCTCGGCGTGCTCTGGCGCGGACGACGCACACGCCAGAGGGCTCTGCGGCGCTCAGGTCTCGTCGTGCAGAGGCGGAGAGGTTTGGGTGGTGTGGAAGGCACGGCGCGGCGTCGTCTCGGCGTTGCTTCAGCTCTGCCCGCGAGGCGACCCGTGCGGGAGCTCGGCAAGGACGGCAATGGCGTGGCGCAAGCGGCTTGCCTCCTCTGGGTCAACTGGCTTGCTTCCAACGCACTGCTTCGAGTGAGTGAGGTGAGGTGAGTGAGTGGATGCTACTGGACAGCTCGATTGCTCAAAATCGAGCTCGAATTTGGAAGTTGATTTCGGGTTGGAGTAGAACTCGGTGGTGACCACCAAGTGCTCGATCAAATACCCGAACCAAATCCAAATTTGAATTTCTGAAATTTCTTTTCATAGTTTGCTTCCAAATATTTTTCCAGGTTTGTGGTACCACTGGATTATTTTCTTTGGAAGTGTAGCTTGGTGATTTTGACAATTTCCAAAGTTAAAGAAACATTTGGAATTTTGAAAATAGAATTTAGGATATTTGAAATAAAGAAGGAGAGGAAAGTGTTAAGGATGAAAATGAGAGGGTTCACTCCTCTCCACTGAATTTTGTTTGGAATAATTTTTGAATCCACACTTGTGGTTTTAGTGTGACACTTGTCACACTAGTTTTATTGTTTCTATTATTTGTTTGATTTCTCACTTCGAGCAAGCATAAACAAACAAACACACATCAAATAACAAAAAAAAAATTTGTTGGCCCACATTTTGACTAATAAAACTGGGTTACAATTTTGGGATGTTACAGATCCTTCCCCCCTTAGAATAAATCTCGTCCCGAGATTGGCTGGGCTTAGGTGCTAAAGAGGTGGGGAAATTCGCTCCTAAGATAGTCTTCACGTTCCCAAGTTGCTTCCTCTTCGGAGTGGTTAGTCCACTGGACTTTATAAAACTTGATCTTGTTCCTCCGGGTGAGACGAATATCTTCGTCGAGAATTTTGAATGGTCTCTCACGATAAGTCAGATCATGGTTCAGGTCAATGGATTGGTGGTCAATGTTCTTGAAAACATCGGGCTGGTCAGGAACTTCAAGACACTTCCGGAGCAGAGAGATGTGGAAGACGTCATGAAATTCCGATAACTCTGGGGGTAACTCTAGCTGATAGGCTACTTCTCCGCGACGGGCAAGAATCTTGAAAGGTCCAATATATCTGGGTGCCAACTTTCCTTTGACATGGAAACGTTGCATCCCTTTGAGTGGTGTCACCCGAAGATAGACAAAATCTCCAGGTTGAAAGGTGACATCACGACGCTTGGGATCAGCATAACTTTTCTGACGGGATTGGCGTTTTGAGACGTTCACGGATAAGTTGGACTTGCTCCTCGGCTTCACGGAGGGTATCTGGTCCAAACACTTTTCCTTCTCCGGTCTCGGACCAGTTCAAGGGTGTACGACACTTCTTGCCGTAAAGTGCTTCAAATGGGGCCATTTGCAGACTGGACTGATAACTATTGTTATAGGAAAACTCTGCAAACGGAAGGCAATCTTCCCATTTAGAGCCATAGGCTAGGACACATGCACGAAGCATATCTTCCAGAATCTGGTTTACTCGCTCGGTCTGTCCTCCGGTCTGAGGGTGATAGGCTGTGCTGAATGATAAGTGGGTTCCGAGGGCTTCGTGAAGAGCTTTCCAGAACCGTGAGGTGAACTGCGTGCCTCTGTCAGATACAATCTCTTAGGCACTCCGTGCAGGCTTACTATTCTGGAAATATACAAGTCTGCTAGCTGGTTCCCTCTATAAGTGGTGTTGACGGAATGAAATGGGCAACCTTGGTCAATCGATCAACTATGACCCAGATTGAATCATGGCCTCGGTTTGACCTAGGAAGTCCGGTGATAAAATCCATTCCAATTTCATCCCATTTCCACTCGGGGGTCTTAAGGGGTTGGAGCAATCCGCAGGGCGCTGGTGCTCTGCTTTGACTCGCTGACAGATATCACACTTGGCCACGAAAGAACCAATTTCGCTTCATTCCATGCCACCAAAACTTCTCACGAAGATCTTGGTACATCTTGGTTCCTCCGGGGTGGATCGAGTATGGGGTATTGTGGGCTTCTTTAGGATCAGACCCTTGAGTTCCTTATCATCGGGCACACATAGGCGTCCTTTGAATCTCAGAACTCCTTCAGCATCTATGGCAAAACCAGGTGCTTTGTCAAGGGTACTTCTTTTTAATCCCTCGATACTCTCATGACCCTTCTGGGCTTCTTTGATTTGGTCCAACAGGGTTGGGGCTAACTCCAGGTTGGCAAGATATCCATGGCTAACCAATTCAAGTCCGAAATCTTCGAACTCCTTAAATAAGGTTGGCTGCTCTGCTTGGATTAGGGTATTCAGGGTGCATGGCTTCCGGCTCAAGGCATCGGCACTACATTGGCTTTTCCGGGATGGTAATGAATTCCGACATCATAGTCCTTAATCAATTCCATCCACCTTCTCTGCCTCAGATTCAACTCCTTCTGAGTGAAAATGTACTTCAAGCTTTTGTGATCTGTATAGACCTCGCAGCGATGACCCACAAGATAGGGTCGCCATTTTTTAAAGCAAAAACCACAGCTGCTAACTCCAGGTCATGGGTTGGGTAATTCCTTCATGCGGTCGCAATTGTCGAGACAGGTACGACACAACTTTCCTTCTTGCATCAGAACGCAACCAAGTCCGAGACGTGAAGCATCACAATACACGTCGAAACTCTTGGTGACGTCTGGCATGATTAGGATTGGGGCTGAAGTCATCTCTTCTTCAGTTCTTGGAAACTATCTTCACACTTCTGGGTCCATTCAAACTTCTTATCCTTCTTCAACAACTGGGTCATGGGTTTGGCTATACTGGAGAATCCTTCAACGAACTTGCGGTAATAACCTGCTAGTCCGAGAAAACTTCGGATTTCCGTTACACTGGTGGGTGATTTCCAGTCTAGAATGGCTTTGATTTTCTCGGGGTCAACAGAGATTCCTCCTGCAGACACAACATGTCCGAGGAATGCCACTTCACTTAGCCAAAATTCACACTTGCTAAGTTTGGCATACAGTTTGTGTTCTCTGAGGGTCTCCAAAACCAACGCAGATGTTCAGCATGCTCTTCTTCGTCTTGGAGTAGATAAGGATATCATCGATGAAGACAACCACGAACTTGTCGAGGTACTCCATGAAATCTTATTCATGAGATTCATGAAATAAGCTGGGGCATTGGTCAAGCCAAAGGACATAACGGTGTATTCAAACAATCCGTATCGGGTGGTGAAGGCGGTCTTGGGAATGTCAGACTCTCGAATCTTCAACTGGTGATAACCTGTCCGAAGATCGATCTTAGAAAAGACTCGGGCTCCGTTCATCTGATCGAACAGATCCTCGATCTTGGGCGGGGTACTTGTTCTTGATGGTTACATCATTGAGCTTGCGATAATCCACACACAGGCGTGTGGTACCGTCTCTTTTGTCCACGAAGATGATAGGTGATCCCCAAGGTGATGCGCTTGGGCGAATCAACCTTTACTGAGCTGATCAGCTAACTGCTTCTTCAATTCCACCAGTTCTTCTGGATTCATCCGGTAGGGTCTCTGGATATAGGGGATGTTCCAGGAATAAGTTCAATCACGAACTCAATATCCCGGTCTGGCGGCATACCAGGCAATTCCTCCGGAAAAACATCCTTGAATAGTGGACAACACGGATCTCATCTAGAGTTGGTCGGGCTATGCCTTCATGACAACAGGGTTGGGATTGTTGGCTTGTGAGCATACTCCACTTCAGTTCCTTGGTCTGTGGTGAGAGATACTGCTCTTCTGGCACAGTCGATACGACCATGATACTTTGCTAACCAATTCATGCCCAGAATGACATCTATGCCTTGGGTTCCTAGAATGATTAGATCGGCTGGAAAGTTTTCTCCTTTGATCTCAAGAGAGACGTCGGGACAAAACAGCTTGGTCTCTACTAGGAACTCTGGGGTTTGTATAAGCAGGGGTTTGGACAAGAGCTCCCGACTAGACCTCCCTTAACAACAAACTCCTTGGTAACAAAGGAATGGGTAGCACCAGAATCAAACAGGACAGTTGCAGGTACTGAGTTGACAAGGAACGTACCCAGCACAACATCTGGCGCTTCCTGGGCTTCTTCAGTGTTGATGTGGTTCAGACGGCCTCTTGCAACAGCAGCATTGCCACGGGGTGCAGCATTCTTGCCATTTCCATTTCGGCCTTGTCCAGGATTAGGTGCAGGGGCATTGGGGCTGGAGCATTCCTCTTGGGATTGGGGCAGTCTCGGGAGTAATGACCCTTGTTGCCGCATTCAAAGCAGACAACGCTGGCAGTAGGGGTAAAAGTGGGTGTTTCCTCCGGGACGATTGTTGCCATTGGGGTGGTAGTTGTTGTTGATGTTTGGGCGGGGGACATTGTTGTTTGTTGGGACGGTTGGGATAGTTGGGACGTGGAGCTGGGGGTGGTCGATAAACTGGCTTGGGTGCTGGCTGGAAGGTGCGGGTTTCTGGCTGCTGGAACCTTCCTGAATATTCATCCTTCTCTTGCGGCCTTCAAACATGGACTTGCGCTTGGTCTCCAGCTGAATGGCCTTGTCCACAAGTGACTCCAGATCACGGAAGTCCTGGACAACCAAGGCACATTGCATCTCATCATGGAGTCCATTCAGAAACGCTCCATCTTCTTCTTTTCCGTGTCGGTATCTTCAGGAGCATACCGAGCAAGATCGGTAAACTCATCCAGATAACCAACCACATCTCTGCCTGCCTGCCTTAGCTTACGGAACTCATCCTTCTTCCTCTCGATAAGACCGCTAGAGATGAACTTCTTGCGGAATTTGTCCTTGAACTCCTCCCAGGTAATGACATGACCTGCGTGCTGGAGGGTCTTGGTAGTCTCCCACCAAGCTCTTGCAGGTCCAGCAAGGTAGTGGGTAGCATACAGGACCTTCTCATTCTCTCCCACCGAGGCAACTTCCAGGTCGTTCTCAATAGTGCGGATCCAGTCATCTGCTTCCAGGGGGTGAAGTCCCTTGGAATAGGTGGGCGGTGTGGTCTTCTGGAAGTCACTCAGGGTAGAGCGTTGATTTCCACCCTCGTCGCCATTACCATTGCCACCATTGTGGTTCTGGTTGGCGTGGGCAGCGGCAAGTTGCTGCAGGGCGGCGAGATGAGCTTGACGCTCTTCCCGGGCAGCTTGGCGATCCTCCATGATGATCGCAAGCAGTTGAGCAGCGGTGGGTTCGGCGGTGGTGGTGGTGCGCGTGCTGGTTGTGGCGAGTGTTCGTCATCCTGGAATAGATACGATATAAGAGGCAAGGCAAAAGGCTTTGGCTAACGATGAAGTCACAAAGGGGGTGGTTGATGAAACACTAGTCAAACAAGACCATCACATTTATTCAACACAATCATCACATCAAGGAGTTCACACATCAAGCTTACAACATCCTACTACACCTAATGTACATACTACATGGTTTCATAGGAACCATCACATAAACTCTACTCGCATAGGGGTCGACACAGTCCTAAGGTAGTGCTCTCGTCGCTCAACTACTGAGGTGGAACCTCAGGCTCGACGATCTCAACGTCTGAGTCGTAGGGTGGCTCCTCGGGATCCTCCTCCTCGAGAACTGGCTCAGACGGCTCCTCCTCCTCGTCAACTAACTCCTCCTCGTCGTCCTCCTCCTCGTAATCCATCTCCTCAAGGTAGTCCTCATCATCGCTGATGAAGGCACTGTTCTCCTTGCGGAGATCCTCGCCCTCCTCCTCCATCTCGTTCGCCTGCTGCTCCATCTCGTCTATCATCTCGTTCTGCTCTGCTACCGTCTTGCGGAGCCTGACGATAGTCCTCCTCTGACGGGCCAGCTTCAGGCGGAGATTATCATTCTCCCACTTCAGCTGGGTCTCACGGACTCGGGCATCGTCGAGGGAGCTACGCTGGAAGTGAACCTTGAGTCTAGCATCGCGCAGGTTCTCCTGGGTGTCGTGAAGTAGCACCTCCATGTCGGTGATGTACTCGCCGAAGAGAGTGTGCTGCGGGGTAGGTGGGGTTTCCATCATCGTCACGCCTCCCGAAGTACTGGAAACGAGTGCCAACCAGCTCGTCCTTGTGCTCCTCACAAAGGCGGGCTAGCAGCCTCTGCATAACTCGGGTCAGACCGTCAACCCAAGTAGTGTCCATCGTGGAGTAGACCAAGTCCTTGGAACGGGGTGGCTGAATCCTGCCTCGGACGGACGACTTGATGAGCCAGGACAGGTTCCCATCACCGAGGGAATCGACCTGAGTTCCCTCAAACTCTGGAACAGGGCGTCCCAAATCTGGCTCAACTCGTACAAGTCCTGCTCGAACATCAGCAGGCCGTCCTTCCTAACTTGGACGAACTCGGTGACGTTGGGTGCCATCTACAAGTTTAAGCAAAATTTTAAGTTAGTTAAGTGACATGAGACAAATGTAAACTTAATGGAGTAACAAGTGTGCAAAATTTTAAGGGTTCAAGAAAAGACAACTCTTAATGAGTATAAGGTTTTTACATAAATGGAAGGGTTGGGGAGATAAGAAATTTTCGAAAATACACTTCCTTGTTTTAGAAATTAACTTTTGTAACTCCTAGCTAACGCCCATGTTAACTAAGGTCTCCTAAAGTCAGGATGGCTCTGATACCAGCTCTGTGGGGACCCCGGACTAGCCGTCCGAAATACCCGATTATGCTTAACACAACGATCCCGTGATCAGTCTGTCGTTGCACATAATCCGAACTGAATATCAAAGTTTACATCCATACAATACCGAGTTTAAAGTCTTACAAACCTGGCCATACAGGCCTAATTATACATAGGTGCCTTCAAGGGCCAAATCATCTTTATTCAGCGGAAGCTACGGTAGTAGGGCTAAACCATCTCGACAACACCCGACAGGCAGCTGACTTATGAAGATCTAGTTCGCATAGACGTCGCCAAACTCCTCTTCAACGTAGGGTTCCTCGAAATCTGGCTAAGACAATAGCCAGGGACGAAACCAATATGAGTACATTTGATTGTACTCGCAAACTACCCCAACTAGAGTAAGCACTAACTAGTTTTATTTTTAAAAACTTTTATGTGAAAACTCTCAAATCCTTACTGAAAGGGGTGAGACGAAGTTTATAACCATCCTTTGAGAAAACACCACTTTAGCTATTTTTCCCGAAAAATCCTTCCTGTCCGACCAAATCTCAATCAGGTTCCAAACCCTTCACCACCTTGCACCAACTCATTGGTACAGGTAAGCAACCTTTTCCATCTCAGTTTCCTTTCAAACTCAACACTTTATAAAACTTGCACATGGCCTTAGTAGTTCTTCCCAACTGTCCATATCCGAGGACTCGGCTATTCGAATAGTTTTACCCTCTGCAGAGGTAGCACGCTTTTCCCACACCCATCCGGTCACTCATCGTGTCAGCCACGTCCCGCCATACCAGAGGTATGCGAAGTTGAGTTCCCGGCCATAGCCTGTCCTTTGCTCATGCTAGTATAGGACCCTGCCGCTACGACACTTTCCACCGACACTCAAATCCTCAGAAACTAAGTGTGGGACTCGTAGTTCTGCCCGGCGGACCCAAGGGAGCCCTTCAATCCTCTTCCTCCGACACGCTCATACCGGCTTCCGGTAGACTTCAATGAAGAGGACCCAGGTCAGGGGGTAGGTCCTCAGACCATCCCCTCATGGAACGAGGTTCTCCTCGTTATTGAGGCATCCAGTACTAACACGAGCAAATTATATGACTACGCCCTTGCCCATATGTGGGTAAATGTGGTCGCACAGATTTTTGGCTGGGGATGTAAGTACAAGGACACAATGTGCATTTTTCTTTCCAGAAACAACACCATTCTCTGGTTCTTCACCTTCATACCGACCTTTCGGTACTTCACCTTCATTCAAGTACTTTCAAAGGGGTTTTGAGTAAACATTGTTTTTCCCATCCTATAGTTGTAAATAACTACCCTATATTTCTACATAGGGGGCAAAATAGTTTTCATTGTTTTGAAAAAGGGGTTTTTCCAAAAATCATCGATACTTTTGAAAACTCTTGAGATAAAGTAGAGGTATATAAATGCAAGCTCAGTGAAGTAGCTTGCCTTGCTCAACAAAGTGGTACTGGTCCTGATCTTCGGGTTCAGCAAAACCTCCTTCCTCGATGAATCCGTCAGCGGTATCGTCTAAACGTTTAAACAAGCAAAACAACCATCACTACTCTAGCTCAAGCATCACACAGCATTACAATCATAAATGCCACAATTAGCTACTGCACACATCAAGCAACACAAGATGGTTTTAATTTTAATTGAATTAATCTTTATTTAATTATTTTCAAACTAAGGCAGAAACTAGTTGTACACCAATTAATTCACCATTTAATCTATGTTTGTCACAAAATTCAAACTAAAATTCTATGGGTAGCTACTGATGTGTAGAAGATCACCCAATTGGATTGGGGTCATTTGGAGTTACCAAACTCCCTACACATTTGTTGTAGTTCAGAAGGTTTTTAAACAAGTTTTAGCTACCAAACAAATTTGGTTGCTCCAAAAATTAAATCCTTTTAGGGGTATCTAACTTTGGCTACAAGTGATCTAACAAAATTGGTTTGAGTTAATTGGACCTACTGATAAATCACACTAATTGGTTTAGTGCAGAAGGGTGCACTGAAGTTCAACCAAAGGCTAAGGTTTTAGACTACTCAATTAATTCTACCAAAATTTGGGGAGCTAAAGGATCCTAATACAAAGCTACCAAAATTGGTTTCAAGTTATTTGGATTTATATAACTCCAGAAACAAATGGTTTAGTGTTTTAAACCTTCTGGAGCATTTTTATTAATACATTTTTATTATTTAATTAAATGAGATGAGACCACTTTGGTGGGTTAAAGAATTTTATAAGCTTTCCAGAACAGTTGAGTTTGATTTATTTGGATTCCTAGAACTCGAGTTGTTGAATTTCAAAACTAGGTCCAGTACTGAATTCAGGAAAAGATTCAAATTTGAAAATACTGGATAAAGATGAGATCCCTGACGGGTGGGGTCCACTCGTCAGCGACTCAGTGGAAAACGTCTCGCGCGCGGGTTAAGTTTAAAACGCTGACGGGTGGGTCCCGCTTGTCGGTGTCTTAACAAGGTGAAGCGGTATGCTACCGTTGGATTTAAATCCAACGGCGCAGGATCAACCTCTTCCTCGACTACCGGAGTACGATGGAGCCGTGGCTCCGGCGGCGGCGAGGTGGGTCAAGGGCTCACCTAGGGGCCTCGGGTGGTGGCGGAGATGACGTAGATCGACGGCGGAGGGAGTGGGGAAGCTCTGGGACAAGTTGCGCGTGCTGGGCGGCTCCAATCGACGGCGGCGTGATCAGCTCCTCCTCCGTGGCCGTGCTCCAAGTCCGGCGACTCCTCCGTGGCGCTGCTGTGCACAGAACACGGGCAAATCGCGGCGGGTGAGCTAGGATACAATGGTGAGGCGAGAGAGGGGCAAAGAGAGAGCAGGGGAAGGGAGGCACGACCAGGCCGTGATCGCCCTCTTCCTCGGCGCGGCAGCGCACTGCCGTGCGTGTGCACGGTGGCTACAGAGGAAGGCTCGCCCTCCTGGCGATGTTCTGAGGTGAGGAGTGTGAGAGGGAAGTGGTGGAGGTGTGTGGAGAAGGGAGGGAGCGTGGGGAGCTTTTATAGCGAGCGGCGGCGCTCGGCACTCCACGGCTCGGTGGTGGGGAGAGGGAAGTGATGGCGCTGGGTCCGGCTGAGGGAGCCAGAGAGGTTGCGGGGAGCTAGGGGGTGCCGCAGAAGTGGTCAGGGGGGGTCGAGGGGGACAGGGGTAGCGCGGGGCATCGATGCCGTGCTCGGCCGGCCATGGCGAGCGGTGTGCTTCGGCGCGTGCGCTGGGGTCGGGTGGCGCGCGTGCGGTGCAACAGAGGGGCAGTGAGGCTTGGACACGACGCGGCGGGTGTGACTGGACCAGAGGGGAGAGGTGGTGCAGCGCGGAGACGTGCGGTGCTCGCAGTTGACCTCAGCGTCGCCGCGTCGCTCGGCGTGCTCTGGCGCGGACGACGCACACGCCAGAGGGCTCTGCGGCGCTCAGGTCTCGTCGTGCAGAGGCGGAGAGGTTTGGGTGGTGTGGAAGGCACGGCGCGGCGTCGTCTCGGCGTTGCTTCAGCTCTGCCCGCGAGGCGACCCGTGCGGGAGCTCGGCAAGGACGGCAATGGCGTGGCGCAAGCGGCTTGCCTCCTCTGGGTCAACTGGCTTGCTTCCAACGCACTGCTTCGAGTGAGTGAGGTGAGGTGAGTGAGTGGATGCTACTGGACAGCTCGATTGCTCAAAATCGAGCTCGAATTTGGAAGTTGATTTCGGGTTGGAGTAGAACTCGGTGGTGACCACCAAGTGCTCGATCAAATACCCGAACCAAATCCAAATTTGAATTTCTGAAATTTCTTTTCATAGTTTGCTTCCAAATATTTTTCCAGGGTTTGTGGTACCACTGGATTATTTTCTTTGGAAGTGTAGCTTGGTGATTTTGACAATTTCCAAAGTTAAAGAAACATTTGGAATTTTGAAAATAGAATTTAGGATATTTGAAATAAAGAAGGAGAGGAAAGTGTTAAGGATGAAAATGAGAGGGTTCACTCCTCTCCACTGAAGTTTTGTTTGGAATAATTTTTTTTGAATCCACACTTGTGGTTTTAGTGTGACACTTGTCACACTAGTTTTATTGTTTCTATTATTTGTTTGATTTCTCACTTCGAGCAAGCATAAACAA
Organism: Poa pratensis; assembly: GCA_947311845.1. NCBI lineage: Eukaryota > Viridiplantae > Streptophyta > Magnoliopsida > Poales > Poaceae > Poa > Poa pratensis. Next base: position 128,916,451 of record CAMZMU010000052.1, on the reverse strand, counting down.
ACAAACACACATCAAATAACAAATTTTTTTTTGTTGGCCCACATTTTTGACTAATAAAACTGGGTTACAATTTTGGGATGTTACAGTGTCCGCACCATTTTAGGTATGTATCTGTTTCCGACAATATCTGTTTATGTATTTGTTTCCAGTGTTTCTGTATCCGTTTCCGGTTCCGCAAAAAATATGAAAACAAATGTGGCACCACTCAGTTTCGTCCGTATCCGCTCTGTTTTCATCACTAGTTCTCTGGTTTCCTTCAACATGAAAGGTAAGGGAACACTCGACTAATTCCGTCACAAGTTATATTATCTTGCATTCATAATATGATGTGTGACATGAGGAAAATACCATTTCCTCGGCTCTTCGTGGTTAGATAGCTTATGTTGTGCGTTTGTAACTCACAACAAGAAACGAAATACCATTTCCTCAGCTCTTCGTGGTTCGACGCCCTTTTTACTTTCTCGGCTACATTTTTTAATATTGTTTTGCTCTCAAACACAATGAGCACAAACACGTTCAACACACTATTTTTATTGGATCAAGGATAGCTTACCGATACCATTTATAAACTCACAGCAAGAAGTAAAATACCATTTCCTCATCTCTTCGTGGTTTGATACTCTTTGAAAATAGATATAAAAAACTCGAGCACTTGCGGGTATCAAACTATCAAGTAATATACCTATGGGGCTATTTATACGCTAGGGGTTCTTGAGTGCCCTTGAGATAGAAAGAAAGTGAGGACGGTACAACAATTATAATCAATGACTCCATTGCGAACTAAGTAGGAGAAAGTGGTGCATATGTTATGGTAGACTTCGATCACCAAGCATGCAGCAACTTGGGCCTATTTGTAGTGGCAGAGTGTGATAACAATTAACAAGCCTAGGGCGGGCCGATTCGTCAGTCCAGGCTAAAGAAGCAACTTCTCTCCATGAGTCTAAATTTACCGAATTTGACGGGCCGAATAATACACTATCCGATCGAAAATAAGTACCTATTTTAACTGAATTAGTTCAAAACCGCGACACTCGTTATGAATTGGAGGTAGTAAGGTTTCTATATGGGAAACCTGGGCCGCAATCTAGCATGATCTCCAAGACCCTCGTCTTATGGCTCTTTCTGCTAGAACTTTTACCTCACTTTATATTCTATTCTTTTCCTTTCCGTGACTTAGTGATCAAGAGTGGGCACATGAATTTCATTGAATTGACTGAATTTTACAATTTGCCATGTAGAACTAGGTGCCCGTAATAACTTTTCTTCTTTCAAGCACAACCTCCCTCGATGTCGCTGAAAACAACTGATGTTGATTCTTAGCACAAAATGTGCTCTATATAAGCACTATAGTTAACTCTCTATATGCACTTGTGCTCTTCGGAAGATTTTGATTACTCAAATGGGGGTATAAGTTGATCCGACAACTTGCCTAGCAGTATCAATACATATGCATTTGGTTAAAAAATAGAGCCTGCATTTATATCTTCCTCTTAGGGATAACCTAATTTTATAGAAAGCTAAATATGATCAGTAACCATAATTCCTCGGAGTAAAATGAATTCGATATCAACTTATCCAAAATTGAGTTGGGTATACAGAATGCCATCTCGATCTGATAATAGTATGATGATGAGATGTAAGGGTTTGCCACTCTTCTCATGTTGTTACACTAAACTGACAATACTTGACGAGTCTAACAGTAATCTACCCTCGAAAATACGGATTACCTCATGTACATACATTAAAACATGCACGATTTTAGTACGATGGGTCAGTGTATGATGATTATGAATGATAGGAGGCGTGATCAACGGCCGATGTGCTGCGTAGTACTAACACAATCAGTACACATGATTTTATCGTACGTGAAGCAAAGCAGTGCTCTTTCTGTAGACAGGGTTTATCTAGAGGCACGTACAAGACAGTCCAACCTCCTACCAGAACGTGCTGAACCTCGCTAGAGGCACGAAGGTACAAGACAGTCGTACAGTGCTGTGATAGCTGTACAACGCTAGCTTTCCAGAAAGTGATCAGCGTCTTGAACCCCAAGCTAAGTCTAAGATTGACCATGACTCGATGTCTTTCTTATCCATACAGCTGGAAGATTAAGCACTACGAACTCACGATCAGTTGTAGTCATCTATCTATTATTATTATATACTAAAAGCAAAATGAGTTAGTTTTCAAGACACCACGTTAATCCACATCTTCTCAATTAATTTTAGTAGTTAGATCTAAAATATACGGTTAAGATATAACGAAAGATCACGGAATGTTTTTATTTTCATTGTCCAACACGGTTCTGTTGTCACGTATTTAATGGGCAAAGCCAAACGAATTAGCGATCTACAGGAAAAAAAAGGCAGATGCTATCGATAGGAAAAAAAAAGGAACACGTAGCTAGGAGCCTACGACGAGAGATGCGGCGAAACAGCAGGCGACCGGCTAGGGTTCCTCGTAGCCGCCGGCGCCGGCGCCGCCGCTCCCCTCTCCCTCTCCCTTCCTTCGCCTCGCGTGGCCGTCACCTCCGAGGCGGCGGCGGCGCGCCCCCGTCTCTGCTCTCCTCGGGCTCCCTTTCCTTGGCTCGTCCCGTCGCCGCCGCTGGCACGAGCCGCCGGGCGTTGTCCGGGCGGCGCCGGTGGCGGCGGCCTGCCTTTCCCCGCGTTGGTGGCGGGAGTCGGGGCTCCTCTCCCTCTGGCGGCGGTGCGTTCAGGGTGGCGGCGGTCCGGCGCAGCCGGGTGACGGCTGAGCGGAGGCACCCATGTGGGGCTGTGGGGCGGCACAGCACCGTGGTTGGGGACGGGCAGCAGCGCGGGCTGGTTCTGCTCCTTGCCCCAGATCTGGGCCCTCCGGGCCTCATCTGGGTCGGGACGGGCCGGTCTTTCCTGCGGCCCATTCTGCAGATGCTACGGGTGTAGATCGAGTAGGATTCAGCGGCGACTGCAGCGGCCTGTTGCAGCGTGGCGGCATGCTTTACGGGCCCGATCTGGGACCGGCCGGACCCCATTAGGACTGGTGTGCCCCGAGGGGGCTTTACGGGCCCATCGGGCCCGACCGGACCTGAAGTGGACTGGTGTGTTTTGCGGCCATGTCCGGTCGACTACCGTCCTCGGTGGTGGATGCAGTTCCCTCCCGCGCGTCTGCGGTACTGTTGAGTCTCGCTCAAATTACTCCTCGTATTCGTCTTGTAGACCTCGTGAAGCTAGCTTCGGAGAGACGATGATGATGGCTCCATGACCGTAGTGGCGCATGTTGGTGTGCGATGAGTCTGGTGGTGCCGAGGCCTCGTCCTCGCAGGGCTCCTGTGCTACGGATCGTCCGAGGGCGGTGGATAGGGTTTTTTTTGGGAGAAATCCTTGTTGGCTCGCCCGACACCGACGCGGTGCCGCCTTTGAGTGGCACCACCCCTTCTTGAAGGGCGTCGTGGCTACCCTTTGTCCGCCTCCCTTAGTGTGCCCGGGGAAACCCTAGGACCAGCGTGCTGGTCCGGGCAGCAGAGCGAGCTTTCCTTCTTGAAGGTGCTGCTCGGTACTTGATGTATCGGTGCTAGGAGTGTGGTGGTACTTTTTCGGAAAGGGCGCAACGGTTTTTGGGTCATCGTAGTTTAGTCGATCCGCTTATGTCTCCATTTGTTTCTGCTTTTCTTTTCTTTGGGCGTGTGTTTGTTGCTGTCCCAGCATGTGTAGTGTTGCGTTTGTATCGACAGTTGTTTGATGGTTGCTTTATTTATAAAGCGGGGCGAAAGCCTATTTCGAGAGAGAGGAGCCTACGATGATGTGAGTTGATGGTACTCAGCTTAATCGTATCAGGGCACGACTCTTCTCCTTCCTGCGCCCGTATAAAAAAGTGCACACCCTACGTTGAACATGGTGACAAAAGTGTACTAATTTATACTTTCTCCGTTCAGAGATAATTGACACATTTTTGTTCCAAATACAAAGTACACACTACGACGTGTCTAGATAAATCCATTTTTAGATAAATCGGTGTCAGGTATTTCCGAACAGAGGTAGTATATATCAATATATGGGTATGATTGAGAAGCACACGTTAAATACAATTTTTAGAAAGATTGAGTACAATGTGGATATACTCCTGAGTACACTACGACCATCTATATGGACATACTTACACATCGTCCCTTGACATGAGTCAAGTAGCTTCGGATTGAAAAAGCTACGACTATTGGCCCGCTGTTGACACAAAAAACGACTCACAATTAATTGTGTAATCCTCTTCAAATATACAATATGGTGCTAAGCTCCGGATTTGATTATAAGATAAAATAAAAATACAACACACGAGAACAATATTTACTGGACCACTGCCTGATGAGCGTTGATCCATTTGAAAACAACAAGATTAGACGGATTCAACATGATTTATTCGGTATGACACCATCTCAACCCAATGCCATGTACTGAATAAAAAAAGTAACATAACACACCTAAAATATATTTAGGAGATCGAGTAGTGCCTCTAAAATCTCTCTAATATGCTTTTTATCCATTGTCGACGTGAATGGGGCATGACAAGAATTGAAACAATTATATTTTTAGTGAAAATGAACTTCATTGATGAGATTCGAGGCAAAGGAAATTTTGAAGCTAAAAAAAGTCCAATCATAATGCGTGATTATAATTTTAACTGTTCATATCCAAAAAAATCTATTTTATAATAAAAATGTGTTAGACAAGCACAACATGGTAGATAAATATATACATGTCAGAAGTTCCCAGAAAAAAACATCGGGTAATCAATCTGACACACCCTCTTTTTAGTTGTAGATCATAGACAAGAAATGTTTATAATCATTAATAAACAAGATAAAAAACAACATATTTTCATAGTTGTGTTGACAAAAATACCAAGTCAATGGATTTGCATAGTTGTATTTATAAAACTATGATCAATACACCATGGTAATTATACCGCCAGATAGGTCTTCCTAAAGCGTATAAAGTAAATAGTATAACTTAATCCAGAACCAAATAATTTCATGGGTCTACTTCAACCTCATATGGTTTTCCTATGGTGTGATTAAATACACTTTAGTGCCAGCCAATGAGTTTTTATTTTGCGAGGAACTTTATTTCGTGTCTTATTCTCTAATTTTAATAGGAGACATCACTGAAATTTGCAAAGTTAGAGCATCTCTAACAGAGCCTCAAACCGCGGAACCGTAAACGATATATAAGGGTCGGAAACTGCGCGTTTTTTGCGCAAAAACGAGCCGCGCAATAGCAGTACTCGTAAGCGAAACCATAAACTAGTAAAACATATGTCAAAATGTTCAGAATTTGCATACAGTCTTCAGCATTTCACCAAAGATCATCCATTTCACAATAAAAATTAGCAAGTAGCTCAAACAATAATCCATATTATTACAATAAAATGTCAACTCAACAATAATCCAATACAAGAATGGAAACAATTGTTTCAATCATACATGAATAAAATGAAACGAAATGGAATGAACTCAAATAAAGAATTACTGGCCGTGCAGCTGCCATGTGTGCTCAATGAGGTCTAGTTGCAGTTGCTTGTGTGTGGCATCGTTCTCAATCTCCCTGTAAGTCTCAAGAAATGCTTGGACAGAATCAGGGTTTCTAGCTGGCTTCACACGGCTACCAACATTGTCATAGCACAAATCCAAGTTCAGGTCCCTTTCATCCTCAATGATCATGTTGTGAAGAATCACACAACATGTCATGATGTTTTTCAGAGTTTTCTTGTCCCAAAAACGGGCAGGTCCTCGAACAATGGCAAACCTAGATTGGAGAACACCAAATGCTCTCTCTATATCCTTTCGGCATGCCTCTTGTGCCCTTCCAAATTCAGCTTCTTTCTTTCCTTTTGGTTTGGAGATAGTCTTCACAAATGTAGACCACGGAGGATAAATACCATCTGCCAGATAGCATCCCTGTGTGTAATCATATCCATTGACAGTGTAGTTGCAAGCCGGAGCATCACCTTCTGCTAGCCTACGAAGTAGATGGGACCTCTGCAAAATGTTGATATCATTGAGCGTGCCCGGCAAACCGAAAAAGCAATGCCAAATCCATAGGTCTTCAGACGCAACGGCCTCTAGCACAATTGTTGTGTCGCCCCCCCTACCGCAGTATGACCCGTGCCAAGCCTTGGGACAGTTTTTCCAAATCCAATGCATACAATCTATACTGCCTAGCATGCCAGGCCAACCTCGCTTCTCATTTGCAGCCATCAACCTCATGGTATCATCTTCGTTTGGTGCTCGGAGGTATTCTTTGCCGAACAACCGAATGATTGTTTTCGCAAATGTGCGAACCGACTCAATCGTAGTATCCTCACCAATGCGAAGATACTCGTTGGCGTAGTCAGCTGGAATGCCGTATGCGATCACTCTCATCACGGCAGAGATTTTTTGATATGCACTAAATCCTAGCAAACCCGCAGCATTCCTCCGGCGGGTAAAATAACGGCAATTCGCCTCACAAGCTCGAACACTCTTCACAAAGAGAGAACGGAGCATTCGGTACCTTCTCCGGAATATGTGAGCCAGGTACGTCGGGTTCTCGTCGAAGTAGTCCCGCATCAGCAACTCGTTGCCGTAGAAGCGGTTCCGCGGAATGCAGAGCCGGCCAGCTTTGGAGCCTTGCCACGTCCTTCTGAAGCGGTCCTCGAACTCCTTCACGGCGAGGACGGCAACCACCATCTGGCGCCGGCGACTCTCGAACAAGGTTTCGACGTCCGAGTCGTCGGAGGACGAAGAATCCGAGAGCACAAACTCCTCGCACGGGGTCTACGACATCTGAAACACGTACAAGACCTCGACGAAGAATCAGCAGGTAATTTGACCGGGTTGTCAGATCCGGCGGGGCGGTGGCGGCTTACCTCGGTGGCGGTGATTCCCCGGGCGCGGCGTCTCCAAAAGGACGGGAGAGGTAGATCCGGAGGAGGAGAGAGTGGTGTTGGCCGCGACCAATGAAGCCGCGCTTGGAGCTGCCCTAAATCTACAGCGGCGGGGGTGGCGGCGGAATGGGGGAAGAAGACGCATGCGCTCGGAGCTGAAATGTCCCTCCCGCCAACCGCTCGAGGGATATACAGGGGCCCGGCGGTTCGTGGGTTAAACCTCCGAATTCGCAGTTCCGCGGGCCGATTTCACGGGCGCCCTCAAACTTTTTTACGGGCCATGCGCTTTAAGGTTTCTGCTATTTTCTTTTTTACGGTTTCGGAACCGTGTTTGGCGGTTATTTTACGGTTCCGCGGCGTTTGAGGCCTCTATTAGAGATGCTCTTATAGAAACAACATTTTGCATAACAGCGTAGTGATGTTTCATGCACGACATATGCAAGTGGGCAACATTGTACGTTTAATGAGCAAAAGAGTGGGTTTAGCATGATAGAGTTAAATCATGCAAATCAAATAATTGACCAAAGGTATTGGTTATTAGGAGGATGTGACAATGATCGATAATAACACGATGGCTAGAGTGTTATGGTGCAATTAAAAACATTATTTGTGAGATGACTTAAAATAACCCGGTGAGTGGCAAAAATGTTAAAACTATGTCCCATCCACATATTTTTTTTAATTTAGTATGTTACATGAAGATCTCCTAAACTATAGTCATTTTACATGAAAAAAGAACATGTATTACTGAGAGAGTACAACGAAATATGTGAAATGACAGGAAAAGAGTAAAATATATATTCAAATATCACTACTTCCGGTTAAAAATAAACGAACTTATAGAATATATACGACATGGATGTTTTTAGAAATATAAGAATACCTACTATCCGTAAATTCAAAACCTAAGCGTAGGTGATTTTCCCTACCATAATCTTCCGACAATCATAGGATATACTCTTATTTAGAATGTGGTTTTTAACAATATCTATAAAAGCACTAATTTTAACATGACTATATTCCACAAGTTAAAGATGATGCCCTCGCATTTGCGAGGGCCGCCTTGCTAGTTCTAATCAACAGGCTAATCAACAACTTTCCTTTTCTTTTCTTGAAACAAGCTTGTACATTTATTGGCTGTAACAAGAGACTAGGTTTTTAGTTTAGTTTCGGAAATTTTCAATAAAGTGCCAAGTTTTACTCATTTTGGTTTCATTCACCTCGCCAAAAAAACCTAACCCACCCCGACCCCCGTGTGGCGGCGCTGCACCACACCGGGGAAACCCCAATCGCCGGCGCCCAGCCCCCTCCCCAATCCCTCTCCCCTCCCCTCGCCGCCGCCGGTGGTGTCGCCGGGCAAATCCCGCGCGGCAAGGCGGCGGCGGAGCATCCGCTGGTTGCACCCCCGGGGTGAGGAGGTGGCGCCCGCCCTCTCTCCGTCGGCTGCGGTGGTGAGGGCGGTGGTGGCCGGAGAGCCACCATGCGACGACGGTAGGTGATGGCGGCTGGTCCGCAAAACCTGCCCTGGCGCTCGACAACCGGCGTGTTGTTCCGTCCGCACCACATGGACGTCGGGGCGGCGGCCCCGGGCATGACGGCGGCGATCTCCCCTAGCCGGAGATGATCGGTCGGCTTGGACCTGGTGTGGGGGATCTCGGGATCCCACACCAAGTTCCGGTGGAGACCAGGCGGCAGGACGACGGCAGCCACCATGGGTGGCGCTTGCCGGAACGCTGCAGGGAGGCGGAGGCGTGAGCACAGATGGGCTGGCGCGGAGCCGGCGCGATCTGGGCCAGGCCAAGCGGCTGCGCGACCTAGCCTCGCGACGGCGGTGTGGCCATCATGACGACGACACTGTTTGCGGAGCTTCTGGCCGATCTACCTTGTGCTCGCATGGGCCGGAGGTAGTTCTGCTTGTTCTGTTCGCCGGGAGTCGAACGGCGGTGTAGGGACTGCTGGATCGACAAAATAATGGTGGTTAGCGGTCCTAGGGTTCCGAACTGCGCCAAGATGAAGACCGACCTGATGGGTCTCCCCTTTTGATCTGGCCGGAGTGTCGGGTTCCGGAATGCTCCGCCAGCGATCTCACATGGACTTTTGCCTGGAGAATGCTGGATCGGAGGGATTCGGTCGCGCCGGAGGTAGCGGCGTGAAGCTCTGCTTTTGTTACCATCATGGGCAAATCCGTGATGAAGTCAGAGGCGGAGAATGTCATGGAAGCGAGATTGGAGGACCTCTAATGGCGATTCAAGCCTTCGGCGGCGATGAGGAACTTGCTTGAAGTTTCAGGACTTGTATGCAGCAGTATGGAAGCGGGGCGACAACACAGGTGAAGTTCAAAGTCCTGTCTATCAGGGTGAAAATCAAAGGTCTGGCCTTAATTGGTTGTGCCTGGCAATGGTCTTGCTGAAGACATTGTTTTGAGAGCGGGGACTATCTTCAGGGTGAAACCCAAGGTCTGGCCATAATTGGTTGTGCCTGACACTGTTTCCTTATTGAAGGCGTTGCTTTTGAAGATTTGGACATCAGATGTTGATTTTTTAGTTCTTTTTCTTATTGTCTTTCGGCTGTGTGCATCCGTAATACCTTCGGTTATTGCGTTGTTGCAGAGCCTGGGTGTAATTGGTATCTCCGTGATATTAATATATGCTCTTTATCTAAAAAAAACTTGTACATTTATTATTCAGCATGTAAACAACAATTTCTCTGCTCTAATAAGCCCGGCCTAAGGTTGTAGTACATGGCTAAAGATCTAGTGAAATGCTGAATTCATGTTTTTTTATAACTGTCTGAATACATGTTTCATTGTCATGCTTTTCTGCGGAGTACACTGGAGGTCTGGAGCTTAATTGACAATATCATGTGGTATACATGATTAGCAAATAAAACCTGATAAATAATCAAGCTTTGGATCTTAATTGACAGTGTATCGAATTAATCAAATATGTTAACTGTCTAAAAATCTTTGCCATGAACTACGTATGTAACCAAATTTACTAAGGTAAATTATGCACCTACTGAATTTGCCATTCTCGGACGAAAACTCAGTAGCTCTCACTACTCAATCATATTCACATGTCACGGGCCAGCTGACAGCAAATAATGCACCCAGCCAACCTAAGCTAGCTATGTACGTAGCGTAGCCTACGTGCAAACAACAAAAACATCAACCTCTTAACAGAAAAAAAAATAGAGAGAAAAACATCGGCTCTGCAAGAAAATCTCCCGAATGGAGACATTAAATGAGCATGCATGCATGTGAGCGTGCCACTTAAGTTATCAAGGACACATATCGCCTCCATGCATGCATTGACGCCACAAGGATCTATGCAAGGAATAGCTAAGCTAGGAGTAGAAACTAGAAACATGCAGTCGATTCAATTCTCTTCAATGCAAAGACATTTCACTGTTCCACACCTTATCTCTTCAGATTGATCATGGGCTATGAGAACGGCCATATATGTACATCAACAAGAAATATCTAGCTAATGTGTATGCAACTGACCAACTGTGTAATGCTTACTGAATCTGAATGTAAGGCTTATGAAACCTTATCTGCTCAAACTGATCATGGGTGCTCTAGACTTATACAGACCATAGTCCATAGCTGTTGTAAGAAAGCTATAGCCATAGCTTTGCTTGGTACGTGGAAGCATGGTGCAGGAAGAAGGCCCACGATCAAGAGAAGACGATCGATCGAGGGGAAAGAAGGCCTAGCTAGCTAGCTAGCTGTAGCTACGTGGCCATAATGTCTGTCTGGCCTTTCATGCTACATGACACCTAAAAAGGACCAGGTTTACATATGCACGGTAGGGTCTGCGGTACTGGCACCGTGGCCCGGCGAGCACGCTGTGTATGTTCATCTACATAGCGCGTCTATTAATTCCCCCGACGTACTTAACAGTTAAGGCAATCAGGCTTAACTTAAAATTGACATTTCCAAGAAATGCAATTAGTCTTAACTTGAAGAAATAGGATTTGGCCCCGCTATATTAATATAGCAACCACACGATACAACAAGAATCACTGCTGGGTGAACAACACACAGTCACACCCAAAAGAAAAGAAAGAGAACAAGATGAGAAAACAAAGCCGACACCGGCGGATCAACGAAAACGAAAGTGACTCGCAACCGTTGCGTCCTCTCCAAGTCCCACCACGAACCTATCACTATGATTTGCCGCGTACCAAGCAGCACCTCCAAGAAGGAAAGCGACGGCGACATGGCTGCCCGGATAAATCTTAGGTTTCTTCCGGTACACTCTGAGGAGTAGGGAAGGGGTACACTCGACACCCTTCAGCAAGGGAGGTGACACCCTCAAGCGTCACAGTGTCGACGCCAAACGATCAGGATTTCTCCTGACCCCAAAAAAACCACCTCCCAGGCAATCCATAGCGCTCCACCCGTCTTGCCGTCCACCAACAGACGCCACCACAGTCTTGTAGTCACCAACGTCGTCTCACCAAGGCAAACGTAGTAATGCCGGCCAATCCGAGACAAAGCAGTCGTAGACAAGGTCCGACAGTATGACAACACGCGGGAGGGAACAACCTCCACCGGCGTAGACTGTAGCCGACCGGATGTCACGACAAGAGCACACTGAGCCATTGGAGCCGGAGGGTGGCAACAGCGCAGCCGCCTGGAGGCCATCCTCCATCGCCATCTGCGGGTGCCGACCAGACACGGCAGCAGGGACACACCAGTCCAAACAGACCCGACCGAAGCCGGGGGCTCGTAAAGTCACCACCGCCATGCTGCTGCACATAAGCCGCCACCGCCGCTACCCTCAGATCAGCCCATAGGCTCGGCCGGACCTGTAGGTGCGTGAAGTTCCCACGGCCACACTGCAGCAGGGGTGGCATCATCGCTGCCATCTCCATCACGAGCTCCTCACTAGGCCTACCGGAGGTAAAACGAGGCAGTCCCACCCTACCACGCCCTCAACGGGAGCGCCTCCACCGTGTCGACCACCGTCGCTGCGCCAGGGAGCCCTACCGCCACGCCGGACCTGCGCCGTCGAGCCACACCACCTAGCTGGAGACTGCCCCGCGCCGCCACCAGCTTGGAGGGAAATCGCGAGAGGTTCTGCCACCACCCGGCCAAGGGCCGGTGCTGCCCACCGGCGACGGCAGAGGGAGGGAGGAGTGAGAGGACTGGGAGCTGGAGGGAGGCGGCGTGGCCTGGCCGCCGCGGGGGCGACTCGAGCCGTACACGCATAGTGTAGTACAGCGTGAACCGATCTGAATCTTGTGCACGTACTATATCGAATCGATCGACATAGACCGGGCATCACTCATCAATCGTTGAACAGTTGATCAGATCGATGGGGTTTATCAACACAAGAAATAAGATGAACATGAAGAGCTGGCGTCAGTGGCGTAGCATACAAATCTGGGGAGCAGAAAGATTTCGCAAAGGGATTTGCATGGTGATTAAGCGAGGCATATGCATGGGTGCAGAGTGGCGGGGCTAACCTCTAGCTGCAAAGTGGAGGGGATCAGCTTTGTCGGCCACTTTGATCGGTCTTCCTTGCTAACGTACGATTTCGTTGACTGCTACATACGCATCGACGCTTCTGCCTCCCGCAGCTGGCTCGATCGCCTTGGAAGCATGCAGCGTGCTCCGCACGACCTTGGGTTCTGGAAATCACTGGTGCATGCACGTACGGCGGGAAACAGAAGCTAGTGCATACATGCATGCGAGCTATGTTACGACCTAGCTGGAGAAGAAGCAGCCGTCAATTACCTTGTTAAACTACCTGGTTCGCGGCAACATGCATGCAGTAGCAAAACAAAACGAGGAACTAAATCAAAACAAATGCAAGGACGGTGAACCGCAACCGCCCTGGTCGATCTACGGCGAGTTTTATGGTAAAGCATGCATATGCTCTATGAAGTGAACTAACAAAAGATTACAACCACAAGAGAACAAGAGAGTACCAGATAAATTCTAGCCACACGAAATGCCTAAGATCGTAAGGGAAATCAAGCCGGAAGTTCCATAAATAAGCCGCACAACTCCTCCTAACACACGGACGAATAAAATCATAGTACGATACATATATATGCACATCGATCGAACTAACTACCGAGATTGGCTATAATATAAGCTAACTGATCCTCACAATAACTAGCTAGTTAGTGTTACGTTGAAGTCTTTGCTGAGAGGTTCACAAGATCGATAGCGAGCGAGCTTGTAGGCCTAGAACGTACTCCTAACACAGGACGTCCTTGAGCAGCTTGTACCTGCGGCCGCCCACTTTGGTCGACCCTCGCCGGCCGCTCTCCTGGTCGCCGCCGCTCGCCGGCTTGTCGAGCCTGCCGGAGGAGCTCGTCGTGGTCGAATCCTGGTTGCGGGAGGCCTGCTGCTTCCCTGAAGCGGACGTGCACCTCCTCGCCTTACCGGCGACGTCGCCGACGCACCAGTCGCACATGTCGGCCCCTGCCGACGCCGGCGCACCGTCGCCGTAGTAGTTCGTGCAGTAGCTGCATGGAAGCACATGTGTTAGTGTTACTCCAACACAAGAAGTGGTGGAGGAGAGCGACGGAAGGAAGGGGATGGATCATGGATGGTGACTGTGCCACTGCCACGCCGTGCGGAGGAGTGAAGGAATACGTACGAGTGCTGGAAGCGGTAGCGGCAGCGCGCGCACTGGAAGAGCTTGTCGGGGAAGCCGACGTCGCCGCACATGGAGCAGACGGTAGCGGTGCCGCCAGCCATGGCGATGTAGAGGAGCAAGACCGGCAGAGGCAGATCAGGAATATCAGGGAACAGAAGATGGGTAGGGGAGGGGACGGAGTAGGGCGAGCAGTGAGGGTCCGAGGCGTATTAAATATGAGATGGAGAGAGGATGGATTGCAATTATAAAGAAAGAAAAGGGAGAGAGGAAGGGGGCGCTTGTGACGTGATAGCGGCGTACGTGCACAATGCATTTATGTCTGTTGTGTGAGTGGTCGGCAGTATGTGGATCGGTTGGTGAATATACGAGGCTGTTTGGTTGTGTCAAAAAAAAAAAAAAAAAGCCGGGGCAGGACATGAGAACAGGCCTGTCGAGTTCAGCACACACGTACGTACTGACGTACGTACGTACATGGGACAAACATGTAACTGCGACGAGGCGCATGCACTACTCGACAAGCATACTTGCGGTGCTACCATACGGTATTGAGAGTACCAGTACAAATGTATAATCCCACTATCCCAGCCGTCGGTCCAACAAGAACCCTTTTCTCTAACCTGTTCACTCCAATCGAAAACTTGGTCGAACCAAAAACGCTGAGAAACCATTAATTGTATTATGTTTAAGAATACTCCTATGGATATACTGGAGCATAAGCTTTTTTCTGGCGAATAGGAGTATAGGATGTGAACAATCAATATATGAATATACTGTTTGTCGTAGTAATATTTTATGTTATGTGACATAGGGAGTAGTATAGTACATCAATGTTGTGTTCGGGAAGATTTCCTTTCCCAAAAGGTCAATCAATCTAATAATCATCCACAATAGTACAAGAAAACCCAAAAGTAATAAAAATATAAACTATGTCCTTGGACAACTGCAATCACTGGAGCGAGTTGAAAGTGCGCTTCCTTCGTCACCCCTGCCTCACCGAAGCGGTGCAAATCTTGCCATACTAGGGCTTACTGTGATAGACGGACGGAAAATCGTCAAGCTAACACCCATATCAAGGCCAATGCAACAGAGCGGTAAACATCGCTAGTGATGAGAACCTCATATCGAAAGGGTTAGACATGCAACAATACAACAAACACGAAATGGACCGGATCCCAAGAGTTTGGTCGGACACACAACTCCATGCGTCCTCCTTCGTTCACCACCAAAGCAGAAATAGGACAGGGATAACCTTATTTTGACGTTGGGATAAGCTTCAACACCCCAACAGAGACTCATAATAAACTAAGGCCCCGTTCGGTACACATGAATTTTGGAGGAATTTCAAAGGAACGATGTTCCTGTATGAAATCTTTCCTTCGCAGCGTTCGGAACGCACTACAGGAATGGCGAACTGTGCCGACGGCCAGAACCTATGCCGACGGCTATTTATCGGGGCCGTCGGCACAGGGGCGTACGAGGATCAGCCGCCCACAAGGCCGTCGGCAAAGAAACGGCCGTCGGCACAGATGTTCTATCCCGACGGCACCCGTCGGGACACAGGAAGCCGTCGGCACAGAGTTAAGGTGACGTCGACGGCAATCTGTGCCGACGGCCAAGCCGTCGGCACAGGTCTCTACCATTTTTTAACATTTTTACCCTAATCTTCTTTTTTATGTATCTATTTATTACTCTCAATTAAGTTTAATATGTTTTATTCATATTCTATGTACATAGCTTTGCCGAATAGCGGTTTCCACCCACATAAAATAACGTCGCGAATAATTGTCTATACCGGAGCGTCGGAACCCCACCAAAATCTAGGTTGTTCCATACCATATGTATACAAGTGCTTTTTGTGAAGAATGTTTGTAAAACTTTTGTCGAAAATCAAGTTCATCATTTCACATAGCAACAAGTACACATAAAAATACTCTATGCAAAAAGCAACATAGATCAAATTAATATGCAAAAAGTATGACGGTTACATCTTTATTTAATCTCCGGTTACAGCTGGATCGATCGTCCTCATGCCATTTTTATTTAACTAACTTCTGCCTCGTACTAGGCCGCGGGGTGCATCACGGGGAGCGCTCCTCACCCAAAGAGTAGGAACCATCACAGGGTCAATACTCACATGATAAGGATTCCTTTGCATTGCCTGCCATGTATTAGTATACATCGTATCCAACAGATGCATGTAGCGACGGACGTGCGCATCCTCCTCCCTTATACGGCGACGTACCTCCTCCTCGGGGGCCGGCTCCCTCTGGAAGCTCCCTGGCCCACGCGACCTCCACCAAACAAGATCCGGGTCGGCGACTTCGCCCGGATTTCTTACCAAGCTACGCGTTCCGGAAGATAACTCCCAGTGCCAGCCCGGCGGAGCCCAATCCCGCACAGGGCCGTTATTGTCCAACGGGTGTCCGGCCGCGGCCATCGCCGACGTATATGCCCGAGATCTGAAACCAATAGTGGGGAATTTGATCAAACACCTAAGGTACATGCAACCTACGGAGGGGAGGAGGGGATCAGGGAGAAAGGGTACCGTACACTGGCATGGGGACGGACTAGGGGAGGTCCACAGAGGCGTGGAGGGGCGCCGGCGGAGGCCACGGGCGCGGAGAGGTCGTCGAGAGGCGTGGACAAGGCCACTGATAGCAAATCTGGGGTCTGCCCCTGGCCCTTTATATAAGGGGACGATCCGTGTGCTTCTTTCGGATCCAACTAATGATCTTTAGCATCTGAATAAGTAATCTGGTAGAATATATGAGTGAGTAACCTGGGAAACAAAACACACGGTTTCTCCTAGCTACAGCCCGACACTGATTCACGGTCGAATGTCGTTGCATTCAGTGTCGGGCATAGCTAGGGAACCCGAATGTTTTGTGTTTGAGCGCCACTTCGATCCAAGCAGCGGTAAGACGTCTCTGATGATCTACAACCGTCCGGCAAAACATCTCTGATGATCTGCAACCGTTTGGAACGGTCGCAGATCATCAGAGACGTCTTGCCGCTGGTTGCCCAAAGATGCCTCTCCGACTGACGCTGGAATGTTTTGTGTGAGTGAGTAACATGTCTGAGGAGTGGCCTATTTATAGGCGTCGTGTGTTTCTTTCTGGCGCTGCTGACCCGTTGGATCAGGAAGAAGCACACGGATCGTGTGTTTCCTTCCAGTCCTTGTGAGCCGTTGGATCAGCGGTGTGTTTCTTTCGAGCGCTTGTGAGCCCTTGGATCAGGCAGAAGCACACGGATCGTGTGTTTCCTTCCAGTGCTTGTGAGCCGTTGGATCATCGGTGTGTTTCTTTCGAGCGCTTGTGAGCCCTTGGATCAGGCAGAAGCACACGGATCGTGTGTTTTCTTCCAGTGCTTGTGAGCCGTTGGATCAGCGGTGTGTTTCTTTCGAGCGCTTGTGAGCCCTTGGATCAGGCAGAAGCACACGGATCGTGTGTTTCCTTCCAGTGCTTGTGAGCCGAACTCAAGCTGACCGTGATTCGTACGGTCGTTCCTGTCTCTGGGTAGTAGACAGCGATGATGACGACGATTTCATGCCATCGTCAAAGGAAAGGCCGCAACCGAAAGTTGTATGTTTTCGGCAAGGCCGCAACCGAAAGTTGCATACAAGTGTGTTGTATGTTTTCGGGCGAACCGGATGGAATCTTGTGTCGATTTGGGGTAGACTTTGGTTTCTGATGTTCCTATGGCCTAACCTAACACAACCAAGAAAAAAAGTCCACTGGGCTACCCCCTTTCGACGCACGTCTATGGGGGTAGACGAAAACGTTAGGGTTTTCCCAGCGGGGCTAGGGTTTCGCCGAAGCGGGGTCCCGGAGCGTCGGAACCACACCCAAACCTAGGTTGTGCCATACCATGTGTATAAAAGTGTGTTGTGAGTTTTAAATTTCCAATATCCTACTCCGGGGTGTGACCGGGTTCACCGGCATCACTTTCTCTCTAGTGAGGTCCTGCACTTAGAGGTGAAAACTCCCCTTTCGGGCGAACCGGAAGGAATCTTGTGTTGATTTGGGGTAGACTTTGGTTTCTCACCTTCCCATGGCCTAACCTAACACATCCAAGAAAAAAAGTCCACTGGCTACCCCCTTTCGACGCACGTCTATGGGGGTAGACGAAAACGTTAGGGTTTTCCCAGCGGGGCTAGGGTTTCGCCGAAGCGGGGTCCCGGAGCGTCGGAACCACACCAAACCTAGGTTGTGCCATACCATGTGTATAAAAGTGTGTTGTGAGTTTTAAATTTCCAATATCCTACTCCGGGGTGTGACCGGGTTCACCGGCATCACTTTCTCTCTAGTGAGGTCCTGCACTTAGAGGTGAAAACTCCCCTTTCGGGCGAACCGGAAGGAATCTTGTGTTGATTTGGGTAGACTTTGGTTTCTCACCTTCCCATGGCCTAACCTAACACATCCAAGCAAAAAAGTCCACTGGCCTACCCCCTTTCGACGCACGTCTATGGGGGTAGACGAAAACGTTAGGGTTTTCCCAGCGGGGCTAGGGTTTCGCCGAAGCGGGGTCCCGGAGCGTCGGAACCACACCCAAACCTAGGTTGTGCCATACCATGTGTATAAAAGTGTGTTGTGAGTTTTAAATTTCCAATATCCTACTGGGGTGTGACCGGGTTCACCGGCATCACTTTCTCTCTAGTGAGGTCCTGCACTTAGAGGTGAAAACTCCCCTTTCGGGCGAACCGGAAGGAATCTTGTGTTGATTTGGGGTAGACTTTGGTTTCTCACCTTCCCATGGCCTAACCTAACACATCAAGCAAAAAAGTCCACTGGCCTACCCCCTTTCGACGCACGTCTATGGGGGTAGACGAAAACGTTAGGGTTTTCCCAGCGGGGCTAGGGTTTCGCCGAAGCGGGGTCCCGGAGCGTCGGAACCACACCCAAACCTAGGTTGTGCCATACCATGTGTATAAAAGTGTGTTGTGAGTTTTAAATTTCTAATATCCTACTCCGGGGTGTGACCGGGTTCACCGGCATCACTTTCTCTCTAGTGAGGTCCTGCACTTACAGGTGAAAACTCCCCTTTCGGGCGAACCGGAAGGAATCTTGTGTTGATTTGGGGTAGACTTTTGTTTCTCACCTTCCAATGGCCTAACCTAACACATCTAAGCAAAAAAGTCCACTGGCATACCCCCTTTCGACGCACGTCTATGGGGGTAGACGAAAATGTTAGGGTTTCCCAGCGGGGCTAGGGTTTCACCGAAGCGGGGTCCCGGAGCGTCGGAACCACACCCAAAGTTGGTTTGCTATGTTCACATGGCCTAACTTAGTTTTCATGAATAATCTAAAAAAAAATGTTTTCCTTTAAAAATATAATCTAAAAATAAATAAATAACTAGAACCCTGTGCCGACGGTGTTCTGGAAATGTCAAACTTTGGTCACGAAGTTGCGTGAAAAAGAAGGATTGGTCACCAAGTTACGAAACCTCAATTATGGGTCACCAAGTTCTGGAAATGTCAAACTTTGGTCATTCCGTCATGACGGAGGTTAAGTCACTAATGTGGCGAGCTGTTTTTTACAAATATCACCTTATAATTTTGTTTATTCCAATTATTAGGTCATTATTTATTTATTTTTTCCTCTTCTTTAAAATAACGAGGTTAATTAATTAGCAGCAAAACAACATGTATCCAAAATGCAGTGCAGATCTAGCGCCGGCCGGAGGTAGCTCGATCTGAAAATTAGAAGAGCGCGAGGCTTAAACCAACATACATCGCCGCACACAAGTGAAATTAATTAACGATCTCAAAACTAGAAGAGCATCAACCTAGCGCGCGGCCGGCGGGTGATGTCGAGCAGGCACGCGTATCCGATGCATCACAAGTGAAATCAACTCCGAAAAACTAGAAGAGCTAGCTTGAACAATATAATAGATCCAGCAGAAGAGAAATACAGGAGGAGACCACGAGATGCATCAAGCTAGCGCGGTGGCGCGTCGATCGCTCGCTCGCTCCGAGCTCCGAAATGCTCACGACCCCGCGGATCGATCGATTTGGGAGGAGGAGGCAGAAGAAAGACGGGGCACTAATCGGGATCGACGCTTGCACGCACGTACCTATCGGTGCGTGGCGGCGGCCAGTGGGCGAGGACGAGCGACTCGATCGATCAGGCGGCGGAGGAGGCGGTGGTGGGCTCGCAGCTGCTAAGCAACGAAGCGGCGGCGGCGTGTGCCATGTCCCCGATCGAGGCCAAGGCCGATGGGGTGGCGGCGGAGCGGAGTACAAGGAGCAACTCAGGAATCGCGAGAGGCACGGCGGCCGTGGCCGTGACCACGAACGCGAGCGGCACCACTCCCGGGCGGTGTAGGACCTTCTATTCGAAAGTCAACTGGACGTCGAAATGAGAAGCTAACTTGTTCCAGGGCGTTTTATGCAAAAACGAGCAGCAGCTCACGGTGCCACGCCAGCGAGTTCACGGCACTGCTAACGGAATGACCAAAGTTTGGTATTTCCACAACTTGGTGACCCATAATTGAGGTTTCACAACTTGGTAACCAATCCTTTCTTTTCACGCAACTTCGTGAACTCTGGTGTCTTTCACTCTTCTTACAAAGATGATGGTATCCACTGACCTGATCCCCATAAGAACACATATAATGTTCTTACAAAGATGATGGTATTCACTGACCTGATCCGCATAAGAACATGCATTTTAAACCACTTATGCTTCTTTGGTTAATAGTACCATCCCGTTTTCTGAGCTCGTGCCTGTAACAATACTATTTTACCAAGTTCGATAAATTGACTTTTCACTTTTCTGTTTTGAAGCATTTCGTATTGCACTTTAAATTGAAGCTTTTTACAATCTGATTTGCTTCTATTAGTTATAGTTGCATAAGACTTACCAGTAGTGGCGTTCTTAAAATTACAAAGCTTATTTACACAGACATGCTTTTTAAAACCATTATTTACTACAGTAGTGCAAATTAATGGAATGCGACAAATCTTTTTCCTCCGTTTCAAAACAGTTAATCCAAAATGAGTGTCATCCCATCTCCGGAGGAGGGCTGATGCTAATCAAGCGTCCTTCCTTTCATGTGACAGTAGATGCGGATGACTGGACTGACGATAATATCTCTCAAGAGTCAACAGGAAAGGCTTTTTGAAGCAGGTTAGAGGAACTAGGACTTGACCAGGAGCGTGCTCACACGTGCTATAAACCACGTGTGAGATGAGAACATGCGATGCCTAATGTAGTTGGTAGCATGCTACAATGAGATGGTGGTCGTCTCATAAACCAATTCAATCAAATTCAGGCTGAATCACCATACTCTTAACAGCCCAATTGAAAAAAAAAATGTTCCAACCACCAAATCTTTGACCGGCTGGTTACTGTTTTCAGAGCTTATAATCCCAGCTTTTAGTCAAAGACGAATGCTCAGATACATACTAGTAGGAACGGATACTTGCGCTAGACCTGACAAAAAGAAAGTTAAAGGAATAAAGGTGTCATTTTTGGTGAAGGCTTCATTTTTTTTTTTGGAGTAAGTCTGGTGAAGACATGCATGGCCAAATGATAAGACTATTGGAGATTATAGAGACCAAACTCGGTTCAGGCACCAACCCCCATTACCAGCGACCACGAAATTTCCTTGAAAACAATAAAGTTTCTTTCTCACAGCTCATTTTACTCGTTCTCACTACCAACTTACTCACGCACTGCCTCAGCTGCCACCGCGCTTGGGCGCCTTAGACCAACGACCACTGTTATGACCGGGGTCACCTATATCCGGAGGAGGCCCAATGGGCAGGTTTAGTTAGGGGCTTGGTCCACAAGTTATCTTAATTCCGTTATATAAACAGTTGTAAACACTCCGTGAAAAGCAAGCAATAAGAATATTTCTATTGCCGGCTCCCAGAGGAGCCTGGGAGCCGGATCCTAAACCCTAGCCGCCGCCTTGCTCCTGTGCCGCCGCCTCCCCAACTCGCACGACGGCGCCCAGCCGCCGGCGTCCGCGTCCTCGTCCGCAATCTGCGCCCTCCTTCCCCTACAACCTTCGCCATAGAACCGGTAGAACCCTAGCACCTACCACCTTGGTATCATATTGCTCTTGTTCGATCATGTCTTCTTCGGCCACCACATCCGCCACGATACCCGCCACCACCGCCGCCATCACCTCCTCCGCGCCGACCTTCCCTGCGGCCACCGCCACCATGCCGGCGTCCTCCCCCCACGCTGGTCGCCGCCGTCTACACCCCCGCGGAGATGAGCGGGGTCCTCAACGACCTCGTCACCGTGGTCCAAGGCATCCACCAGTACTTGATCGGGCCCTATGGGCCGCCGCAATCGCCGCCGCCGGGGTCCCTCCCCGGTCCGCCGGCCATGCCGTGGTCCTCCACCGCGGCCTTCCCAGGGCCGCCGCTCCAGCCGACGCCCACGTCCGCTATGCCGTGGCAGCCGCCGCCCAGCGCCGGACCGGTTTCGTCCCTACCGGGCGGCGTCCCCATCCACCAGGTCCGCTTTCCATCGTCGCCATCACCACTACCGGCCTGGCTGTCCGGGTCGTCGCCATCGCCGGTCTACACTACGGCCGGCGAACCGCCCGCGCCCACCATCACGTCCAGCGCCACGTCGAGTTTCGCGGGCCTCCACACGGGTCGCGTCGAGCCCTCCGGCCAGGGCGGCCCTACACAGCCGCCACCACAGTTATAAACAGTTGTAAACACTCCGTGAAAAGCAAGCAATAAGAATATTTCTATTGCCGGCTCCTAGAGGAGCCGGATCCTAAACCCTAGCCGCCGCCTCCCCAACTCGCACGACGACGCCCAGCAGCCGGCGTCCACGTCCTCGTCCGCAATCTGCGCCCTCCTTCCCCTACAACCTTCGCCCTAAAACCGGTAGAACCCTAGCACCTACCAACCACCCTTACACAAAGTCTATTTAAACCCAGCCTCTTCCTCCACTCCAATCCAAGAAGAGCTGCAGCAACAACCAGTGCCACAGTAGCTAGCTCTTCTGCACAGCTCCCAGCTAGAAACCACACAAACTCTGCATAAGCTCGTATCCTTCACCTCAGCGATTTTGTTAGTTTTTCCTGTGCAATTGCAATGGAGTGCCAGAACGGCCAAGCTGCAGGCAACGGCAAGGATCTGTGCATGGCAGCGCACCGCGCTACTGACCCGCTAAACTGGGGGAAGGCCGCTGAGGAGCTGTCCGGGAGCCACTTGGATGAGGTGAAGCGGATGGTTCTGGAGTACCGCCAACCCGTGGTCAAGATCGAGGGGGCCAGCCTCAGTATTGCCAAGGTCGCGGCCGTGGCCGCAGCCGGTGAGACTATTGTGGAGCTCGATGAGTCAGCCCGTGAACGAGTCAAGGCCAGCAGCGACTGGGTCATGAACAGCATGGCGAATGGCACCGACAGCTACGGTGTCACCACCGGCTTTGGTGCCACATCCCACAGGAGGACCAAGGAGGGAGGTGCTCTACAAAGGGAACTCATTAGGTAACCATTCAAACTGTTTTCAGACATTCGGCTTGTTTAATCTGATTTAGGCTAGCCACTGTGTAGTACAGTATAAGGTTTGTGAACCAGTTCAAAATGGTTAGCATGGTGAATGATCACTTTCTTGACAGATTTCTCAATGCCGGCGCGTTCGGCACTGGCACCAATGGTCATGTTCTACCAGCTGAGGCGACACGCGCAGCCATGCTTGTCCGCATCAACACTCTCCTCCAAGGATACTCTGGAATCCGGTTCGAGATCCTCGAGGCAGTCACCAAGCTGCTCAATGCCAATGTCACGCCATGTCTGCCTCTTCGGGCACCATCACCGCGTCCGGTGACCTTGTCCCGCTCTCATACATTGCTGGTCTTGTCACCGGCCGTGAGAATTCCGTGGCAGTTGCACCTGATGGCAGGAAGGTGAATGCTGCAGAGGCGTTCAAGATAGCTGGTATCCACGGTGGCTTCTTCGAGTTGCAGCCCAAGGAAGGTCTTGCCATGGTAAATGGCACGGCTGTGGGCTCTGGTCTTGCATCGACTGTGCTCTTTGAGACAAACATTCTTGCTGTCCTTGCCGAGGTGCTTTCAGCTGTATTTTGTGAGGTCATGAACGGCAAGCCAGAGTACACCGACCACCTGACTCACAAACTGAAACATCATCCTGGACAAATAGAAGCTGCTGCCATCATGGAGCACATCTTGGAGGGAAGCTCCTACATGAAACTTGCCAAGAAACTTGGTGACCTCGACCCACTGATGAAGCCAAAGCAGGACAGGTATGCACTCCGCACATCACCTCAGTGGCTTGGTCCACAGATTGAGGTTATCCGTGCTGCCACCAAGTCAATTGAGCGTGAGATCAACTCTGTCAATGACAACCCACTCATCGATGTCTCGCGCGGAAAAGCAATTCACGGTGGCAACTTCCAGGGTACTCCCATCGGTGTGTCCATGGACAACACCCGCCTTGCTATTGCTGCCATTGGTAAGCTCATGTTTGCCCAGTTTTCAGAGCTAGTCAACGATTTGTACAACAACGGCCTGCCATCAAACTTGTCTGGTGGACGCAATCCAAGCTTGGATTATGGCTTCAAGGGAGCCGAGATCGCCATGGCCTCATACTGCTCAGAGTTACAGTTCTTGGGCAACCCAGTGACTAATCATGTCCAGAGTGCCGAGCAGCACAACCAGGACGTAAACTCGCTAGGTCTCATCTCCTCCAGGAAGACTGCCGAGGCCATTGAGATCCTCAAGCTCATGTCCTCCACGTTCTTGGTTGCCATATGCCAGGCCATTGATCTTCGCCACATCGAGGAAAATGTCAAGAACGCTGTCAAGAGCTGCGTGATGACGGTGGCCAAGAAGATTCTCAGTACCAACTCCACAGGTGGTCTTCATGTCGCTCGCTTCTGTGAGAAAGATCTTCTCCAGGAGATTGACCGTGAGGCGGTGTTTGCATATGCTGATGACCCGTGCAGCGCCAACTATCCACTGATGAAGAAACTACGTGGTGTGCTTGTCGAGCGTGCCCTCTCCAATGGCATGGACGAGTTCAATGCGGAGACCTCTGTTTTCAGCAAGGTTGCCCAATTCGAGGAGGAGCTTCGAGAGGCGCTGCCCAAGGCGGTCGAGGCTGCACGCGCCGCTGTGGAGAGTGGCACAGCTTCAACACCCAACAGAATCACCGAGTGCCGTTCATACCCTCTGTACCGTTTTGTGCGTGAAGAGCTCGGAACAGTGTACCTGACTGGTGAGAAGACAAGATCTCCTGGTGAAGAGCTGAACAAGGTGCTGGTGGCCATCAATCAAGGCAAGCACATTGATCCGCTGCTCGAGTGCCTCAAGGAGTGGGACGGCAAGCCCCTGCCCATATGCTAAACTGAGAATGAACAAGGAGAAAATGAGTGGGTGTAAAATGTAAGCCATTTGGTCAAATTGTGATCCGGAGTGATATATTTTTTGTTTATTATTATGCCATAATTACCCCACCTGGTGTGGGAGCTTCTAGCACTGGGTCTGTCCTTTATTATTATGCCATAATTCTGTTATATGGTGTGTGTCTCATGCTCATGGCCATGAAGTAGCTACATTATTCGTCTGTTCAGATGAGCTCAATGAAAATTTTGCAACTTGTGAGTTCCAGAATGTCAGACTGTTCACATACAAGGATCACATTTACTGAAATAGTTGGCAGATATAAAAAATAGGATCAGTTAGTGCCAACTTAAAATAATAAGGAGATATTAGAAATAAAGGTAGATTATACACAATGATCATAATCATTTGACAACCACATTATCATGCAATCAAATATGCAGATTGCAATGTAAAAGCAAAAATTAATCAACAGCTTGCACAGAAGGGCAGTTACCTCAAATTTATGTCTGAGTAGTGGCCTCCAGAAGATGCACCAAGAACAAACCGTTTTCAACTTCCAAGATACAGAATACGACTCAAAAGTCAATCCTTGGATGGAGGATGGCTGATTCACTACAAAAATCAACTGGACAATGGCTAGAAAAAAAATACTAGACTAAGTTAAAGCCTTTTGCTTTGATACCTCCTTCTGAAGTTTATCAAGAAGGCTCCAATTCTTAGGTTTATGTATCTGCAAAGGGAAGTGAAGGAATGACCCATCATGCCGGTTCTCTGATTTGCTTCTATTAGTTATATTTGTATAAGATTTACCAGCGGTGGCATTTTTAAATTTACAAAGCTTATTTACACGGACATGCTTCTGAAGGTCATTATTAACTACTAATGCAAATTAATGGAATGAGACAAATCTTCTAACTCCATTTCAAAATAGTTTATACAAAATCGGCGCCATCCCACCTTTTTCTTTTTTGCATGGTAATACGATTCTCATTAATAAATAAAAGACGAGATACAAAGTACGTATACACCGATCTTACAAATCTGAAAAGATAGGATAAACCTATGTGACAAACCAACCCCTATCCATTTTCTTCGGCACCGCCGTAGCAGCCACCGAAGAAAAAATAGACAGATCACCTCTTCATCCGAGCTCGACGCGGCTCCATCGCTCATCATCACCTTTTCGGACCTCCAAAGTAGTTTGCCATAAGACAAACCATTGTCGTTGAAAGAATCAGACCGGGGCAGCACGACCCCGGACACGCCATCGAACTTCAGCACAGGCACCCCCGCACGACGACATCGTCGGAGTAGGGAACCAGAACCGTCAGCCTCCAACAACGAACCCACCACAAGGTGCACCATCTTCCAGCTGTCAGTGCAGACCACTGTTTGCACGTACTCCTGAATGAATCCTCTCTGCTCTACCATGGCGCCGGAGAAAACGCCGCAGCAACGGGGACAGAACAAGAGGAAAAACCCATCTGATGGAGTCGTCGTCGCCGCCGCCTCGCCGACACCATCCATGAACCCTACAGCCACCGATCTGAAAGATCGGCAAGCACACAATGCCACCAACTCCGAGACGCCGCCATGAAGGACAACGCCGGTGTGGGAGAAGAGTTGAGGCAGATTTATTTGCCAGGGCGCCGCTCCCACCACCACAACGGCGCACCATGCAAGAAAACTCGTAACCCTAATTACCATGCAAAAAACGGGGACCCCCTCCCTCGTGCCGCCGAAGCGGCAAGCGGAAGGAGAGGGGCCCAGCTCTTCCGCCGGTGAGTTGCGGCGGCGGTGGCGGCTAGGGCAGGAAAGAGAGTCGCCTCGCGGGTCGCCTAGAGCGACTCACGAGCGAAAACGCTTGGCTTCTGACCAGAAGGCCCCCGGTGCCATCCCACCTGCGGAGTACAGGGCTGATGGTGATCAAACGTCCTCCCCTCATGGGGTCGACGGTCGCCATCTTAGCATTGTACCAATTGAGGTCTGTGTTATGGACTTAAAATGTTGATTACTTCATTAAAAAAAGAAAATATATATTTCTAACAAATGCTCTCCGTTCATGAGTTTATCAATGATCAGTTCCAGTGTAGACCGGGATGACTGAACTGAAAATAATACCTCTCAATAGTCTACAGGAAAGGCTTTCAGAATCAGATCAGAGGAGACTAGAACTTGACCAGGAGCCCGCTCACACATGTTATAAACCACATGAGAGGTGAGAACATGTGATGCCGACTGCAGTTGGTATGAGATGGTGGTCGTCCCATAGAACAATTCAAACAAACTCACACTCTTAACAGCCCAATTGAAAAACATGTTCCAACCACCAAATCTTTGACCGACTAGTTCCTGTTTTCAGAGCTTATAATACCAGCTTTTAGTCAAAGAAGAATGCTCAGAGACATACTAATAGGAACAGGTACTTGCTCTACTCCTGCCACACACAAAAAAGGTTAAAGGTACCATTTTTAGTGAAAGTGTCATATCCAAAATAGTTAATACAAGTTGGAGAAAGTTAACTTTAGTGGAGGCATGCATTGCCAAATGCAAGAGCCCTGGAGCGTGTTGTTCTTTTACATAGAAAATTTAAAATAAATTTGCATGAGGTTATTGACCTTAAACAAATTCCATAGAAGAACACTGTAAGTATAACATGAATCATACTTGCTATATAGTTTCCCACCTAAACTATAATACCCACAAGCTCTAGTGTGTTGTGTTTTTCGGTGTTCTGAATTCCTGGTTGAATTTTATAGAACCATCTTTAGCAATAAATTGTACGTTGTGGCTGATGCGTTGAAACCGAAACCCTGGATAACATAGCACATTTTATATTACTACAAAAATGGCCAAATCCACGTTAACACCAAAAGGCAGGAAATTTGTCCACACTACTTTTTTCGGTGGATCTTATTTATAACACACATTAATCATATATATTTCGAATCTGCTGAAGTTGTATAATATTACAACTCAATTTCCAACTATGAAAATACAACTATATTTTGAAACTTATACACACCTACTGTAGTAACTAGTCATATAGTTGCAGTAGGAATTCAGCTCGTTACATAGTAAAAGGATGGCCTAGTACTTTTCTGCAAAAACATAAGGCTCTGCACATCTTCTTTTGTCTCTAGGCACATAGTAAAAAGTATGTGAATAAGAGTTAAAAAAAAAGAGTATGTGAATAAGTACCGATCAACTTCTAAATTTAGTATTTATCCATTCCAAGAATATGGAGCACGCTCAACAACTAAATAGTCCCCTCTTATGTCCTTCGCTACACGGATTTCATCGTCCAAATAGACAGTGTCAAACCTGGAAATGAAGATATGTCATTGCAGGATAGCAAATCAGAACTGTTAAATTGTAATAAATGTTGGAGACCCAACAGTTTTTCTTCACTTTTTCCAGATTTGCTAAATTCTATTTGACATAATAACCAGTGCTACATATAGAAGGAAGGATCAAGACCAAGTTATTTTAGGTAAATATCCACATTAGAAGTTGGCGTTAAGTTCTTCTCCCAAGTCCTAACGAAGAACAAAGGCATCCAAACCGTTGATCTTGCATCTAGCTTCCAGTCTGAAAATAATCGACTTGAATCCATTCCTATCTTACTTAGATACTCAGCTCCTACAAATGGATAAACTGGGTTCTATTTGAAAGGGGGGAAACTAGAGAATGAGCAAACTCGGATTCATTCCAACTGAATCCCACAATGTCACGATTCTCCAGTTCTAAAGATACTTAGTTTTGTCAAGCTTCAATGCAGTATCTTTCTTAAAAGATTTCAGCTTTCCAATTAAGTCATCTGATCCAGTCATAGAAATTCCCTAACAATTTCTTTCAAGAAAACACAATTTAGTATGCTAATCCTGTTGACATTGATTAAACTGAAGCACTCAAGTCTCTGTGCATAAATATTTACTTTATTATCTATGTGCTTTGTAACAGAAAATTTTGAAGCATTGTCAATCGAACAAACATGTTTGTTTAACACTAAAACATTTGACGCACTCACCATCCCTTCCCAAACGGTGGAAAAGGAACCTCCCAGTTGCCCCCCTTCAGCATAGCACGTGTAAACCTACAAAAATTCGGATATCAGCATTCTGTGCATATGTTAAGAAGCTGATCAAACAACAATCGCCAGTACTGTATAAAAAGGCCAAAATAAAATCTCCTGCCTGAAATTCACTCGCTGGGGTGGTTGGATCTCGATAGTGCCGTTAACGACGAACGCACCGGACGGCGGGAAGGTGATGACGTTGTTGAGGCTCCCAGCAGGAACGTCGATGACCTGGAGGACGTCGCCGGCGGCGATGCGGAATGTGGGCGCGTTACGCACGATGAAGAGCTGCTCCTGCTCGGTCGTCCAGAGGAGGCGCCAGGTGCCGGAGAGCTTGTCGGCGTCCGACACGGTGTCGGCGTCCGGGGCGGAGGCGGCGAGTGCGTCTATGCAGGAGACGATGTCGGCGAGGCGGGCGGGGTCGGACTGGGTCTCGAGGCCGCGGCCCTGGTCGGCGATGAGGCGGAGGAGCTCGGCCTTTGCCGGCGGCGGGCGAGGCGGGAAGAGCGCGCGGAGGAAGCCGACGGCGTGGGGCGCGGGCGCGAGGCGGCGGCGGCTGCCGCGCGGAGTCGGCGAGAAGGCCGCGCGGGTTTGGGACTTGGGAGAGAAGTGGCGCCATTGGCGAGGATTTGGTTTGGGTGGCGGAGAGCTCGGACTTCGGAGACGGCAGCGAGCTCGCGCTGACGTCACGTGCTCGTGTTTGGGCTGGGCTTGCCGGCCCATTCATTGGTCTGATAAAAAGCCCATGAGCGATCAAAAAGCTACGACGTCCACGAGCCCACTACCTCGCCATTCCCTGACCCCGATGCTGCCGCAAACTTTTTTTGAAACCCGTGGCGCCGCATTGCATATTAGAACATAAGGAAAACCGGACCCAAAAAATATACAACACCCGGTT